>WOVY01000002.1:0-644549 GCA_013436015.1 Rhipicephalus annulatus
AAGTCGCGAATCACGCCTGGGTTAACCAAAATAATGCATAGAAAAAAAGAGTGCATAGAAACCACACGACACAATATAGCAGAAAGGCAAAGCTGCAGTGTGCTGGCTTTGCTTAAGAACAGCTAGACCAAAATGAAAAAAAAGCAGACTTGATGTCTGCTTGTCCTCAGAAAGGTAGGGCTTTGCAGCTTGCTGACTACGTGAAAGACAAACTTTATGCTACAACACTGGCAGGTCTTGTGGCTCTTCTTATCATCAAAAACTTAAGATCCCAAGTGATTTGCGTCTGGGTGTTGCTGTGACGCTTGCGAGGTTGAATAGATTGTAGTCATCACTTATCCAGAATTGTGGACCTTAATTGGTGTTTCGAGAGCGGTATTACAGGGCTAATAAATAGCAGAAGGAAACCACTTTGGCTGATTATTTTTCACAAAGGCTCTACATCGTACGTTATCACTCACAAGCTATATAAAAATAAAATGGCAGCGTCCGCAGCCCAATCAAACGCTACAAGTTTGGGTATTCTTTTGAAAATTTTGATGGGCAAGATGAGGAGGTTGATGAGAAGCTAAAATACGAAAAGCGCGATAACGTGAACCGTGCCCACTTCATACTGTGTTCCTTACCCGTTCGAAGACATTTCAACAAGCGGTTTTGCTATCGATATATTACTTGAGCTGGAGAGATAAAGCATACACAGTGACCAAGCGACCCACAATAAAGTGTACAGTTAGCCCGCAATTGCTACAAAAATAGACAGGATACCCAACATTCTTTTTAAGGTTATGCAAATCACTTCGAGCGAATACACAGTGTCCCTACTCCTCATAGCGGGTAACCAAAACAATGTATGCAACGAATGAGTGGTTAGTTTGGTGAGGCTGTCTCCGCAGTCTTTTGATAGTTTTCCGCTGTGCTGCTACTTTGGCTTGCAGATGTTTAATGGTTTGCTTGTACTTCATTGATGGAGACATTGTCGCTGGCACACAGGAACGCACTGCAATAAACAAAAAAAATGAATGTAAAAGCGAAGAACAACTAATCCCATACGAGCACTTTCCTCGCTCTTTCAGACCCAAGGTGCACAACTTTCTGTGGTGGAAAGTTTTCGATTTCACTACCTAAAAACAAACCATTCACAATGTTGACAATGCACAAAAAAAATGAAAATCACTGAGAGCCCACCCTTACATTTTTGTAAGTGCACACGTAGTGTCCTTTTGAGGATAATTTCCTCAGAATGTCCTAAACATAAAATAGCACATTAAAAACAGCTGCAATAAAAGCATAGTCACCATTTTCTCTAGGGCACTCATGCGTGAAGCTGTTGGCGGAGACATCTTCTGGAGGGTCTTGTGAAGCTTGTTCAGTGCCTCGGACAGTGCTGTCGGAACAATCTTGCGAGTGGCCTGCGGAAGTCTCTATATCAATTCACTCTGGTGTGTAAGTGAACATACAACTTACCGGTCACACAAGTTCCTTTTGTGACAGCTGAACGACTGGTTAAGGTTTTCTCCGCCAAGACGAAATCAGCAGAAATTCTTTCACCAGCTACAAGGGAGCTGCCACCTGCAGAGGTTTGGTCAACAGTCAATTTGGGTAAAAAAAAAAAGAAATCGCGACACTGAACGCACCCTGTTCATCGGGGCACCTCAATGTGTGGGAGCCGCTTTTTGAAGCCTCTGCCGCAGGTCCTGAAGAAATGAAATTACGACAATGTGTCAGTAAGAGGCTTAAAATAACACAAACTGAAGCTCATCCGCACCTTGCAGTGCAGCTTCTGCAGTCATGTCACAGTCACTCTTTGAAGCGACGCTCGGAGAACGTGCATATATGTGCAGTTGGTACAAGTTACAAAGCTTGTAGCATGGGGAAACTTAAACAGCTCTTTCAAATGCGCAAATTGGTCGAACGTGGAGGAAAAGAGAAGGCACCAACTAGGAAACAAGTAATTTGTGATTTTTGGAATTATCAACAGTGCCAGCTTTCACCGATGAAAGGTATATGTACGTGTGCACTCAGGCTTGAAGTTAACGTGAAATAGCCCTTGAAAGTCTTTCAAAACAAGTTGCGCTGGTCAAGAGCATCAAAAAACGACAGAAATGTAAGGCTGCTGTTAGGAAGGTAGTTGCCCATAGTTCACAAAATTTAAGACTTTCCAAGTGTTACTTCTATAGTGAGGTTTCTACACCGGCTACAAAGATCTTCGCGGTTAACTGTCGCCACTGATTCAATACAAGTGGCTGCTATTACACATATTTGAGTTTCAGTCAATCACTTACATGGTGCAGCTGGTTGCACACTGGGAACAGATATTCTTGTAAGCCTTGTGTGCCCAGGGCCCATGAAACTTTGAGTAGTAAAATGGTCGCTACAAATCCTGTACGTTGCGTACAGGATTTCCTGTACGTTGCGTACAGCCGGCTGGCCGGCTTACTAAGGAAATCATCGCGTCCAGCATACTGCATCCATGCTTTCATCCTGCATTGGCAATGAACTACCAGCTGAAAGGGGAAGTGCTTGAATAATGATTTTTTATTGTTACCCTCACTGAGCAAGTACGAACAGTAAGCCTAAAGACATGCAAATCATACAAAAGCTTTAACACACCTGCCGTCCCGTCTTATGCGGAAGAAACTCGTCCCAGGCTTCTTGTAGGTTCTGCCATTATTGAAGCACCACGATACACAGCAGTAGCTGCCGTAGCTTGGACCGCCGGACGGCATGGCATCAGCGTGGTCTGAAAATGTTAGTAAGTGGATGCTTCGCTGTCAAATTACGAAAAAGATATGTGCACGTTATAAGTGTACCAACAAACCCCTTTGAATAATTAGCTAATCGATGCACAATACAAAACTAGTGATACATCTCTGACCCATAAAACTCTGACTTACAAAGATAGACGTCAAGACCACGTACAAAGATCTTCAGAAGTTTCCAGGCCGCTATTTCTTGTAATGCAATGGTATCGCGGCCTGGGAACTTTAGAACACCTTCGTGCGTACGCAGTATCAGCACAGTACATTGGGAAGAAAAATCGTAGTTGAAATTTGTGCGGTAAAATTATATTGGAAACGTCAAAAAAATTTGTGGGCAGCTTGCACTATAGTGGCACAAGGCTAGCGAAGAAACGAAGATGATGGCCACTTGGCTAGTCCAGACTTGCCTCCGGCACACCAAGAATTATTCGTGTTGCGAGCCTTCGGGAAACGTGTCGTGAAGCATGCGAGGCCCAGCGAACGCTTCTCAATATTTTGCACCGAGCCACCGAGCCTATGACCTAGCTGCCCAGCTATGCTCAGCCTACAGAAGCTCGCGTCCGTGGCAGACGCAGCACGCGTCGCCTCGGCTTGACGCCGTGCCGCCTTTGCTATACTGCATACGTTGCACAATGTTCCCGTCTAGCCGCCGCATAGAGCCACAAACTTTCTTTTTAGCGAACCTCCCAGTCCTTACAAGCTTCAGAAAAAGGTTACAACTGCGTGAATGAGACGCCACGTAAGAAACAAACTCGCACACACGAAGCGCAACGTGTGTGTGTGCATCTTTCAATGTTTGTTGCATGGTGTCTTATTCGCACAGGTGTAACCGTTTTCTAAAAAAAATGACCGAACAAGACCAACAACATGTCATTCAACAAGCTTCGCTTGAAAACGTGCCTCACCTGTTATCTCACGCTTGAAAACGCCGACGCAGGCGACGTTGACGAGAGCGACGAAAGCTTCTCGCTGTCAGTCATGCTGTCACACCTGTCCCGTTTATTAGGGAGGCAATCGCCGGGCTAATTCCCAGAGCCGAAGTATCGGCCCCCCGAACCGCACCACGAAAGCGTGGACAATTTTGAAGTGGTCCTATTTGGTGCGCCAGCAGACGCCGGTCGTGGCCCAAAGAACAAGTCAGAGCCGAGAGTTGATAAACAAACACATTATATTCTCAATAATGGCAGATCGAAAACAATACATAAGAATGCACACTCCACAATAGTTGCATACAATATGACACCAATCAAACCAATCAATCAACGTACTACACAACACAATCAGCCACACTTAATACAACGGACACAGACAACGATACGCACTATAATGCAGTCGCATGCATTGAACAACCAAGACACTTAAGGACTAAAGAGATAGAAAACCTATTCAGTCCAAAGTCCTTGGAACAAAAGTCCGAATGATACTCTTCCGAGAATCACTCACTCAAAGTCCAGCGTTGTTGTCGTTCCGCAGCCCTCGAAGTTTCTCTTCCAGGAAACCTCGCCGGAGTTTCTCTTCCAGGAAAACTCCCGTCTTCAATAGGCCACTCTCCAAGCTTCAAACTTCTTCGCCGGAAATCCGTCGGCTTCACACACGCAGCTGTTGCCCGCGTCTTCGCTCGATAGCGGTAAACCCACGCTCTTGCGTTAGCTCGAGCCGTCCCTCCGGACCAAAAACTTCGCCGACTCCTCGGCGTAATTCCTACGCGCTCTGGCGTTAACTTCCGTCACCTCCTGTTCTGTCACTACGGGCAGAACCTTCGCCGACTCCACGGCGGAATTCCTACGCGCTCTGGCGTTAACTTCCGTCACCTCCTGCTTTCTCGTCTCGGCTGCTCGATTAAATACGTTCCGCGCCGCCTTCGAGAACGTTCTCCTCATTTCGTCGGCGCGACGCGCAGCGAAGCTGGGAAGAGGGCGAGACGATTGGAATGCCCTCTCCGGTCGCATGATTCACTCGGTCTGACTCCGCCCCGTTCGTTCTGGAAATTTCTAGCGCTTGCCCGGCCGCCGCTGTGGGGTGAGGAGGTTCGTCTGCGAAGCCGTGCTTCTGCGGGGAGAGCGCGCGCCCGGGAGCCTTGGATGTTTGCTTTCTCTTTTTTTCTTTTTACCTCACGGCGTTTCCACCGCCCGTTGTCGCAAGGATTTGGCGGCGCGCTCTTTTTTAGCGCTCGTTCTGTGACACTGCCCCCCACTTTAAGAATATTATCTCATAATATTCAAAACTCCACAGACGAGCGCGAAAAGTCACCACACACTCTCACAGACTGTAACACCATCAGTCGCTCATAACACTTCACATTCACAATAGATCACGCAATACAATCTTACATTGTAGTTCAATTCCACAACACATGAAATATAACCACAGGTACATGCCTACAACACTTCATCACACATTCCAAACAATACAAACGTACAAAGTTCTGTCTATACAACAATTATACAACACTATACATCACATCATTGCACAGAACACTGACTCGCTCGACATACACTTGAGACACAGGATAACACAACATTAACACAACATATGGCACTCCGCACTGCCCAACACATTCTGATTCCACCTGAGCACCTATCTTGAGTACTTCGAACAGCGCTTGCGCCCCCTTTTGCGGTGCTCGCTCGATCTCTTCTTGTGCTTCCACGTTCTTTTTCGGCGAGCCCTTTCCAACGACGATATCTGAGGCGTCGTCTCAGCCGTCGTTGTCTCTTCCGACACCGTTAACGCGTCATTACATTCGACGGGTCCTGTCTGTTTATTTACCCGCTGGATCATACCTCTACATTTTTCCCGGCTGGCCAACTCCGTCTCTTTTACACTGTCGGTCGGTTGAGGTCGTGCCGACGTAAGTCCAGTTGCTCGGCCCGTGAACTTATTCGACCCGATCGTCTTCTCCTTCGCTGTCTCTTGCGCCGCAGCTTCACCTTGGGCTCTAGTGAGATCCGTCACGGGATGCTCCTCCACTGTATCTCGCGGCCGCTGTGTTGGCGAGGGCTCTATCTTCGGGTCTTCTCCCAAACATTCGGGATCATTCGGCCCTCGCGCCCCATCGATGTTTCCGATGACAAGGTCATACAGGGGGGTCACCATGCATAAAGCAGTAACCTTCCCGCTGAAGTACGGGGTTTCAACCTCAATTTCTGCTTCGGGAAGCATCCGAACCGTACGGTCAATTAGGCAAACCGGCTTCGTTCTGCCTGTCAACTCACTTTCCCGTACCAAATTTCTCCTCACGATAACAGTGGAGCTGCCGGTATCTCTTAACACCGTAATCTTTTGTCCGCAACTTTTCCAGGCAGCGTTGGCATTCCTTTCGTAACACCGGTTGGCTGTTTTGACATTACAGCACCCACAATAGGAATTTTCTCCCCATTTTTCAACTCTACGAATCCGTCGGTGACGGCATTATTACCGGATTTCGGTGCCGCTTGCACACAGGATACCTGGTGAGTTTGACTCACTCCGTTCCGACAAGCATCTGCTTTGTGCCCAGTCTGACCACACTTAAAACATTTCACTACCGTAGGGCTCGTAAAGATCGTTCGACAGTTTTTCGCGCGATGACCCACTCGGTTGCACAGAAAACATCGCGGAATGCTCTCTGGTGCACGCTTCTTTTCTTCGGGAGCCAATTTCTTCGAATCGTCGGGACACTCCTTCTTTACCTTGGCCAAATTAGTGCCACCTTGCGCTTCCAAGAATTGATCAGCCAATTCAAGCATTCCTTCAAGTGAGTCAGCTTTCCTCTCTTTTAAGTACAGTGACAGGCTTGGGTGGCAACTAGTAAGAAATTGTTCTCTAATTAGCAGCTCTCTAAGCTCATCGTACTCCCGCGCTGTCCCTGAAAGTTCAATCCACCTGTCGAAATAATGGCAAAGTCGGGCGGCATACTGCGTAGCCGTCTCACCATCAGCTGGCTTTCCTGTCCGAAATCTGTCCCGGAAACCTTCCACGGTAAATCTAAATCGCTTCAACAGAGCCGCTTTCACCTTTGCGTAGTTGGCTGCATCGGTCGGCGTCAGCCTGCCGTACACACTGAGCGCTTCGCCACTCAAGCAAGTACTCAAAGCAGTTGCCCATTGCTGTTCCGGCCAATTCTGGCTCTTCGCAATCGTCTCAAATCGGTGAAGGTACGCGTCAAGGTCGTCCTTCCTTTCATCAAACGCTACGAGCAGCTTGCTTGGGTTCAAGCGGAAGCCGTGATCTTCCCGTTCGCTGCTTTCAACTCTAGCTTGGACGGGTGTTTCGCTTCGCTGTTGAAAACGGAGCCGCTCGAGTTCCATCTCGTGCTGCCGCTGCCGCTCCCTTTCAGCCATCTCCGCTTCTCTTTCTTCCTTCAGCTGCCGCTCCCTCGCTTCTCTTTCTTCTCTCGCCCTTTCGGCTGCCAAACCTCTCTCTCTCCAGCTCCAACTTCAATTGCTGCTCTCTTTCTTCTTTCTGCTGTCGCTCCCTCGCTTCTCTTTCTTCCTTCAGCTGTCTCTCCTTTGCTTCTCTTTCTTCTCTCGCCCTTTCAGCGGCCAGCCTTTCTCTCTCCAACTCAGCTGCCTTTTCTTCCTTGGCCCTCTCTGCCGCCAACCTCTCTCTCTCCACCTCAGCTTCTTTTTCCGCTTTGGCTCTTTCGACCGCCAACCTCTCTTTTTCCAGCTCGGCTGCTTTTTCTTCTTTGGCTCTCTCTTTTTCTTCTTTTTCCTTCTGGGTGACCCACTTCCGTAGTTCGGCGCCAGAAAGACCCATCTTTTCACCAAGAGCAACTAACTTTTCGAGATCCATCGTGTCTCGCAACTAAAACCTTGCCGCGTGCAAAAAGTATCTGCCTAAATCAGTCTATCGGAGCACTACCCTGCACTCGTTAACGAGAACTATGAACAACACACAAAATCGTTCCGATAGCACTATCAACAACTCGAGGCTCTTTCTCACTACTTTGGACACACTGTGCACCAAAAGGTCCTGTCGCGGACGCCAGATTAATTGTCACACCTGTCCCGTTTATTAGGGAGGCAATCGCCGGGCTAATTCCCAGAGCCGAAGTATCGGCCCCCCGAACCGCACCACGAAAGCGTGGACAATTTTGAAGTGGTCCTATTTGGTGCGCCAGCAGACGCCGGTCGTGGCCCAAAGAACAAGTCAGAGCCGAGAGTTGATAAACAAACACATTATATTCTCAATAATGGCAGATCGAAAACAATACATAAGAATGCACACTCCACAATAGTTGCATACAATATGACACCAATCAAACCAATCAATCAACGTACTACACAACACAATCAGCCACACTTAATACAACGGACACAGACAACGATACGCACTATAATGCAGTCGCATGCATTGAACAACCAAGACACTTAAGGACTAAAGAGATAGAAAACCTATTCAGTCCAAAGTCCTTGGAACAAAAGTCCGAATGATACTCTTCCGAGAATCACTCACTCAAAGTCCAGCGTTGTTGTCGTTCCGCAGCCCTCGAAGTTTCTCTTCCAGGAAACCTCGCCGGAGTTTCTCTTCCAGGAAAACTCCCGTCTTCAATAGGCCACTCTCCAAGCTTCAAACTTCTTCGCCGGAAATCCGTCGGCTTCACACACGCAGCTGTTGCCCGCGTCTTCGCTCGATAGCGGTAAACCCACGCTCTTGCCTGTAGCTCGAGCCGTCCCTCCGGACCAAAAACTTCGCCGACTCCTCGGCGTAATTCCTACGCGCTCTGGCGTTAACTTCCGTCACCTCCTGTTCTGTCACTACGGGCAGAACCTTCGCCGACTCCACGGCGGAATTCCTACGCGCTCTGGCGTTAACTTCCGTCACCTCCTGCTTTCTCGTCTCGGCTGCTCGATTAAATACGTTCCGCGCCGCCTTCGAGAACGTTCTCCTCATTTCGTCGGCGCGACGCGCAGCGAAGCTGGGAAGAGGGCGAGACGGTTGGAATGCCCTCTCCGGTCGCATGATTCACTCGGTCTGACTCCGCCCCGTTCGTTCTGGAAATTTCTAGCGCTTGCCCGGCCGCCGCTGTGGGGTGAGGAGGTTCGTCTGCGAAGCCGTGCTTCTGCGGGGAGAGCGCGCGCCCGGGAGCCTTGGATGTTTGCTTTCTCTTTTTTTCTTTTTACCTCACGGCGTTTCCACCGCCCGTTGTCGCAAGGATTTGGCGGCGCGCTCTTTTTTAGCGCTCGTTCTGTGACACATGCATGGGCTTGTTGCTGGGAAGATGGTGTTTATGACAGTACGGCTTTAGAAAAATAATCGCGTAAGGTGTGTTGAATAAATTGTTTTTATGTATAAAGATTATACCTAATTTGGGCGTATAATTATTATTTTGTGAAAACAATTCTGTTGCATTGATTATAACTGTTTTTTTTTGCGCTTGCGCCCTCTGACGTTTGATGAGAGCACTAGTTGGTTACGTAATCGTGACGCACTTCCTGAGGCCAGGTTTCGCGGAGTGTCCTCTCTTGTCTTCTTCTTTCTCTATGGTGGGAAGCCCATGAGACGGCTTAATGTTCTCCCATAGTAGAGCATCTAGTACTCGAAATTGTTACCCACTTTTTCTAAGCATCCACCAAGGCTTGGACGGGTTCCCGCTCTCCCATAGCAGCACCAAGTACAGTATATCGTAAAACACTTTTTCTAAACACACACCATTTCCACAGAGCCCATGTCCCGGGACGGCTTTCACCCCTCCTATAGTAGAGTACCAAGTACCCTAAATCGATAACCACTTTTAAATGCGAAGCATTTCTTATCGAAGTTCGGCGACTTTGAGCGTATCTATCTATCTATCTATCTATCTATCTATCTATCTATCTATCTATCTATCTATCTATCTATCTATCTATCTATCTATCTATCTATCTATCTATCTATCTCGCCGCTTACGACTTTTAGCTATCCTGGCAGTTTGGGTAATAGTATCGATACCAAACTTGGTATGGCATAGCATGCCTGTATGGCGAGCATTTTCGACTAGCCAGAACATAAAAATCATGACACGCATGTCATGAATGTCATAACTTACATTTTATGGTCTTGCTGTTCTTGCGGGGGTTTCGTTCACATGACATGTTGCAAAACTAGTATGGTATGACTTGATTGCATTGAGAACACAAGCGCCCTAACATGAAAATCATGACATGCGTGTCACGTAACAACATGACTACATGCCGTGCTCATGATGCGCTCGCGGCCATTTTGCTTGCATCACATATACCAAATTGAGTATTAGGGTACGTGAATGGATGACGAAGGTATGTGACTGGTGCAAACATGATAATCATGAGATGCGTCTCAAGTAACAACATAGCTACATGCCACGCTCATGATGCGCTGGCAGCTGTTTCGGTAGCTTTACTTATACCCAGTTTGGTATTATGGAACGTGAATGGATGACGAAGGTATGAGGTTGGTGGAAACATCATAAATACGATATGCGTGTCATGTAACAACATGACTCCATGGTACGCTCATGATGCGCTCACGTGTGTTTCGCTAGCTCACACGTACCGAATTCCGTATTACGCGACGCGAACGGACGACATAGGTAAATGAAACATCCGAACATGATAATCACAACATGAATGGCATGTAACAATATGACGACATGCCCCACTCGTGATGCGCTCTCGGCTGTTTCGCTAGCATAACATATGCCAAATTTGGTGTTACGTGACGTCAGTGGATGACGAAGGTATGTGACTGGTGCAAACATGAAAATCATAAGATGCATGTCATGTGAGAACATGACTACATGCCACAGTCAAGGCGCCGACACAGTTCGACGTAACCCGGCGGGAGTGCGCGCCGGCGTTCGTTTCGTCGCGTCACGCCGGCCATGCCACCCCAGGCACCGCTCCTGCCATATATATACTCGCAGGCGCGCGCCGCGCTGCGTTGCTTTGACACATGTGCGTTTCAGCGCATCCGGCGTCCCTCCCTCCATAGAGTTTCTTAATGTACACTAGAGGGAACTCTGGCGCTATTGTCTATGGGAGCTGCAACACACGGTGCTTCAGCGAGCATGGGAATGATGGGTAGTACAAACATTTGTCTAATATTCGTACTTGTGGCCTGCTTCTGGCTCCGTGTGTGTTCGTGTGGCTTGAAGTTGTTTTTTCACGAAACAAATATTAGCAAACGTTCAGTGGTTGCGCTTCACCATCTTATTTATTTAAACTTGCCTTTCGAAATCGGGTTATGAAGCTCAAAAGTGTTGAATCTTTCTCTCAAAACAAAACCGAACCACAGCAATAAACGAAGTCGCAAGTACGATTCGCCGTCCGCAAGTACGAAGACTAGGCAAATGTGTGTACTACCCATCATTCCCATGGTCGCTGAACGATCGCAGTGCCAGTGTGCCTTCTAGTTAATTTTGATGAGAAACTCTATGCCTCCCTCATGAAAGGAGGCGAACGCAGTGCTGTCTGTGTAACGCATCTTTTAGAAATTCAGCATGTCGCATTTCGTGCTGGTTGCCGCCGGGCCATGCTGGTCGCGCCTGACGTTAGACTATAGAGTGCTCGCGTTTTGCTAACGTAGTGTCGCTGTGCCCAAAGTGCGCGTGCGTCAACGTTACGTTGCAGTATAATGGGCCCTTAATGATGCACTAGTGGCCGTTTCGCTAGCTCCACATACACCAAATTTGGTGTTGCGTGACGTCAATGGATGACGAAATATATGGCTGGTGCAAAGATGGTAATCCTGACACGCGTTTCGCTAGCTCCACTTTTACTAAATTTGGCATCACGTGACTTGAATAAATGACGAAGGTAAACAAATCATCCAAACATGATAATCATGACACGGAAGTGGTGTACAGCATAATCTACCTCCACCTCGTAACGTTGTGGCGATTTGAAAGTGACATATCAACACTCCTCATTCGGGCTTTGCCTATCATCGATTCTCACTGTACGTGGGATCTTCCAATTTTTTTCTAAGGACACACATCGGTGGTTGACAATTATTTCTTCTCCAACCGCAAGGATTTTTCCCTTGATTGATTTGTAGGGTTTAACGTCCCAAAACCACCATATTATTATGAGACATGCCGTAGTGGAGGGCTCCGGAAATTTCAACCACCTGGTGTTCTTTAACGTGCACCCAAATCTGAGCACACGGGCCTACGACATTTCCGCCTCCATCGGAAATGCAGCCGCCGCAGCCGGGATATGAACCCGCGACCTGCGGGTCAGCAGCCGAGTACCTTAGCCACTAGACCACCGCGGCGGGGCGAGGATTTTTCCCTTGACTGGCGCATCGTGAACTCGTTCACGGCGTAATTTTTTTCGACGTGTGTGGCCCACGGGATGGCTTTATGCGCTGTCATAGTAGAGTACTTTAAAGCACTTTCAGTAGTTAACCACATTTTCTGAAAACACAGTCCGCGGAATCCAATGTTAGCTGTTGTTGATTGGTCCGTACAATAGCACTGGCAGTATTCCCGGTTTATTTCATCGCAAGCCTACGTGCACACTTACTTTCTCTGGTGGATGCGTTTCAGGGAAGCCAGTTGTGCCTTGTGTCATTTCTTTGTGGCGGCGTGGGAGCCTGTCGCATTTTTCTTTACGATGGTGCCATAGAGAAACTTTAATAGCGACGCTGCTGTACATTGCTACACGTGCGGAATAAGTGGGTTTGGCTTTACCACTGCTAACGCCTCCTAAAAAAAATTATGCTTGGAACGTGAGCCGCGAGCGCGCTGCCCTACCCTATGATTTTACCCGCCTCCTTCGGTTCGAAGGCGAGCGTCTCCGACGGCCGCCCCCTGCGAAGACAGCAATGCTCTCACAGTTGCCTCCGAGCAGCCGTGATGTCACGTGACTGAGTGGTACGGAGGTGAGCGGTCTCACGCGGCGGCTAGTCGCAACACAAAGCAGGAGACATGGCCTTCGAGATTGCGTGCGGGCAGGAGGCTGGCTCCCAATTGAAAAGAGAGCGGCGTTCCAGGCATAATTTTTCTGGGAGGCGTTGCCACCGCGGATGGTCACCTTTTTGCTAGCAGTTACTTTTTTCACCTTATTACTACCATTATCAATTTTACGTATTAATAACTGCCCCTTCTGATTTCCTTCAAAAATTTTTTTGCTGCACCACACGGTTGGCGCTATGAAAAATCTTTTTTTTTCAAATTTCTTTGTTCTTTCTCAATTTAATTATGTGTGAACATTCTTGTGAAAGATAAAAAGTGACCTTGTGCAAAGAACATACCAAATAAAAAAATCACGCCATCTTCCCAAAAGCAACCCTGATATGATGCGAAGCAGCGGCGTTGCGCACGGGTGCCGTAACGGGTTGAACTTCGCTAACGCGGGTGCTGTGGTGTTAGAGGCGTAACGTCACCACTTGCAAACGCGATCGGCTTCGCTAACCTTCCCAACGACGGCGATGACCTGGTCAGGCGTAATCGCTTCGGCGGATGTTTCGGCGGGCGAAGGAGCATCGTCTTCCGGTGTTCTCTTTGTAGAGAGCGTGAAGCGAGAGAGAAGTGACACGTAAAGACACGTTTCAACGCGTGCGTTAAGTATGCATCAGGTTTAAGGCGTGTAAACCGACAAGTCGGCGGTGTAGGGAGCGGTGGTAGCGGCAGGTGTTGCGGGCGAACGGACGAGGCGTCAGCTGCGGGCGCTGCAGCGAGTGGGTGGCAGGCGAGGAAAAGAGTGACGTCAGTGCGCACAGCGAGGGGAGTGTGACGTCACGCGTAGCTGCGGCGTGATTTACTTAGCACTACTCCAACACCTGCGGCGAGGTGAGTGCATTGGCGTGTGTTCGTACGGACGCACGAAAAACAACGTTACACTGGCTACATAAAAAAGCTGCTTCGCATATGAAAATAGAAAAAAAAACTAAATTGACACCACGTGAGCGATTCGTTGATAGTAGAATGCGTTTGTGTCGGAAAGCCCGCCCTTCTGTGTTCGCTATGAACAGGGCTGAGAAAAGTTCGTAACCATTTGTGTAGCTTGTGAACGATTCTGTCGGTAATGGGCAGCCATACGTAGGAACCCTAGACATTAGTGTGAGAAATGAAGCACAAGACCCAGACCCGGACGTCTGGCTGCATTGAAGATGAACGGAACAACTGAACGAGCCAATACCCGTGGCTCATGCTCGTGCCCGCCGCCCCCTCTTTCTCCTTCATTTGTAACAATTAGTATGTCGCCTGACAAATTATATAATTTTTGGCGTTTTAGTTTTGTAAGATTCCTAGTCTTTAATCGATAGGCCCATCCTTTACTAATGCTGTTGGGCAGTCATTGTCTGTAGCAGTTTCACATACATGATTTGAAAAATAAATCAATGCGTTATTTCATTCAAGACCACCTCTCAGAAAGCAACTGGTCTTTTTGAAAGCCACAATTTTAACTACGCGACCGATGGGCAGGGATACAATTGCGTAATTCAAAGCACGGTTTCCCTAATTCTTCGCAGAGTCATTCTTAAAGTTCACTTTCCTCGTTCTCCAGCACGAACAGTCATTCTTACCGATAAGCCGCTATTTCTTTAATGTTGTAAGGGCATTACGCGCTGTAAGTGCTCCCGCAGCCGGCATCGTTCTCTAACGTGCCCCTTTTCTGTCGCTTTTCGCGTTAAGCTGTAGGCTTATCGCGAGCCGTGCAGCAGGAAATGAGAACTCTTCCGGGACTTCTTTCTGCTGTGATCAGGTGTCATCGTCGTCGTCTCGTGCTGCAGGTGTTTCGCGCGTGTAACGAGGTTTTCGATCGAGGCGTAAGCGCGCCCTCTTGTGACGTAAGTGTATCGACCAAACTAAGGTGCGCATCACTATGCGGTATGCATGGGAGGAAACGCCGGTGTTCATCCGAGCAAAAAACCGACACGGTAGCGAGAGAGAGAGAGAGAGAGAGAGAGAGAGAGTAGAGAAGTGGACGTAGAAAAGAGAGAGGTGGAGGAAGTGCGCATGCGTACTAGAGACATGCATTAGCGAGACCGTTAGCTAGCCCATCCCAGAAGAGGTTCTTCGGTGCTGCCGGCGGCGGAAACACAATTTCCTGCCGCCGAAACATGCCCGACGATGGCAGAGGCGTAAGTACATGAAGCTCACGAGAACGCCGACTCAGCCGTTGTCGACGGCATCGATGAGCTTAATGAGATATGGGACCACTGAATGGAATGTGTGTCTGCCTCGTGAGTTTTTGTGTGGCTGTGCGCATGCGTGTCATCGAGGCGGCGACCAACTCTGCAAGGGTGATATTTTCAAGTCAAAGCACAGGGTGAAACGGGCTTTTTTTTGATTATCTATATTGCTTACTGAATATATTTTGCAAACATCAATGCTTGACGATCATCTCGTGTTTTCAGTTGCCTATGTTTTATATTTGGGCTTCTAGTGAATGAGTTTGTATTTCTAGTGCTAAATTTACGCGCATGCATCGGAATACGAGAGAAAGAGGCACTGGTGTTCACACACACGCACACCTATTTTTTCATCGCGGGCTTCCATCTCCTCCCGGCCGTTTTTTTTTTCCATCACTTAAACGAGCAACACGAACATGTGTCTCTCTCGGTGAGCCAACTATCTGAAACAATCTGCAAGTGCTCGACATCATAAAAATTAATAAGCGTTATTATATGGAGCCATTATGCAAATATTTTTGTAAGGACAGCGCTGGCTGTGGGTGGAGGTGATAATTTATGTAGGCTGTCAGCTGTAATTACCCGCCGTCGTGGTCCATTGGTTATAGCTATGGACTGCTGACCGGTCTCGTTGTCATTGAAGGCGATATTGCTTGAGTCCCGTGTGCTTAGATTTGTATGCGTGTTAAAGAACTCCAGGTGGTAGAAACTACCGGAGCCATCTACAACAACGTCTCTCATAATCATAGGCTGGCTTTGGGATGTTACTACCAAGCGATGATTATGAGTAATCACGGAGATTACAACTTAGTTGTAACGAATACTACTAAGTGAGTATTACTGCTAAATGATTACTAACAAAGATTATTAGTATTTAGATAACAACTTAGCAGCAAGGGGCCGAACATTATGAGCGGGCGTCTGGCTGCCTTGCTTTCTCTCCTTTCACTTCTCGCTCTGGAAGATAGAAACATTTTCAAAGGAAAGCGAACATAAAAAAAAATCACAGTTTTCCCGCAAAGGCTAAGTAATGAAAGCGATAGCAATAAATGGGAAGGTCACGCGAAGAATGGCAAGCAGATCGAAACGTGCCCCGCGTTTCTCACGCACAAATGACAAACGAAACGTACTCACAGGTACAGATGAATGTGAAGTTGTTACTTTGCTGTGTCTGAAAAGCGCTTTCTTTTCGCAAACGAAGGCTGTGCAACGAGTGCAGCGACCTTTGCGCACCCGGTAACAACAACAGAATTGTTCTGACGAAACGCAAAGGCTAGCCAAGACGTACGATTCTCCCCACTGCAAGATAACAAGATAAGGGTGCTAATGAAGCGTACACACCTCTTATTCTTTACGTGGGGCCAAAGTATGTGCGAGATGAAAGCTGTCGCGCGCACACTGCGCAATCTTTCTGATAATGCTGAAAACACAATAGCCTCCCCCCCGCCCACCACCACCCCCGAGATGCCCGCCAACAGCGGTAAGTGGTAGATATGAATAGCTTACCGTTTATCCGTTGACGGAGGTAACCGTTGGTGGTTCAGAGGGTAACGCCTCGCATTCACGACGCGAAGGTCCCACGTTCGATTTCGCACGCCAGAGTCTTTTTTTATTTTTTTCTTTCTTGCGTTTTTGTATATATATAGATACGTATACATATAGGGTGCATGACATCGACGCTGGCGTCGAGGCCATATAATTGCTATCGCAGTAAAAAAAAAAGCGAACCACGTTCGACAGTTCTGTGAGCGGCCTGCTCACGCCGACGGTCGCAGGGTTACACTTGGCGACGTGGCGTCGAGCGGACGGCTGCAGCGCCGGGAAAACCCGTCAATGCGGCGCCGGCTTCTCTCGCCGGCTTCCGGAAATCCAGCCGGGGGTCGTCCAGTCGGGGCGAATTAACTCCTCGACGCAGAGAGCCTCACTGCAGCTGCTGCTCCCTTCTCTTGTCTCGACTGCACTCTTTCACGCTGTCGGCCTTTCGTTTTTGTTGCCGTTGTAGTAACATTTTAGCGTTTTTCCCAGTTACTTTAGAGTGTCGCTGGTAGTTGCACCTCTTTTCTGTCTCACGCTCTTCAAATATGGCCGGCGCTGCTTTCGGGGCGCATAACCTAGGGATAAAATGGGTTTTTACACCATAAGCTGTTAGGATCTCACAACGGCCGATTTCGGCGACGTTGTTGTCCGCCGCCAGAAGTTTCCGCAGTACTGTCACGCACATTCAGCAAATAATAATGATAATAACAACAATTACAGCGGTTGACGTGGATTCGACTCGGGCTTTCTGCGTGGCATGGAAGCGTGCTACGGCGAAGCCACCCATGCCAGTGCTTCAAACTTCGAAAAAAGACCCTTTACGAGCTTCATTCAGAGCGAACAAACGCGTTAAGGGACGTAACGTTACATAGCCGAAAAGTACAACCGCGCCAGCAGCCACTCCATCCGAAATGCTCGATTAGTGGTGCTTCAAAGCATCCCGCCCCTAACAAAGGGTTTCAGCCATGTTTGTTGATCATCCACCTCAGCAACAACCAAATCTGAAGTTAGCAATGTTGTAGATGCGCACATTTCCTTAGGAAGACGTATTGGGTGCTTCACTACTCCGCAGAATGGGATAATTACTGCGTAGTAGACAGCTCACAACTGTAGTAGCAGTAGGCGACCTAAGAGAGTTTACAAAGGGCTCCGTGGAGGCCACTTCTCCAGATTACGTTGCGACTGTGCTGCGGATTCGGCACAGGCCTGGCGCTTTTTATCATGTCTGCTCCTATAAGTTAGAGTGCCTATATAATATATAGCGAGCGCTGGCCGCACATTCACATCAGAAACCATGGCCATTAGGAGTGCTACCTAACACCCATAATTTCATCTGGCGCATGTGTGTTCATAAACGATTGTATCGGGCCAGTTGGTAAGAATCCATCTTGGTAGAAAGCGGAGCAACTATTGTTGTGTGTTCCGTAGTTGCTGTGCTTCCTACCAAGATGCGCGTGTGTTGTTACTCTAGGAAGCACAGAAGAGCACGGTGGCGGCGGTAGCTTAGTGACGTGTAAAGCACCCACAGTCGTTTACATGGTGCAACACAGACACACAGCACACATGCATAAAGTCAAAATAATGCCACGTAAGGACAACCACTGTCCCCTGGTGGGGCATTTCTATGCTTTTGTCTTGCTTTTGTGTTGCGCAGAAACATCGCGAGCCGTAAATAACTACCGTGAGTGTAATAGGAAAACTTTGTGCACGTACTTGTGCAAGAGTACTGAGTATCTGTCGAACCAACATTTTTTTGTCCTTGTTTTCATGCGCCTCATTTGCGTTCCCCACACACTTAAACTAAAACAGACCCTCAGGGGAGGACGAAAACTTGAAAGGATGAAGCATTCTTGGACACGGGGCGTCGTTGGAGCCAAGATATCGATGACAAGCAGTCTTGTCTGCTTCAAGATGGCATCTGTCTACCTTACCACGTTTGTGTAAGCTTGATTGATTGATTGATTGATGTGTGGGTTTAACGTCCCAAAACCACCATAAATTTGAGTAAGCTTCGTACACTCCGCGTTGACCGAAACAAAAGTGGAGAAGATGACATTTTCTACTCCACCTCAACCTCCATTTTCGCACTTGCCCCATATTTCTTTTCTATTCTGGTTGTTCGAGAGGTTAAGAAGCATACACACACGCTGTAAAATCATTTTGCTAAAATTAAGACAAGGCCACTTGCAGAAACGTTGCCTCCAGCGACACGCAGTGTCCGATAATTCTTCATTCACACGCATTTGACTATTCGACATTGTTTGGATAGCTCGCCATGAATTGTTGTTAGATGTAACAAACTTCACCGCATCTGATACGTGGTGCTTGGGCGGAGGAGTGACGATATTCTTTGCAAGGCTAAATCCACCAGCCGCAAACCAATCATCTCCGCCTCCGCCTAGGGAAAGGCAGCCAACCTACTGCGACATAATTGCCCCTTTACTTTTCGATTCCTTTCCATTTTACTTTCAACTTTAAAGGTGAAACGGCTGCTGACTCGTCAGCTTTATAGCTCGCCGAGGTAAACAGAGCAAAAAACGAAGACAGGGTAAAGGATGGACACAAGACAAGCGCTGTCTTGTGTCCTTCCTTTAATCTGTCTTCGTTTTTTGCGCTGTTTACCTCCACCAGTTATGAATTTTTACTAACTCGTCCAGTTTTCTATACCACTCGTCAATTTTGACTTTAACGAATACAAGCGACAAAGCTGATTTCACGGGCAGTGGCATGCAGGCAACTGCGTACGTCCTTGACGGCTTTCACAACTGATGGAAGAACGCTAGCGAGGAGGTTGGCGGTAAAAGCCTCGGTCTAACACGAGATGCGCCTGTTCCTCTGCACTAAACAACTGACCAATATAGGCCAGCCGGCCTCGTTTTGCTAATGGCCTGCATGCGAGGCCACCACGAGAGTACTGCAACATTCAGGTTACACCAGCTCGCGTCGTGTGCTGACCAATGCAAGCGTTTGGTAACGATGTCTGGAGGACGGCAGTGTACAGCGGTGAGCTGCTGTACACTGGCTGGCGTGGAAAACAACGCTTATAATCCAACCTACACTTCGTTTCATATACATCATATGCAGCGCTGCAGAGGCTAGCCAGACTTCTTGGAGCAAATGCGTTAGCACCGACAACGACTATAGCCAGTTTACAAGCTAAGAATAAACATTCCGCACGCCGCCATCGTGGTCCCACCCAGATAAAATTTGCATGAATGCTCCATCCAATTGCATAGGCTTCATTTCGCTACGTAATGCGTATATCCAGTAGTGGTTGACTTTCCAATACGGCTCCGTGCGAATGGGTGTGGAGCAAAGTCTACACGTAAAGTGCTGACGCCTTGTAACGCCCACGTGTGGTTAAGACTTTAATCCGAATGACTTAGATACCTCATCGATTGGATAAATTTCCTAGTATCCCAAGTCTGCGGCACCAACAAGAAAGAGAAACAATAAAGTTGAATGTATTTCAGTGCATGTATTGATATTATATCATATTCCCACACTGTATTTTATTGTGCACTTCTATTTCCATGCAAACAAATAAGTAAAAGCATCACATGATGACTACATAGACCGACAAGTTTGAATTGTCATGAGGACATCATATTGCGTGACGTCCCATTGTGGCGTCATGTTATCACATCATTGCTTTGTCAAAGGTAGTGCAAAACAACGTGAAGTGTAGAAAATGAACTCTACAATCATAGAGGCATTGCAAAATCACTTTTGTTGCAGAAAACTTTCGCAAGGGGGCGTGGGAGGAAGAAAAAGATGAATTTCCTTTTTGAGTCGACTGAGGTGGATGCGCAGGAGACCCCGCGAGCTTTCTTTCGTTATATTTTTCTGACTAATGTGTGAGCATGTTTTGCCAATTAAAAGCAAATGAACTCTGTTGTATGACTATCAATATGTAGTTTCGCATAGCATCAGTTAGCGTTCGCCCCACCTCGGTGGTAGTCTGGTGGCTAAGTATACTCGGCTGCTGACCCGCAGGTCGGAGGATCGAATCTTGGCTGTGGTGGCTGCATTTCCGATGGAGGCGAAAACGTTGTAGGCCTGTGTGCCCAGATTTGGGTGCACGTTCAAGAACCCTAGGTTGTCGAAATTTCCAGATCCCTTCACTACGGCATCTCTCATAATCATATGGTGGTTATGGGAAGTTAAACTCCACGTATCAAATCAAGTCAATCAATCAGCGTTCGGTTGTTTTCGGTTTTCGGATATTTAATTTCCCAGCCAATCGAGACGCCTCACGCGCAAGCTCATTCTCGGCTCGCACAAGCGTTTACAAACCCGATAGCCAACCACGAGACACGCGGAGTTATGCGTATAGCCGACCGAACTTCTTGCATAGGTTCAACTGCATTGCACCTGATGTGCGAAACTGAATGTTGAGGAGAGGTGAAGCGTTTAAAAAAGTGCCATAAAATAACGGAAAAGGCATTGTGCTCATACTTGTCCACAATTTAGGGTAAGCAAACTTACTAATACTCAGATTGTCGGGTAGTACTAAACTCGGATGACTGAAGGTATGTTAACCTTTGATCGTAGATATCGGTGTAAGCTGTCGTATATCGGTCACATTTTTTTTAGTCTCCGTAAAGTTGGAAAGAAGGGAACGGAGCTGAGTCGAGGCAATTATATATGAGGTGGCGTAACGTTAAGAGTGAACTCGTTTGCATTATATATGATGGAGGATACGCGCGACAGTGTTTATAACGAAACATTTAATAACTTTGCCTTATTCGCCCTCACACACCAGCCTTTATGTCTGCCTGTATTTAACATTTATGTTACTTTCTCGGTGGAATGATTTGAAATTGACGTTTGCACTCTTTGTATTCATCGATTGCTTCATCGTTGATAGGCATTGTCGCACTTCGCAGACCTGCGTGTTACCCAGTGTTACCGTAGCAATTTCTTATCAACATCATTTCTAAACACGATTGTCTGCCTCGGTGAATCAGTTGCTAGGGTGCGAGGCTGCTGACCCGGAAGTAGCGGGTTTGATCCAGGCCGTGGCGGTCGCAATTCGATGGAGGCGATATGGTGGAGGCCCCTGTTTACTGTGCGATGTCAGTGTACGTTAAAGAACATCAGATGATCAAAATTTTTTGAGCCCTCCACTATGGCGTCTCTCACAGAGATATCTTGGTTTTGTGGCGCAAAATCCCGCATATTATTATTATTATTATTATTATTATTATTATTATTATTATTATTATTATTATTATTATTATTATTATTACTATTATTATTATTATTATTATTATTATTATTATTATTATTATTATTATTATTATTATTATTATTATTATTATTATTATTATTATTTCTAAGCATGAGGGCATATGACACGCGTTAATGCGTTCGAAAGTGAAAGTTGAGATGGAGCACAGCAACAAGAAAAAAGGAAATAAGTAACTGTATTCACATAGTCCCTTATGCTTACTACTGAGAAGACTCGAAAGAAAAGCAACCCTTTTCTTCTTCTGGATTGGTTCTATAAATAGTAATGACGTCGTAAATACGTCACAACTATTGTAGGCCTCTGATGTCATGGTGACGCCATACCATCGCTCGAACAAGGCGACGTGATTTTAGGACAGAACTTGTCGCACCTTTCGACATCTTATCCCGCAATATCTCGCGCTGGTCTCGGGGCCCGGATCACCAACACAGCTACTTAGTGCTCTCTCACCTGAGAGAGATGGGCGTCAATTAGAAGTGTGAGTTGCATAGATAGATGAAACACTCCAAGCGCGTTCACCCAATGAGACGTTCGTCACATCTAAGAGCGATCGTCATCGATAAATATAATTGGAGAAACTCAAGAAATATATATCGCCGTGCTTTCTGTCACCTACCGATTCAATCTAGAACAAAGAGCTTTGGAGTTTAGAATATCTCGTTGTACTGAAAAGGCTGCCAATGAATCGAGCATGTTTGATTCAGAGTGCAGCATAAATAAGGCATTTGACAACCTTGTCCAATGAATCTGAGACTATCGAAGTGACATAAACAATTTAATTGATTGATCATAACATGAGGCAGTTCAAATGAAACTGCGTAGCGCAAACAACGCTCAATTGTGTCGCCTCCCCCCCCGCACCCTCCCAAACAAAGTGCATCCGGGAAAGGCCTAGCGTTCCACTCTATTGCACGGTACCTTACGGTCGATGCGACCATGGTTTAACCATGGTATTGAAAGCAGTGCTTTTGCCTTGCCCGCGCGAGAACCTGTTTGGTGGGAGTTCGCCTTCTTTCTTTGGAGCGAAGGAAGTGCTCCATCGCGGTGGTTCCCTGGACACAATCAGAACCCGTCGCGGTAGTTTGTCTTGTTATCGCAGTTAGTGGGCAGCAAAATACTTTCCCTTACTGCGGAAAGTGTATTCGATTTGCCGCTGCCCCTTTACTTTTGCCGCGTGAGCTGCCGGCCCTTCCGGCACGTAAACTACGTTAAGGAACTCCGCCACAGCGTGGTGAAAGCATAATGAAAGTGTTTTTTCGCTTCACTAATTCTTTTTGTTAGAGGTGGCTCTGACGTTTGCACTTAGCCTGGTAGAATACGTCGCGTATCTGCGCACACACCTTAATTCACAGATGATGGATTCGTAGCTATTGTGCGTTCATGTTACACTGGAAGTTTTATCAGGGGTAGTAGCGGGCACAATCACATCTTCCGAAAGAACGCGCAATCGTGAGTGCTTTTAGACATTACCTTTTGTGTTGCCGATTTATGCAGTTAACGGTAACAGATGTGTAAGAATTGAGCACGGAACTTACTATATCTGTTGATTTCCTTTGACGTCGTCGCTGATTATACAATAATAAGAACCACTGGAGCTTTAAGCGTGCTGTAAGCGCGCGAAAGGTTGCAATTCAGATGGGGTGGGGGTAGGGGAGAAAAGGTCAGTGGCAGCAATTTTCTCTCTATAAGGTCGGTGTTGTACGGGGCAGACTTTGTGCCCCTCCTCCCTCTTGGGTGACTAGAGAGAGCCGATGTGCCCTCCCCCCTTTCCGAGCGCATTCCTACGAATTTGCGGGCTGAAACCACGCTGTATGATAAAGAGTTCCTTAATTAAAATTTCTGAATTATTTTGGTCATATAAGGTTCTTTAACAAGCGCCTAAATCTAACTACATCGGTTTTTTTTTTTGCGTTTCGTTCGCATCGGTATGCAACTACCATAGTCGGGAGTCGAATTCGCGCCTTCGAGCAGTGCTAAATGTTACTTGTTGAGCTATTACGACGTACGACAGATAATGAATGTTTCGTTGGTAGCAACAACTGTTCTCGAGAACTCGTTAATAATTACCAGCCTCTTTACACTGATTACGTTTTCTTTTTTGCTTTCACGTCAATGAACAGAAAAGTTGTCAGAATATTACGTACCAGGTTAGTTGCAGCTAAATTCTACTCTCATTTACGTAGATTGCCCCAATATAAATGTGGTTTTCGAGCAGGTTATGCTTGAGAGCCTTGATAACTGAATATCAGTCCGGCTCTCGCACTTTCGTTCTTTTATGTATCGAGAAATATATACTCGGCCAGTGTCTCCACTGTGATGTTCTTGTCTGCACATCTCGTCATCACTCATGAGATCATTCGGAATGTGGGACCTTCGTGCAAGTGACAGTAGCGTAGGAGTAGGCTTCACCGTCAAACGACAATAATTGCGGTGTGAAACAAGATTTGCAGAGCCGACGTATACATACCACATGCACTGAGCACATTACGTAATTCTACAGCTACGCACGCAGGCGTAGACATGGCCGAGAATCGTCCCATTTGCAGCCGTATTAAAAAAGAGCCTCAGTTCAGGGTGATGAAAACTTTAAGTGCTTCCTTGAAAAAGTTTCTGAACATCCCCCGTCAAAGTAACGAAAACGCTCTTACCAACAGCCTGTATGACGTTTATACTCCTGCGCGCACAGCACCACCGGAAACTTAATGGAGTTGGTAGAGCGCTTTCCGGAAATTGAGAATATTATTAAAGCGATAGCGTTGAAGAGCTTGTTTCACAGAAATTCCGGCTTTGGCGTTGGCGGTTGTGAGCGAAAACTAATCATATATGTGACTGTGAAATCGAGGACGGTGCAAATAAAATAAATAATAAGGAAACCCTGCGTCAGAGCGGGGACCAAACCAAGGATGTTTGCATGGCAAGCGAATGTTCTACCACACGGCCACGTGTCTGCTTTAATTTTTTTAATGCATAAAAACATCACCAGTAATTGTGAAATACGCACTAATTGAGAATACAGTGAGAAGAACTTACCCTGCCTGGAGTTGCAGTGGAAGTGGATTTCATAGCTTTCATGCTTCACAAACACACGCGTCTTGTATGCACGATTCACAATGCGACAAGAAGCATTGCATAATAATGCGTGGCACAATCACCCATTGCCATCGGGCGTCAGAAGATGTGAATAATACAATCACCTCGTGGGTTGAAGCCGGTCACCCACTACTCAAGGCACACACGCTACTGCGCCTATTTCGCTAAGGTGATGTAGTGGGTGCATAGCATGTTGGAAAAGGTTTCATGCACAAAGTACATGAAGTAGGCACTAGGAATTACTATCATGTTCAACTCCTAAAGGTTATGCTTCAGGGTTCCCTAATTATTTATTTCAATAAAAAAGGCTCTCTGGGGAAGTTATCACTTTTGGCAGTCACGCTTCGAGATCGGAAGTGAAAAGCTTTCTTTACTTAGTTCCCCATAACGTGAGAGAAGAAGGCCAACCACAAAACCGGACCGTGGACGAGAGATTCGGGAAAGCAAAATTACGGCGTTCAGGCTCGCCTGAAAGCGACCAGACGGCTTCCGCTCAATTGCTCTGAAAGAGAATACGAGGAAGGGACAAACGTAGGAGGTGGCTTCGTGGCCTGGCGATACAGGGGTTCGAATAGGCGGTACAAAAATAAAGTTGCTCGAACAGGGCTATCTCTTGATGTTGGTTTGTGTTTCAGTGTGTTTTTGTGTGCTCGGGCGTGTGTGTGTTGGGAAGGGGGGGGGGGTATGGGAAAATGCTTTGGTAGTCAATCCCTTCGTGTAAAGGCGTCGGGTATTGGATGCGTATGTTGTATGTAGGCGCTGGAGCGACTGCACTGCCGCAACTACAGCGCTCATGGTGTTGTATAGGTGAAACAGTAGGATTGCAGCAGAGGAGTAGAATGCAGAAAATTAGAGGAGAATGCAGAAGAGGAGAAAAGGAAGGACGAAAGTGCTGGGAATGCCAAAGAAGCTAGCTTTTTTTTTGCACAATTTAGTCCTGCCATCTCACTTCACAGGTTCCGTGCGCACATGAAAAGACGTATGCAAGTTTGACTAGAAGATTCTCGAGCGCTTGCTGCACTCCGTGACAAAAGAAAGACGATGCGACAGCTGCGGCAAGATTTGAAGTGCCGACATTCGATATGCATAGCTGCAAAGGAAATTTTCGGGTGCGCCTCTGTAACTGTGCGACTGCTCCGGTGTTCAATTTCTGCTGTCTCACCTCAATGTGGCTTTCGGGGCAAGGCCTCCGGCGCCAGTTTTATGTATTCAATATACGGCCGTGAGACGAACGGAATTTCCTAACTCCTAAAGTCACAGATGATGTCGCCGAAACAATATGTGCAAACGGGGAAAATATGGGACTGGTTGCAGTGGTGAGAGGAGTGAAAACGCGCACGCGAAGGAAGATAGCCCTATTCGCGGAGCTCGTATTACCTATCTAGGTGGTGATTTCAGTCGTTTCGAACGCGAGCAGCGCGCGTGCGCGCCTATGTGTGGTGACCATAGGTCGGCGAGATAAATGAAGCTTCCTCAAACTCGCTCAAGAATGATGTTCTCTGCGTATGGCTCACGTGGACTCAGACAAATAAAATTCGACGTCCACCTTATTCGTCCAGACTTACCCGAAGTATAATTGAGCTGGACTCACTCGGTCTCTGTCACGGATAGATATTAGTATGATTGTGTCGACTTATCAGTGAGTTTTTTCGACGTATTGTGACTGCATTCTTACTTCATAAATACAGGAAATTCCGAGAGAAAAAGAGGGAGCAGCCATGCCGCCACAAAAGTGCGCAGTCAACTTCACTCTAATCATTCACTTAGAGTTGTGCAGGAGCTTGTTTCGATTGGCGGCTCAGTTTCGGGCAGTCAATCACAACCACTGGATCCGAACTTGAAATAAGACACCTCGGCAATAGTGTTCTTTGCTTTCGAGTGCATTCACTAGAGAGTGCTTCGGTTGTCATCCGAACTCCCGTAAGAAGAGGTTCCAAACTGATCAGTCAAGAAGAAGCACCAAGTCATCTTCCTTGTGCTCTCAAATGGTGTATCTGAAACCGGTCCTGCAAATTACGAGTTGTTTAGCTCTTTCTTCTCGTTGTGCGTTTCGCTCGAACTGTGAAAGCGTCATTTTACGCATATCTGTTTTTTTTTTCTCTTCTCGCGACGTGAACAAAGGAAACCAACAGCTAGTCTGCCGTCACTTTGGTAATGCGATAAAGTGAATAATGGTTTACTCGGCTGTAGTGTAGCTACCGTGCACTCACTCGGTTTACAATGATGTGAAGCCTGCTCCCGACTAGAGCAGGAGAAAGCGTGACCTAGCAGAACGTGCACATGGTGCACTTCAGAGTACCGTATTCACTCGATCGTAACGCGACCCCGATCATAGGCCGGCAAAACTTGTCGAGCTCACTCAGACTTGCCCGTGAAATATATTTTGTGTTTTGGACTCACTCGGACTGAGACTCACCAATTTCTCTCTGAGCCGGACTCACTCGCACTCACGGTCACCAAAATATTACTCACTCGGACTCGACTCATGGTTCGATTTGAGTCTCAATGACTCCGAGTGAGTCAACTCATGAGTGAATTCGCTTACCCACGACCACGACTTTAATGCGAAGGGTGTCTTTTAATTGCGTCCAGGAAATCAAAAATGGCATGTCGGTGTTCGATTGTAACGCGAGGGTCGACATAAGTTCCGAAAATCTAGAAAAATGTAACTCACGGTACATTCGAGAAAATTCGGTAACCCTCCTCTCGAACAGGAGGCACGTCCGGAAAGGAGGCGCATCTAAACTACCAACTGCGCTGCAGAAGAACGTCTCGTTGAGCAAGTAATGTTCGTTCACGGACATATGGTAGCGCTGAAGGGGGGAAAAAGTATAAGTTTAAAGGCTTGTTTTCTTTGTTGGACACAAGTTATGTCTTCGTCCACTTTTCTTTCTCGACATTTTCATTACAATTGCTTATAATAACATCTTTTATACTTTACTTGGCCTCGTAGTTTGTTAGTTTTCACTAATGCAGCTCTAAAGCACATTTACGCAAGAACAAGTACACAAAAACGGGGCAGCGCCCATCCCGTCTTTTATTGTTCCTTCTTGTGCGTTCCGGCAGAGCAGACACCTTAGATGGTATAGAAAGATTTGTTGGTTAGAGTCCACCTCGTAATGGGATGACTTGCTGTGCGACTTCAGCTGGTAACAAAATCGTGTCTTACCCTCACCATCGTTGCTGCGAGTCGCGCTGGCTAGCACTTCCAAGATTGTGCTAACATAAATACCGAACATATTGGATGGTAAAGTGACCACCGTTGTGGCTCACTAAGTACATTGGACGCGCTATAGGAATTCTGTAGCATCGCTTCCTACCTACAGCAACTTGATTTTTCATTCGCATTGAGGCAACTTCACCGAATGCTCTGCAAGCACAACTGCGCTTGCTGCGATCAAGCGACCTTTCTGAACAAATGTCAAAATGCAATTCACACAAACGCGCGCGCGCGATCAAGCGACCTTTCTGAACAAATGTCAAAATGCAATTCACACAAACGCGCGCGCGCACGCGCGCGTGTGTGTGTGTGTGTGTGTGTGTGTGTGTGTGTGTGTGTGTTTCTGCTTGAACGTGGATTTTTTCCCCTTTTTTCCCCTGTCTCCCTCTACACCCTCTTTCATGCCCATATTCCCGCACCCCAGTGCGGAAAACGAGATGGATGCTAATATATGGTTAACCTCCCGGTATGCCTTTTCATCTCTCTTTTCTTACGCGTTAGTTTCTCTGCTACTAAGTCGTAAAAATTTATAATACTTTTCAAAAAATGCACAAGCGGTGCTCCTATACTTTCCTGAGTTTCTTGTCTGATGGTTTTATCAGGTTGTGTCTGACAGAAGAATTGAACGGTTTTCTTAATAAATGTCCCCCTTTTTCGTTCTTGTGGGAATATGCTTCTACTCCACAGCAGATCGGTAAACAGCGACGCAGAAAACCGACGTGTCGCGCCGACACTTGCCATGCCAACAATGTATCCTTCGGGAGTTGTGAGACCTCCGCTTACTCTTAGGTCGCTTTCCTATAGACCTAAACTATATATGAGCGCCTCCGAATGCTCAGAGGAGGAGCGCAGTGCTGCGACAGAACCAATCGAATGTGTTGTATAGTTGGTAGGTTTGTGTTTACCCTTTTGCCATGCCCTTTTGCCGGAGCGTTCTCTTGCACCCGAAAACTATAGATGGCTTGACTCATGTCAGTGAAACAGCCACGTCATGGCCCCACCTTGTAGGACGCGAACTTTGTGATGTCACGTTAGCGTTATCAGTACATGGCATGCTAGTTCCTTCTCTATTTATACACAAAGACCCAATAAGGCTTCGGGGACGTATTTATCACACTTCAGCAGGTTAACCGCCGTGGGCTTATACTGTAGTGACGTCATCTAAGCCACCATGTTTGAGCCGTGTTGTGCAGCCATGACGTCAAGTGCGAGCTATCGATAGTCATATACAACTTAAGAAGACCGGATTGGCCCCGCCAAAACGGCTCAAGCGAGGCAGCCGATCACCTCTGCGACTAAAGAAATATATAATTAGGCTCATGCACTCGGCGAAGTTCTCTGAAGCCGCGGAGTCACCAGCTGCACGCCTGAGAAGTCACTCTAGATCGCGTGCCCATCGGCAGGCTAGTGTGCATTCAAAGAGAAGGCGCCGACAACTTGTTAAAGTTTGTATTCGACTATACGTAGCCAAATATATAATTATTCACTGGTCTTGAGGTGCAATAAAGAAAGAAATAGAAGGAAAGAAAAGAAAAGGAACCGCGGCTTTTTTTGGCACATATATACTTCATTCAGCCTTGCTTGAGATAAAGAGAGGAGTATTGCGGACAGGAAACAAGTTTAAGGGACACTAAAGAAAAACAATGAGTAGCTTTACGTTACTAAACCGCACTCCGAGAATAATAATGTCACAAGTTTTACTGAAGTAATTTCACCAATTGCGGAGAAGATTAGGGTTGAAGTTTCATTTTTAAAATTCGCGCCCTAATGTCCGCACGTGACTTAGGAAATTTGGCAATTTATTTTTAGTATTTTCGTGACATTGGCTCAATAAGTTTACTGATACTTCGTATGCTAAGTCTATGGCAGCCGCAGACTGCAATGCACTTCAATTTTATCAATTAGAAGCTACGTAGGGCTCAGTAGACGCCTTCGAAAATGTATTACACCACAGTATACGAATCTCTACGTGGCGTCTCCACCAGAAGTTTGTTTTCGCGAGTTTTCTCCGTTACCCAGCATCGTGTCGTGGTAAGAGTGGTGTTTGCGAGATTGTGAAATTGTGAAATTGTATTTTACAGGTACGCGAAAAAACACTTTGCTCTCTGGTGCTCCTGTGAAACCAAGCTACGCTCGCGCACAATGAATCACACGGCGTTAAGTTGTCTCTTTATAAAAGATAGAACATCCCAACTGTGAGGCACTTACTAACAGATAAATAATCTAGAAAAATAAGATTTCAGTTTTGTGTGCAGGCACTAGTCTGTCATAATTATCAGTTGATAATTTATCAGTTTGAGTCCATTCACACTAACCCATGTTTACGACGAGTAACATTTGCGTGGCGTCGCCGTGTATTTTAAAAGCTGCGGTCAATACTTGAGTTTTTATTTCTATTTGCAAGGTGGACGCATTCACTTTTCCGTGGAATGTTTAAACTCATATTTCTCATAATTTTTTTATATTGATCAGGAGATTCCGTTCATGGCACCCAACTTTTTACATTTAAACATTGAAGATATATTCGATCTTGTTATGAAGAACTAAATTTCTAGTGCGTTTTTCGTTGCATTCGTGCCAAGTTCGAGCGAACTGCACGAATGCAACGTTCTCCATCTGTGTGCCTCTCTTGGAAGTGCAAACATGACAACTGTATACTCTACGTCTTAATCTTCGAAAAGCCTGTACCGACAGTTCCAAAAACAAAAGAACTAAAATACGAAAACATATTGAATTGTAGGTTTTAATTACTGAGAATTGCGCACAACATAGTCTAAAAAGAGTAAAAGATTCATGTCTTGAATGAGGTGCTGTATTGCTGTTTTTTTTATGCTTGCCATCATGATTCGCACTCGTTCTCCTAAGCGTACGGCGCAGAGCGGCCTGGTCTACCACTGAACTTTGATTTCTCAGTGTTTACATCTTGTAATGAATGAGTGAAGCACATGCGAGCTGCGTGAAACAAACTGGATTAAATAAGGTCACTTGATTCGCTTTCTATGCCAGTTGCGTGAAAACTATTGAGCTTCACATTGAGTCAGCCCTCGTGAAAAATGTTGCCGGAACCTTGTTAGGCTTCCTAATTACATTAGGAAACCTTTCAGTTCTTTTTCTTCGCGTCTATATGGAACGTAAACACGACGAACTGACACAGTACAAAATTGAAAAGCCATAAGTGAACGGGAGAGTTGAACCGGAGCAAAAGCTGTCCAAGTTTCTTTCTTTCTTTCTTTCTTTCTTTCTTTCTTTCTTTCTTTCTTTCTTTCTTTCTTTCTTTCTTTCTTTCTTTCTTTTTCTCTTTCTTTCTTTCTTTCTTTCTTTCTTTCCTTCTTTCTTTCATTCTTTTTTGCTTTTTTCTTCCTTTCTTCCTTTCTTGGAAGCTCCATAGACGGGTAGTTTTTTACTCGGGCAATAAAAAATAAAGAGCATCCACCTAACACCGTCATCTAACCTTCACAGTCCTAGGTAATCTTTTTACCTCAATCAAGCCAGGGCACATCGGCGCCACATCCGAGCCTATTATCGTTCAGAACTCTAAGCACACCCAAGAGAAGCAGACGGCGTCCGAGGACCGCAGTACGCGGGCTGCAAGACAACCTTATAAACGCCCGCGCGCACGGGACTGGCGAAAGCAATTTGCCCGTCCGGCCAATAATCTATCCCTCTTATTCTACAACGAAGGGCCTCTCTCCATAAGCCTCCATATATCTCTCACGCCGTCGCTATGCACCTCTCCGGTAATGAAACGGGAACCAGCTATTCTCGACGTTGTAGTAGCTCGTATTATGCATTCATGCCTCGGCATACCGTTCTCTATTTAGGTGACATTTTCCTTCCGTTTCTTCGCGACATAGACTCGCATAGATAGTGCTTAGCTGCTCTTCGCGCTGTTCTTTCGCATGACTCCTACTTACGCCACTTCTCCCGTCTTGTTCGTCCGATAAAAGACATTCCGCTCTCTTCCTTCGCGCCGACAAAGCTGCCGCATTCCAGGCGTGCTAGGGGTTCCGAGGAGACTCGTCAATCGCTTCTTTTCGTTCACACGCTTCCTGCTACGTCCTTGCTTAAAGTGGCCTGTCTTGTCCCTACGGTTGCTCACTCGGAGGAGGCGGTCCCTCACTTGGAGGCATGCGGCGTTTCTGGAACGCTTATGACGAGAGACAAACGCACCCAGAGAAAAGTACATCGAATACGTTTAGGACCAAGTTATGCCGTTATTTCTCGAAGCGCACCTGTTTGTCGAAATAATGAAGTGCTTATAAAAGCTTGGATACACACTTTTCGATTGTGAACGAGAGAAGAGTGAACGAGAGAAGATTTGTTTGCGTGGAGGCTTAGATAACCGGGCAAGATTGTGCGGATTCATTGCCTGTTTTGAAACTGGAGACAAACGGGACAAAGTTGAGTATGTTTGTGTTCCGGTACATACTCTGTCTTGTTTGTCTGCGCTTGTGAATAGACACACTAAGATTTACTTGTCTTTGCGTTAGTCACTGGATCGAACGCGCTGGGTGATAGTGGAACGCCTATGGGCGATACGTTGTCCGTGCAACAAAAACACACGCAGTCTTTTGTGAGATTTCGCGGAAGTCAGTTTGATTGCTTTGGAATGTTTTGGTCGGGAGGGCAGTTGTTCCGTTTACAAATGTACGTAGGGTGTAGCATTCGCCACACAGGGGGGGCTGGTTGATCCATACATTCGACTGAGAAGAGAAAATATGACTTCCCCGACAGTCGTCTTAGAAAAATGCATATGGACCCTTTTGTCTTTAATTCCTGCTGGCCTCCTTCTGCGTTCCCGTAGAATCAGTGGCTTTGTATGTCTGACGCTTGTTTCTCTTTATTAGTTTGTTCAAATTTTACATTTACCCAGTCTCTACGTCACATTGGCAGGAAACGGCTCTAGCACGAGTTATCAAGGGACCCCCTGCAGAGTTGAGTATCTGCTGCACGAGCCCGGCCATTCCAAGTGGCTCGTATCGTTGATGATGTAGAAACCGCCGGGAACGCTCTTTAACGATCCTCTGGAACGACAAGCGGGAAAATGTGTAAATTTAAAGCCCTGGCGCAAAACAATAACAATTCCAAATATGAGCGCTAACGATGCCGTGATGGCCAAATTAGGAGCCATGTTAGCTTTTTTCCACAAACGCTAATGAGTCAAACGCGTCGAATTCAATTTTTCGCTTATAGATGTTGCGCATTCAATGTGAAGCGTCCCTAATGGAACGCACTACACAGCTACCCTGGTATCCCGATTGCTTAGCATCGCGAGCGTACATTACGCTGGATGTGGGAGCGTTGAATCGTATCGAAGGAAAATACCAAATCTAAGTAGAGAATCTGTTGAACACGCCGTTATCAGGGTTTGATTGCCACCGACTCTACTGCCCATTTCATCGTTTTCTTTTACGTTTTGTACCCAGTATTTTCTTTAACTTGTAATTTTTTCGCTACTTCAGCAGCGAAAACATTACAAATTACGATGGGAAATTGTTCAGTACAATTATTTGTCGTCGGAACATTAGCATCTGAAGAGAGTATACGCGCTCCATTTACACGGTCTCAGTGTTTCGGTAAGTGCATTCTCGGTTGGAGACAACCCGACCCCAGTCTGCAAAGCTAGGCGAAGTACATAGCGTTGTCTTCCTTCCAATTTTCAAAGCATGTGGTCAAAAATTTAGGCTTAGAAAAATCAATCCAGAGGTGCGTTGAGGGAGGTATCTCGTTCTTCTTTTCAATCCGCGCCACTTGCGAAAAAGCAATTGTGGGTCTCGACTCCAGTAAAGAACCCCGGAGTGTTTCACACCACCGGTATTTCTTTGATTGATGTGTGGGGTTTAACATCCCAAAACAACTGTATGATTATGAGTGACGCTGTAGTGGAGGGCTCCGGAAATTTCGACCACCTGGACGTTCTTTAACATGCACCTAAATCCGAGCACACTGGCCTACAGCGTTTCCGCCTCAATCGAGAATGCAGCTTTTGCAGCCGGGATTTGGTCCTGTGTCCTTCAGCAGCTGAGTACCTTAGCCAATAGACAACCACGGCGGGGCGCCGCCGGTATTTCTCACAATTATTATATTGGAAGCCTCAGATGCCTCTTCAAGCGTAAGAAGTGACCGTCCGAGTCACTGTCAAAGTGAGTGACACTAAATAATCTGGCGATGACGTCCTCCTATGATGTCATCGGGACGTCAAAATTACGAGGCGTAACGTGACGTTCTCTGACGACGCCATGGTCGTTTTGTCGAAGTTGGGAATAAACTGTAGGCACCACAATATAAACCACTACATTGTATTGGACCGGCCACTGGCCACTTTAAGCTATCAATCCAAATAATCCTTGTACTTTCATCATTCTTTTTCATGAAAACAATGCTTTATGTATCTATTTATTTATTGAAATGTTTGTCCATCTGTTGAACGTGAAAAGCAAGAACCTTTAATGCCTATGATCCAGGAGGCAGCGTTAAATGACGTAAGGTGCAGAACGGTTTCAGGGTGAGGGGGAAAATTATCAATAAATTCGACTGAGAAGACGACAACGGCTTTAGGCATAGATTCTTCTACAGCAAAATCATAAGGGACAACATGATTTTTGTTTGTTTGATTGATCAGTATTGGAAGTTTGTCAGCAGCATTTAGTTGTGCATCTAATCTTTTTTGCGTCAGGCTGTGGTGATATCGGTACGGGCCATATAGCGCCTAACGAGTCCACTCGGCATACATGGAATATATGTACAATTAAATCTCGTTCATTCAGATTTTACGGGTCTGGAAAAGTTTCAGAATTACTCGAATGCCAAATTATTACAAGTGTGAAGAAAACAATAAACGAATATGTTACATAAACAAACAATTTTCTTAATGAGCACGTAAATCTCATATTTAATTTGCGTGAGAGAGTGGTGCCAAATAGTCGCATGTTCGTCATCCTAGGCTTTTGTTTTGAATGCGACTACGGCGCCAGACTCCCGTGTTTTATTAGCCAGAAATATGCTTTGCGCCTCTCCGTTGTTACGTACCGCTACCACCGCGTACGCCTGGCGACAGCTCTTCCACAAATACTATGACCGACAACAGTTCGTTCGTTGTAATATAGCATGGTAGTTTAGGCCAGCATATCGACCGTGGTTGAAACCTTCTCCTCTTGAAGAGCTTCGGCCAAATTGGAGTTTTTCGTTACAATGCGTGCTCAGTGCGTTAAGTTAAACAAAGCTGCCAAAACAGTTCTGACAGAGATGAAGAACTGACAAAGATGACAGCGATGCAGAACTGTCTGAATCTCTATAGCTCTGCATCGTTTTGGTTTCCCGCGAAAGATTCTTTCGTTATATCGCCTCACGCATCTGCGGTGCTTCGTGCTCGGTGCGCTCAGAGAATCATCGCTATGAACCACGTAGCGGTCAAATGGGCCCAATTTAACGAGAGTTTCATGCTATTCAGCACTGTACAGACTGGCCGAAACGAAAAAAGACATCCGAATTCTCCGGTTTTTTGATTTAACAAGAGCCGAATGAACGATCTTTTGCTGTGCGTGCTGTTATACACCACACAAGGCTGTATAGAAAGCATACATGTTAATACACATACTTCCCGTGCTTCTACGCTTACATATATACATTCTCGTAATTTTTAAGAACATCGCACAATAATCGGCCCTTAAACATGCTAGATCTTAACAGGGGGTGGGGTGTAGGGGGGGGGTGAAGCGATAACATCGGCGTTACATTGCACCAGCGGACAAAGCATAGCCAAGTGTAATCGCCCTCTGCTACGTTGCTTGTTTGAAGAAGCTGGCACTCTGTCAGCGTTGTTCGCATGGCCGTGTGTTCAGAAAGCCTGGGTGATCCTGATCGTTGGCTGACCATCAGGTTCAGGGATCAAATCCCGGACTTGGTGGCTGCATTTTCGATGGAGGTGAAAATGCTTGTGTCCCATATACTAAGATTTAGGTGCAAGTTAAAGTACACCAGTTGGTCAAAATTTTCGGAGCCTTTCACTACGGCGCCTCACATTGTCATATCGTGGTTTTCGGATGTTAAACACCAACAATTAGTGTATATTATCCCGATCATTGTATCTGCCCTTGTTGCTTGTTACCGATGTCTCACACTATACCATACCATGGGTTCTACAGGCAAAGTATAGCCTAGTTGTTGTACCCGCCTATTCCTCCCCCCCTCCCCCCATGAAAAAGTGTTGGATTACAAGCGTTTCGTCTTCTTAAGTCTTCCGACCCATAGCGCCGAAGAAACAGTGACGATATGATAACTGGGACTGGCCAGGCAGCGTCTATGGAGAAAATAAGAAATGCTTACGTTTACATCAAGGAGCCAACATTTAACATCATATTTCACGATGACTTACAGAGCAAACACGAAATAACCAGGAGCCCCGAAACTTGAACATAACAGCAACGCCTAATTGCGAAACCGTGCAAACTTTTGTAGCACAGACGAAAAATCTCGATTGAGTTTGTACCGGGAAGTATTGGTGCCACAACGTTCGAAATCCATGCACAGGCTAAACACTTCATGCACTGACGAAAAGTCTCGATTGACTTTCTACTGGGACGCATTGATGCCACGGCGTACAAAATCCATGCTTATGCTTAACACATCGTAGTTCCGCAAAACGTGGAAAAGACAGGAAACTCAAGATGGAATATAAGACAGGTGCTGTCTTTCTTTCGTCTCTTCTGTTTTACTTCCTTTACGATTTGTGCACTTTTTTTGTATGTTTGGCAAACACCAGCTTGGTCTAGGAGGAATCATCTTGAAGTCCACAATGTGAAAGAACGTACGTTACGTGGCTCGTCTAGGTACATCTTTCAAGCCTCTCGCGGAGACACAAGCTGCGTGCTTACGAACATTGTTTATTGAAAAAGAAAGGCAGTACACTGTTAACCACGCAGTCTTTCTTGAATGTGAGGTGCGCATTGCACACGTTTTGGGCAAAGTGGGCACAGCGCGCACATGTACCGCTTCAAACCTTTTCTTTTTTTTTTCGCCACCTGTACCACGAGCGTTGTACGATTGTACTCAATCCAGTGTCCTATTTAACCATCGATACGCGGTGGTTCAATATCACTTTGCTCGTGCCGCTGACACGTGACGTTGCGAGAACCTGTCACTTTGCTCAATCTACAGACCGATACTGATTGCAGGGCGCGCGGTTTCTGAACTGGTAACGTTTTGTACCAAACGACAGCCGAGATGCGTACATTTCGAGCTGTTGCGTAAGCTGCGAACGACGAACTAACGGTCCTCGCACGTTCGTGTCTTTTTTTTCTTCCCATTCGGATGACATGAGTGTGTCTGTCCGGAGAATAGCAGAGTGACAGAGAGGTCATAATAGCATTCGGTTATTTCACCCGTACACGTTCGATATAAACGATCAAAACTAATGCAGGTGTTCATTTCATCTGAGAAGCAAAACATTATAAGCAAACAAACAAAAACGAGAGTCCGTCACTGTTCTGTGAGAACTCTGAGCTGCCATGTACATGACTTTGAATATTGATTAAGGGATTGTCTAGCTCTTAGAATATCGTTCTAATAAGAAAATGAAGAAAATACAAAAATGAAATTGTTGTATCAGTCATGTAACTTATACGTTACTTGCCATCGTAATCTTCCGTAAACGTATACCGTGATTAGGGTGTAGGAGCTCTCACAACACGTGAAAGTGACATCGATGCTTCATGGCCGACTACACGCCGTTGAGCCCGGGAATGCTGTTTTCACTCGAAAGAGATCAACTTCTACGTAACGGACGCCACTGACACTTCGATAAGAAAACTCGCTCGTACAAAGCAATCGAATGAACGCCACATCTCGAGTTTGAAATTTAACGTCCCTGTTCCTTTAGTGTCGTATCTCTCAAAAGAGACATATCAACTCTCTTCTGAGTCTCACGTGACTTTTGAATGAGAGGTCACGTGTCTCTTCGAATAAAGTCGTGTACAGTGCTCAACTCGGCTGTCTATGATGGTGGAGCATCGCGTGCGGCATAGAGTTTCCCACAATACTTACTAGTGGGAACTCTGGCGCTAGTGTCTATGGGAGCTGCAACGCAAGGCGCTTCAGCGAGCATGGGAATGATGGGTAGTACACACATTTGTCTAATTTTCGTACGTCTGGCCTGCGTTTGGCTCCGTGTGTGTTCGTGTGGCTTGGAGCTGTTTTCTTATGAAACAAGTATTAGCAAATGTTCAGCGGTTGTGCTTCACCATTTTATTTTTTTAGACTTACTTTCCAAATTGGCTCACGAAGTTCAAAAGGGTTCAATCTTTCTTTCAAAACAAAACCGAAACAGAGCAATAAACGAAGCCGCAAGTATGATTCGCCGCCCGCAAGTACGAAGATTAGGCAAATGTGTGTACTACCCATCATTCCCATGGTCGCTGAACAATCGCAGCGCCAGAGTGCCCTCCAGTTACTTTTGAGAAACTCTATGGCGTGCGGAACAGCACGAGCGACATCTGCAGTCTTAAATACGCCACACCTGAGCAAGCATGGCGCCAATGATGTGCCTGCCCTGCAGTTTCCACCCTTCTTTATATCCGCGGCCGCGATGGCTGCTTTGGCAGTCGAAGCGCTGTCAACATTACAAAATAGAATTAAAACAACAACAAAAAAGAAATATTCTCGCTTCGTGATATCATGACAGCGACCATGGCTTTGCTTCGTCTGTCTTTCTTGTTTTTTTTTTTCCTCGAAATCACTCAGAGTGCTTTCGACGGCCAAAGCGTTGTTGCATCCGTGGCGACAAACAGGGATCAGTATCGCGAGGACGGCACATCACTGGCGCCGCACATGTTCAGATGTGGTGTATTTGCGACTGCAGATGGTGCCCCTGATGTTTCCCGCACGACGCTCCATCGTTATCGACAGCCGAGTTGAGCACTGTACGTTGCGAGTCACGGCTAATTAAAAAAAAGCTAAGGGTCTTCATTTTTTTTTCTTTGAAGTGATGAGACCACAGACTGAACTTCACGAAATCAGCAAGTCGACTTGTCCGTCCTTTGCCGACGCTTCTCCTAACGGTATAAAAAAATGATTGAGAACCGCGGGGCAAGTCATCTCCCGTGAAATCGCACGTTTTCTTTCATTTTTCGACTATCTGCTTTACTGCTTGACAGCGTGACGATAAATGCACAAATATTTGCCTTGCTTGTCCGAGATTTTTTAGCTTCGCGAAAAAGACTGCTTTGTAGGACGTGTTCCTGGGCAAGTTGGTTGACATCGAAGGGATGTTTTTTTGCGCAAACAAAGGAACAAAGGGTTGCGAAAGACAGAATATAGGAGACAGGAAGCTGAAAGCCAAAAAATCTGAAGCAGAAAGGGAAGCAGAAAGATGGCCCCATCAACCACGCCGAGTTTGCAAGTAGTAAACAAATGAAACCCCAGCACTTCTACGCGCGACTTGAAGCCGCAAACAGCCGAAACTTCCGCCGCATTGATCTTCAGTCGGCGTCGTTCTCCTCGCCACTTAAGCAAAGCTTAATATAGCAAGAAACACTGAAGAGCGCCTCGTTTGGAAAACCGCAGTTTTTTTTTTTTTCTCTGCCCAAGTACTCCTTGGAGCGCAGTCACTCGAGAAAACGAGCTTCGAAAACGAAGATCGAGCGAACGTAATTTCCTAGCAACGAAATTCAGCCGTGAAGAGCTTATCTGATTATGTAGATTTTTCTCTCTTTTTTTCGCGTTTAGTTTAGGACGAGATTATTGCAGCAACAGCGTTTAGTAACAACTCTCAGCGCCTCGTTGTGCGAACTGATCGATACGTGATCGAATGAGCTCCGTTCCGTGCGCTCGCTTTTTTTTTTTTAGAAGTTCCCAGCTTAGCTTTCTTCCCGTTTAGCTGCCCAACCCTGTATTTACTAAACCATGCAAACAACTACCCCCCATGCGTAATCAGGGCACTATCTCTTACGACGTCATCACAAGTAAAGTCAGGCTTTGGGCTGGTTAGTTATGCGTAGTAGTAAGAAAACTGCGCGACTACTTAACAGTCGCGCATAACTAACCAGGATAGAGAGGGTGAAGTTCCGACATACTAGACGATTTACGAAGAAAAGGCGTGATGCGCATAAGCGCTGTAGTAGATAATAACAATACCTGGGAATTCATGTCCCACAACGAAGGTATGATTATGAGAGGCGCCGTAGTGGGTGGGCTCCGGAAATTTCGACCACCTGGTGTTCTTTAACGTGCACTGAACATCGCGCAGTCCTCAACCGTTTCGCCTCCATCAAAATGTGACCGCCGTGGCCAGCATCAAACCAGCGATCATGTGGTGCAATAGCACCGCTGTGTACATAGTTTTAGTGAAGGCAAGTGTTTGGCGGTGTCTTCCACGACATAAACGCGCGAGCTAAAATAACTTTTTTGGGCGTTATCAGTGTGTCGGTGCTTGCGTGTGTCGTGTTTTTTTTTCCTCTTGTGTGTTTGCGCTGTAGCTTAAACCTCTGGATTATGCACCTGCTCGGTCATAACGAAGTGTTATTGCTTCGGTCGGAAACCGTGTTAAAAGTCGCTTCTTTGTCCATGTCCTTCCCTTTGGGTTCATCCGGATCCACTGAAGTTGCATTGTTTATTTAGTAGTGTGCCTCACAAGATCATGCGCGAACAAGTCGAGCTAAAAGTATGGTTCCGTTACATTTCAGTTAGTAATGAGGGATAGAAAGGGTGTGAGAGGTAGAACGCGAAGATTGACGTTTAGGTGAATTTGCACTTGCCAAGTTTGCAAACTTGAGCGTGGGGGAGGGTAATGAGAAAGTGAACGGAGGAAGATATATAAGACGTTAGTCGAGATCATTCACAAGCATAGTTTCCTTTCACTGATATCACTGCTTAACTCAATATATGATAGCATTTACTTTTAGGAAGATCCGTAGCATGAGTAGTCACGCAGCCTTTTCTGCGTGAGCTCACTCATGTTTTTTTTTTCTCGTTTCTTGTTTACCATTTTAACACGAGCGAAATGATTCGATTAGGTCCACAGGCATGCTAACGCAGGTGATACGTTTCAGCAACGAAGCAGTTACGGACACGTGTTAGGCTTTCCCACTTTGCTCCAGATACCATCAGGTGCTTTGTTGCTTGCAAATGCATCAAGAGTGAGTTTCCAGATGTAAACACACGTATTTCGGTGCCGCCGAGTTCGACTGTTTATACCTTTGCCATTTTGTGTGTTTAACAACTAACTCAACAACAAACTCATGCACATGACAATGGTTGTTTCGTGGAATTAAATGCTCCATGACATTATCAGTTCAGGTCGGGGTACACAAAACATTCGTGCACATTACGCTTAGTAGCGCAAGCTGTGGTAGAGCGGTACTGATCGGCACTCGGCTGACCCTAGCTTAACTAAACAGCCGTGCAAGCACAAGCCGATGCATGGAGTGTCTGCGTGATACCATTTTAAATCACGAGTATTGGCTTGAGATTGATTGATTTCAATCGCGTATAGCTTCGTCATCACAGCACCAAGTAGCTTTGTTGGAGTAATTTACTCAATTGCCCTAAGTTTCATAGTCGAAGCTTGGTCTTGGTTAGCTTGTCTTTTGAGCCAACCTAAACTTGAATACCTAGTTAGCCTTAATAATACTACTTTTACTCAGTGTTAAATGTTCTTAATTATGATTAACTTGGTACATTACACCGACCTCGGCACTAGGCACACCAGAATCTCAAATGAATTTAATTAGGATGAACTAAGAATTGAGTCAATTAGATTATTTGCACCTATTTATGAATGTTTATTTACAAGGTTCAGCTAATAATGCATTTGACTAATTAGGCTTAACTTGGCACAGCTACGCTGAACACGTGCCGACATGATGGTGAATATTTCTTGTTAGCATCGCGAGTTGAACAAAAGTCTAGCTTAAGCAGCTGTATTGAAAAGTAAGGAAACGTTCATTCAACACCACAAGGTAGTGGTGCTCATGTGTGCCACGTAAAATCGTTCATACGTGGTTGGCAATGAGTGGACGTGTTACTTTCCCGGTTCCGGCAAACGTGCCAACAAGACAGCAGCGTAGAGGCGTCATGCGGTCGCACTCGCCTTCAATGGACGCGTGGGCGTGTCCCGCCTCGTAAACCGCGAACGCGAGTTCGTGTGCACGCCCCTGTTGTTTAACATGACACCTTATTATTATTTTTATAGCTTTGCGAACTTGATCAGCGAGTGAATAAGCGGAGAACACGCAGACGCTGCCTCTGTGACACCGTTCTTTCTCCTTTTAGTCTTTTTACATTATTTTTTTGGACACAGCTCACCGAAAATGACGCAACCTTGTACTCACAAGGTGTGGCTATGAAATGAAAACGATGGTAATATCTAAATGTGACGTGCGGGGTCTTGAGAGGGAAATGAATTTGCAAGAATCTGTTTAACTAGGTGGGGAAGAGGACTGAATGTTACACAAATTGGCGGCAGCGTCGACATGTGCGCTTTAGTTATGATAAAAAAAACAAAATCTTCAGTAGATGATTTAACAGCACGCTCAGACAGGTGGTTGGTAAGTTTAAATGATTTTATATCATCTTGCCCGGAAGACAAACGACATGTCAACTTTTTTAAATAAAAGAAACAAGGACAAGAGAGCACACGAGTAGTACCTTTTAACAATTGATTTATTGAAAAGAACATTGTATCTCAGTTTAAGTTCAGGAGCATGCGTGAGTCACACTGACAGTAGCAGGTTGATAACACGCTCTCCGGGACGACCTCTATCTACTCTTTTCGTTTCATTAAATGTGATATCAATCTTTGGTTCAAACTGTTATCATCATCATCATCATCATCATCATCAGCCTGTCTACGTCCACTGCAGGACAAAGGCCTCTCCCATGTTCCGCCAGTTAACCCGGTCCTGTGCTTGCTGTTGCCAATTTATACCCGCAAACTTCTTAATCTCATCTGCCCACCTAACCTTCTGTCTCCCCCTATACCCCGCTTCCCTTCTCTGGGAATCCAGTTGGTGACCCTTAATGACCAGCGGTTATCCTGTCTACGTGCTACATGCCCGGCCCATGTCCATTTCCTCTTCTTTATTGCAGCTATGATATCCTTAACTCCCGTTTGTCCCCTAATCCACTCTGCTCTCTTCTTGTCTCTTAAGGTTACACCTACCATTTTTCTTTCCATTGCTCGCTGCGTCGTCCTCAATTTAAGTTGAACCCTCTTTGTGAGTCTCCAGGTTTCTGCTCCGTAGCTAGTACCGGCAAGATACAGCTGTTATATACCTTCCTCTTGAGGGACAGTGGCAATCTACTTGTCATAATTTGAGAGTGCCTGCCGAATGTGCTCCACCCCATTCTTATTCTTCTAGTTACTTCAATCTCGTGGTTAGGCTCTGCGGTTATTACTTGCCCTAAGTAGACATAGTCTTTTACAACTTCAAGTGCACTATTACCTATCGCAAAGCGCTGCTCCTTTCCGAGGTTGTTGTACATTACTTTCGTTTTCTGCAGATTAATTTTAAGACCCACCTTTCTGCTCTCCTTGTCTAACTCCGTAATCATGAGTTGCAATTCGTCCCCTGAGTTACTCAGCAATGCAATGTCATCGGCGAAGCGCAGGTTACTGAGGTACTCTCCATTAACTCTTATCCCTAACTGTTCCCATTCTAGGCTTCTGAAAACGTCCTGTAAGCACGCAGTGAATAGCATTGGGGAGATTGTGTCCCCCTGCCTTACACCCTTCTTTATTGGTATTCTGTTGCTTTTTTTATGAAGCACTATCGTAGCAGTTGATCCCCTGTAGATTTCTTCCAGAATGTTTATATATATTTCATCTACGCCCTGATTCCGCAGTGTCTGCATGACGGCTGATATTTCTACTGAATCAAACGCCTTCTCGTAATCTATGAAGGCTATGTATAGTGGTTGGTTATACTCTGAGCATTTCTCTATTACCTGATTGATAGTATGAATGTGGTCAATTGTTGAGTAGCCTGTTCTAAATCCTGCTTGTTCCTTTGGTTGATTGAATTCTAATGTTTTCTTTACTCTGCTAGCAATTACCTTTGTAAATAGCTTGTATACTACAGAGAGCAAGCTGATCGGCCTGTAATTCTTCAAGTCCTTGTCATCTCCTTTCTTATGTATTAAGATGATGTTAGCGTTCTTCCAAGACTCTGGTACTTTTCCCGTCAGGAGACACCTCGTAAATAGAGTGGCTAGTTTTTCTAACACAATCTGTCCTCCATCTTTCAGCAGATCTGATGTTACTTGATCCTCACCAGCAGCTTTGCCTCTGTGCATGCTCTCCAAAGCTTTTCTGACTTCTTCTATCATTACCGGTGGGGTATCGTCTGGGTTACTGCTAGTTCTTATAGTATTAAGGTCGTGGTTGTCTCGGCTACTGTACAGATCTCTGTAAAACTCCTCCGCTATTTTAACTATCCTATCCATATTGGTAGTTAATTTGCCTTCTTTGTCCCTTAGTGCATACATCCGCCTTTTGCCTATCCCAAGTTTCCTCTTCACTGCTTTGACGCTTCCTCCGTTTTTCAGAGCGTGCTCAATTCTCTCCATGTTATACCTTCTTACATCGCATACTTTACGTCTATTAATCAGCTTCGAAAGCTCTGCCAGTTCTATTTTGTCTGTTGTACTTGACACTTTCATGATTTGACGCTTCTTAATTAGGTTCTTCGTTTCCTGGGAAAGCTTGCCGGTGTCCTGTCTAGCTACCCTGCCTCCAACTTCCACTGCACACTCCGTGATGATACTCGTCAGATTATCATTCATTGTATCTACGCTAAGGTTGGTTTCCTCGCTAAGAGCAGAGTACCTGTTCTGCAGTGACACTCTGAATTCCTGTACTTTCCCTCTCAGTGCTAGCTCATTGATTTGCTTCTTGCGTATCAGTTTCTGTCGTTCCTTCTTCAAGTCTAGGCGGATTCGAGCCCGTACCATTCTATGGTCACTGCATCTTACCTTGCCAACCACTTCCACATCCTGCACGACTCCTGGGTGTGCAGTCATTATAAAGTCTATTTCGTTCTTATTTACGCCATTAGGGCTCCTCCATGTCCACTTGCGGTTTTCTCGTTTTCGGTAGAAGGTATTCAAAATACGCAGATTATTGCGTTCTGCGAATTCTACTAGTAGCTCTCCTCTGGCGTTTCTAGTGCCGATGCCATAATCTCCTACTGCCTGGTCTCCAGCCTGCTTCTTCCCTACCTTTGCATTAAAGTCGCCCATTACTATAGTATACTGTGTTTTCACCTTACTCATTGCCGATTCCACGTCTTCATAGAAGCTTTCAACTGAAGCGTCATCATGGCTGAACGTAGGCGCGTAAGCCTGTACTACATTCATTTTGTATCTTTTATTCAGTTTAATTACAATGCCTACCACCCTTTCATTAATGCTATAGTAATACTCTATGTTGCCAGCTATGTTTCTGTGAATTAGGAACCCTACTCCCAGTTCTCGTCTGTCTGCCAAGCCCCGATAGCAAATGACGTGCCCATTCTGTAGCACTGTATAGGCCTCATCTGTCCTCCTAACCTCACTCAGCCCTATTATATCCCATTTAATGCCTTCTAGCTCCTCGAATAATACAGCTAGACTTCCTTCACTAGATAACGTTCTAACGTTAAACGTTGCTAAGTTCAAGTTCCAATGGTGGCCTGTCCGTATCCAGAGATTCCTAGCACCCTCTGCTGCTTTGCAGATCTGACCGCCGCCGTGGTCAGTTGCTCCGCAGCTGGTGGGGACTGAGGGCCGTGAGTTAATTCACGAATGCCTACGGGAGGGGGTGGCCAGATACTGCACCAGGGTGGCCAATCCTTCTCTGGTGAGATCATCGGTGCGTACCGGCTTTAAGCCAGTACGATCAGACAGTAGTGGGAATGCTCCATGCATGTCTTCCTTATTGTTGTTCAGCAGCGTTGGCGGCCACCCACCACGGAGCCCAACAAGGGGACGCTACAAGGTTACAAATGCTGAAACCTGCAGACGCCAGCCGTACAACGCCACTATAACCCAATGCGCCTAGACCAAGGTAGGCTATTTGCACAGGGTTAACCCTAGCCGCCAGAAAGTTTGGAAGTAAACGGAAGAGAGTAGAAGACAGGACAGATAAATAGTAAGAGATAAAGACGAAGATGTAGGGAGAGAGAGATAGGAAAAGGCGACTGCCGATTCCCCTGGGTGGGTCAGCTCAGGGGTGCCGTCTACGTGAAGCCGGGGCCAAAGGGGTGTGTTGCCTCTGCCGGGGGGCCTTAACGGTCCAATCACCCAGCGTCGGCTCAACCCCCAGGATCCCCTTTTCCTCGGACACGGCAAAGCCACGCACGGCTAGGCGTGGGAGGGAGTCGAAACTCCCCCGTTAGCTCGGGTTCGTGGTGTCGCTACACACCAAACGCCTACTTGCGCAGGCGCCCCTGCGGCACGATGTCTATAGTCTATTCTTGTTATTTACCTTTTTTAAAGCGTATCTACACACATCTTTATTGTTTTATTTTGTTTTACATCACTTGCTTACTGGTGACTCGATGTCTATAGTCTAGGACACATTCACTACATTTTTGAAGTTGTTATTCGCTTAGTGGAACCTCACAAGTGCGTGAATTTTTAATTGTTTTGCAAGCCATTAACAATGCCTTTGACGTATTTTTGGCGTACTTGAAAATCAACATGCAAAAGACATATCTATAACTAGAAAAAATGCTAATTCATCGTTGTACAAAAGATTCCCAGCATAAGCGCGAGCTTTGGCATTGTCCATATAATCATGACCGCCATACCCCCAGTAAGGACTGTGAAGCGAAGATGGGGCACTCGTTGCGAACTGTTATACAAATATATAAATGGAAGCTTTCCTTGGGAAAAGGCCGTCGCGATGGCTTATGGTTACGGGGCTGGGCTGCTCACTCAGAAACAACGGGTTTGATCCAAACAGCTGCACCCACATTTCGACGGATGCAGAATGCTAGAGACGCGTAAACTGTTCGATTTCGGCGAACGTTCGAGAAACCTATAGGGTCAAATTTATCTGCACCCCTGCAATACGGCGCCTTTCATGGTGCGAGAAGGTTTCGGAGGTTCAGCCCCCATAAATCAAACCGAGCCTTTATTTGGGAACACCTCCGTGCCTTTCTGACGCTGAATTGCGGTGATTGCTGTGGCTTTTAATGCTACTATCTAGAACGTTGCGTCCGAAAACCACGATATGAATATGACGGACGCCGTAATGGAGGGCCCCTGAACGTTTGACCACCAAATGTTCTTTAACGCGCACTGACGCCACGCAGGGCATACATGAGCCTGTACCATTTCGCCTCCATTTAAATGCGACAGCCGCCCTGATGGAGGCCAAAAATGCTGTAGGCCCATGTGCTCAGCTTTGGGTGCACGTTAAAGAACACCAGGTGGTCGAAATTTCTGGAGCCCTTCACCACGGCGTCTCTCGCTATCATAAGGTGGTTTTGGGACGTTACACCTGACATATCAATCAAATGAAATCACATGCGACAGTCATTGCCTAGATTGAATTCTCGACCTTCGGATCACAGCTGAGTGTCATAAACACCGCTTCACCACTGTGGACCTACTGATGTTCCCTTGGCGAATAGGTCAGACTTTCAAACAGTATACCACTGGAGGGCCCGATTGAGGAATCAAACCTCTGTTCTCTCACACAGCAGGGCATTGACGCTGAACTTTTTAAAAGTTTGTCTCATTTATTCTTTCTTTAACCAAGGGTAAAAACAAGCACTCGGGGCAATCGTATGCCACTCACTACACAATCTATTCAATGTTCACACATTTCTAACGCGAGAAGCGAGTCGAGTGCCACTTGGCTAAGAGTGGGCGTGAGAACTTCAGAATGACATGCACGTCGAGCACTCCAAAAGCTTGCTTTGTCTTCATCCTCCGCTTCTCTTTTTGTCAGGGTCAGTCTTCGCCTATGTTGGCCGAATACTGGAGATTAATGGAACTGCGGCTTGCTTTTCGAGCCAGCGATGCGCAGGCAATCTTAACGACAGTCGAAAACTTAGAGGGGCAATAAAGATCACTATATAGGAGGAAGGCACTTTTTCTACCTTCTCAGCGTTTTATTTTTTGCTATCTGCCCTGTTAAAAAAAAGTAAAAAAAGCAAGACACAGGGAGTGAAAGGAAGATATGGGGAAGATACAGGGAGTGCCCTGTTCAAAGTTAACGACAGGGTAAAGGGCCTCATAAACCTCTCAAAATACAAAGCACGAGCATGTTATTCTCTCATATTATTTCCCGTTTCTACGGCACAATTTTAACGTCACCAGTGACGTCATCAGAAAATCAGCTATCGATTTGTGAATATACAACGGATCTCAGTTATGAATTGTCTCCTACCTTCGCATTGCATGCTTGTTCTGCCATGTCTCGCATGGCTTCCATCAGTGATCGACCACCTTCTCTTCGTTTAGTGCGTTTTCTTCCGCTTAATGACAAGTAATAACGTGTAGCCAAAAAGATGTGAAAACCTGTTAGGCTCAACGGCCAGAGCTGGCATTTTTGCGCCTTTTAGGAATAAATAGGTCGCGAGGAAGTGACAACACCCGTAAAAAGGGCCGTGAAGCCTGCAAAGAGACCTACTCTCTGGTCTTTAACAGCAACATTTCGAGGTTTAGGTATCGAAAAGATTATATGAACACACTCGTCTTTGCTGTCTGAATGTCTAATGGCCTTTTGACAGCAGCAGTTTTCACCTTATATGGTCACCAGGATTAAATTTTAATGCGATGGGTCTCGGCGTCTTTCAGGTATGACGTCGAATTTCACAATGTCGTCTTCGAGGTGGCCTCGCAGGCAGTGGTGATGCTCTGAATAGAGACTCCTGCTGCCCAAACACGCTTTTGCTTTGTTATGACGATACAACACACACACACACACACACACACACACACACACACACACACACACACACACACACACACACACACACACGCACGCACGCACGCACACACGCACACACGCAAACACACACACACACCCGACAGGGGAGAAAAATGTTAAACGAACTGAACCGGCAGACTTCTTCCGCAGCTCGCCAAAGCGCAAGATATATATATATATATATATATATATATATATATATATATATATATATATTAAGGCGCTGTATATTAACCTGTATAATGGGCAAGCTACCTCCGTTTACGATCCCGCGATTTATTCACTTAGAAGAAAGTCCCGCAGCAAATTTTTTCTTTTCCTTTCGCATAGAGGCGTCGATTTCGAGCGAGCGGTGCATAATTACAGGTGGCCCAGTTATTGCGAAGGAGCACTTTGTGTTACGAGACGCTGTTTCTGACAGGAGTGAAATTACAACTACCCGTAAGTAATGAACCGCCAACGGACGACGGCCGAAACAGAGAGAAAGATGAAAAGACCGTTCTTACTGAGGCCGTTAAGCCTCCCTTTCTCCGGGGTACTCTTAACAGTCGCACGAGTCGCGACTTCACCTCAACAATGGCCGGGCAAGTTACATATAAGCCTTCCAAGTAGCTTCCCATTCTCAGGGTGCCGTTTGTTCACTGTCGCACAGTATATCACGAAGGGCACGAACCGTAAATTGATGTCTGCGTGAACGCAGACCCCCCTAAAAAATTAAAACCAAGGCCGCTGGGTTCTACATTAATATCAAGTTCTACACCACTGCTATGTTCCCCGGGAAGTCTCATTCATCATCGACACGGGCCACAATTACGAGTCCTTCGCTTTCGAGGGTTCGTGTTCTTACACCGAAGCTGAGATCACATCTACAGCTCCGACCGTTGGACTCGTAGAGTTTGGCGAGCACTCTAATGCCATTTCAGTCGGTACGTTTGTGAAAGATAGATTAAAGGAAATGAAGGGAGGTTAATCATATTGCGATATCCGGTTAGTTGTCCTACTCCGCGATTGGGAAAGAAGAGCAACAGTAGATAAAACGGAGAGGTAAAGGTAAATAGATTCTATTGTCGAATAAAGAAGAGGTTTACCGTTGCTACAGCACGTTAGCTCTAGCCTGTACTGCTCTGCACTCTGAAACGGCGGCAGGGAAGAATGATGAGTAACGATGACAAGTAAAAAAATAAAAAAAGTGCTGAAGCTTGCACCAAGCAGCGTGAGGCAAGAAACAGTGAAATAGAACAGTTCTAACGACAAATCTGCTTGCTTCGAAGCTGTTTTTAGACCTGAGCTGAGACCTGAGCTTCTGCGTGTCTGCTAGGCTTTATCTAGGTGATGCTAGGTTGTCTCTACGTTGATTCTCAGCACGGGGAGAATCGAGTGAAACCACGCAGTCACACACACGGCATGGTTGTCCAAACTCTAAAGATAGAATCTCGTGCTGAAACTAAGCTTTCGCACCGCTCATAGATGTAGGGTCACGTTGTCTATAGCGTAAGGCCTTAAATCGCTTCGGCGTCTTCTCTTAGCCACCGTTGCCTTTCCCGTCGCCTAATATTCTCTCGTTGTATACGTGCTCGGATGTTCAGCTCGCCGCCGTCATCGTGCAGCCATATTGTTGGGCTAACTGTTGCCGACTTTATTATTAGGAGAGCACCACTGAGATTCACCCCCTTTCAGTAGTACGTACCTACTTTATGGTGATGATAATTTTACGACAGGCATCTCAGTAGCACATACATGATAAAATGGTGATAGCTGTCTGCGAAGGACACAGGGAAAAAGTTGCCAAATTGCTTCTCTGTTAAGGAAGAAAGAAAACGTACACATAATTTTTTCACGTCATCTAACGCTATAAAGCCATTCGTTTATTCCAGACTACCACTCACGTATTACACTTCACAAGGAACATACGAATTGCTACAAGGGTGGTCTTCGTATTTACATTGACGGCTCTGTTATGCCTACATCATCCGCCATTGTGTCTGGATTCCACATGTCAATCTCACCATATCTGCCCGTCTCGGCCATTCGACTTCTCCACAGCCGCAGATGGCTGTAGTATGCACTACGGGCTGTCTTTAAATACGTAGTCAACCAGACAGCTGGGTCTTGGGTCATATTTACTCACTCAAGAGTGGCACTGTGGTCTCTAAAGTTTGCACGCACGCAGGACCAGCTCGTAATAAACATTAAACGCTTATGGAACACACCCTGCGACCTCCGTCACCGCATTGTTCTGCAATGGATACTTGCCTACTGCGGAATGCGAGGCAATGTTCTGGCTTATTAGGCTGCCGAAGCTGGGCATGACGCTTCCACAGAAACTGCTGTCATACGCATCTCTATACAAGATGCTGCGAAACCCATATCGGAACATACTTCGTGCTTCCAGTGATCCCTCTAAACAAACAATAGTCGGTAGTAAGGAACTCTGTACAAGATCGATCCATCGTGTCACTTCGTTACGCCTCAACAGGCAAGAGGAAACATGCTTATACAGCATTTGATTACATGATGCATGCACCAATTAATTTAGAAAGAAGTTTGGACATGTCGGACTCACCATTGTATACCCGATGTAACGTCCCAAAAGATCTCAATTATGTCCTCTGTCTATGTACGCTATACGCACCAGAAAGACAGTCCTCACGGCAGCCTTGGATCTCGAAAGGGACTCGAACTAGGAGTTCCCACATATTCTGCGCCAATGCAAAGCAGCTCCAGTGCATTACACGCCTCAAAAGCACTGCTGACTTTCTTGTGGGGCACACGCATGAATTAAATTTTGTAAATAGTGCAGTTAAGTGTGTGGCTGTAAGTGTTATGTGTTTATCACTGTATGTATCACAATCATCACCCAGGCACTCGAGTATAGGCGCAAAGCCAAACATACATCTCCATCTCTTCATTAAAATATTTCTATCCCTCTTTCCGTTTAGTCAAGTGAGCTGAAGGAGGCCTATAGCCTCTCTTTACGGGCATAGCTGTGCTGTTGCGTAGAGAAGCAGGGAATTTCCCACTCGATACTGCTTCGATGCTGGCTGCACAATGTCCTGGACGATTCTGCTTCGTCATTCACGCAAAGAAAACGATCAAAACACGCTCACTGACGTACGAACGTGAACACAGCGTGGTCACTGATATGTATGTCCCCCTTGTTCTCGATAACGGTGGACGGAAGACAGGAACTGAAGTCACTTGCAAGTTACGTATTGGTAAACTATCGCAAGTTTCAGTGTTTATTAGTAGCAGTGTAAGCCAAGGAGTAATCACCAGATTAGCTGTCGAGCTCTTAACGCGACACGGCGAAGTCGGTAGGTAGCAACTGGCGAGTGTCGCTACCGGTCGGATAATCACAACGCCCAGGTTGGCCACGAACGCTGATGAGTGTCGGGGACCGAGGGCAGGAATCATGCACGTGCAGAAAAAAGCACAAGCCTAGCAGGTTCTACATTGTCCGGTTTGGTATATATTCTGACGCAGTCTCCGTACGCGGGGGAGGCTGCAGCGCACGCGCCGCAGCTGCGAAACGCGCCGCTTGCCACGAACCACGAGCGTAGCATATATGAGAAGTCCGGGAAAGGCCATCCCAAGCGTTAGAGTACTCGATGTGCACAGTGGACTCATCGCATTCTCTGGTGCGGACCACCATCACGTGCCCTTACGAAGGTGACACCATCGCATCTCACGGGATCGCGCGTGTTTGGGTGGCGATGGTAGGAGTGGTAAGTGGGGTAGACGTATGTACGTTGCTGGGTGTCCGTAGGCCAGAACACGCCCACTCGCCGCCGCCGCGATGATCACTGTAACAGGTAAATAACACCTGACTACACCTCTAGCTTCATGCATGCTTTGACGCATGCTGACGCATGTTTGTTTCCATCCAATTCTTTTTGCCATCTCAGGCCATCGAGTCCAAGCTTGTGCGTAGCTGAATATTTGGGCTGCGTGTCTGGCAAGGGAATCGTGAAATGGTGTGCCGTAGAACCCCGCAAGTGAGTCTGCCTTCTATACTCCACAAAGGGTGGCAAGACAGTAAAATTGCCGTTTGTAAGCATACTATACTAAGACATGCCATAGCGCACATAAAGCATGACATAAAGCAACGCACACTCGTAACATTGACTTAAACAGGAAACAAACAGACACAAGCGCTGTAATTCAGTTAGAGTTTAGCTCTCCTAGGAAAAGTAATATGGCTCTTCCGACAGCCCAGAGCTCATAATGAAGCACGGCGTGGTAGACGTTTAAATTTGGTGACGTGGTGTGTCCCTAACGTGCGTTTCGTGCCCACAAGCAAGAGTCTCTTCGCTATGCCGCTACCGAAATGCACTCACGGGGGTATTAAGGATAAGACTTTGCGGTAGCAGTGATGGGCATGCAAGAGCAATCAATCAGCTTTGCGAGTACACAGAAAAGCAGGTACAGTTTGGCAAGTTACTGCGATGTTAGATTGAATACGCGTGATATATGCAAAGAACAAATGGCCTTTTTCCGGCCAGTAGTAAGGCAGACTGGGTAAGCTGGTTGAAATGCGTGGTAGCTGAACAGATACGCAAAAGCGCAGACCAAGGAAAAAAAAAAGGTGGAAGACACAAGCATCATGTCTCTTGTACTTTCGTTCAAGTATTTTTCTTACAAATTACACAACAATAGAACTCCCGTCGCTTGAACTTGGTTCATTGTGGTATATACGGCTGCTCTCGACGTAACCCAACAATCATTTAAGTGAGCTTACTCAACGCAGACCCCCCCTCCCCCCTCCATCATTCGGCGAACTCGTTCTAATCAGTGTCAGCATCTATTTGCAGTATCATTTCCTCGAAGCCATCCTCATTCCGTCTCTACCATCGCGAAAGCGTCTTTCGACACCGTAGCCGCTTGATACGACCTAACCGACGGTGTGTTAGGGCAGTGGCCCAAAAACTAAAATGGGTGCCTCATCTTAGTGATTCTAGCTCTCATAACTTAATAAAACATTTGTGGCGCATCTGATACAAGCCAGGAGAAAAAGGACGAGACAGGAAAGACTTGCAACTGCTTATTTTTTTCCTCACATCACCTAAATATTCTTACAAAATGCCCACAAATAGAAGGCGCAGCACCAGCAACTATCACATTCAATGACTGAAGAAACACACAGAAGAAAGCTATCGCTCAGTGCTATCTAGAAATAAGCGTTCCTTTTTTTACAAAGTCATCAACGGGACACTGGTGAACTCGTTTTCCTTCCTATGCACTGGTTGTGCCTCAAGTACTTCACGTGCTAGCGTTTCCTTGCTTCGTTTCATCACCCGAGTTTCTCCAAACAGTTGAGAGCAGCCACAAGAAGCCTGATGGCCCGGCAGGTGTGAACACACACTATTTTTAATTGATAATAAATAATCCATAATGCAATCATTAAGACAGCGTCCTGTTTGGCTTATGTACGCCTTGCCACAGCTCTACGGAATTTCATAAACAACGCCCACCAAGCAACGCGGAACTGATCAGGCGTGCTTCTTTCCGCTTGAAAGCTTAGCTTTTTGTGAAGATATGCGGGCCCAAAGCTGCGAGGGTTTGCCGGCTGCCGAGGGTTTACGGTTTGCCGAGGGTATACGGCAGGATTATCAGTAGCACATACATGATAAGATGGTGATAGCTCTCTGCAAACGACACAGGGAATATGATTTTTTTCACGTCATCTAACGCTAGAGCCATTCGTTCAGTCCAGACTAGCACTCACGTATTTCGCTCTATAGATAAAGAACGTACAAACTGCTACAGGGCTGGTCTTCGTATTTACATTGACGGCTCTGTTACGCCTACATTATCCGCCATTGGTGTCTGGATTCCATATGCCGATGTCGCCGGATCTGCCCCTCTCAGCCATTGCACTTCACCACAGCCCCATAACTGGCTGTAGTACGAACTACGGGCTGTCTTGAACTACATAGTCGACCAGACAGCTGAGTCTTGGGTCATATTTACTGACTCAAGAGCGGTGCTGTGGTCTCTGAAATCTCCACGAATGCAGGACCATCTCGACATGATCGTCAAACGCTTATAGAACATAGCCTACGACCTCGATCATCACATTGTTCTGCAATAGATACTTGCCCACTGCGGAATGCAAGGCAATGTCCGGGCTTATGACGCTGCCAAAGCTGGGCATGACGCTTCAACGAAAATTGCCGTGATACGCTTCTCTAAACAAGATGCCATGAAACCTGTATTGGAACATGCTTGGCACCTCCAGTGATCCCTCTGGACAGACGATATATAGTCACCAGTATGGGCCTTTGTACAAGATCGATCCATCGCGTCACTTCGGCACACCTCGACAGGCAAGAGGAAACATACTTACACAGCATTTGATTACATGAAGCATGCACCAATTACTTTAGGAAGAAGTTTAGACGGTTGGACTCACCATGGCATTGTGGCAATGTAACGTCTCACAAGATCCCAGTTATGTCCTCTGTGAATTTACACTATACACACCAAATAAACAGTCCTCATGGCACCCTTGGATCTCCAAAGGGACTTGAACTAGGAGTTGCCACATATTCTGCGCCCACGCAAAGCAGCTCCAGTACATTACGCACCTCAAAAGCACTACTGGCTTTCTTGTGGGGCACAAGCCTGAATTAAAATTTGTAAATAGTGCAGTTAAGTGTGTGGCTGTATGTGCTATGTGTTTATCACTGTATGTATCACAATCATCACCCAGCCACTCGAGTATAGGCGCAAAGCCAGACATGCATCTCCATCTCTTCTTTGCCCCGCCGCGGTGGTCTAGTGGCTAAGGTACTCGGCTGCTGACCTGCAGGTCGTGGGTTCGAATCTTGGCTGCGGCGGCCGCATTTCCGATTGAGGCGGAAATGTTGTAGGCCCATGTGCTCGGATTTGGGTGCACGTTAAAGAACCCCAGGTGATCGAAATTTCCGGAGCCCTCCACTATGGTGTCTCTCATAATCATATGGTGTTTTTGGGACGTTAAACCCCACATATTATACAATCAAACAATCAATCAATCAAACAATCAATCAATCAATCCAATCTGTTCATTAAAATATTTCTATCCCTCTTTCCGTTTAGTCAAGTGACCTGAAGGAGGCCTATAGCCTTTTCTTACGGGAATGGCTGTGCTGTTGCGTAGAGAAGCAGGGAATTTCCCAGTCGATACTGCTCTGCTTCGATGCTGGCTGCACAATGTCCTGGACGATTCTGCTTCGTCATTCACGCAAAGAAAACGATCAAAACACGCTCACTGACGTACGAACGTGAACACAGCGTGGTCACTGATATGTATGTCCCCCTTGTGCTCGATAACGATGGACGAAAGACAGGAACTGAAGTGACTTGCAAGTTACGTATTGGTAAACTATAGCAAGTTTCAGTGTTTATTAATAGCAGTGTAAGCCAAGGAGTAATCACCAGATTAGCTGTCGAGCTCTCAACGCGACACAGCGAAGTCGGTAGGTAGCAACTGGCGAGTGTCGCTACCGGTCGGATAATCACAACGCCCAGGTTGGCCACGAACGCTGATGAGTGTCGGGGACCGAGGGCAGGAATCATGCACGTGCAGAAAAAAGCACAAGCCTAGCAGGTTCTACATTGTCCGGTTTGGTATATATTCTGACGCAGTCTCCGTACGCGGGGGAGGCTGCAGCGCACGCGCCGCAGCTGCGAAACGCGCCGCTTGCCACGAACCACGAGCGTGGCAGATTAGAGAACTCCGGGAAAGGCCATCCCAAGCGTTAGAGTACTCGAAGTGCACCGTGGACTCATCGCATTCTCTCGTGCGGACCACCATCACGTGCCCTTACGAAGGTGACACCATCGCATCTCACGGGATTGCGCGTGCTTGGGTGGCGATGGTAGCAGTGGTCAGTGGGGTAGACGTATGTACGTTGCTGGGTGTCCGTAGGCCAGAACACGCCCACTCGCCGCGATGATCACTGTAGCAGGTAAATTACACCTGACTACACCTCTAGCTTCATGCACGCTTTGACGCATGCTGACGCATGTTTCTTTCTATCAAATTCTTTTTGCCATCTCAGGCCATCGAGTCCAAGCTTGTGCCTAGCTGAATATTTGGGCTGCGTGCCTGGCAAGGGAATCGTGAAATGCTGTGCCGAATGGTTGATATCTAGAACCCCGCAAGTGAGTCTGCCTTCTATACTCTTCAAAGGGTGGCAAGACAGTAAAATTGCCGTTTGTAGGTATACTATACTAAGACATGCCATAGGGCACATAAAGCATGACATAAAGCAACGCCCACTCGTCGCTGATGATCACTGTAGCAGGTAAATTACACCTGACTACACCTCTAGCTTCATGCACGCTTTGACGCATGCTGACGCATGTTTGTTTCTATCCAATTCTTTTTGCCATCTCAGGCCATCGAGTCCAAGCTTGTGCCTAGCTGAATATTTGGGCTGCGCGCCTGGCAAGTGAATAGTGAAATGCCGTGCCGAATGGTTGATATCTCGAACCCCGCAAGTGAGTGAGCCTTCTATACTCCGCAAAGGTTGGCAAGACAGTAATATTGCAGTTTGTAGGTATACTATACTGAGACATGCCATAGTGCACATAAAGCATGACATAAAGCAACGCACACTCGTAACATAGGCTTTAACAGGGAACAGACAGACACAAGCGCTGTAATTCAGTTGGAGTTTAGCTCTCCTAGGAAAAGAAATATGGCTCTTCCGACAGCCCAGAGCTGGAACTTATAATGAAGCACGGCGTGGTAGACGTTTAAATTTGGTGGCGTGGTGTGTCCCTAACGTGCGTTTCGTACCCACAAGCAAGAGTCTCTTCGCTATGCCGCTACCGAAATGCACTCACGGGGGTATTAAGGATAAGACTTCGTGGTAGCAGCGGCGGGCATGCTAGAGCAACCAATCAACTTTGACGAGTACAAAGGAAAGCAAGTACAGCTTGGCAAGTTACTGCGATGTCGTATTGAATACTCGTGATATATGCAAAGAACAGATGGCCTTTTTCCGGCCAGTAGTAGGGTAGACTTGGCAAGCTGGTTGAAATGCGCGGTAGCTAAACAAATACGCAAAAGCGCAGACCAAGGAAAAAAGTCAGACATACATCTCCTTCTCTTCATTAAAATATTTAAAGAAGAAGCATCCTGTCTCTTGTGCTTTCGTTAAAGTATTTTTCTTACAAATTACACAACAATATAACTCCGGTCGCTTAAACTTGGTTCATTGCGGTATATACGGCTGCTCTCGACGTAACCCAACAATCATTGGAATGAGCTTACTCAACGCAGACCCCCCTCCCCCCTCCATCATTCGGCGGACCTGTTCTAAGCAGTCAGTAGCTATTTGCAGTATCGTTTCCTCGAAGCCATCCTCATTCTGTCTCTACAATCGCGAAAGCGTCTTTCGACACCATAGCTGCTTGATACGACCTAACCGACTGTGTGTTAGGGCAGTGGCCCAAAAACTAGAATGGGTGCCCCATCTTAGTGATTCTAGCTCTTATAACTTAAAAATACATTTGTGGCGCATCTTATACAAGCCAGGAGCAAAAGTACGAGACAGGATAGGGCACCAGACTTGCAACAGCTTAATGTTTTCCCTCAGATCACCCAAGTATGCTTACAAAATGCCAACAAAGAGGGGGCGCAGCACAAACGACTATCACGTTGCACGAACAAAAAAACAAACAGAAGAAAGCTGTCGCACAGCGGTATCTAGAAATAAGTGTTCCTTCTTTTACGAAGTCATCGACGGGACACTGACGAACTCGTTCTCCATCCAATGTATGTGACATGCCCCAAGTACTCCATGCGCTAACGTTTTCCTGCTTCGTCCTGCCACCCAAGTTTCTCCGAACAGTGGAGCGCAGCCGAACGAATCACAATTGAGTGGCAGGTGTAAACCTACACCGTTTTTTAATTGATAATAAATGATCCATAATGCGATCATTAAGAAAGCGTCCTGTTTGGCCTATGTACGCCTTGCCACAGCTCAACAGAACTTCATAAACAACGCCCACAATACAACGGGGAACTGGCAAGCGTGCTTCCTTTCGCTCGAAAGCTTCGCTTTTCGTGAAGATATGCGGGCCCAAAGCTGCAAGAGTTTGCCGGCTGCAGATCCGAAGGCCTCTAGCTTGATCAGGGCTGCGGTGGTCGCATTTGCGTGGAGGCGAACTGGTTGAGGCCCGTGTGCTGTTCGATGATATCACACGTTGAAGAACACCCGATGATCGAGATTCTTGGAGCACTCCAGTACAGCGAAGCTCCTAATCACATAGTGATTTCGAGACGTAGAGCCCCAGGTATCGTGTTGTCTTTGTTTGGAAACATGACTTTCAAATAAATTTTCCAGCCTGCGCTTGGCATTGCAACCTTCAGAGTGACCAGCCAGATTAGAAGCGCTACGCAATAGGAGAGCCGAAATTTGTATCGACTGGGGTCTCCCACAGAATTTCGCTGCTGCGTACCAAGGTCGAGGTTTCCCCTAAGTGACAAGCACTGCATAAACTTGTTCTTGCTGCTTAATGCCCACGAATGGGTGACGTATTGGTCTTTATTGTCTCTCTCTTTCTCTCTCTTTCTCTCTCTATCTCTGTGTTTTGTTTATTCGCAGGAGCCAATAAAGAACCTCTGTAACAAGGCTTTCGCAATGTGTGCCTTTCATTTTCCAGGCCAAATGACCTACGTACTTGCACTTCGAATAAAAAACGCAAGAACGTTAATCCTTCCGTTTCGCTGAAGTCCTCTTGTTCTGCAGTTTTGTGACATACTCAAACTGATTTCTGTTTGTTCATCTTTTTTTTATACTTCAGCCGTTTACCTTCTCCAAAATCCCATGACCTTTATAGCAACAACTACATGACAGGAATCAACTAAGCGAGATGACTTTGAGATCAATGATATTGAAGGGGCTTTCCCGTTGTGTCCTAAATGCAAGCTTTTGTTTATAACTAAAGCCCAAACCAGGGTTCTCGTTCAGTCTGTTCGAACATTCTTTCTTTCTTTCTTTCTTTCTTTCTTTCTTTCTTTCTTTCTTTCTTTCTTTTTTCTTTCTTTCTATCTTTCTTTTTCCTTTATTTCTTTCTTTTTTTCTTTACAAATGAAAATTGCGTTCCGTATTTTCTTGTTCTGCTTTTACATTTCACTGCCTATACCTTGAACATACCTATAAAAAGAAAACAAAAAACTTTGACTGTAGTAATAATATACCCACTCATAATAATAACTAAGAAACGCAATCTCGCGTTTGGAAATTTCCGAGCAAGTCAGCAATAATAAACAAAATGACGGGCTGGTTTGGAGGCCACCTTGAACCTGTGCTACCGAGCACTGTCCTTGCTACATCGTCTCGAATGTCTAGACTGCATGTAATTGAGATCCTTCACAACAGGGCATTGTCATGTGAAGGCCGCTTTAGTGCGCGATGGGCACGACCTCGCACGTACACGTGCAAAAGAGCAGCACGTCCGCATGATGACGCACATTCGTGCGGACCGAAATATACCCGCGTACAGGCAGGCGTAGAGACGCCTAGTCTTTCTCTGAGGCAAAACTCCTCGCCTTTGCCTTAGTAAGTCGTGGTAGTGGTTAAACAATGCTAGAACAAAAGCATCGGGCGAGCTTATTGAACAGCTCCCCGATCGATGATGACCTAAATATATTGCTCACACCCACTCTGGAGGATTTGTCGACAAACAAATAATTAAATATAAGGGACCACATACAATTTGTGCACTTATAAAATGATAAATTGGCTATAGAATGAAATAAATATTACTAATTTAGACGCTTGCAAATAAAACCACCTTGATTTGATTAGGAACCTTTCTACAGCAGAACAGACAGACAGAACAGCAGACAATGACCTAATGAGGAGGCTCCCATAAAGAAAATATTGTAAATATTAAAATCCAATCTTATTTGATTAAAATCCGCTTTAAGAATACTTTGCTCAATTACCTGAAGCGGCTATGCGATAAAAAAATAACGCTTGATCGTTTCATCCTTGTTACCAAATGAGAAAAGAGGGGAAGGAGTCAGACCAGATCTATGCATAGAATAATCGAACTTTGGGGCTATACAACGTAATTTCGTAAAAATGAGTGTCCGATATTTCCTCTTCCTCTTCGGTTTATTCGTTGGCTTTTCTGAGCCTTCCCCACCCCTCTACGGGTATCGAGAAACAAACAAGATAATTATCTTACAAGCCCTCCTGTCTTTGCGTACTAGTGCGCGAGTATTTCAGGCACGTTCTTTCAGGCACCGACATGCCTAACTTTCCGCACTCCTCTCAGTGCGGAATAAGTTTCGCCATCGCTACTTCCTCAAGCAATGTCTCTTCCGTCTATCGGAAGTGGTCAGGCTTTCCGGATGTTTCCTATATCTCTCAGCGACCAATCGGGTACCTTTTTTTTTTCGTTTTCCGGAACAAAGAACGCATTATCCGAAGCACGTTCTTGACGTCGCTGATTCATTTCTTTCTAGGACTCCGCTTATAGTGCGTCTCTCGATCATTTCAATGGTCCCTCTACTCGTGGTGTAAACAGAGGTGTCCGCTTTATCCGGACGCTTCGGGCGAGAATGGACAAATAGAAACGTGCGAAGCGGCAGATCTATACAGAGTGTGGAAAGGCTGCGAATGAGTGGTGATGTTTTATTTCCCCAGGCCACTTCCTCGGAGTACTTTCTTGGGAAACAGAAAAAAAAAGAAAAGAAAAAAATGCTATCGAATTAGGAAGTCAATATAGGAGGGGAGGGCTGGTTGCTGTTCTCGCTATAGCTTAGTAGCGAAAGACAAAAATAAAAAAAAATTAATACAAGAAGAAAAAAGAACCAATGAGCCACGCCCTGGGGCTCGTCCGTGTTTTTACGTCTCTGACTTTCGGTGTAGGTTTTGCGTTCTCCCGTCATTCTCCATCTTGTTAATGCGACCGGGGTTGGCGGCCGGCAACGCTACCGCCTGCCACCATCTCCCAAATGGCATGCGAGCGGCTGCCTGGTGCGCGCGACTCACCGCGCGTCGATTTGAGCGACGACTTAGCACGCCTTCGCACATCATTGTCACGCACTTCACGTGCTTCCAGAGCAGAGTGCTACGCAAGCTTCACACCCTTAGCTATCGAAAGGAGAGCCGCGTGGTGGTGTTCTAGAAAAACCTCGGAGACGAAAGTTCAGCTCGAGAAGAGGTTCTTCTCTGGACCTCGTCCTCGGTACGACTAGTGATCGAAAAGAAAAGGAAAGAGAATGTGAGGGTAAGAGAGAGGTGGAAATGAGCAAAGAGAATGAAGGAAAAGAAGCTTCTTGACGGAGCATGGAAGAGGGATCGGCTGATCGTGCGGGATTCTCTCCCCCTCCCTTTTTTTTTTCCCGCGTTAGCGGGACGTGAAATCACATCTGCTGCGCAATCATTGCGAGCCTCGCAAGAAGGTTATCCGCCTTCGAGCAAAAAAAAAAAGGTGGGGGGGATGACAGAAAACGAGAAAAAGTACAAAGGTGGAGCTTAGTTCGCAGGTACAGGACAGGCTCTTTTTTACTGCAAAGAGGCTTGAATAATGGAACGTTCCTTCGTGGGGGGGGGGGCGGGGGGTTGGGGGGTTGGGGGGGGGGGTAGTGCGGGAGAGATTACTTGTAATCTGCTTTTCTGGCGGATGTAAAATTATGCTTCATTGACCGAAGCGATCATGACGGTGCACGTTGTAGGCGTTTGATTTTATTCCGATCCAAGTTTCTGCGCGTATATGTGCGTTTGTGTGTTCAATTTTTGTTCCTATGTGAACTCATTCAGTTACTATACCTCAACTCGGTTACTTTTGGCAGGTCACTGAACTATGAAATTAACTAATCATAACTTATGTAACGCTTCAAGTAGGAAGGACACTGGGGAGGGCGTAGGTATTACCATAGGGATGTGAAGAGTTTCACATTAGGCAGAATGGTTTCGCTGGGGTCAGTGACACTTTAATTGTACTATACGTATCGCAGTTATCCTTTTTTTTCTAATGTATAGCTTGCGCGATGACATGTTTCACGTCGCTCTTTCACGGCACGGCTCATGCTTGCCATATAATCGTATTCCAGCTTTTGCCGTCGATAAACACTTCGTGCTTTGGCGTCCGCCTGTCTCTTTTGTCTGCCCTTTCGTCTTGTTTAGAGCATTGCGACAAAGATAAGATATTTTGAAAATGAGGTGCCAGTTCACCCAGGAACATGTTCTTCAACAGATATTGCTGTATTAAGTCAATAAACTCAATTTCAGTTCATCGTATATTGCTTGTGTTTCTGTGTTTCCGATTTCTACACATGATTCCGAGAGTTCTTGAATCTTTTCTTACTTACTTTTTGTATTTATTAAAGAGGGCTACAACAATAGGTAGCGTATATATTATTATTATTAGCGTTCTTTTTCACACTGTTGTGTCAGAGTTTAATGCATTCCTCCAAATATCGGCCACTGGACTTTCTCGTAATCGCTATATTCAATATGAAAAGAAGTGGTTACCTTATATTTGTTAAACTACTCTAGTGAAGCTTCTGAACAAGTATCTCTCAGCTAATATACGCATTAATTTTTTGAAGGTAGTGTTTCAACGCTATTCGTGCCCTCCGTCTTGCAGGTCGCCGGCGATACCTGACAAGCTCATCTTTGCGACGTACGTATCCTCCTGCCGATATCGCCGAGCCTCTTCGACCGATGCTCCTGCTTTTGGCACGTTCCTGTCCTCATCCACTGAGTGAATGGTAAGCCTGCCATGCTTCATTAAGGCTCACTCACAGTGAACGTATTGAAGCAGAAGGTTACGCAACCACTGTTGCGTCACTTTAAGGTGGAAGTCGCTGCAAACACGCTTTCAAACGAAATGTCGCAAGCGCACTTCACTGTGATGTCGCAACCATACGTGGTCCATGCGCTTTTTTTTTTTGAGAGAGAAATGTTGTAGAATGATTCAGTTGGGAGTCCGGACTCGCGAACTGCTCCTCTGCTTTTCAATGTAGTATAAGCCTTAAGTGCAAGCACCGTTTCTTTAGCCATCTTTTACAAGAAGCCGACTTAGTATACCCTGTGCCGTCGTCGTCGTAGTAGTAGCAGAAGCAGTGGTAGTAGTACTAGTTGTATTATTTGTAGTGGCATGAATAGCAGCCGCAGTAGTAGTAGTAGCAGTATAGTAGCAATAGAAGTAGTAGCCAGCTGGTCACCTGACCAGATGGGAGGTAATGGAGTAAAATATGTGGCAGATCCCTATTTATATAGGAATCGGTAGAACACGAAAGTGAAACATGTTTTCACGGAGATAGGTTGGTCGCCATGGCAGTGGCTTTTCCGAGGTGGAAAGAAGGAGTGCGCGCGGCGTCTTTTGATGCTTGTTTTTCTTTTTCTTACGCCGGCTTCTGTAGCGTCTGCTTGGCGCCTTGTTTTACGTAGCCATTAGAAATAGGAGGCGCTCGCTTTTGTATCCATTTGTAACAGCGCTATTGTGTTGTCGTATCCCCTGCGTCCTTGTTCGCTGGCGCTTAATATATTTTTGAGAATCTGTCTAGATTGATAAATTTTTAGCGTGAGGACTTTGATGCCAATAATTTCACTATCATCAGCTCATTATTTTAAGAGAAAATTTAAGGCAAAAGTTTCATTTTCATATCTCGTGCTGAAACATCAGGCATGACGTTACGGATAAAAATGTCTATTTTTCGTATATTGGTGGAATTGGCAGAACAAAATTTTCTGAAAAATTGCATGTTAAGTCTATTGCGACCTTATGGCACAACGTTATTAATTTTGGCAATTAGAAACTACGCTAAACTCAGCATCTTCGAAATTGATAACGTCGCGGTGCTTGGTGCGAGATTTTACTGGTGGCGTCGACTCGCCAAGCACATTTTCTTCGTTCTTGTTTTTTCGCTTACCAAGCGCATCCTAGTGGTAAGAATGAAGTTTTTGGTATTGTGAAATTGTAATTTACTCTCCCTTTTAGCGTGGGAGTGCGGGTTCGAATCTTGGCTCCAGCGGCCGGAGTTCCAAGGAAGCCAATCGCAAGAATTTTCTTGTATTTCAAGTGATCTGTATGTTATGTAAATTCAGGCCACTTAAGTTGACCCGGAATCCCCCGATGCGGCGTGCATCAAAATCATATCGCTGTTCTAGCAGGCAAAACATGAGACCTAATTAGTTCAATCATTACATAAGGCTTCGTGTCAGCTGTATCTTGTGGTTATTCTGAATACTCTGGAACTTCGCATTAGTTTATTTTTTTGATAGATTATTAATGTATTGTGCTTTGTCAAACAAACGTTGCTCGACAGCCTACAAACATAAGGAGGACGAAAAAGTTTTATTATGCGGCAATGTTTCAGTCACATGAGTTGCTGTGACGTCACACCCTTTGATGAGGGTCGCGCGTTGCGTCACTCGAAGAATACGTGCTTTGTATTGCTATACGGCGTTTTTACTAGTGCCTATGGGCGGGACTCGTTCCGTAACACCGCTCTGCTCGTTGAGGGCAGGTTTTGTTACAAGGGCGTACATGTTTACGCTGTCCTCTTTTCCTTCTATTTCGACGCATAGGACGGCTTCTATTTCGACGCATAGGACGGTTTATGATGTCGCTCTTCAGCAGCGAACACGTTCTATTGGTGGTTGAAACTCATGCTATTACAATGCGAAGATTCGTACTGGCCCAATGTACAGGTAGGCACAGAGGGTAGGTACCGACGTCATCGGTGTGGCCTTATTATTCTGCAGCTAGTATAGGGAAAAGTGGCTGCTGTAGCAGTGCTTTCTTCTTGTGCTTAGCTGCAGCTGCAGAAGTGCTGAGGAAGTGCTGAATCTGACAACGAAATGGTGCGTACGCCAATTCCACGTGGCCACACTGTACAAAAGGAAATTTTGTGTCGAGCCGATCTTTCTACTTTTCCCCGCATCAAATCGTGTCCCTGTATCCTTCTCTTGTGCCTCTCTCTTTACTCTTGTTAGTGAGCGCACACACACACACACACACGCACACACACGCACACACACACACACGCACACAAACGCACACACACACACACGCACGCACGCACGCACGCACACACACACACACGCACGCACGCACACACACGCATGCACGCACGCACGCACGACGCACGCACACACACACACACACACACACACACACACACACACACACACACACCCACACACACACACGGCGCGCGCGCATTTTGGAAAGCGTCAGTAGGGGACCTAAACATTGGAACATGAAAAGTCTCGAAGACATGAAATAAATTATTGCTAGTTTCTCTGAACGGGGAGAGACTCAAATAGGTGAAAAAGGTAAATTCATTATGTGCTAAAGATTGCATCTTTATGACATGCATGCACTGGTAGGGTAGGGTGGGGTAGAATGCGACAAAAATTCGAAGATGGTGAATTATTTTTATTTCACTCTTTACTATTAATTCTCAATGCAGAAACTTTGCTTTGGGTACCTGGTATGTGCTGCATAAATGCGGGCATGTTGCCACAGTTCAAAGGGGTGTTTAAAAACAAACAATAAATGCACATGCACCTGGTGTCTCATATACCCAACCTGCAAGGCAAAACGAGACACAACGTGGGGCAAAACGAGACAGTATAAAAAAAATTATCCCTTCAGATTTTGCAGTAGAAGTACCTGAAATTCAATTTGCGGGCCCTCACACAGTCCTGGTAATCTCAGTTATTGCACTACACGCAATGTATCCAGATAGAAACGGATGCTTTGTGCTCCAAAACTCCTAGCAAATCAAGCATCCCCAGTCTTGGTGCCAATGATGTCTTTAGTTTAGTAGGACGCTTGCACTTCCTAAATTATTCAATAATTAGAGGCTACCCCCTTCGCCCCTGGCGTCCTATAAATATGACATGAAGCAATTTTGTCGCCAAATGTGACACAATAAAGTCAGAAACTAAAAAAGGTGTCCGAAACATCCTCATTACACTTGCGCAAGCATAGGTGGTAATTTTTTGTCGTGTTTTTTAACTCTGCAAAGTAGACAACAAAATGGCGGGTTGTGACAACAATGACAATCGCCACAAGCAAATATTTAATGACACCTTACAGGTGAAACATTCGATTAGTAGCTACCTTATTTTTCATGTTGTTTGTTAGATGTCTAACTTGCTGTTTACAGGGTAGGTCTTTCCTAACACTAACGCATTGCCCGCAGCAGTGGACAATCTTCATGTTCTAAATATAGGACACCAGGGCTCAGTGGTTGCCCCATCTCTGAATACATTCAGGCAAATCCACGTATGTAACTCTTGTAAAAGCTCCCGATTTCTTGTTTACTCGAGAAACCTGCCCACATCACTTAGATAATATATAAGGGATGTCTAATGGCGAGATAGTACGTAATGAATTTTAAATGCTTATATGAAATATAATATTGGTGCGTGATGGAGCTAGAACAAGACGACGATGAATTGTAGTTCAATCAGGTTATCCTTTAAAACACGGGTGTAATTAATTCTGGCGCCGCAAGGCATGATGCGGCAATTTTTTATGATGTTGGATGTTTCAAAGTGTTCATTGTGTGCACGGTGATCATTCAAGTACAATGAGAAGCTGTGTATCACGAGCGCAAAGACTTGCTACTGGATAGTTTAGGCGCTGTAACTAATACGTGGTTGCTTTATGTTATTTTCACAACGATAACTTGCACCAACAGGATTAAAGAAATTGATGTATTTAAAATCACCATATTTCACTTTACAAACACAAAGCCCTGGTGTCATATATTTAGGACAAGGAACCACTTTTCTTGTATACTTATGAGATGTTGAGAAAAAAAACTATTTTTGTGTTCCTAAGGTTGAAGTAACTTCAAATCAACGATAAATAAAAATATCTGGCGGTTAAAAAAAATCAGGGCTGTAAGAACTAGATGAGCTTTGACACATCTTCTTGGCCTCTTTTTGCCGTTTTGATGCCCAACTGCCCGAGAATTTTTTGGCTTTCAACTTCGTCAGCCGGGCTTTGCGAGGCGATGATTTTCGAGTTTACCATCGCTTGTTATTTTTAAAACTTCTTGTACGTCCTAACCCTTCTAAGCAAAAATGTAATATATGATTAGCATGAGTAAATTGTTCACTTCATAAGACATTCTATAAATCATTTCGATGCCTTTTTTTCGACATTTGCCCCTCCCACATGCCCCAGTTTAAGAACATTCCCGCTTTGGCACCGTACACCAAATGAACTAAAGTTTTGGTGGCATGTAATTAGTTAGAATAAATCAACAAAATAAACACGTAAGTATAGTTGTACTGACGTCGGAGCAGCTTCATGCACGGATCCAAACATTTGACTGAGTAGAATTTCGGCGCTTTTTGACGGGTCACGAACACACCGACACCAGCCACGTAATTTTTCCCACAGGAATGCCGTGAGCAATGATAAACTCTCACACATAAAAAAAGCAGACAGCTACTAGCGTCTATTGCTGAAACAGAGGAAGAAAGAAAAGTACTTGCGGTATTAGCTACAGAGGTCAGCAAAGTCAAAATGTCGCGTCTTGCCCCGTGTCTAATTTTGCCCCGTCCTACCATAATACTAGCGAACTGTACGTAAATCAGCGTAGCCGACCCACGTTCAACACTATGCGCCCAGGGACGTCTTCACATAAAGCCCGTAAAAGTATTCTAGTGGAGTATTCTTTTTCAAAATATTTGATAAATTTTTATTTTGCCTAGATTACTCTTTTATTATACTATGCCTGTTTTTATTCCTTATTTCATCGGTGTTTTTCTTTTACAAATTAAAGCTCGAAATTGCTCGGAAATTCGTTTTACCTATGAGCCCGGAGAAATTGGAGTGGTGCCACCTGGTGGGACGCCTGTGTGACGTCACGGCGAGGACTCTTCGACGTCCGCCGTGGCGCTCCTACATACGATGCACTCGCGTCGTACGCCGTTCCACTGTTTGCGATAACTTTTCACTTGACTCAAGGTTCAGATGAATGACGAAAGCAGCCACGATAATGCCGCTAGTAAAACGACGAAAAACGTTTTTTCGGTACAATCGACAACGGTTACGGCGCTCCATCGTACTTACTTTGATCACGTTTGTTGATGTCGCGCTGCAACTCGGGGATGGGTTCGATTCTCGGCCGTGGCAGCCACGTTCCTACGGCAGTGAAAGTAAGAACATGACAGGTTGTCAAAATTACACTACAGCGTATCCCGCATTCAAGTCGTAGTTATCACACGTGAGACAGCATATTTAAAATAATATATAGCTGCTTTCTTCACGAGAGGTTTCAGTCAGAGATATGTTCTCAATTCGTCAAAATTTTTTTGTTCTCTTCCGAAGGCGCATACGCGTTAGTGCGTAAGCTCCACTACAATACCCCCGGGGTGAAGAGTCGCCATCCTGGCGACTCAGGGAGTAGGCACAATGAGGAGGTCGTAGTAGGGCTTGAGATGGTCGACGTGTACGGTCTCACGTCCTCGATGGCGCAAATCTGGTGATTGTGTTAGGGGCTCGATGATGTAATTCACCGGCGAGGTCGCGTCAATGACGTCAATGAATTTGTTTCTTTCTTATGCATATAATCCCACACACCTAATGTATTTTCATTTCACGTTTCTCTAAAAATTTTTTGGGGCTTCGTTTCACTGAAAACTACTTGAAAACTTCGTGCAGCATCCTAGCAATGGCGCTGTTACACTAGTATAAGAATAGTTTAAATAGCCCACTCGTGGAATAATTTTCGTTGCAGTGTTTATCTCCAACATCAACCTGTACGTGGTATAACGTGCGAAACCAGACACTGACTCACTGAGGCGAAGAATGGTTTATTATAACGCAGTCTACGTCAGTGAAAGCGCTATCGAAACTGTTCACAACGCTAATTGCGACTTTCAAGCGTTTGCTTTGCAAACAATGCATGGCTATCAATGGTGCGCCCATGCGAATGAAACATTACCGCTTGTGACGTGGCGTTTTATCTGACCAGCAGTTCTTGCAAAACGGAATATGTGGCCACAAAATTGCAGGTGACTAGCTGTTTATTATAAAAAGTATTTACTTCATTTAAGTACAGATAACATGTGGGCATTTTTCTGAGCATTTTGTATAGGACCGTAATTTGTCTAATGTCTAAGCAGAAAGCACTACTTTGTCAAATCAACCGAATAGTCTGCATAAAAAGCACGTTCGTTGTATTTAGTGAAATGAAAACATCATGATTTTATTTGCAATTCTTTGTGCCACATGTTCTAACTCCGGAATTTACGCCGAGCTGTTAAGAAAGTTAAAACTGTCAGTGTAAAGCCTTTAGGGTTCACTTTCTTGGCGTAAGCGGTGAAAACAATGAACGCCTTCCTGTCGTGCACCACCATTTCACGGTGACTCTTGCGTCTGGAGGAAAGTTTGCCCATCAGATTATCGCAACTTTCTGCAGCTCGCTTATCTTTCGCTATCAGTGTAAACAGCCGCCGTCTACCTTGGTAGGCTTCAATCGCAACAGCGAGCTATTAATCACCGCCGTATCACGTAAAAACGAACGCGTGGCGGGTGCAGAAAAAGGCGATATTCGGTCGCGTAGCCAACGGTTCCCTGCCGTGACGTCACTTCACCGCGACTGCCACGCCGCCAGTGGTCGTTCTAGGGGCTAATACCGAGCCAACAACAGGGTCCCGAGTTCTAATGTTCCGCGTGTTGTTCAACACCCAAGCAGATCACTTCAGAATGACCCTAAAGCTCTTCATCCAGGGACTGTTGTTGAGCAAGCTCAAAGTGCGTGCGCAAACTCGCGAAGTGCATAACTCGCAGCACGCATTCGTTCCACACTTATGTAAACTCTAAGGTCATTTACGTGGTGAGTAAATACTGTCTTTCTACGCAAAATACACCCTTTATTCCAGTGCGCGGAATCTCTTGCTTTAAAGCTTGGGCTCGTCCTCACTTAACGTCCTCATTGGAGCGTTTAGTGAGGTTTGCATAATTTCTCAAAACTTGTAGCGCAGGCGTGCGCGCCCAATAAGTAGTTCGAACTTTTTCGCGTAGAGATTCTGGTTACAGCGAATTTAGTAGTGGATGCTGTGCTTTGAAAAACTGCTGGCCAAAAAAAAAAATGCCGGCACTGTGTGACTAAGCATTTCGATTGCACATCCTGTCGATTCGCTGTGAGGTTGGGCAATTCTTTCAATCTACAAGAAACGTCATGTTCTCAAGCCGTTTGTTACAGAATTCCTCTTCATTTAATCTCAGGCGCAGTGAAAGTAGAGGAATGATATATCCTGAGTTGGGTTCAGCTGAGTTTTTTTTTTTTTTCAAATGAGTTATTGCGTCTTCACAGGTGTGAAAGGATAAGTTCAGTGATCATAACTACTATGTACATTGTCAGCTTGGAAGCAGTATTTGGTAGGAACAATCATTTTAAAGTCGCTTTTCAGCATATACTAATGTATGCTTCATTGCACTCAACACCTAATGGTGCAGCAACACTTGTACCATGAATAATTTCCTGATTCAGGATAGATATTTTTACCCCAAACGCCTTCTAGGGTTGGTTGGTTGGTCAAACTTTATTAAACTTTCCTGGGAAGTGTGGATACCACGCAGTGGGCTTCTTCAACCTTAAGACGGGCAGTCTAAGATGACCGCAGTATTGTGGGCACTCCAGACGGCTCAAAGCTGATACCCGTTGTTGGGGCTTCTGATGGCGTAGCAACACTTGGCTTGGTTGGCTTGATCGCTGCCCGGTAACGAGAGAAATGGAGCATAGATGTATCCTGGCATCGGACACATTGGAAACTTTCGGCACCTCAAGCTGTATTCACACGATGGACGTGATCGCAGACGGATCAATCACGTGACATGGGACGTAATTTGCATCCCTCCACAGTCAGAATTCACACTACAAGAGAAAATTTGCGCTACAAGCGAGTATTCGCCCTTGCTCCCCGAGGATCCCAACCGTGATTTGGGCTTTCGTCATTTCACAAATTAGTCCGCGCGGACCGAAGCGGGGATGCGGGAACGAGTGTCGTATGGTGACGTCACTGTGACGTGAACCCTCGGGGTCGAATCACGATTTTGTCAGTCGTGTGAATGGAGATTTACGTGGGTTTTGCCATCTCTGCCTGATCGAATCATCCGTGAGCGAGCGATGGTGCCTTGTAAAGGCATCAGCACGGGATGGCACATGATGTGTCGTCAAAATAGCGTCGTAATAACGCGCTGTTTTTTTTTTCGCTTCGTTGAACGTCATGATAATGCCACGAATGCTGACAGTCGCTTTTTGCGTTTGATGAGACATACATTCAAGGTCATAACTTCAATAATCATGTCGAGCATTGAGAAATGACTGAACTTTCTTATTATGCTCAAATAAGAGCTCCCCCACCCCTTTTTTTTCTGTAACTCCTGACAGTGCTCCTCCGTGCTATATGCCTGAGTGCGAGCGTCGGTAAATAGTAGGGCACGGGCGTTCAAAATAGCTTTGAACGAATGATGAAGAGAGAAAGAAAGAGAGATAAAGAGAGAGGCGAGTAAAGTCGGCCCGATGTTTGTCGTCCAAGGGTAAAGCGGCCGGCAGGCTGGCCGACCAGCAATGCAGCGGTCGATACCGTTTCCGCTTATTAATGCCTCAGCGCAGGGGGAGAAACAGCCACGACGCGCACGGCATGGAGTGGGTCCTGCCCAGCGATGCCACCCGCCTGCATACGAGAGGCGCACAGCGCGCGTGGTTCCCAGCGGGGTTTCCTGACGGACAGAACGGACACCGCCATGCCCGCGATTCCGTGCTGTCGATGTCGATCCAGATTCGGGGCTCTCCGTGATCAAAAACGCTCGCACTAGCTCCTCTCATTCTTTCTTTCTCTATTTCCGTGGCAATCGTGCACAAGTGGCGCTAGCGTGACCCCGGTGGTATGACCCTGGATATCTCTGTGTGCACCTCCATCTCCCATGATTCTTTTCCGTGGTCTTGGAGAGAAAAAAAAAGGCAGCTGAGCTCTGTCAACGCTGCGTGTTCGGATCGTCTTTTGTTCTCTTTTATGTTTTCTTTGCTTCTACAGCTTGAATGAAAAAAGATCGAGGAAAATGAAATCTTGACACCACAGAATGTATGAAGGAACGACTATCACGCGATGCTATACCTGAACCGTATCTGGGGCGTCACACTTTTTCTTTATCGCGGACTTCTTTCTGAGGCAAACTTTCACGAACCTTTCTTTCTTTCTTTCTTTCTTTCTTTCTTTCTTTCTTTCTTTCTTTCTTTCTTTCTTTCTTTCTTTCTTTCCTTCTTTTTTTTCTTTCTTCCTTTCTTCTCTTTCTTTCTTTGTTTCTTTCCTTGTTTCTTTCTTTCTTTCAAAAGCTTACCGAGTCAAGAGAAAAGCACTGCGCCGAGCAGAAACAAGTTTTTCGCCCTTTTGACAAGGAAAAAGAAAAAGTCATTCCAAAATCTCATTTCCTTATCTCGGTAGACTTTTATATTGCTGTTGTTGCCAAAATGTATAGAAGCGGGTCTAATCAGGGCTTTAATCTCTCGACGAGGGGTGAGGAGCTCTGAACGGTTTAGAAGCTGGTGGAGAGCCTCCTATAATTGAGTTTCTGACGTACACGAGGTATATCCCGAATAGCTCTCAAATGAAGTGATATTCATCAGTGCCGTTTGGCATAATGCAAAGCAGCAAATTAGATTAGTTTGTTTCTTTTCATCTCTCTTGACACTGATGCCATTTTTATTGAAAATCTTGCGAAAAGTTTTCGCCATCCGTTCAGAAAAAAGATTTGAAGTTTTCTGATAGGATTCTGTCGTGCTCGAAGTTTGCGGGAAAAACTTTATGCATGGAACACGTCAAGGATTCTTCGTGGCGTGCTGATACTTCAGTGCTGCTTTGTATCACTACTCATACTCTCGAAATATATGCAAAGTGGTGAGACCAATCTACGATGCGGGATCTGAAGCTCTGCAATCGAAATTCCGGTTCTAGTTGGCAGATAAGGCGCAAGGTAAAGCTCCGGCCCCAAACATCAAAGACTCGACGAAGAGCCAGTTAACTTCGGTCTGCAAAATTCTGCGTGAAAGCTCCTTCGATCAAAACAGACCACCGTTTTTGTCGATCCGTAACGCAGAAAAAGGAGGAACGGCCTTGTCTGCACTGAGGTATGATTTTCATCTAGTTTGTGACCACGTGGTGAGCAATTATAGACCAGAGTTTGTTCCAGGCCCCTTGTTTATCGTTGTAGCTTTCTGGAAGGGGTGGCACATAAAGAAGTGTACACTGAATATTGCAGAGGCACACCAGTCTGGGAATGCCCTCGGCGTTGCAACTCTCTTTACCGGCGTACAGTTTCAACAAGTAGACTGCGAATGATGGTATTGATAATTATAAGGAAAAAAAACATTCTTTAGCTAATTGCAGTTCATACATTTCGAACATAGTGCCAATGACCTACAGCACCAAATTCGACCTTTATTGTAAAATTGTACAATGAACTGCAAAAAAAAAGTGCGGAGTCTGCGAGGCATTTTTGTACTAGCTTGTCAGCATAGCTGCTGTGCAATGTACTTTTGTAACATGCGCACGCAGGGTATGGAACTTCATATTATTTGAGACGGCGTACACTGATTACAAAAATGGAAAGCTACATTGTTACAGGAAAGGTCTTTACGTTTTGCTCATCGGTGCCCATTGTGACAGGTTTGGTAAATAAAACCGCTTGCAGTAGCTGTGAAATACTATTCTCAGAAAAGAGAAGCAGCTGAGTGTTTCAATTTTTCCAAAAACAAAAGCATATTTGCAAATATCATTAAAAAAAACGAAAAAAAACACTAAAAAGAACAAACAGTAAGATAACTAGCGTCACTCACAACAGATATAGATATAGTTCTTATTACAAAGGGCAACCTATATTGAGCCTAACGAGTCCACGCACTAAAGTCGTTAGGGAAAGCCCCGATGCGCAAGATCATTTGTACGGCTTACCATCACCATAGGATAGTACACATGATAATACTCATTAACACTGTGGTAAACCAGATGTAATAAGTGAGAGAGGGGGGGTGCATCGACTGCTAGTTTAACGTAGAATTCCCCCATAATGACATCAGTTTGTTTTATGTATACATTTTGAAACATTTCGCAAGCTCGGACATCTGTCACTCAATTCTCATACTACTTGATGATAGTTATAGCGCGAGAACAAAGCGACGACACAGAGACAAGAAGGACACGAAAGACACGAGCGCTGGTGTCCTTCTTGTCTCCGTGTCGTCGTTTTGTTCTCGCGCTATAACTATCATCATGCCATACCAACTAGCCCAAGCTGACACACTTCTCATACTACTTGCATATCTAGGGGTCTGGAAAACAAAAAGTTCTCGCAAGAGTTTTTTCGTCGTTAGCGGTTTGTACGTCTATTTATTTATTTGCTTGGGCTATAAATTAATCACAGCGGCGTTCATATTTTGAAGTGGTACGAAAGGGACAAATGAGTACTAGTTTTATGGTTAACGTTCTTTGTAATGCTCTCAACTCAAACTCCAGAATAGGCACGTAGAAAAAAAGTTTCTGCGTCGTTGTTAGATGCATGATTATGCGTGATTTATTAGGGATGGCCAGATGGCCGTCAAGCTATTTTTGAGGACAAATTCTTTGGCACATTCTATGGTTAGAAATTGAGTGTACAGACTAGCTCCGGTTACATTTGTTGAGTCACCTTTGCGTTATTTGCTGAAATTTTTTTCGCCTAGTCGCGCAGCACGAGACTACCTGGCCCCGTTGCCCCGCCGCGCTAGTTTAGTGGCTAAGGTACTCGGCTGCTGACCCGCAGGTCGCGGGTCGAATGCCGGCTGCGGCGGCTTCATTTCCGATGGAGGTGGGAATGTTGTAGGCCCACGTGCTCAGATTTGGGTGCACGTTAAAAAACCCCAGGTGGTTGAAATTTCCGCAGCCCTCCACTACGGCGTCTCTCATAATCTTATGGTGGTTTTGGGACTTTAAACCCCACATATCAATCAATAAATACCTGGCCCCGTTACCACGTTCCTGTGTCACCAATGAGGCAGAGCCTCGACAATATATTGCGGAGTAAGTTACATTGAAGTAAAGTATAGTCATGTCCGGTTTAGTCTCGAGACGGCTTTCAGCTCTCCCATAGTAGAATACCAAGAACTCTAAATCGTTAACCACTTTTTCTAAACACACTTGGTATTTCACTGCATCTGATAACATTTGAATAACAAGCGTTCTTGATTTAAACCTCGTTAGGTAAAAGATGGTGAAGAGAAAATGTATTCCCCGACATGAATTTTCGTGAGTTCACAATGCCGACTCTACAAACGAGAATTCTTATAATAAATAAATGCTTTTTTTACCGTGCAGCATCAGAATATCAGAAGTATTAGGAATACGAAGCATTTGGTGTATTTATGTGTGTTCGTCACGCGTACGTCGACGCAATATTGTTTACAGAGACATGGCTGTGTAATAGGGATATTTCTACCGTGTTTGCAAATTATGACGTAGCGCGCCTGGATCACAAAGGAAGGGGTGGAGGATTGGCGATATGTTTTCAGCAGCGCTATTCCTTTCAAACGCTTGATGATCTGTCTGTGAGTAGCGGTGACACAGAGTGCCTAGCAACAGAAACACAGTATTCTTAAATTGCTGTGGTATACAGGCCCCCATCTGGATATAAGTGACATTTTCTCAGTCATTTCGAACAAGTTTTGCATTGTTTTATGGAAATCAAAAAAGCATTTTTATTATGGGTGATGTCAATATCAATATGACAAGTATATATCAATGACATATATATACATATATATACATACACACACACACACACACACACATATATATATATATATATAGATATATATATATATATATATATATATATATATATATATATATATATATATATATATATATATATATATATATATATATATCAATGTTACAAGTAGATTAAAAAAAACCTTGTATTATCATATGGAGCTCAAAATGTCATGTCAGAGTCTACCCGCATTACTACCACATATTCCACGTCACTCGACGTATGTATAACCAGCCTAAATAGCAGCGATTACACCGCAGGCACAATATGCTCAGACCTGAGTGATCATCTACCTATTTATATTTCTACAGAAAGCCTGTTGCGTAAAAATAAACACACAAATGTCACTGGGTTTAGGTGTATCAATGACAATTCTCTGCTTAAATTTGCTGATTTGATTGAACAGACAGACTCGTCACATTTGAAGTACTCCAAAGCATGAAGTACTCCAAATCGTTTAACAATTTTGCTAAACACATCCTTTTATTTTTCCGCTAAAGCGCTATGGATCACTTTATTGTGTGGTATAGGGAAGGCATTACGCTCTCCCATAGCAGAGTACCAAGTACTCTGAATCGTTGAACATGTATAGGGGTGAAGCTTCTTAAGCCGTGGGTCATTCTTTCGCGATGTATGTATGTATGTATGTATGTATGTATGTATGTATGTATGTATGTATGTATTTATGTATGTATGTATGTATGTATGTATGTATGTATGTATGTATGTATGTATGTATGTATGTATGTATGTATGTATGTATGTATGTATGTATGTATGTATGTATGTATGTATGTATGTATGTATGTATGTATGTATGTATGTATGTATGTATGTATGTATTGTATGTATGTATGTATGTATGTATGTAGTTAGTAGGAGAGAGGAGGAGGAGGAGGAGGAGTTGTAGCAGCAGTAGCAGTAGTTGTGCGTCGTACTAGTAGGTAGCCATCACCACGGCTGGACTAGAGTAGCGGTACGCGCTCACCCTTTTGAATAGAGGAGGAAACCCGTGCCCGTTAATCATAAATAATAACATAGTTGTTTCTGATGAAATAACCTACAGATATTAGTATTGGTGACTTAATCTTCAACAAAATTTGCCTTGAATGTGATGCTTACTAAACAAAACTAGTATCAGAAGGACGCACTTCGAGCACAAACTGACCAGAATGAGTAGCCACGTTCAACTCACGGGCGTAACCTACTTGGTTTTAGCAAGGTTTAGCGAGGGTTGGGCCGCAGTGCCATGATCTAGCGGCGGTGAAAGGTGGGAACTGCCACCTCTCGTTTAGTCCCTGGAATGTCCGCTGGATAGCAATACTTCTATATGAAGAATATATCATGAAAGATGCGAGATGGCAGTACTTCGAATGTTCACTAGATGGACACACGGATGGACAGATGAATGGACGGGCGAACGCACGGACGGATGGACGCGCAGACGGACAGAAGGATGCACTTTTGGGTGCACGGACGGACGGAAGTAAGAACGAACGGACGGATGCTTCGCCCCACTCATCATTATGCATTCCGTGTATGTGCTGTGATTTTTTCTAAAGAACCTAACATATAATGTAAGCTCTGCCTACAACTATAACTCTTCCACACCCTTCCAAGAAAAAAAAGAATTTGCATAAGGAGGTTATCAAATTACGAAATTGCGCATCTTCCCAACGCGAGGTGTTGTTGGCAAATTTTCAGATCGGTGTTCGTTTAAAGAGACACATGTTAGTGCCGCTTGTTTTCGATAAAAAACAAACGTTGACTTCTTTCGCTATTCCCGCAAAGATTTCGACATCACTCTCTGTCCAATGTAACGCTTCAAGTAGGGATGAGGAACTGTAAATTATTATTGCGCATAGTGTTTTTGTTAGCAGCGTAGAAGTGCTTATGGTTGCAACAGAAACCACTTAGCGGGACCCTCTCGCGCACATGAATGGCAAGTGAGCCTCAATTTTGGGGGCGGTGCTTTTAATTGTTCTTAGGTTGTAACCCAATATAAAACCTTCAAACTATGGCACACAAGTTGATGGTACAGGCTTATCTGCGGGATTGGCCAAGATTGCGTATCGTTACAGTGCTATGACAACTTCAAGACTGAATAATAATGCAGAAATATGTGAAAAAATTTCAAACAAAAAAGGAACCAACTTTTTTATTCTTTTTTTCTTATTTATTTATTATTTATTTAGGTTATAATAATTCGTACAGTAGTAGTGGCAGTATTAGCAGTCATGGGGTGTTTTTACAGATACGGTTCATCTACCAGGTCAGTCTAGCCACTTTTATCGCTGCTGTTCCTTCCCGAATTCCAATTTCACGAACTACATTTGTTTTATTTTTTGTTTTGTTTTTACTCGTTAACATTAGCGTCTGTTCTTGTGGCTCTCTGTTGTTTGGGGTGCCTGGTAGCTCCAACTCGTCTTTTCACTGTTCATTTCTGCCTTGGGGGCAGGCTTTTTCACAGAGCTATCTTGTCAAACACAGAGTACCCTTTACAGTCAATCAAAGGTGGCATTAATAAACACTGCTTCTTGAATTAAACCGCAAAAATGAAAGACAATTTTGTTTCAGGAAACCAGAGGCAATTTGCTTTTTTTATACCACCATCAACTTCCCCGATTGCTGGAGCTAACTTTTTGATGTCGTTTCAGAAATACGGACAACGGAGAGTTGTGATAACTATAGATAAAGGGTCCTTCTGTCCGTTTTCTACACTATAGGTTCTCCAAACATAACGAGCATCGCAAACGACGTTGCGTTGAATGCAAATAAACTCGACAAACTTGCATTCCACTTGACAATCATCCGTGTGACTATAACAAACAAGCGAAGCGCCATTGTTTAGCGACTCATCGCGAAGAACGAGTTTTGGGTAGCTGGCTTACGTTACCTTCGTTACCGACAACTCCATTGACCTGTCTGTTAACCCGCTTAATCTGTCAGCCAGTTACCTCGTCTCACCAGCTGCCCTGTCAAAGCGGTCTGCACTGCTTCGACATAATCAAATGTTCCGGGTCGGGCACTGAGACGAGCACGGGCAAATATATATCTTACGCGACATTACCACCGGAATACCGGCGCTTAATGCTTTCAACCGACTCAGACTTCTTTCAGAGTCCAAAGAGACTAATAGGAGACGAACAAGGGTATACATAAGTTAGGTGATACTCTTACGACATTCCTGCGTTCATCTCACTGAATCAAGGCAGGCGCCTTTCACAATATAGATAGAATACTGCACATAGGTCGACAGGACTGTCGGTGCTGCAGTCTGATCACGCGTCCTTCGTTCCTTTATTGCCTTCCGATATTGGTGGCAGGCTTCTTCGAACGCATTCAAGGATGTACTGTACATGTGCGATAATTGAGATCATTGTCCGCCGCCGCATCGTGTCGTACAAGTAATGACGTACGTGATGGGACCATCCCGTGGCGGTGATGTCCTCATGCGTTGCAAGCGACGGCCTGCGTTGACCCGGCAGTGAGGTCCGATTGTTCCGCCTGGGCGTCTCTTTTTTCGTTCGCACAAAGGAACGCACACGTCATTGCGTGCCTGACAAACACGTTCGGCCCGTGACATTCATGCGTTCCGAGTTTCTTTTTTTTTTATGCTTCGATTCGCTTCCTTTTCAACCACAAAGCTCGGTCATGTGCGAGGTGCTCGGGCGTATGCAGCGGTGACGTGCATTCGAAGCATTGGGCCGGAGCAGGACACGTAATAAAGACGGGAACCCGCGAAAAAGAGAGAAATAGAAGCAGAGAGGAATATATGTAAGAACGAAGTCAGGAAGAACGAAAAATCAGCCCTTTTTATTGCTGGCTAGGTGCAAGGAGAAATGATAAACGCTAAGGATAAATATAATAATGTGTTTTTTGGGGCAAGCTATGAAGCGTTAGATTCACATAAGGCAAAATAGCCACACGGGCAACTTAGGACAAACGTGACGCATAAGGAGTTGCGAAGGGAAACGTGTACGTACGCTGTCTCGCTCCTTTCAGATAAACATCGTTCGTGTAGGAGTATGTAACTATTGCTGTATTACATATCCCGACTCATACGTGGCCTCGGAATGGAGAAACCAATGGCAGCGTTCTTTCAGACATCTGAAGATTGTAGTCCAGTGCTTGTCCTTTTGTTGCGTGTTGGAGTATGCTAGTTTCTTGAATCAAGATTTCTCAGCTTACCAGGAAGATAACTTTGACAGCCATCACCGGGAGAAAGAAAGCAATATTTTTAGGATGACTGCCAGTTGGGCATGTTGGCATAGGTTCATGATAAAACAAGCGCTAAAGTAAGCATTTGTAAGCACTGGTCCTGTGTCCTTTTTGAGGTATTGTTTGTATATTTACTGTATGTTTCATTAAGAAGAAATATTTTAATGAAGAACTGGCTGACTTTGTCTGGCTTTTCACCTGACGTGCTACTCCCGCTGCTTGGTGATGATTATAGTATATATAGTAGCAAGTACATAATGCGTACAGTCACACACGTAGACACACATGGTGCATGAAATCTCGCTCTACAACATATTTTTTTTTCAGCAGCTGCAGCTTTTGACATTGCTCTGTGCGAATGAAAGGCACGTTCTGACGGATGAGGCTTATCTCTACGATGTCACTGTTTTAGCCAAAACTATCTATGCCGTACGTGCGCAGCTAAAGGTAATTTTAATATTTCGCTGATATTCAATATTTACCTAATACGGGCTGTCGCCTAATATAGCAGCAGAGTCTTCAACACATTTATTCCGAGAATTTTATCTCCCAGTTTCTAAAGGCGAACACCTCTTAGGTGCCTCATCACACGTGAAATTGACTGTCGGCGTTGGCGGTGTTAACACGAGTGATACTAAAATTCATCACGTGATGACGCCACAAGTAAAAAATTGCGACGTCATCATGATGAGCTACAATGTGACGTCCATGATGACGCCATTACATCACACCACCCTTTGGTCAGTAGTGGGCTGATTGCGGAGGCAATGCAATACCAGATTAGGTGAAAAAAAACTTGAAGTACCTACAATCACGGAGGCAGTGCAATTCAACCTTAGGTGCAAAAAGTGTTCTTGGGGGACGCGAGATATAGCATCAACATATTGACTGATAAGAAAAAAAAGGACATGGCTTTCACTTTCGGGTCTTCTTAGACCAGTGCCTAAGGCACCCTGGTGTGTGTGTGTATGTGTGTGTGTGTGTGTGTGTGTGTGTGTGTGTGTGTGTATGTGTGTGTGTTTATGCTTCTTTAATACTGTTACGAGTGACTGTGTTGATTTACAGATGAGGTGAAAAGGCGTTGTGAAATAGCAGCGTACTTCTGAAACAGGCCAAGAACGCTTCCACCCAACCACACAGTCCAGGCGCCGCTCCACTACTCTTCTTCTTCTTCCGCGCCCCGTAGGCTCGCGCATCTTCGTTTCAATACGATAGTACTCAGCTGTCATACTAGCTCATGGCTCACATAAAAAAGAAAAAAAAACCTTGCACCTCCATTGCAGTTGAGGAGAGACACCGCAGCAAGTCGCTGATAATTTTCTCTCTCCGGGACGAGTTAATTAAATGCCACCGACGTCGGTGACGGTGATACCTTGTACCCGTTTCAGTGCACGTCTCGCTTTTGTTCAAAGCAAAAGAGAACAAAATTTTCCGACACACATGCAACAAGAGTGGGGCAGTATGCGCAGCTATTAGGTGACCGCTAAGACAGTGCTAGAAGTGCCAGTGGTGAAGTTATTGACGGAGCCAACCTCCTGACAATATTACTTGGAGAGAGAGAGGGTTGACGAATGGTGATAAACTCAGAAGTAAAGATTTATAGGCTGATTCGTATGCCCTATGTTTTCTAATTTTTCAGCAAGCGGGGTAGATTTCTATTAAATCTGGCGCGTCTCTCGGGCGTTATTAGACGTGAGACAGCAGTTCACGGTAATAAACAATATCCAATCCCCTCTTTCCCACGTAACCTCAGGTGTACCGCAGGGGTACGTCCTCGGCCCCCTGCTGTTCTTAATTTATATTAACGATTTGCCAATCAGCACCTCATCTCGCATGCGAATTTTCGCCGATAATTGCATTATATATCGCTCAATAACCTGTACCGATGATCACCTAACACTGCAAAATGACCTCAACAAGATTAATGACTGGTGCAAAAAATGGCTTATGTCGCTAAACAAGCAGAAGTGCAAAATTATGTGTTTTACACGCAAGCAACATATTTCTAGCCATTCGTACATAATTGATGACTACCCTCTGTCGTACGCATCATCCTACAAGTACCTCGGTATTCAGTTCACACCAAATCTTTCTTGGTCACACCATATCACCACCATTTGTGTGAAAGCTTCAAAATCATTGGGTTACTCACGCCGCAACTTGCATAGCTGCCCATCCCATGTTCGGCAGCTAGCTTATCAGACCTTCGTTCGCCCACAACTTGAATTCGCCGCATCGATCTGGTCCCCATACCAAAATTACTTAATCAACATGCTTGAAGCTATTCAAAATAGGGCAGCCCGATTCATCTCACGAAATTACGACTACAATAGCAGCATAACGGAAATTAAACTTTGCCTTTCTCTTCAACTGTTGAGTACTCGGCGGGATATTTGTCTCCTATGCCTCTTCCATAAGTATGTTTACAGTAACAAACCATTCCCATTTCAACTCGATAAACCTTGCGTTACATCTCGTAGGCTGCATAATAACTTAAGTTTCACGCGATTATATGGGTCAACGGACGCCTTTAACTCATCGGCTCTTCCTCGCGTCATCCGCTTGTGGAATGATCTCTCGAATGATATCGTATATTAATCAGACCCCGAAAAATTAAGACAACTTCTTCACTCTTTCTTTCAGTCATAGACACTTCGATTGGTCCCTTTTTACAAGTATTTGTTGCACCTCCTGTATCGTTCCAGTGTAATTATATTCATTCGTTTTTTTTTTCATTTTCCTCCCGCTTACAGCTTAGGGCCTTGTGTTCGTTCAGTAAAGAGCACGCGCTTTTTTTTTCACACTTTGTGACCGCTTGCATTTTCCTACTCTATAATGTTCTTATACACACGAGAAAAACTCTCTTATCGCCCTTTATTATCCTGTATTTCTTAAACAAGAACAAATTGCTTTTTGCGCGCTGCTCTAAAATATTTTTGGCTACGTGTGTGTTAGGTGTTTTTAGTAAGTGTATTGCGGATATTTGTTCTCCTCCCACCAGCAATGTTCCGATGTGTAACTTCAAATGACTTTTTGTACATTCTCTCTTTAGTGACATGTAACGCGTTATTTTTTGTTGAGTTCTTTCAAAGTTTGATGTTTCCTTACGGTTTTGTCGCGACACTCACCCTTTGTAACCCCCCTTACACAATGCCCTGCAACAAGGGCCTGTAAGGTATTTTTAAGTAAAATAAAATAAATAAAAGTGAGTGGGCCCTTTTATCTAGAAAAAATGCAACAAAGTAAAAGAAAAAAATAGGAAAGAGTAAAAGAGAAAAAAGTGCTTGCGCGTTTGATTTCTGCTTTCATCGAAGAATAAAAACAAGCTTGAAAAGATCTCAGAAGCGATCTTCAACAATGACAACCAAAATTTCTTTAAATGGTTGCGAGTTACCTGTGAGACTCGTGAGAGACAATTATTGGGCAATCCACCACTCTTAAATTGCGTTAGTTCGTTTTTTTACTTGATTGTGAAGCGCCCTAACCTGATAACTTTGATTGGACTCCAGTGATGGCTGCATGCAGCTTCCTCATCTGTAATTCTTATTACCATAACGTGCATGGCCATGAACCCTCATCCTCGAGCTGCTTCATCATCATCGTGGGCACAGCGGCCACAGTGTGCTGTGAGCACGCGGCGACTGCGCCCTAGTAAACACAGTGGCTCGGACAGGCGTTTATTTGGCCTGAGAACCTGAAAAAGTGTGCACATTGTGCACACGGTGCCAAACAAACGCCGACCTGACTAAGCTGTGATATGATTAGAAAATAGAAGGCTGTTTTCACGGCAAATCCCGTAGCCAATGCTATATACTGAACTACTATAGCACACATGTGGGGCCTGCAAGCTACGAATACCGTTCTCCCTGATTACTTATCAGTACATACGATGATGTCGAGAAAAAAAAAACGCAGGTTGAAATGTAAGGGTATTGCAGCTGTCGAGCCGAATAATATATAATATTAAAAAAAAACACTTGGGGGAATCTTGTTGGCTTTAAGAAAATGTGAATATTTGCTGTGATCGGCTTTTCCTGCGGTAATAAGAAACTTAGTATCGAAAAAAAGTAGCATGCCATAGAGCGAAGAAAAAAAGGTGAAAGGGTTTACCCGTTCTGGATGGGCATGACAAGCAGTGTTTCCCAGTTTCTGCGTGCGATAACGCAACGGCCCGGCGCTGCGTCAGCTATAGCGAACGGTGCAGTGCGCGGGTGTTGGGCGTCGGCTGGGCGAGACGCATTCTCGCGGGCGTGTGCCGATCGGCCAAGTGGCGGTGGCTGGCGCCTGTTTTATTCAGCGGGGATGGAAACAGCCGCCGGTGTGGTACACATAAACTTGGCACCACCACGCTCTCAGTCACCGCTGTCTGCGAAAAAGTCTGGCCTCTTCTTACTCGCTTCTTCTTTCTTTTTCTTACAGCGTTTCTTCTGGCGTTTTTTTTTCTTCTTTTATAACAAATAGACTTGCTAACACCCCATGCCATTCGCTTTTATCTCTTATTTTTCTATTTATTGAATGGTAGCTGTTAGCCAGTATGCACTTCTTTTTCTCTCGTGCTTGTCAATACGAATGTGCGCCTCTCTTCTTTAAATTCCCACTTTCTTTTTAGTAAAAAGAAGAGCAATATGCCGCCGTGAATCTGTTTTGCATGTGACAGTTGAAACGGCGCTTTCTATTTTCGTGCCAGCTGTGGATGGTCCTATCCATATGGAGAGGAAAAGGACAACCTGGAGACTGGCGTGACACCAAGGTTCATCCTGGAGTGAGAATGCCTATAAACGCTTCGCGTCGCTTTTTGGTTTTCATTGTTGCATGGGAGCCTGAGGAAGACTCTTTTCTGGGCAGATACATTAAGGTTTGCATACGCGGGGATGTTGATTTAAATGGAAACAAGCTCGTTTTTTATAGCGAAAGCTAGTAGGAGATCACAACACGGGTCACGCGCGGCGCCGTAGTTGTCCGCCGCCGACGCCGGTGTCCGTAACCACACCGCACGAAAGTAGGGGGAAAAAACGTAGCATCAATGACACAGTGGAGTTTGAACCAGTGTCCGCTTGGTGCCAGCCCAATATTCTAACACTGAGTCATGCCGGTGCTTGGGACTTCTTGGCAAACTTGCCTTAGGCAGGCTTGATGTCAGGAAAGCAATCTCGTTAATACGACTTATACAGCGTTTTAAAAGAGCGAAAGAACAACCAGTCGCCGCACCATGCGAATGGCGTAACGAGTGGGTCGTCCAATGCTTCAATGCATTACAAAAGCTTGTTCTTGTTCACCTGTTAACGGCGGCGCATATTAACTTCAGGCATAATTCCTCGTCGTCTTCAACCATGCACATTTTGAACAATTGGCAAAAAAATTCTCTTGCAAATGTTTAACGGATACCACGCTTCTCATAAGAATGACAAAAAATAGCATAGCAATCTGGTCTACTACCAAAAAATTATTAATAATGCCACAATGCGTATCAAGCAAGTGTGCTTGCAGCAGTTACCCGATGAGTCTGTAGGAAATGAGTGTTTAGATAAGGCCAACTAGTGATGATTCACCCCATGTGGATATTCAATTAGATGATATTTTCTCTAATAATGCAAGGTTACTCTCCTTTCACACTCTAAAATGGTTATTGCAAGAGCACTTGCAGAACATCAAAACAAGTGCAATTATTGCTACAGATACATCACAGTGTGACGAAAAGTCAGCTGTGATGCAAAGTCATTGGTCCTGTTCGCTCCAACTACCTGATTTTGTACCCGTTTTTGTGGCAGAGTTTCTGGCAGTGGCACTCGCCTTGCGAACGTTAAACGCGGAAATTTCATCGGCTGTTGCAGTTACAGATTCTCTGTCTCTTTGTGCTGCACTTTCTGTTGGCGCTGAATCGCACATAATAGAGGCGTTTTGGGCATTAATACCCCCCGCCCCACACACACACATTTGAGAAAAGTTAGATTTGTTTGGGTGCCGGGTCATGAAGGGTTGCTTTTTTAAACAAAATCGCCAATTCTTTAGCGAAGCCGTCAATAAGTGGGTCAACTTTACCGTGTTTTCCACCATCCGCTTCTGTAACGGCTGCGCGCGATTTCGCAGGCGTGCCGATATGGAAAGCTTCGTAGATACATCACTCACAAATTCCACGGAATATCGGCACTTATTATATTCCTGGCGCCGATTCTCTTGTGACACACGTAAACTAGAAGTCGCAATTACGACGCCGTGCTGTAGGGGGCCGAATCTAAATTTCTACCAACACAGAACTGGTCGGGCTCTTTTTCTACTGAGCGCTTTTCGTGGCGAGCCATAAACTATGGATGATTACTTTTTGACATGTAGGCGATTTACTACAGCTCGTCGATTCAAGTTAGAAAATCATTTGCGTGTTGTTGGAATGAATTTATCCATTCCCGTGATTCTGTCTTTTAAAGCCTCTATTTCTGGGTTTGCCAGTGCGAAAGTTTGCGAGGCAGGGCGGAATTATCTGAATGAAACCGAAAGACTAACAAACTAATATTAATATTCTTCTGTGTTGACATCCGTATAACTTTTTTTGTTTTAGATTTTGATCTAGGTTAATATCTATTACTAATACAAAAACTTTAGAGTAGGTACAGCTCACTGATCATCAAAATTTCGTTCTAAATTTGTAACGTTTTTATTTTATACGTTCCTTAACTCTTAAATCGAATAATACTTTATTATTGTTTAGTTGGTTCTTTTTGATATTTTGTTGATATTTTGTTCTTGTTGACCTTCAAGTGAAGGTCAACAAGAACAAGATAGGTCGCTCTTCTAGTTTTCACTGCAGCTGTGCTGCGCCTTCCGCGCAGGCCTGGCTTATTTTTTTTTCCTTCTTGATCGCGTTTGTTTTTCTGTGTTGTGTAACGTTTGACTCTGTGTCATTTGTGAGAATTGCATATTGTATTGCGGAAAATGAAAGGGGGGGGGGGGACATTGGTTGATATAGTTTTGAAGACAGCATAATACAACCATTGACAGGTCGAACGTGTATAGACGCTCTGTTTGGTTGCCCAAGAGAGTGCGGAAGGCGTGAAAAGCGATAGTAAAGTATCGAAAGGAACGTTATCGATTGAACAAAAAAGAAAAGAGTAAGCTTGATTTTCTTTGGCGTATATCATTTAAAAAAAGTTTTTCTAAAAGGATCAGGAGAGACAAATATCAGGAGAGACAAATATGTGTATTCACATATATCAGGATCAGGAGAGACAAATATCAGGATCAGGAGAGACAAATATGTGTATTCGAGGCAAGAACTTACCTGTGTAATAACAGTAGACCCATGCTTGTATAATACGCAATAAAGATGATTGATTGATTACTTGATTATATAGTAATTAATAATGATTATTAATTAATTAACCGATCGATCGATTGATTGATTGATCGATTGGTTGATTGACTGATTGAAAGTCCTAGAGAACACAACGCGCTGACAGGCAATGCCTGAAAAGAAACTCGTGTGACCCACCTGTTTTTAAAGCAAAAAAGAAAAGACCTCGATGTATCGTTAAAGTAGCGCCTGCACGGGCAGTGAATGGACATCATGTCGTTGCGATTGCAGTGAATCATACCTCGTCCAGCACGTGCCGAATCAAGATCGGTGGTGCATGATATTTTCGATGTTTCCCATCGTAGCCGCAGGCAACACGGTGCAGCACTGTTAGGCGTTTCAGTTAGTTCTGAAGACGCTTTCGCGAAACTAAGTCCCAACCACAGCCAACACAACTCACCTTGGTTTCTATTAGCGCGTTGTCATAACGGAGCACCAAGTGTGTGCGTTGTTGAGGGCACTCGAGCGATCCAGCTTATGTGCGAAACAACTTAGCCTCCAAGCTACGATGACGGATCTGTCTACAGCGAGTTAGTTTTCGCGCGCTTAACTCTCCTAGTGGGAGTGTACGCTCCAAGCTATAGTCTAGAATGAAATGGAGATAAAAACAAAAAATATGGTAATTAGGCACCTTGCGCTATATTTCTCGCTCTGATAACTTCGTTTATATGCACGGAAAGCGAGTGCGTATGGCAACTGCGCAGTTGCAGTAGTGAATAGAACACAGTGCACGGAACTGTGTAGGGCGGTTCCTTTGGCCACGACGAATCGCAGTGCTGGTTGTCATGAGGGAATACTAAACAAACTAAAGTTGTGTGCGTGAGTACGTGTAACTTGGTGTCTCTGAAAAATTACTGACTTGATCAGCCGCCTTCAGCTTCGCATCCTTAGAGAGTTATAACACTGGTGTCACCACATCATCGTTGATTACAGTCTTCGCGATTAATTATGTAAACATCTGCGTCGAATTCATGCATACCTTACCTCGTCTGCTGGAGTGGCTGTGAATAAACTTGAGCATCTAAGTCCACCTTGTATCCACTTCATTTGCGAAGCGCTAAAGTTCATGCATATTCCAGACATTCCCCTTGACGCAGTGTCGGCAGGATGACGCAAGAGTTGTTATAGGCGTTACCTTGATTAAGAGCGCACGTAGCTAAATAAAGTTCGCGTGTTCATTCTTATGGGATTCTTTGTACTCATCTTATGCACTTTCACGAACTCCGTGTGGTTGTAACTTTCCCGAGTTCTTTACTGCCGCATCACTCATAATTATTACATGGTTTTGGGATGTAAAATCCCACTGAATTTATTAGTTAGCCTTCTTGGCTTACAATAGCAATGAAACGCATTAGCGCTTTCTAGCTGAACCGTTTTATTCTTTTGCGTTGCGAAAATTGTTTTAACTTATTTTGGCTGGTCTATGGAAGCGTTGGACATTAACTTTACCTATGTATTGTAATTTGTCTGTCTGGGCCTCTGGTGTACTTCATGTTAATATGGGAGCTTACTTGTAATGTGCACCTAGTGCTGCTTACTACAACAGAGCTCACAGTTAATGTGTCATATGGCTTAGAATTAACGTCTAGCTTCCTATCTTGTAAAAAAAACATTAAATTTATAGTAAGTCATGTTAAGAAACACGTATTTTGTACCAGGTTTCTTTGTATAAAGCAACTCTCAACGGATCAAATGCAAATAGCTATTTATTCGTTTATTTATTTTTATCTATTTATTTTTAATACTACCTGTCTCTAATCTGAGACCACAGCAAGTGAGCATATCAGCACAACTCAAGCACGCAGCAGGGCATAGCAAAGTTTGCACTGAAGTAGTATGCCATATAAATATTTGAGATGTGGTACATATACCATCACAGTAAAATCTAGAGAAGAGTGTATCCTAAATTTAAATCTTAGGTAACTATGTTAAACATTGGTATTTACAAACTAACAGAACCTCACACAATAAGTAGTCATACAAACACCGTCGAAATAAATTTACATGAACATGAGCTTTTTTTTATTCGTCAGTTCTTATTATTTTCCAACTCACCAGGAGAAGTTGAAGATGAGAAAATGTTAGCTGTTATGAAGTCAGGGTGGTTACAGATCCTAACCACAATAAAGGAAAGTAGTTGTGTATTTTTGGGTTGAACATGTGTCACATTTTTTTTTAATAGTCAACGCGTTCATGTTACCTTTCTAAGTACAACAGCTAGCCGGCGTATGTTAGCCAACCTGAAATTATAATAACAATAATATCTGGGATTTCTTACGTTCCAAAACCATGATATGAGAGACGCCGTAGTGAAGAACTTCGGAAATTTTCACCGTCTGGGGTTATTTAACGCGTGCTTCCATCGCACAGTGTACATGGGCATCTACCATTTCGCCTCCATGGAAATGTGGCTGCCGCGGCCGGAACCCAACCCGCGACCTTCAGGACGGCAGCCGAGCACCATAGCCACTGATCCACCGAGGCGGACCGAGGTGGTTTCAAAGAGGAAAGGGCAGAGAGGAAGGAGCACGCACACACAGAGTCACACTCGACAGCCATCATAACACCATAAGTCTACATACGCCGATGCAAGTCTGTTGTCTTCAAGAAGTTGAGCACCGCCTTCGTCGCGTTCACCCGCGATGACCTCTCAGGTTTATATTCCAGAAGGGTGTCTGGCATCATCAGTGTCTGAACTATGCTAGCTAGAGCGACTGCAAGAGATGTTCTCTGCGCATTGTATCGAGGACAGTCGCTGAAGATGGACTGTGATGTCTCTTTTCGCTACCACAGTTGTCTAAAAAAATGATTGTCAGTCATTTTGATTCAAAAGAAAGATGACTTTGTCAAATCCTCTCTCAGTTGTAAACGGCAAAGCATAGTGGCATCATTTCACCTTCAGACACCTACTGCACTACATTGCATGAATAATATAATAACAATATCTGGGTTCTTATGTTCTCGGAACCACAATAAGATTGTAAGGCATGCTGTAGTAGAGGGCTCCGGAAATATCGACCGTCTGGTGTTGCTTAAAATGCACTGATATTGCTCACAACATAGGCCTCTATGATTTCGCCTCCATCGAAATACAAACGCCGCAGCCGGAATCGAACCAGCGACCTTTAAGTCAATTGCCAAAGGCCGTAATTGCTACATCACCATGGTGGACCATCGCATAAAAAAAGGCTTCAACCAGTAGTTGACATAAATTAACAGTTGCACTTTGTACTGATTTTTTTTTATAATAGGCACACGTATGGTCACGTTCCCCTCCCCCTCCAACTATTATGTGCTTCTATTTTTATTTTTTTCATGGTTTCAATAGCGGGGATCTTTCATAGCTGAATGGAAATGGTGCACCGATGCATATTTTATTTATCCTGAAAATTGTTGATTGATTGATATGTGGGGTTTAACGTCCCAAAACCACCGTATGATTATGAGAGACGCCGTAGTGGAGGGCTCCGGAAGTTTCGACCTCCTGGGGTTCTTTAACCTGCACCCAAATCTGACTACACGGGCCTACAACATTTCCGCCTCCATCGGAAATCTGGCTGTGGCAGCCGCCACAGACGGGATTTGAACCCGCGACCTGCGGGTCAGCAGCCGAGTACCTTAGCCACTAGACCACCGTGGCGGGGCTCCTGAAGATTGTCCATTTAGCCTTGGGGTTGATTTCATATAAAGGTAGTGAAGACTGACATTTTGGGAGTCGTGTTTGTATGTTCTTACTTTTTTTGTGAATTATTCACCCTCTTTGTCGGTTGAGGAAAAAATCATACGAAAAATCTGATGAAAAATATTTGCTCGTGCGTTTGTTCTTTTTTTATATTTCAGCGTTTGTCGTACGCGCGCCTGTTTTTTTTGTTTTTTTGCGCATTATAGTTATGACAGACTTTCTTGTTAGTCAAACGCGCCAAGGTCTGACCTTATCATTGAAAATAAACTCTTAAAGTGATCACTCATTGAAAGTTTGGCGCACTTGGGGGCCATTGATACGTGCGAATTTGCACCTAACAAAGGCAAATGCGAGTGATGGCAAAGTAGGAGCACACGTGCTATGTTCGAGTATAGAGAAAAAAAAACGCTCGCTGAAGGAGTTGTACTTGGCCGATCGTTTGAAATAACAAGCTAGAACAGAGTTTCGTGTAACTGTCTGCTGGCAGTCGTTACTTGCAACAAGCGTCAAAACTCCCATTAATTATAATATGCCTTCTGTGTCAATTTAGAATCTGTGCTGTTGTGTTCCAAAGTTCGAGGACAAGGCGTCGATTCCCGACCGCAGCAGCCTCAATTCAAATGGATGTGAAATGTATTAACGCCCTCGTGCTAATATATATATATATATATATATATATATATATATATATATATATATATATATAGTGGGAGTAATAGTTCAAAGGGCCAGTTAGTCCATGACCTACTACACTCCTGACCTGCCCAGAGAGCACCTCTTCCAGCGCCCACGTTCTAGTTCATACCTTCTGCCGCTAGGGCCGTAACCTACGAGCGGCGTGGCGCTAGGCAGCACCTGCTCGCTGACGTCATCTTCACTCTTTGTGGTCAAATTTTGACCAACAAAGCACTCGTAGTGCGTATTTATGATCCAAAATTTAGAATTATTCAGAAATAATAATACTAAAAGACATTCAGAATTTTTTTGCAATAAAATGCACGCGACCACGCATAGGCTGCCCTACATCGTGTAAATCTACGGGTTCCCACGTTTGTCAACCAGTGTGCTATAAATACTCAAGCGCTCTGAACACCTTGCTTAACCAGCAATGTATGGGAAGAAATAGTCACATATATGCCGCCAGTTCACTGCAGAATGCAGGCATTCTTATACCAGCGCCTACAAAACAACCGTAAAGAAACAGACGAACAGGTTATAGGTAGCGCCACCTACGGCGAGCGATTGAACGAGAGCGGGGACACGCGCTCCCATAGGAACCCCGCTATCTGAACAGGTCAGGAGTGTAGTAGGTCATGAGTTAGTCTTCGTGAAGGTATGGGATATGGCACAACGGGAGCGTTGTCAACAAGGATAAATATATTTATTTCCCAACAGTTTCGGGAGGGGTCCTCCCTTCATCAGGGGATGAGTTATACTCATCCCCTGATCATGTCGGACTTCGCAAATTCACAACTACATCATTGTTGCAGCACAAACCCCTGAATTTATGAAGCTGATATGGATGATTTTCTACGCATTCATTCAGATTTTTCAACTCAAGAAGCACAGAAGAGGCAGTTTTTGTTATAAACATTTCTTTTTTCATTTCTTCAAGAGCGTAAGAAAATATGTCTGGACACCAAATACAGAGGAGGAATAAGCGACCCCCAAAGTACGAATGATTTTCTACGCATTCATTCTGACTTTCCAACTCAAGAAGCACAGAAGAGGCAGTTTTTAATATAAACATTTTTTTTTTCATTCCTTCAAGAGCGCAAGAAAATATGTGTGGATACCAAATACAGAGGAGTAAGTAATAAGAGACCCCCAAAATATTGAACTGGCTTTCCGCCTAGAATGAAACGAGAAACCGGAACAAATAAAGAGAAGGTACTGAGAAAGGATGCCACGTTTTGCGTAACAAATACACACACAGAAGAAAACAGCTTCTCAGAATGACTTACTGCGGAAGAAATACTAATCAAAGAAACACTTTACCATGAGGTGTTCGCATTTTGTTGCAGCTGCCTAGAGTACTTGGTCTGCACCCGCGGCGGGTTGCCATAACGACGGGCGAATCGAGGCTAAACTAGGCTCACGGTGCGACTCCGCAGTTGAGCTCTTTCGAGCCGCCCTCTCCGTAGCTTGTATGAATGCAGGGGTTCATACTTGGCACAGCACACGTACGTGCGCAACGTGATGTTTCAGTCTCGTCAGCCTGCCATTCCCGTGAGTAAGGAAGAGATAGTGAGAGAGAGGAGGAGGAAGAGACTGTAGACCTGTTTCGCGCTTCCTAACCGCGGTAGGTGCCGTCGACATAGTGAGGCGCTTGTAGCGACGTCGTGGCTCACCAGCTCTGCCCAGGCCGAGGATCTCCACCTGCAGCTCATTATGATCACGTGACAGCTGGCACAGCAGCAGCAAAGTTGCCTCCTAGCCCAGCGCTTCGGGGAGCCTCTCGTGGCGGAATAGGTCTTTATTTGTGCAGCCCTTGCTGGAAACACGGCAAACGCCTCCAGGAGGAGGGTGCATAGTATGGCAAATATCCGTGGCCGAGAGGAGATATTGGCAGTGAGAAGCCCCCGAAAAAGTTGTTCTTGGTCTCACGTCACCTCCCCCATGGCCCCCCATTTCCTTCTTTGCGCAGTTTCGGACAGCACACTGCTTGCTTCTTTCTATTGTATACCGTGTGCTCCTCTCATTGTACGCTCGTTTACATTTGAACAGGTAACAGAATACAAGAACACTCAGCAGGAGCTGACGAGTCGATTTCAGAAAGAGACTGTGTGCAGTATCAAATGTGTCTGTGATAAGAACTCTGCGCATCGTTTAAAGAAACGATAATAGCAGAGGGACGACATAACATTGAAAGAAATAAAACAAAGGGAGTCCTCTTTCCTCCTCTCTTTTTTAACGGTGTCTCAATCACTCTCTCCTACCATGGTAGAGAAACATGCATGTGAATACTTCTACACTGGTAAACGTGTTTACTTCGAAATATAACAAATACACTTCAGGAGAAAGCCTGAGGTGCCCCATAAAACGCTAAATGAGACTTTCTTTACATCGGCGGCATCGGTGTCAATGCGAATGATGCAAAATGCTATTATCGCGTGTTGACATCACCAATCCCGTTGCTTGGTCAAAGTTTGGTCAATTGCAGACGCTCTATAAAACGACGTCAAATGTACAAAGCTTCCGATCGTGGATGCAATGGATGATCCACGTTGGGATCAGAAAATTCGACATATAAGGTGTCTGTACGTGTACGTGCGTGTGTGTCTCCCCTTTTTGTCCATCGCCCTCTTAGGACCTTATATTTCGAATTATGCAATACCAACACATCCAGTTGTTCCCTCTCACATCGTATGGTTCAGCAAACTTTCGCGGAGGCGAAGGGTTGGAGGGGAGCTCATCGGCGGTGTAGTCGACTAAGGCTGTGCTCTTATTCTGGATAGCGTCGTAGACAGTCTACGCTAAAACTTAGAAGACACCATTGTGCTCTTATTTTCCGAAAAATGGAACGCGTCTGGATGACGTTTACGTGATATGACGCCAACTCACGTTGAGAAAAGGAAGCTAAAAAAAGCAGGTGTTGCTGTTAGTTTTTTTGTCGCATTCAGAGCTACGTATAGTTGAACGTAGCTCACAATGAGTGCCTGGAAAAGTGTTTGTTTATGCGCTGACGACCATACCAGGAAGATCTGGGCTATCCGAGGATTTCGCTGAGCTGCCTTTTTGTGTCGACGGCAAAGGAGCCTTCGTCGTTTTAGTCTCAGATTCCGTCATCTCGGGGCTGTCTATTTTTCCGGCAAAGTGAAAATGGTACTAAAGATAGTCGCTGTCCACTCAGCTGTCTATTTAGCCGTTTACGGCGTCTATTGGAACACAACCTGAAAAGAAGTACACAAGGCGTTGGACAATGAAGTTATTACCAACCAAAAGGAAGCCTTTTGCCCCTCCAGTGGTTTTGAGTTGCCTCCGTGATTAGCCCACCTTTAATCAAACGCCAATTTCATGTGATGAAGTCATCATTCGACGTCACGTTATGTGACGCTATTACGGCGTCATGATTTTTGGCGACCTGTGACATCGCAAGGCGTGCAGCGCAAAAGCAGACGGGGCAAGACAGTTCGGCGCACACACAGCGCGGCATGTATGACTTGTGAAGTCAGGAATTGACGCCATGCCGTGAAGTTATGCCTCCGACGCCGCTGTCGCTTTTCGAGTTTCATGAGGAATTTAACTATAGTTCTCTTCAGCGACGCACGCCTACAGACCTTAAAGCGTAGCGAGAAACTACATTCATGGCCACGCTTCCCATGCCGCACTTACGCAACCTTGGACGAACGTGTGGAGCAAGCGAACCTCCATTAACGTCCCTGACCTTAGGGCCTGTCCCCGCAGAGAGCGGGCAAACACTGCGCGCGCAGCCTATATAGGTAAGTCCGCACTTGACCGCGGCTTTGATCAAACAGTGTGCGCCGTAGCAATATTTGCAGGGTGGGCGCGGGGCGCCCAACAGACTGCTGGCATATTCCGTGCTGCAATCAATGCGCGATAGGGTCGATGGCAATAAAGTCGCGATGCTTCGAAGGCTGGCGGCGCTTCGTCATGCAATCAAGCGTCGGCAGACCCCGAAATTGCCGGGACGTTCGGCTTTGAGGGAAAACGGCGAATAGCGCTGAAGACGAAATCAATGTATCCCTATAGAGCGAAGTCGGAACACTCTCGTCATGAGATACTCGATCTCTGGACCGTGTCACTGATTGCGGGGCTAAGAACGGCCAACCAGCCATCGTGATTCGTTCGAAGAGGGGTCCCGATATAGACGAAGAGGTCTGACGCGACGTATAAGTCGATACAACGATTCTGAGTCTCCACCGAGTTAAACCGGGAAGGCTATCCACCTCTACCTACGCTAGAGTTTGAGAGACGTCTGTTTGATAGCGGTATCCTGGAAGGGCACGCCCATCCGCTTCCAAAATATCAACGCGATACCCTTAAAGAGATCGTTTCGCAGAAATTGTGACATCGGCATTGGATTTTCAGCGACGACGAGCGAGAAATTATCAAGTTTACGTGACTGAGAAATCGAAAAAAAATTGCGAACAAAATAAATGATGAAAAATTCTGGGTCTGTGTGGGGTTACAGCCCGGTTCGTTTGCGTGGCAAGCAGCTTTTCTATCACGCAACCAAACCACTGCTAGTGAGTTCAGGGAAAATAACTTCCTCTGCTTGGACATGCTGTGAAAGTAACTTTCATGCTTTGCCGAACACAATCGTCGCGTATACGTGCTTCGCAATACGACATCAAGTAGTGCCGTAATAACGCGTGTTACAAGCGCACATTTTCATATGGCGTCAGAAGTTTGAATTATCCTAACGACTTCATTGTTTAAAACCAGTCATCCACTTCAAAATGCATACACGCTATTGCACCCTAGAGGCCACGTATATAAATAAATATGGTGGGTGCACAGCGAGTTCGAAAAGATTTCACACACTGAGTGCTTGAATATGATACTCGGAACAGATTATTGCTATCGCGTTCAACTCTCTAAGGCGAAGCTCAAGGGTCCCCTAATTGTTTTCTTGTATCATTATTTCTTGCTTGCCTTTTTTGTTCAATGTATTTTTTATTATTATCCTTTTCTTTCTTTTTGACCGACACACTGTATGTTCCTGTCATTTTAAGTGAGCTGTCACATCGTTAACGTACCCTTTGCAATTTTTTTCTCAAATTTGCCCTCTTTTTCTTTAAATGATAAGTAAACATTTGCTTGAATTGAAGTGGATTTAAACGAAATAAAATAATATTGTCTGTGGAGTAGGAGGTTAAATAGGTCTAGTGTGTACAGCATAAAAATAGTTTTTTGAGTAGCGTATCATACCACTTACAACCTCAATAGCCTTCCCAGTGTCTTAAACAGATTATCAGAAAAAGAAATTTCTTAACAAATTATATACCCTCATTTCTTCTACTTCGGCTTAAACATGTGCGTAGAGTGAAAGCGGTTGGTTTGTTAGCTCCGTTGACGTGCCGTGCAAGCTGTAATCGCGAACATCGGGCCCCCATTCCAGTTCTTGAAACATTGTCGTAACGCACAGTCGGTTAGGTAATATCAAGTGACTCCTCTGTCTCGGTGCAGACAGTGCAATTGTCCAGCCGGAATAAGGACAGCTTCGAAGAAATTATACTGCAAATAGCTACACTGAAACAGATCTGAACGAGTATGCCGGAGGAGGCGCGTCTGTGGTGAGTAAGATCACTCCAACGATTGTTGGGTTACGTCGAGAGCAGCCGGATATACGGCGATGAACGAAGTTACAGCGTCCGAACTTGTAAACTTGTCCTTTTTGCGAGAAAATTGTTTTTGTAAACTTGTCGATTTTTTTATTTAAGTCGTCATAGCTATAGTCAACTATAGGACGTCTAGCAAACGATGATCACATTGTCTTGCCATCTATTAGATACAAGAAAAAAGGGCAGCAAAAACTTGAAACAAGAAGGAAGGATAAGGCACACTCACTTGCGGACTTCTTATTACCAGCCATCCGGTACTGCATTTCACCATTCTCTTGCCAGCCTCGCAGCTGAGATATTCATCTAGACAAAAATGTGGAGGCTGACTGGATGGCCTGAGACAGTAAAAAGAATTATATAGAAATGAAACCTTCGTCAATAGGTGCATGAAGTGAGAGGTGTAGTTGTCGCAGTGACATATTAACGAGTGGGATTGTTCTGGCCTACGGGCACGCAGAGCAACGTACGTCTATTCCACTGACCACTGCTACCATCGCCACCCAAACACGCGCGATCCCGTGAGATGCGATGGTGTCACCTTCGTAAGGGCACGTGATGGTGGTCCGCACCAGAGAATTCGATGAGTTCACGGTGCACATCGAGTACTCTAACGCTTGGGATGGCCTTTCCCAGAGTTCTCATATATGTGACGCTTGCGGTTCGTGGGAAACAGCACGTTTCGCAGCGGCGGCCTCCGACGCGCACGGAGACTGCGTCAGAATATATACCAAACCGGACAATGTAGAACCTGCTAGGCTTGTGCTTTTTTTCTGCACGCGCATGATTCCTACCTTCGGTCTCCAACACTCAACAGTGTACGTGGCCAACCTGGGCGTTGTCATTATCCGGCCGGCAGCGACACTCATCAGTTGCTACCTACCGACTTCACTGTGTCGCGTTGAACGCTTGACAGCTAATCTGGTGATTACACCTTGGCTTACACTGCTATTAATAAGCAGTAGTTTACCAATACATAACTTGCAAGTCACTTGCCTTCTGTCTGCCATTAGCGAATACACGGAGCGCATACGTCTCAGTGACCACGCCGTGTTCACGTTCGTGCGTTAGTGTGCGTGTTTTGATCGTTTGCCTTCCGTGTATGAGCAAGAAGAGTCGTTCGGGAGATAACGCAGCAACACGCGAAGCAGTGTTGACTGCAAAATTCGAATCCTCTGTGCCTGCACTTTCCGAGTCCACGGTGGCACAGGTTATGGTCGAAAAACTTCGCACGAGATTGGGAAACATCAACTGCCTCTTATGAAGTGACGTCCACACACACGTACCATGTCCAGTGTAGAGGTTCCTCTGGTTTGTGCCCGCATGAGTCTTGTTCTCTGCTTCTCGGACAGCCCTTCCGCGCGAATGTACACTTTTGTGATCACCTCTGGCAAGCAGCACGTCCCCGATTTTGGTTCTTTTTTTTATATCTCATATACACTGTCTTCTCGCGCGGCAGTCAAATATCGCACAAATCACCATGAAGACCTACAGTGTTGACAGAATATGAGAGAGCTGCACAGCTTGCCTTAGTGTCGTCTGCTGTCAAGTGCTCGGCGAATGCAGCGATTATGCCGAAATTGTATTCCAGAGTTCTGGTCTGAATGTACTTCAATGTTATGTATAGTGACGGGAACTCACTTAATTTCACCCTGTGTACTCGACGGGTTTTTTTTCCGCATTGAAGACGAGGTCGATGATAGGTATGGTATGTGTACATATAGTTTCACATAAAACGTACAGCGCCAATAACGAGGGACAAGAAAAGGAAGAGACAGACAGCGGCACTGACTTACAACAAGATTTATTTGCTAGAACTTCACAATATATACTTGGGCAGTATCTCACAAAAAAGAGAAAAAAACAAAACAAAGAAAACAGAATTCACCTAACAACCGCCTAATCGTCGTCAAACGCACCATGAACAACACGAGTGCCAACGTTCTGAAGAAAATCTATTTCTTTTTGTGATAGCGCAATCGAACGCCTGCTGACACATGCACTGCCCAGCCTTTCTATTTCGGCAGCCTCGTAAATTTCGTGTATCATCTGGTCCCGATGACGCCTAATGACGGTACAATGCTGAAAATCAGGGACACAACCGCAGTTTCAGCAATGAATGCCGAGGTGGCCCGAAACTGTAGAGGAGACGTTGTGAGCGTGCTCTTTCAGCCGCTCATTTGAACTCCTGCCTGTTTGGCCGATGTACCACTTGCCGCAAGACAGGGGTAGAGAGTACACCACCCTTTCGATGCATGGAACATACTTCTTCTAATGCTTGATTTTACAGCCTCGCTCTCCCCTTGAACCAGGATTCGCGGCCCCGCACAACCTAGCCAGCTTTTCTGGGGCAGAAAAAACCAGGTCTACGTCGCACCTGCTGGCCACTTTTTTTGAGGTTGTGGGTGACGCCGTGGATATAGGGAATAACGAGACAAAGCTTCGTTTCTCCTGTCCCTTATCCTTTATGCGGGTTCGAGCATTATTCTTTGGGCTAATTCTGATTTCTCGTAGTAGACACTCAGCAACGGCGGTCAAAACGTGCATCTGGAAACCAGCCTCAGTAAGGCGTTTAGTTTGCTGATTAAAGCTGGACTGAATCATGTGATGGCAGGACCTTCGAAGAGCATTCGTGTAGCAAGTCTTAGCAATAGCACGCTTCACCACTTTTGAATGTGCTGAACCAAAAGGGAGGATTGGCTTGTTAGCGCGTCTGCCTCCATCCCGAATAGAGGCAGACGCAGTGCTGTTTGGGCAACGCATCAGGACGAAATGCAGCATGTCGCATTTTGCTCCGGTTACCATCAGGCCGCGCCGATGAACGCTGGTAGCGCCTAGCGTGAGACTATTGATCGAGTGCTCGCGTTTTGCTAACGAAGCGTCGCTGTGCCCAGTGTGTGCGCGTGTCCCCGTTACATTGGAGTATACTGGGCCCTTCATGATGCACTCGCGGCCGTTTTGCTAGCTCATGGTATACCAACATTGGTGTTACATGACGTCAATGGATCACGAAAGTATATGACTGGTGCAAACATGATAATCCTGACACGCGTGTCATGTAAGAACATGACAACATACCACGCTCATAGCTTGCTCGCGGCTGTTTCGCTAGCTCCATATATAAGAAATTTAGTATCTCGTGACGTCAATAGATGACGAACGTAAGCGACATATCCGAACGTGATAATCATGACACGGAAGTCATGTACGGGTCATTTATCTCCAACTCGTTACGTTCTGCTGACTTTAAAGTGACATATGAACTTTTCTCACTCGTGCTTCGCATATCATTGATTTCCACTGTACTTGGGATCTGCCAATTTTTCGAAGGAGCGGCATGCGGCGAGACGCTAGAAGAACTTGATGAAGTTCTTCACTGGCGACCTCAAGACAATTTTCGTGTATTTAGTTAACGGACACAAGTTCGCCTAAAATAGATGGTTGTTTTATCTTCCGACGTTCTATTTGTTCGTAACAATATAACGTCAATTCTTCAGTTAAAGTGTGTCTTACTATTGCGAGTAAGTACGCGTTGGTGGGTAGGCGGGTGCATCACATCCGAACGAGAGGTGTGTTCTTGTGGTCGTGACCCGCCGCGGTGGTCTAATGGCTAAGGTACTCGGCTGCTGACCCGCAGGTCGCGGGATCGAATCCCGGCTGCGGCGGCTGCATTTCCGATGGAGGCGGGAGAGTTGTAGGCCTGTGTGCTCAGATTTGGGCGCACGTTAAAGAACCACAGGTGGTCGAAATTTCCGAAGCCCTCCACTACGGCGTCTCTCATAATCGGATGGTGGTTTTGGGACGTTAAACCCAACATATCAATCAATCAATCAATCTTGTGGTCGTTGTCGTCATTTCCAGGAAGTAACATCGACACAATCTAAGAAATTCATGTGGGCCTTCTTGATGGTGGGGTGCTGCTTGTCACCCTCTTCGTACTGCACATCTTTCAGAAATACAGACTTCACCGCTCGTGCACTTATAGGAGGTGTTGCTGACAACGACAATTAGCCTATCACTTTTCATGGTACATTGTACTACAAATACTTCAGCCGTACTTTAGGCCTTTGTTTCTTCGTTAGTGGTCAGAAAAGACGAGTAAACGTATGCGTTCAGAAGAAATCTTTAGATGAGCAAGCTTTAAGGATTTGTAGCGCCTCGGTACGCGGCGCCTGTCAATGAAGAAGAAGATGTTGGCATTCGCTCGTGCGGCACGTGCAGGGTGAGAATTCAAAAAATCTGCTGGAAGCTCAACGTTGTTGGGACTGTTTTTTTTTCTCGTGTTAGCCCCGTCAAGGTAATCGTGTGTAACCGGTCTGGGTACGTATGGTCGAAGCGCATCTGCAGAACTGAGCTCCCACTGTCTTATGGCGCACATTTAGCCATAGCAGCTTAAGCCTAATATCCTTGCTTTCGGGATCTGTCACCATGCACTTACGCCCTTTCACACGAAGCTCTCCACGGAGAAGTAGTTTGTGCTTAGCAATCCTGCTTGCACAGGTAACCATCCGTACGTAGCTCATTTGCTACTGTCTTACACCTAGTACGTCTGCAGTAGTCAGTACTTTGAATTGAGAGTCACGGAAAGCTGAGGCTCGGTATGGTCTACCAACAAAGTCTGCATGGAGGAAAACGGAGTTCGAAACGTCATCACCGACTGGTGAACGCGGCAGGATGAACTTGTAGCTTACGTCTTTATCAGGAAAAGGGGTCGATGATTCTCGGCTTCTGGCCGATACGCTGTTCTCTGCAGAGAGCATTTTTGAACACAGCCGTTACAAACGGCTTCTACTATGATTTATAAAGCGTTTTAAAACAGTGATAGAAAAGCACTCATCGCACAATGGGAATAGCGTTATGAATTGTTCGTCCAATGCTACAACCTATTAACGGCGACGCATACTGATACTGGTGCTTATAATCTCAAATGAATGGCGCTCACCCACAGAGAGTATGGGCCAAGAACCGTGCAGCAGGATACTTAGATGAAACTAAAATGCAATGGAAGCCAATCTGAACAAAATAGAGATAAAACTGCATACCCATTTCAGGCATATTTTCTCATTGTCGGCAGCGGCTGCATTAACAATTGGTACAAAATTCCTTGCAAGTGTTCAGTGGATATCACACTTATCAGAAGATTGACTACAAATAGCATACCAAATGCCAGCCCTCTACCAAAAAAATTTTATTAATAATGCCGTAGTGGGTATGAAGCTAGTGTACTTGCAGTAGTTACCCAATGAGTGTTTAGAAAAGGCTCTGAAAGGCCGAACTTCTGCCTTTCCCGGTGACAATGCTGCGCGTTCCGTGCAGTCCTGGCGTGTTTTTATCCAGCGGCCGTGGCCTGACATAGCCCGACCAAGAAATTCGTTCGCATTTAAAAATAGTGACTGGTGACAAATTTTGTCAAAACAAGGTTAATTTATTTGTCGAGGGGTCGCACGAATTTAACTTGTACTCTTGAACTAAAACCTTTCGCTCCCGACCGAGTCGCCGTTGCCGATGCTATCCGAAGAGCTTGTCTAGAGCTGCTAAGCCCGCCCACTTGATGGCGTCACAAATAATCAGCTTCGCACGCTTCTTTAGAACTGTGAAGGACCCTAAAGGAATGACTTCTTGTACAGTGTAACAGATTACACTTGAGACGAACAGTTTAATCGCGTCCGAGAGCGTATTGGCCTTCTCGTCAATACACACGTTAGAAATGGCGCTCTTTGCTGCTTCCTTCACATCCGAAACCACGTTGGTGCGAAGGTCCGGATGTTCCTTGAGCTTCGAGCAAAGGAGGTCAACGAAGTACTTGCTAACTTTTGAGCACATTTCGTCTCGATTACAAAAATCCGGGCGTACTTCTTCTGCCGACGAATGCTCAGTCTGCGTTTCAGAATTCGCGAACGCCAGTCTCCCTGAGGTGAGGAATGTTCCGCTTGGTGATGCTGGATCCAATCTTGCAAACTTTGATGGGGACTGGTCATGGGCAAACTGGTTCATTCTTTTCTTCCCTTCAATGCTTGAGCTCTCTTTGTCTGTGGAAGTTGTTAACAAATCCACAACTTGTGATGGAGGACGAGCATCAGCAGTCTCGTGTTGTAGAGGGAGAAGCTTACCTATGTAAAAAACTTCACTTCCTTCTATGAGCGTCGAATTAGGAAGTACAATCAGCTGGTCATGGGCGGATACTTCTCTTTCTAGGAGCAAAGCTGACTGTGGCAGAATCCTAAGCTGCTGACCTTGAAGCCACGCATCTTGCTTCAGAGGTGCTCGGCGGCCAGTGGATCGCGCAAGGTCATTATTCCTGTGAATGTCGTCCATGGCTCCTGTATGGGTACTTGCGGCTCTTACGTCTCTTACAGCCGCGTTTTCCGAGTCACGTGTATTCTGGGAGCATTTGGGCCAATCAATTTTGTCGCATGGCTGCCTCTCAGAGAAGCGACCGATATTAATGTCGATTCCCCCCAGGTCGACAGACACGTCTCTCTTCTCTGACTTATTAGGCGCGGTTTGAGAATTCCCATTATCGGTGCTATGCGTAGCTCCTAAACTTATCCTAATTCCGCCAATTTTGACAGAATACCTTTCCGGGTGCGTCCCTTTAGGTGATGTTGAGTCTTGTTGACACTGGATGTAGCCAAGACCAGGGCAGGCGTCAGTTCTCTTGCTTTCTGGTCACGAGTTTGCGACGTCCTTCTTCTTGCCGTGCATCATTTGGAGAATTCTGTTGGTATCTTCTGGCGTTTCGGGACTTTTATGTGGGCTGCACTCGATGGAAGTCGCAGGACGCTGATCGACAAGCGACCTTTCGGTCACGATTGATGCGTGCACGTGAGCCAATGCGCGCGACTGACCAGCAACGTCATCTTCTCCCATTTCACCAGAGGATCGTTCCCCTGGCGGCATTACTGTAAGGTCAGTACATATTGGGCTATCAGTGGCTGCATTCAATCACGCGCGTCTAGCTGTCACTGCAGCCCACGATCTTCTCTATAAACTTACGACCTATTCATGCTATCGCTTCCCGTGTCACCGTATTTGCTTTTGCTTGTTCATTTTAGGGGCAACGCTCCTTAAAGCGGCACCCGTTCGTTTCTCGTAGTAGTAGTAGTAGTAGTAGTAGCCGTAGTGTGTAAGCAGTCTTACATTTTGACCTCCAAGGTGGTGCCAGCGGAAGATTTCTTCTGTACGTTGTTGAACAATAAAAATTCGCAGCGTGCGCTTTAATTAAAAGCCGAATTCTCCTGTCTCTCATTGCCCCTTAGCAGCTATTGCCATGTACATTGAGCACTATCTGACAAGAAAGGGTTGCTACGTTATACTCGCTGTGCGTAACTTCCTTGATTTTAAAAAGGTTTAGCGTGCGTTGGCCCACAGTGCCATGAATACAGTGAACTAGTATATACCATGAACTCAAGCTGGTTAAAGGTGGGAAGTAGACACGAAGCGCAAGCCGTGAGAAAGTGTTCATGTGCCTCCTCTAGTTCAGTCCTTGAATGTCCGCTGGATGACGGTGCTTCTATATGAGGAATATATGATGAAAAGATGCAAGATGGTGGTACTTGGAGTGTTGAATAGGTGGACGAACGGACACACAGACAGATGCATGGACGGTCGCATTGATAGCTGTATGGACGGATGGACGCAGGGACGGACGCACGAATGGACGTGAAAATGCATGAACAGACGCACGCACGGACGGGCGGATGGACGCACGGATGGACGGGCGGAAGCAAGAACGAATGGACGGACGGATGCTTCGCCCCACTCTCCATCATTCACTGCGTGGATATGCTGCCATTTTTTTTAAATGTGAAGCATTTCTTAGCTAACTTCGGTGACTTAGGGCGTATCTATCTATCTATCTATCTATCTATCTATCTATCTATCTATCTATCTATCTATCTATCTATCTATCTATCTATCTATCTATCTATCTATCTATCTATCTATCTATCTATCTATCTATCTGGCCGCCTACGACATTTAGCTCTCCTGGCCATTTCGATAATGATATCGATACCAAACTTGGTATGGCATAACATGACTGTATGAGAAACATTTCTGGCAAGTCATAACGTGAGAATCATGACATGTATCTCATGAATGCCATAATTTAAATTTCATGGCCCTGCAGCTCTTGCGGTGGTTTGTTCACATGGCATATTGCAAAACTGGTATGGTATGACATGATTGCATGGTGAACACAAGCGACAGACCCTAACATGAAAATCATGACATGCGTGTCAAGTAACAACATGACTAATTGCCACGCTCTTGGTGCGTTCGAGGCCGTTTCGCTTGCGTCACATATACCAAATTGAGTATTAGGGTACGCGAATGGATGGCGAAAGTATGTGACTGGTGCAAACATGATAATTACGAGATGCGTGTCATGTAATACCATGACGGCTTTCCACGCTCATGATGCGTGGGCGACCGTTTCGCTAGATTCACTTGTACCAAACTTCGTATTACGTGACGCGAAGGGAACACATAGGTTAATGACACATCCAAACATGATAATGATGACATGCGTGTCATGTAACAACATGACTACACGCCATACTCATGATGCGCTCGCGGCCGTTTTGCTTGCTTTTTATATGCCAAATTTATTATTACATAACTTCAATGAATTACAATGGTATGTGACTGGTGCAAACATGATCATCCTGAGATGCATGTCATGTGAGAACATGACTACATGCCATAGTCAAAGTGGCTTTACATTTCGACGTGACGCGGTGCGCGCGCTCACTGGCGTTCATTTCGTCGCGTAAGCCGGCGTTGCCACGCCCGGTGCCAGTCCTGCCATATACTCGCAGGCGCGTGTCGTGCTGCGTTTCTTTGACGCATGCGCGTTTCAGCGCGTCCGGTGTACCTCCGTCCAGAAAAAAGGGAGACGGAGTGCTGTCTGGGTAACGCATCGGCGCGAAATGCAGCATGTCGCCTTTCGCGCTGGTGCCGTCGGTCTACGCCGACGGACGCTGGTCGTGCCGGTCGCGCCCGGTGTCCGACTATAGAGTGCTCGCGTTTTGCTAACGTGGCGTCGCTGTGCCTAGTGTGTGTGCGCGTCCCCGCTATAATGGAGTATACTGGGCCCTTCATGGTGCATTTGCGGCCGTTTTGCTAGCTCCACATATAGCAACTTTGGTGTTACGTCATGTCAATGGATGACGAAAGTATATGACTGGTGCAAACATGATCATCCTGACGTGCGTGTCATGTAAGAACATGACGACATACCACGCTCATAGCGTGCTCGCGGCTGTTTCGCTAGCTTTACATATATGAAATTCGGTATCTCGTGACGTCAATAGATGCCGAACGTAAACGACATATCCAAACGTGATAATCATGACACGAAAGTCATGTATGAGATCATTTATCTCCAACTCGTAACGTTCTGCTCGCTTTAAAGTGACATATGAAGCTTTCTCCTTCATGCTTCGCATATCATCGATTGCCGCTGTACTTGGGATCTGCCAATTTTTGAAGGAGCGGCATGCGGCGAGACGCTAGAAGACGTTGACCATGTTCTTCATTAGCGAGCTCAAGACAATTTGTGTGCATTTAGTGGACGGACACAAGTTTGCCTAAAATCCTAAAAAATGGTTGTTTTAGCTTCCGACGTTGTATTTGTACGTTACAATGTAACGTGGTTTCTTGAGTTAAAGTGTGTCTTATTATTGCGAGTAAGTACGCGTTTGCGGAAGGCGGGTGCATCACATCCGAACGAGAGGTGATCATGACTGTGATGATCCATGTTACTCTGGCGCACACCCAAAAAGGGGGAACGGCCAAGAACCGGGCGGCAGGATCTTAAGTAAAAGGCTTATGGTCTTTCAAACACAAAGTAATTTTGGACTGAAAAAATTTATAGAAAAAAGCCAAAAATTGAAATAGGATTATTACTGAGCAGGGATCGATGCAGGCTATCACATACGATTTGAGGCAGAGGTAATGGTGAGTTTTTTTTTTTGTTTCAATTATGTAGTCAAATACTGCAGAGCAGACGTACCTGTGGCTATAATCAAATTTATGCTGCCAAGCGACCAAAATACCGCCACATTTCATTCTAATCCAAATTTTTCAAGCGTAGCTACCAGGTATCTTTTCCGCTGACAAGGATATCGGCGTGAGAACAAAAAGAAATGTTCTATCGTTTTTATTTCTTCGCAAACCTGAAAGAAAGGTGACGCCTTTAGACCAGCTTCATGCAAACAATAATTTAGTTCCAGAATTCTACAACGCAATCTTGTATAAGTAACTTCCAATTGCCGTGTTGCGCACCCCTGTCTATTTCAGCAGCATCTTAGATGTGTCAAATCTCGAAATTTATCCAATGAGTAGCAGTTGGATTCATGCAAACAGAGGTGTCTCAAACTTATTGCTGCCGCGTAAGCCGTATCAGGTAAAATCGGGGTAAGGGGACCGCTAAGAGATGCTGTGGCTAGTGCATCTGCCATCTCATTGAGATATATGCCACGATGACCTGGTACCCATAAGAGCGGCAGTTATTGCAAGTTTGTCGGTATGAGTTGTAGAAATATTGTAAAGAAGAGGAAGTACTCCGCCGCAGAGGCAGCAGCATCGAGTGTGCAGCAGCGGCTCGAGCTCGGAAATTGCGGCTGGTGCATCGCCTTCCAAGCCTTCCAAGCATCAACCTTTCTGCCTAATTAATCTCCTTTTTGATATGTTCATAAGTGTTAAGTTAGCTCCTGAATATAGAGCAACACATACTGAAAAAGAATCTGTAATTACGACTGGATCCGATTCGCTCAAAGGAAGTTTCCGTAGTGCCAGTACAGAACGAGAGGTGTGTTCTTGTGGTCGTTGTCGTCATCTTCATTTCCAGGAAGAAACATCGACACAATCTAAGACATTCATGTGGGCCTTCTTGATAGTGGGGGGCTGCTTGTAACCCTCTCCGTAATGCGCATCTTTGGCAAATACATACTTTACCGCTCGTGCACCTATACGAGGCGTTGTTCACAAAAGAACTTAGCCTCTCACATTTCACGGTACATTGCACTTCAAATACTTCAGCAGTACTTCTAAGCCTCTGGTTTTTTGTTAGTGGTCAGAAGAGAAGAGTAGACGTATGCGTCCAGAACAAATCTTTGAATGGCCAAGCTTCAGGAATTTCTAGCGCCTTGGTACGCGGCAACTTTACACGAAGAATAACTCAAAGAAGTTGACATTCGCTCACGCGGCACGTGTGGGGTGTGAATGAAAAAGGCTCTTCTGGAAGCTCAACGCTTTGCGACTGGTTCTTTTTCGTGTTAGCCCCGTCAAGGTAATCGTGTGTAACCGGTCTGGGTACGTATGGTCGAAGCGCATCTGAACAACTGAGCTCTCACTAATTTTTGCCGCACATTTAGCAAAAGCAGCTTTAGCCTAATATCCTTTTTTTTTTCCGGCTCTGTCAGCATGCATTTACGCCCTTTCACACGAAGCTCTCAACGGAGAAGTAGTTTGTGCTTAGCAATTCTGCTTGCACAGGTAACCATCCGTACGTAGCTCATTTGATACAGCCTTACACCTTGTACGTCTGCAGTAGTCAGTACTTTGAATTGAGAGTCACGGAACGCTGAGGCTCGGTATGGTCGACCACCTAAGTCTGCATGGAGGAAAACGTAGTTCGAAACGTCATCACCGACTGGTGAACGCGGCAGGATGAACTTTTAGCTCACGTCTTCACCGGGAAAAGGGGTCGATGATTCTCGGCTTGTGGCTGATACGCTGTTCTCTGCAGAGAGCATTTTTTAACGCAGCCGTTACAAACGGCTTCTACTATGATTTATAAAGCGTTTTAAAACAGTGATAGGAAAGCACTCGTCGCACAATGGGAATAGCGTTATGAATTGTTCGTCCAATGCTACAACCTTTTAACGGCGACGCATACAGATACTGATGCTTATATTCTCAAATGAATGGCGCTCACCCACAGAGAGTACGGGCCAAGAACCGTGCATCAGGATACTTAGATGAAACTAAAATGCCATTGAAGCCAATCTAAAAAATAGAGATAAAACTGCATACACAATTCAGGCATATTTTCTCATTGTCGGCAGCGGCTGCATGAACAATTGGTACAAAATTCCTTGCAAGTGTTCAGTGGATATCACACTTCTCAGAAGAATGACTACAAATAGAAAACCAAATGCTAGCCCTCTACCAAACAAATTTTATTATTATTGCCGTAGTGGGTATGAAGCTAGTGTACTTGCAGTAGTTACCCAATGAGTGTTTAGAAAAGGCTCTGAAAGGCCGCACTTCTGCCTTTCCCGGTGACAGTGCTGCGCGTTCCGTGCAGGCCTGGCGTTTTTTTATCCAGCGGCCGAGGCCTGACATAACCCGACAGAGAAATGCGTTCGCATTTAAAAATAATGACTGGTGACGAATTATGTCAAAACAAGGTTAATTTATTTGTCGAGGGGTCGCACGAATTTAACTTGTACTCTTGAACTAAAACCTTTCGCTCCCGACCGAGTCGCCGTTGCCGATGCTATCCGAAGAGCTTGTCTAGAGCTGCTAAGCCCGCCCACTTGATGGCGTCACAAATAATCAGCTTCGCACGCTTCTTTAGAACTGTGAAGGACCCTAAAGGAATGACTTCTTGTACAGTGTAACAGATCACAGAGGAGACGAACAGTTTAATCCCGTCCGTGAGCGTACTGGACTTCTCGTCAATATTCACGTTAGTAACGGCGCTCTTTGCTGCTTCCTTCACTTCCGAAACCACGTTGGTGCGAAGGTCCGGATGTTCCTTGAGCTTCGAACAAAGGAGGTCAATGAAGTACTTGCTAACTTTTGAGCACATTTCGTCTCGATTACAAAAATCCGGGCGTACTTCTTCTGCCGACGAATGCTCAGTCTGCGTTTCAGAATTCGCGAACGCCAGTCTCCCTGATGTGAGGAATGTTCCGCTTGGTGATGCTGGATCCAATCTTGCAAACTTTGATGGGGACTGGTCATGGGCAAACTGGTTCATTCTTTTCTTCCCTTCAATGCTTGAGCTCTCTTTGTCTGTGGAAGTTGTTGACAAATCCACAACTTGTGATGGAGGACGAGCATCAGCAGTCTCGTGTTGTAGAGGGAGAAGCTTACCTATGTAAAAAACTTCACTTCCTTCTATGAGCGTCGAATTAGGAAGTACAATCAGCTGGTCATGGGCGGATACTTCTCTTTCTAGGAGCAAAGCTGACTGTGGCAGAATCCTAAGCTGCTGACCTTGAAGCCACGCATCTTGCTTCAGAGGTGCTCGGCGGCCAGTGGATCGCGCAAGGTCATTATTCCTGTGAATGTCGTCCATGGCTCCTGTATGGGTACTTGCGGCTCTTACGTCTCTTACAGCCGCGTTTTCCGAGTCACGTGTATTCTGGGAGCATTTGGGCCAATCAATTTTGTCGCATGGCTGCCTCTCAGAGAAGCGACCGATAATAATGTCGATTCCCCCCAGGTCGACAGACACGTCTCTCTTCTCTGACTTATTAGGCGCGGTTTGAGAATTCCCATTATCGGTGCTATGCGTAGCTCCTAAACTTATCCTAATTCCGCCAATTTTGACAGAATACCTTTCCAGGTGCGTCCCTTCAGGTGATGTTGAGTCTTCTGCACACTGGATGTATCCAAGACCAGGGCAGGCGTCAGTTCTCTTGCTTTCTGGTCACGAGTTTGCGCTGTCCTTCTTGCCGTGCATCATTGGGAGAGTTCTTCTGGTATCTTCTGGCGTTTCGGGACTTTTATGTGGGCTGCGCTCGATGGAAGTCGCAGGACGCTGATCGACAGGCGACCTTTCACTCGCGATCGATGCGTGCACGTGAGCCAATGCGCGCGACTGACCAGCAACGTCGTCTTCTCCCATTTCACCAGAGGATCGTTCCCCTGGCGGCATTACGGTAAGGTCAGCACATATTGGGCTATCAGTGGCTGCATTCAATCACGCGCGTCAGCTGTCCCTGCAGCCCACGATCTTCTCTATAAACTTACGACCTATTCATGCTATCGCTTCCCGTGTCGCCGTATTTGCTTTTGCTTGTTCATTTTAGGGGCAAAGCTCCTTAAAGCGGCACCCGTTCGTCCCTTGTAGTAGTAGTAGTAGCCCTAGTGTGTAAGCAGTCTTACATTTTGACCTCCAAGGTGGTGCCAGCGGGAGATTCCTTCTGTACGTTGTTGAACAATAAAAATTCGCAGCGTGTGCGTTAATTAAAAGCCGAATTCTCCTGTCTCTCATTGCCCTTAGCAGCCATTGCCATGTACATTGAGCACTATCTGACAAGAAAGGGTTGCTACGTTATATTCGCTTGGTGTGACCTCCTTAGTTTTAGAAAGGTTTAGCGAGCGTTCAGCCACAGTGCCATGAATACAATGAACTAGTATATACCATGAATTACTCAAAGTGGTTAAAGGTGGGAAGTAGATACGATGCGTAAGCCGTAAAAAAGTAAAAGCCGAATTCTCCTGTCTCTCATTTCCCATTTGCAGCCATTGGCATGTACATTGAGCACTATCTTACAGAAAAATGTTGCTAAGATATAATCGCTGGCCGTAACCTCCTTGGTTTTAGAAAGGTTTAGCGAGCGTTGGGCCGCAGTGCCATGGATACAGTGAACTAGTATATACTACGAACTCGAGGAGGTTAACGGTGGGAAGTAGACCCGAAGCGCAAGCCGTAAGAAAGTGTGCGTATGCCACCTCTCGTTTAGTCCTTGGAATGTCCGCTGGATGGCGGTGCTTCTATATGGGAATATATGATGAAAAGATGCGAGATGGTGGTACTTGGAGTGTTGAATAGATGGACGAACAAACACATGGACAGATGCATGAATGGACGCATGAACGGACGCAGAGGCGGATGCATGGACGAACGCAGGGATGGACGCACGAACAGACGCACGCACGGAGGAGCGGATGGACTCATGGGTGGTCACACAGACGGACGCATGGACGGACGGACGCAAGAACGAATGGATGGACGAATGCTTTGCCCCACTCTCTATCAAGAAAATAAATACTGAAAAATTCCGGGTCTGTGTGGGGTTACAACCCGGTTGGTTTGTGGGGCAAGCAGGTTTTCTATCACGCAACAAAACCTCTGCTAGCGAATTCAGTGAAAATAACTTCATCTGCTTGGACATGCAGTGAAAATAACTTTCATGCTTTACCGAACACACTCGTCGTGTATACATACTTCGCAATACGGCACGAAATATTGCCGTAATAATGCGTGGTACAAGCGTACATTTTCATGGGGCGTCATAAGTTGGGATTATCATAACGACTTCATCGTTTAAAGCCAGTAATTCACTACAAAAAGCACACGGTACGGCACCCTTAAGATGCGGCGCATGGTACGGCACCCTGAGTGCTAGCAAGTTTGAAAATATTTGATGAACTCTGCACACAACACCATAGGCTGGCACGCAGAAAGTATCCACCACCACATTCCGAAGCCCAACAATGAGGACAACACCATTTTAAGAAGGCTGCAGGGCAACACGTACACGCATGGTATACTAATGCACCAGTTGCACCCAACGTTACACGATTATTTTTGCCCGATTTCCACCGTACCTGATCCGTAGGCCCACATGATCCTCGAGTGTTCATGCAATAAACATACAGACCTATCGCACCCGCCGAATACCTGTGAAGCTGCTCAACAAGACCAACAGCTTCTGGAAACGTGGGAGGCCAAGCTCGCTTCGATGAACCTGGACCAGCAACGACGTCTCGTCGCCAGGGCCAAGGAGCATTGAAGGGCAGAGGGTTCTTGGAATGACGAATTTTCCCCCTAAGGTAGAAGCCGAACCTGCACCGCTATACCATTTTCAACAATAAAGATTATTCCTTTGTACCTTGCTTCTTTCAGTGTTTGAAGTAGGCACTCAGAACAGAATATTACTATCGCGTTCAACTATATTGAAGGTGAAGCTTAGAGGTCCGCCAATTTTTAAAGAAGATTCTTTCATGGGGTACTTCGACGGGAAAATTTTTATCTGTGTGTCGGCCTGTTTGCCCACCGTGATGATACCCAAAACGACACCAAACGATATCCTGAACGGACAACCGCATCCGCAGCGCTCACAAATCTTGCTCAAATTTCAGCGTTCAAACTTATGCGATTGTCAATTAAAAATTCATTATCGCGCGTATCTGATGCCCCTTGAGAACACGTCAATATTCAACGCTATGCACAAAAAGGCAAGTGTTGGCAACGCTTTGCAAAGACTAAGGTCCCTAATTGAAACAAGTTATTTCATTCAGAGACCTTACCAAAGACGACATGGTGGTACCACCTGCCCGTTGCTTTGCGTTCTACACCTTATCGCCTGTGAGACAGGCGCGTGCGTCTTCCTTCATTTTCGAAGATAACTGCCAGTTAGCGCACGTGTCGAACGTGCATCGATGCGCTTGTTTGCCTTTACTGCACGGATCGAGACTCTCTAACGCAGTGCCTCAACAACACAATTCACCGACTTTCTCGCGCACATCAAATAAACGTTTTGCTCACTCTCTCCAGACAAGATACTATTCTCTTTAGACGACATTTGCCGTGAAACATGCAAATACCAGGCCAATTTTTATTGTATCATTGTTTCTTGTTTACCTTTTTGTTCAGTCTGTTTCTTTTTAATATATTTTTTTCTTTTTTTGTGTTGTCTGTTACTGTCATTTCAAGTCAGCTGTCAAATTATCAAGCTACCTTTCGAAATAGTTTTTCTGGGACTTTTCCTTTCTTTTTTTAAGAAATAAATACACAATTACGTAAATTGAAGTGAATTTAAAAGTTTGAAAAAATATATTGGGTGTGGAGTAGGAGCAAATAGGTTAATAGGTCTAGTGTTTTGAGGATAAACAATAGTTCTTTGGGTAGCGTATCAATCTATTTACATCCTGAATAATATCTCTGAGTGCGTTAAACAACAAATCACGACGAGAAATTACTTAACTACTTATATACCCTTATTTCCTCTACTTGAGCTTAAACATGTGCGGAGAGTCAAAGTGGCTGGTTTGCTGGCTCTGTTAACGTGCCGCCCAAGCTAGAATCGCGAAAATTGAGACCCATTCTAGTTCTCGGAATATTGGCCTGACACACAAACGGTTAGGTAATATCCAGTGGTTCTCTTCTCTTGGTGCAGATGGGGCATGATTATCGAGACGGAATGAAGAAGGCTTCGAGAAAATCGCACTGCAAACAGCTACGACCACTGATTAGAACGGGTTTGCCGGAGTCTGTTCTTAGTACGATAATTGCAACTTTTATGATATACGGCAATGAACCAAGTTTGAGCGTCAGTGATTCTGAGCTTGTACTTAAACAACAGCGCAAAAGACGGAATATGTGTTGTACTTCTTGCGTTGATTTGTGTCGTCGTAACTAGCCAACTATAGCTCGTTTCAGTATATAGTTTACTTGCAAACGGCGATCCTAATGTCTTGCCACCCTATAGATACAGGGGGAAAAAGCAGCGAGAATTTGAGACAATTGTGAAGTAGAGGGCACGCTCACTTATGGTTTTCTAAAATATCAATCAACTGGCCCAACATTTCACGCTTCTCTTGCCAGCTTCGCAGCCAATCAGCCAGACACAAGCCTCGAGGATGACTCGACCGCCATAGATAGTAAATAGAATTGTATCAAAGCGTGACCACGTGCATGACCTGTTAGAGTGATCACCACGACGAGTGGGCGTGTTCTGGCCTACGGACACCCAGCAACGTACATACGTCTACCCCACTGACCACTGCTACCATCGCCACCCAAGCACGCGCAATCCCGTGAGATGCGATGGTGTCACCTTCGTAAGGACGCGTGATGGTGGTCCGCACTAGAGAATGTGATGAGTCCACTGTGCACATCGAGTACTCTAACGCTTGGGATGGCCTTTCCCGGAGTTCTCTAATCTGCTACGCTCGTGGTTCGTGGGAAGCGACGCGTTTCGCAGCTGCGGCGCGTGCGCTGCAGCCTCCCCCGCGTACGGAGACTGCGTCAGAATATATACCAAACCGGACAATGTAGAACCTGCTAGGCTTGTGCTTTTTTCTGCACGTGCATGATTCCTACCCTCGGTCCCCGACACTCATCAGTGTTCGTGGCCAACCTGGGCGTTGTGATTATCCGACCGGCAGCGACACTCGCCAGTTGCTACCTACCGACTTCGCTGTGTCGCGTTGAGAGCTCGACAGCTAATCTGGTGATTACACCTTGGCTTACACTGCTATTAATAAACACTGAAACTTGCGATAGTTTACCAATACGTAACTTGCAAGTGACTTCAGTTCCTGTCTTCCGTCCACCGTTATCGAGAACAAGGGGGACATACATATCAGTGACCACGCTGTGTTCACGTTCGTACGTCAGTGTGCGTGTTTTGATTGTTTTATTGCGTGTATGACAAAGCTGTGTCGTCCAGGAAATAACGCAGCAAGAAGTGAAGCAGTGTTGACTGGAAAACTCGAATCCTCTGCGTCTGCAGTTTCTCCCGGATTGCAGAAGCGGTCCATGATGTCACAGGTAATGATCGAAACAACTTCGCACGATATTCGGAAACACAACTTGCCCTTGTGAAGTGGCGTCCGCACAAACTTACCATGTTCAGTCTTGAGGTCCTTCCTGTTTGAGCGCCTGTGAGCATTGTGCTTCGCTTTCCGGGTAGCTCTTTCGTGTGGTTGCACGGTTTTGTGATCAACTTTGGCAAACAGCACGTCCCCGCTTCGGGTCCTTTTTTTGTTTGTCTTGATTAGACTCACTTTTTGCATGGAGGTCAAATGTCACACAAATTGTTATTGCGACGTACGGCGTTCAAGGTAAATGCGAGAGCCGCGCAGCCTCACTTGGTGTCGCCTGCTGCCTTGTGCTCATTGAAGGCGGCTCATATGAGGAGTTCGTATTCCAGAGTTCCAGTGTGACCTACTTCCAACTTAAACATAGTGTCAGGAACTCGCTCAATTTCACCCTGTGTACTCAATAGCTTTTCTTCTGCGTTCAAGACGAGGTTGATGATAAGTATGGTACGAGTGCATAGATATAGTTTGCGCGTTATGTCCCTGCTTTGGACTACTATACACACCGATCTATCATATAACGTAGCTTCCTGTCTTGAGGTGCGTTTTGTTATTGCGAGTAACTAAGTGTCTAGAGGTATGCGGGTTGACACATCCGAACGAGAGGCAGTTCTCGTTGGTTTTGTTGTCGTCATCTCCAAGAAAATCGACACCATCTAAGGAACTCATGTCTGCCGTCTTGATGGTGGGGTGCTGCTTGTCATCCTCTAAGTACGGAGCGTCTTGCAAATTCAGACTTCCCCACTTATGCGCTTATCGAGACATTGCTGGCAACAGATATAAGCCTGTCACTTTTCACGATACATTTCAGTACTATTACTCCAGCAGTAATTGTAGGCCTTTGTTCTTCGTAAGTGATCGAAACTGATGAATGGACGTATGTGGTCAGAACAAGTCTTTAGATGACCAAGGTTTATTAATTATTCCTGTGTAACCGGTTCAAGTGCGTAAGTTCGAAGTGAATTTGCAAAAGCTAGCTTTAATTTTGTTTTGCTTAAGTTCTAGCCATTTTTGAAAATACTTTCTCCCGTACTGCTCCGCTGATATGTTAGACAACCATAATGTGTGCAAGGATATCTGCACAAAATCGTTTTCTGTGTTTAGAGAGACGAGCCTTTATCCGTATCAGTTTTTCCGTGGCGTGGCGCTGCGGCTTTTTGTGAAGACAGTGAAGACACGTTTATGTTATGAAGGAAATACCTTCTCTGCGGCAAAAACGGTACTGTTAGGTTCGCACTTTAAAGTGTAACTGGAATGCCATGGTGTAGTTTTATTTTACGCACTGCTCGTCGTGGCAATGCCACCGTAACTTAAGCATCGTGTGTGTTTGTAACAAGCTCAACCGTACATGACTTCACTCGCAGACAATTTTTTATTGCATCAAACGCAAAGCTACTGATTCATTGAAATGTGGCGCTGTACGCCCCAAAATCACCGTATGATCATGAGAGACGCCGTAGTGAAGGGTTCCGGAACTTATCACCACCTGTGGTTCTTCAACGTGCACCCAAAATGTGAGCACACAGGCCTAAAACGTTTCCGCCTCCATCGGAAATGCAGCCGCCGCAGCCCGGATTTGATCCCGCGACCTGTGGGTCAGCAGCCGAGTAACTTAGCCACTAGATCGCCGCAGCGGGGTGCAAAGCTACTGGGGCCGAGCTTCTGCGCCTGTACTACTGCACGAAGTAACTCGGTTTGACATGCGTTCGCTACCGCTGTCGAAACGTACGGAACGAAAAAAAGACACTATTAAAAAGCACCTGTGATGTTATCGGCCCGGCCTAAGGCCACCCGGACATTGTGTGCAGCGAGGCATATCGCCTTTCCACCACTGACCGGGCCCGCTGGATTGCCCACAGTTGGTTATGAAGATCTGAGCTAGTCAGCACGCTTACAACGCTCCTCCAGAAGCTCCGGTCCTATATTACAGGGACCTGTGTGCATTGCCACAGAATATGTGCCACATCTGCGTGTTCGGGGATACAGAGATTACAGCGCGCTTGTGGGTAATGTGTGGAATCCATTCTTTGTTAGTGTACTGCATCTGGAAAGGTTCTGGTTTGCAATCTTCGCCAACCTGTTTCTAAAGACATGTCAAGCTGTTTGTGTGTTGGGAGAAATGTTTCTCGTTTTCGCCTGTAATGTGGCAGCGTTGAAACTACGCGAAGCTTCAACGAATAAATGAAAACAAATACGCATATGTTACTATCCTCGTGGACAACTTTTTTTTGGCATTGAAGGGAAAGCTACAATGGTGAAGTTTCTGTACATGTACTACTACGCGAAATATGCTACTATGGCATGCGTTCCACTCCGCTGTGAATAGTGATGGCTGCGTGCATTCAGCGGTTCATATCGGCACAGACGCCGTTAGGCGGTGGAGGTACACGTTGAAGGCTCGGCTTTCTCCCACTCTCAAAAAACGCGAAGTGGAAACATGTAAATTAAAACAAGTGTGAAAATCTTGATTCGCTCGGAGAATTTCAAGCTGGACGGACGTCCCCTCGCGATCTCCGACGCCAGCGTAGCTCCCGCCGACTTGTTCGCCCTCCGCGGTCTCCTGACGCCATGCAGCTCTCGCATTGTGGTGCCCCGCCCTTGGACTGCTTCGACCGGATGCCCACTTTCCTATCTCCTTCTATTTTCCGTCGCTTGCCTCTCTATTTCTTCATCTATTTCCTTCTATTCTCTTTATCCCTCCTTGCCCCCACCCCTATAAGGCACTGCGCCGTGTCGCCGCTCAGGCAGACAGAAATTAGGTGCCTTTTTTCCTCTCCCTTACAACCACCAACCACCAATGTGAAAATCTTAGCAGTGTGAGCTTTGTCCTTTGAAAGCCGTACTTCAAAGGGACAGCAGGGTTTCACACACTGCCAATGGTGGCTATGCCGCCGTCACCGAAGAATCATGCGCATTAGCAATAAGCTCAATTTCACTATACCAGCAGGTTCGTGCGTGTTAAAGTATCTCGTTTTCGGGGTGATCACTTTTTTTACGAGCACTGCAATTGTACAAGCCGAGGATCGAGTGAGAGGAGAGTTTAAGGAAAGAAAAAACGTAATTTCTGCTATCCTGAAAGGAAGCACGTCTCAGCGTCAATGTAAAAACTCCAAAAGCTCCAAAGTAACCACACTGCTGGGAGCAGCTCGCTCACTCACTCACTCACTCACTCACTCACTCACTCACTCAGCGTGCCCATAAAAATGAGTGCTTTATTGACAGTTGCGTTCCTACACTATGCAAATCAGCAAGCAATAGCGCAAACTCATCTCGCCGAGCTAGCGTTTCAGTAGTTTCCAGGCCGCAGTGAACGTTAACATTAAAAGCAGGCTTTGCCAATAAGATTCTTGCATATCAGAAAGAAAAGCAAGTTCACTTCTTATTTGAGCGAGTCGCGCAGACACATTTAGGTAACTGAAAAGGCTCCTTGAGAAAATACGCTGAAGGAAGGTAAATTTACAAACGGGGAGCAGACGACGTGCTTACGGCCCAGGGAAAGGATATATAAGTACGCCTCCTTTTCTGAAAGCAGTGCTTATAATGAGTGGCCCACGTGCGAACCGGCAGTCAACCACGGCGATATTTCTTGAAGTTGTGAACGGGATGCGGAAGAATATTTTTATCAATTGCTCTCAATTTCGGTTTTTATTTTTCGCGATAACGACCAAACTAAACATCCTTCCAGCGGCAGGAAGCACCGTATATTCGGTTTAGTCGGCGATATTCAGCGGAAGACTGCCGTTTCGCACGGATGGGGTTATAACCGTCGCACACGTTGATGGCAGCTCGGGTCGAAGCCGTGCTTCGCACGTTGCCGCACTTACGATGTCAAAGGCGTGCCGGCGGGCCGTAATGACGCCTTAAGTGCTGCTCCGCTCGGGCAGGAAAGCTTCCTCTCTTTGTGAGTTGCGTATTTATTTGTTGTATAGCATTTTGGAAGGTGTCCAATACCATATCATCCCGAATATGCTTCTTCCCGCGACACGTTCACCATACTTTTTTTCTTTTTATCCTGTAGAAGAGAATGTGAGACCTTTTCACTACATTCAATGAGGTAACAAAAAACTATCAAATTGGGTCCAGGATCCTTTCCCTCGCCACGTGAAAAGTTGTACGGGCCACAGCCAATCGTCCCTTCGCATGCTTAAGACGGGAATATACTCCAGCCTCCTCCCTCACTTAGAGTCCATACTCTGACATTTCAGAGCATTATACAGACTGCCACGATAGCAGTGTTTTTTGGCCGCATAATCTCGAGGGGCCCCTCTTTACAAAATACATCGACGCGTTCAAGTGTCTCTCTTTCGGGCGCCCTATCAACGAACGCGTTGTGGGTGTTGTATGTATACAACACCCAGAAACCCATAATCACCCCAAGGGTGTTGTATGTATACGTGGCCTCCTTCCCCCCACCAAGAAAATGCACATTTTCACTGCGGGCGCTATTTTGCTGCGCTTACTCTCAAGATATGAACAGGCGGGCCCGATTTTGCTGCAGCTACTCGCTAGACTATGTGTTCTGACGCTACCGTCGCAGCTCGAAAACTGCACTGCGGGGCGTCTATTCTGCACGCAGCTTCGTGAAGGGTCATTGTGAACTGTGTTTCAAGCTCTGGCTATCCACAGTTGTAGTAACCTAGCATTGGTTACATGTTGCCACAGGAACTGCCAGTGCTCGAGTGCTACGACCACACAACTCTGTGCATTGCAGGTGTCGCAAACAAAGCGAAACGCCGAGAGCCCATTACGGCAAGCGAAGCCAGTCGCAGTGCACGTGTCAGCAATGCATGCATGCGCTCTCTTTCATCCTCGTCTTAAGGGTGAATTGAATGATTGATTGATTGATTTGTGGGGTTTAACGTCCCAAAACCACCATATGATTATGAGAGACGCCGTAGTGGAGGGCTCCGGAAATTTTGACCACCTGGGGTTCTTTAACGTGCACCCAAATCTGAGTACACGGGCCTACAACATTTCCGCCTCCATCGGAAATGCAGCCGCCGCAGCCGGGAATCGAACCCGCGACCTGCGGGTCAGCAGCCGAGTACCTTAGCCACTAGACCACCACGGCGGGGCGTCTTAGGGGTGAAGCTCCTTATGGTTTAGCCTAGTCACTTGTCGTCCATCGTAGTAGCCACCCCTCGTACTTGGAGTGCTCACTAGATGGCGCTGCGGTACTCGCTCCACTCCGATGCGTAGGAGACCACTAGATGGCGCATCTGCGCTCTCGTTAGATGGAGGCGCTCGCGCCGCTGCGTGCTAGTGTGATAGGCGACTGCTAGGGGCCAAAGCTATCAGATGCGTTCGCTCTTGGCGCGCTTCCGTTTTCGCTCTGCGCGCTTCCAGTATAAGCTACGCAGGCAAGGCGCCGGAGCGAGGGCTCTGCAAGCTGCTGCAACGAGCCCTCGCTCAGGGCATCTCGATGTGCTCTTAGATGCATATCGAATGATCACATGCAACCAAGCACTATCCGAGTAACTTCATTTTTTTTTTGCAAATTTTGCACTGCGGTCGTTCCAAGACCCGCTCTTTCTTCACTTTACCGACTATCAAGCAGTTATAATGAAGGGAAAACGGAAGTCACGTCTTGATACTGTTTACGAATAGAATTACGTTCTGTATATATACAGTGTTTCTCACATCTTTGATGATCGACTGGGCGAAATTCACGGAGAATTCACGGTTTACTAATGTACCTCACTACCTTCGCCAACTCTTCATAATTCACTCAGTGGATATGCTGTGAGTTTCGCCCCTTATTTTTCTCCCTGCGTCCTTCTCTCTATTTCTTTGCTTATCTTTTTCACTTTTTATTTCTATTTCTCTTTTGATCTCTGTTCTCTCAATATCTTTTGTGTGTTTTTGTACATTTATTTCTCTTTCTATGTCGTTTTCGATCTTTTTCTCTCTTTCTGCTACTCTATCCCTCTTTCTATGGTTTCATATGTCTCTCCATATTTGTATTTCTTTATTTCCTTTATTTGTTCTCATTTTCTTTCTTTCTATTCTTTCTCACTTCCATTTTCACTAGTTAGTTTGACCCTCGCACTTGCTGCAAGTGGTTGTGGGGCTTGCCCCACAACCACAACCCTGTGGCGCCTACTCGTTCGCTCTATTACGCCACACACGGCGACCGTGACGCCACTCAACGCCGGAACGGGTGCCTAAAACTTACGCTTTTGAAGAAAGAGAAGAGCTGGAGGGGATTTTTAGCCATTAGGCGGACTTCGCGAGATCAGAAAAAACGCATCCTGTGAACATCAGGCAGTGCAATGAACAGATTTGCGAAATCTCGTAGTCGTGCGTAGAAAAGATAGCTTACATGTGGAGCAGCAACATGCGATATTTTAGGCGCCTTCTGTATATACAGTGGCATCTGCTCTCTTTCTTCGGAGAATGCGATGCCTGCTGTTCAGAGTCGAACAACAGATGGCATGCTATTGGCCAATAGCCGAGATAAAGCCATAGTGGCGTTCGGATTATATGCGCTTTCTCCGCAGGTGTCGCCACGTGCCATCACCGCGCTCCATAGTCTGTTAATGTTGCACAGTGAGCCACTATCGCGCTCAGGGGTCGTGATAGCGAGAGTGATGGCGTTTTCTCACGCATGCTTAAGGCCATGAAGGGCACTGGTGTACTTTGTTTCCTTTGTGTCACCCTGTGGCTCCACTAACTTCTTGACCCAGACAAAAATTGTTTGCGCTAATAAATTCTTGAGGCAACACTCTCCGATACTGAGCTCATTCGATGAATACTTGTGAACCTGGTTCAGGACCCCTTTCCCCTTCAGTCGGAAGAAGTACTCCAACACTCTTCCTTTTAGCTGGAGACTGTTCACTCAACATCGTTAAAGATATTGACACGCGCTTCTATTGTCCGATTGTGATGTATTCGTTCTTCACCCACAAAAACAGTTATAAATGCTCAGTGCAGACACCTCTGGAATGTTTGGGAAGCTTCACGATTGTTTGCACTCCTTCTGTGAATATTACACGCAGGACGCCAACAGTCAAGTTTATCCGAGAGCTTACGCAAGTACGTGTGATAAAGCTCGGGTGTTCGGTACCAGGTGTATACAAAGTCCGACCCTCCTAACCACATGTTCAGAAGATAATTGAATGTCGACGCTCCGTTCGCCGCTATCAGTATATTACAGCGCTTGTGGGTATGGTTTGACTTTCGTTTACCGGACACAGGCTCACACGAATAATTTCATCTTGAATACGCTGACTGCTGCCTTCGTCAACGTCACAACCATGTGAGGATATGCTGCTGTAATTGAAACTTAAGATGGTCGTGGCATTAGCACGTAAACTCGATCACTCACTCACTCACTCACTCACTCACTCACTCACTCACTCAGACGTTGATCGGAAAGGTATATACGCCCGCAGTTTCCCGCGTACACCGGTGATGAATGGTTACCCCAGCACACGCACTTTCCCGCCGTCGCAAACAAACGCTTCATCCCGCGATGAGTCAGCAACTGCGCCTCGTACGCACTGTTGTCCCACCGATGTCATAACACGGTCCACCGCCGCGACCACTCGTTATTCTTCCCTTCGCCATACTTCCATTACGCTCGTTTATTTTCGGTGGTCGTCGCTGTGTCGCCCATCTCTTCACCGATACCCGATGTCTTGCGGTCCGCGCCGTTTGCCCCCATTAGGCTAATGCCTGTGCTGTGCGGCGATTCACCGCAGAGCCCAATGCCACCAGTCGATGGTAGCGGGGGAGAGCGTGGAAGTGGGAGCTGGCTGTACGTTCTGAGCAAACCGATGAACCTCATCCCGCTTTCTGGGCAAGCGGCTGTGGTCGCGGCAAAAACAAGAGGTGGGGATAGATACCGGGAGGAGTACCACGCCAGTCGCGAACATGGGTGTGGATCACGATAAAGGAGGGTCGGTGTGCCGCATGAATAAAATGTTTTGCTCTGTTGGCTCGTTTAGCGATCGACGACGAAAAAAGCCGTCCATGCGAACATCAGCCTGGCGAAAGAGAAAGGGAGAGGAAAAGAAATATATGAGAAAAGACAGATGCCCAGCGCAAGCGAGGCGTCTTTCGGAGAACTGGGAAGCATCGCTTCCTTTGAGGACAATAGGGAAGTCAGGAGCTGAGTGAGTCTGCTTGGCGCTAGCATAAGAAGCAGGATGCGTGCAAGCTGTGAACGTTCGCAGCCCTTTGTACGCAGCTTTTGTTTACTTTCCAACTGTTATTTGACCTATTCTTGAAACTTTCATAAAAAACAACGATTCGAACAGTTGTTTATCATACGCTATGTTGGAGGCTGCATAAAAAAATGTAAATAACGTCAAGACACCTTTCCCTTTCGGGAAAAAGGACGCAAGTGGAGCTTTGCGTCTGCGTTCTGGAGGAACCACTTTTCTTTCTTTCTTCCCTTTTCCTTTATTATTTATTTACTTCTCTCTCTCTCTTCCTTCTGTCTTTTTTCTTTCTTTCCCTCTTTCTTTCTTTCTCTCTTGCCTTATTTCTCTTTTTTTCTGTTTCTTTCTTTCCTTGTTTTTTTTATTTCTTATTCCGGCTTTTTTCCATCCTTAATACCAGCATTGGGGCTTCATGCATATCCTTAGCAGCTCCGCCGTGGTGGTCTAGTGGCTAAGGTACTCGGCTGCTGACCCGAAGGTCACGGTTTCGTATCCCGGCTGCGGCGGCTGCATTTACGATGGAGGCGGAAATATTGTAGGCCCGTGTACTCAGATTTGGGTGCACGTTAAAGAACCCCAGGTGGTCGAAGTTTCCGGAGTCCTCCACTACGGCGTCTCTCATAACCATATGGTGGTTTTGGCACGTCAAAATTCACATATAAATCAATCATCATGTGCTTAGCAGCCCAACACTTCAGTTGGCACTGTAAACTACGAAGAACATACATTATTTATTCAGGAAACAATGAAAGCTAAAAACGTAAAATGACAAGTCACGTCTGTAAAAGATTGGATGGACATGTCAGAAGTGGTCGATCTCCGACAAGCCCAGCATTGATCAGAACAATACTCTGAAATCTGCGCGTCTGCGCGTACAATTGCACACGTGACCATCCCACCTTTGAAGGCGCGTTTCTCGAGAAACGCAGCGAAATATGCGACTTATAATAGCTTTGCCTAATATATAACGTGCCTAATCTAAGCTTCTCTTCCTTTTTTTCTTCATCCAGCCGTGTTCAAAGCTTCATGTCTCATCCTTCTTGTGATGTTGTCGACGTAATAAGATCAGCTACAGGGTCTAGTTGGAGTTGCACCTTGGGTAATCGCGCTTTTTAACGAACATGGATGGACTTTACGATAAAAGATGTGATTGTGTTTGTGGTGCATCCATTCCATCCATGTACGATAAAAATTTTACCCATATTCGCATGCTTCACTGCAAATGTCGTCGAAAGACGATAGTCTTGCGTATGGAGTGAATAAAACGTTTATTTGACACTCTGTGCGAGAAAATCGGTGAATGGGATTCTGGAGGCCACAGGTAGGTGGCAGCACCGTATCATCTAAGCGTGGGAAACACCCGACTTTTGGTGCATAGTGTTGCATTGTCAGCGCAGCGTAATATACGCTATGGTTCTTCGAATTATTTATGTACGCCTTTTCTAGTATAAATAAATACACTACAGAATAGTAAAGTGTTTATATTGTATGACTCAGATATGCGCAATATTTGCTTTTTAATCGACAATGCACCCAAGTATGAACTCAGAAACCCAATCAAGATTATTGGGTGCTGTGGAAGTGCTTGAACTTTAGCCTAATAGTTAAATCGTCTCGGTTGGCAGGCAGGCGAGTCGAACGGCAGACGTGTGTATACCATCATGCACATGGTGCATACTGTGATAAATGTGTGCATGTTAGTCACTAGTAGCATGCATTAGGGACACCTTGTAGACTTGGACATTTTTTTTTCAAAGGTGTCATGTATATTGTGCTTATTCATTTGTTTACGTTATGATGATTTTTGCATAGACACAGTTTCCATATGTTTGTAGCTTCCCACAATAAAATATTTTTTTCTAGACACACAGAAACACGAAAGGTTTTGCGTTAAGTATCCCATGGAAGACCATCGTTTTTAAGAAATCACGATTACCCATGTTCTCAATATGCAGCTCACAAAAAACGCCAGGCCTGCGCGGAAAGCGCACCACAATCTCAGCCAAAGCTTGAAATGGCACCACTTTTAGAACCTGTTGCAAACTCTTTTGTGGGGCTATACAAGTACGCTTGCGAGGTAAACACTGCTCAATTAATTGATTTGGTGCCTTATGACGATAGAGAAATATGGCTGAGCCCTTTGTAACGGGTTAGAAGCATTCAACGACGCACTCGTTACGTAATTACCATTGTGGCACCTGGTTACACAACTTCGCTCTGTGATGTCTGTTTGTTATTTTATTCTTCGACCAGCGGCTATATTGCGTACATGTTATTGCCGTTCTTTCCCGCCAAACGCTTGTGTAGGGTTTTTGTGCGCTTGAGTTTCGAGCACCGCCGTGGCTGTGTGGTACAATACGTGGCTGGCACGGAGATGACTCTGGTTCGAACCCCGTTCAATCCCGCTTGTTTTCTTTTTATTTCGTTTTTAAGCAGCGAAGCACCTTAGTAGGCTTGCCCATTGGGTGCTGTTCATTGTGCGGCTATGAACTGTGGCTCACACCTACTGTGAGGGATTGGCCAGTAATGCACTGATTTTTTATATTTTTGTAAAATTTAAAACCCTCTAACTTTGTAGTTCGGAGAATAGCACATTCAATTACCTGTCCTATTGTTTCTTCTTTTTATGAGCTCCCTTCAGTAAAGGCTATGTTTCAACGATGTTCACAGTAACTGTACGATGAATTACTTCTGAGCCATACGGGTCTGTCAAAGCCGTCATACGCGTGCATCCCAATATCACACAATACAGAATTCTGTGTAGCCACCTTGAAATGTGTTTTCTAAACGCGGACAACCAATTTGTCTTTCGCCTCGGACCTCAATTCTTATATGGCCGTACTAACTTTCTTTCCACTGGAACCTATCCTCTCTGGGGTAGCACAACAACGAATTATCGCGGAAAGGATTTAGCCAATTTTATATACAACTATGGACTAAGCGTACTCAACGACGGATCACCTACATTTGTTCGTGGCACGTCCTACAGCAGCTGTCTCGACCTCTGTTTCGTTTCCAGAAACCTTCTGTCTTCCGCATGTTGGTGCACAGATTTGGTCACTCGCGGCAGTGACCACCTTCCAACTTATGTTCAGTTCAGGTGGTTTCGCCGCACGCACACACGCTACATCCGTCAAACCGACTGGACACTGTTCAAGGCATCTGTCAAGTCTGGCTGTGAGCACACGACTGATCCATCCGAGGTAGAAAACATCATTGCTTCTTCACTGCGTGACACAACCAAACAGGTTAACCTACTGATGCAGAGATCAGCAGTTGACTCCCAATACGAGGCCCTTCGTGCAATCCGTCGCCGTGCCGAACGCCGATACAGACGAACGAAGTCATCTTCAGACCTTTCCGCCGGTCGTCGAGCTCAACGACATGTTCTTCGGCATCTTGACAAGATTGACAGGCAACGTTGGAGAAATTTCTGTGGATCTCTGGACCCCAGGCAACCTCTATCTAAGATCTGGCGGGTGGTACGAAGTTTGCAGACAACTCCCCAACAACATCAACCATTTCAAGCTGTTGCTCTACATCAGGGACGGACAGAAGTTGAGATAGCCAGTGACTACTGTAGCCTCATCGTGGACACCACTGATGATCTTGCCACTAATGAGCTTCTTACTACCATTGCGCCTCCATCGTCTGACGAGCGCCTTGATGTACGTTTTACAATACATGAGCTTTACGCTGCGATTTCTGCCTCCCGCCGATCATCGGCACCAGGACCTGACGTAATCACGTATGCTGCACTCAATCATCTTGATACAGAAGCACGACGTATCCTGTTATCTCATTATAACACCTCATGGGAGTCAGGAGAAGTCCCAGCTAACTGGAAATGCAGTCGCATTATTGCACTGCTCAAGCCGGGGAAGTGTCCTTATGCACTTTCCTCCTACAGACCAATCGCGTTAGCCAGCTGCGTCGGAAAAGTGATGGAAAGAATGGTACTGGCACGATTAGAGTGGCTTCTAGAGAGTAACAACTCCTTTCCTGCATTTATGAACGGCTTCAGAAGAGGCCGATCTGCCATTGATGGTGTGGTCGACTTGATCACCAGCGTTGAAGAGGAAAGAAGCCGACGCAGACTAGTGGCGGCGGTCTTCTTAGACATTAAGGATGCCTGCAATAATGTGCTGCATTATGCGATCCTTGACGCACTGGAAAATTTTGACATCGGTGGACGACTGTACGCTTGGATTTTTAGCTACCTTAGGGACCGCACCATTTACATGACGACAAGTAACGGAGACACCGATCGATATAAGGTTCATCGTGGTGTTCCCCTAGGAGGAGTTCTCAGCCCGATCCTATTCAATGTCACAATGATCGGCCTAGCAGCAGAACTTCCCAGCACGGTGAAGATCACTGCATACGCTGATGACATATGCATATGGGCATCCGGAACTACTCGTCCGCAATTGCGAGCTAGACTACAGCGTGCAGTGACGATCACATACAAATATCTACGACGTCAGGGGCTCACTCTTTCAATCGACAAATGCGCAGTGCTTGCGTTCACGCGCAAGCATATGTCGCAATACCTGATATTTATTAATGGGACAGCGATACCTGCTGTAACGCACCACAAGTTCCTTGGGGTTGTCGTACACAGAGATCTATCGTGGACGAGGCATGTCACCGTACTTAAATCTAAATTGAAGAGCTTTGCTCTCATTCTTCGCCACGTAGCAGTAGCAAGATGGGGCCCATCAGAATCATCGCTACTTCAATTATACAATGCTCTATTTGTGGGATACATTCGATACAGCATGCCGGTGCTTTCCAATATGGGACCTAGTTGTGTGAAGACACTCGAGAGTGTTCAAGCTCAATGCCTACGAAGATGCTTGGGTCTACCACGCTGCACTTCAACAAATGCGACAATCGCAGAGGCTCGGGCTTGTCCCATCAGTGTATACATGCTCTGCGAGCCACTTAGAGTTCACCTACGATTACTGAGCAGACACAGACAGCACCCACTGTCAGTACTACCCGCCACTCACCCAGATTGCAGTTTCTCAAAATTAATATTGCGGCATGAAAATATTATACCACCAAAGTTTTCTCCGCCAAATGCCCCTGCAGTGCCACCATGGGTTCTGCCTAAACCACCTATCTCTTTTACGATACCTGGAATTACGAAGAAGTCGCTCATTTCTTCTGTTGGCCTCAGACAACTGACCCTATATCACATTTATACAACGTACAGTGATTCTCTGCACGTGTACACCGACGGATCCACCACGCTAAACACCTCCGCCGCAGCCTTCGTCACCCCAGACATGGATATCGCTCGACGATTCAAAGTGTACCATAAAACCACATCAACTGCCGCAGAGCTTGTCGCTATCCGAGAGGCAATAAGGTTTATTTCCGGAGAGCGACCTCGAGCCTGGACGATTTTCTGTGATGCCAAACCCGCTTTGCAAACCATTAATTGCATCATGAAGCAAGGTCCATATTACAACTTGGCAATAGAAATCACAGAACTTATTCAGGTTGCTTCAACAAATGGCCAACTTATAACTTTCCAGTACATTCCCGCTCATTGCGGCGTGATGGGAAACGAAGAGGCAGACGCTCAAGCTAAAAATGCCTTAAGCAGTGCCCCTGAAGTACGCATTGCGTTTTCACGAGCTGACACGAACGCCCTGCTTCGCTGCGTGATGCGCAGCTACACACTTCAGCACTGGACCAAACCGGAACGGCGACACCAGCGACTTCACAAATGGGACCCGGAAATGAGGTTCCGCATGCCTCCTAAATTGAAACGGCAACTCACAAGTATGATCCACCGCATTCGTCTTGGTGTAGCGTACACTAGACGTTACGCACATATCATCGGTCGCAGTGACACCGGTTCTAATTGTGAACACTGTGATGTGCCAGAAACACTTGAGCACATATTTTGTGTCTGCCCAGCTACGCACGTGAACGAGAAACACTGATTTCTTCTACTGAACAATATCGCAGTAGGTCATTAACTGATGAGACCATGTTGGGCCCTTGGCCAGACACCAACAGTGCAACTGCGGTCACAAGAGCAGTTATTACCTTTTTAGAAACAACTGGACTATGTGCGCGGCTCTAAAATGTGTCTCAGCTAGAAAGAACACTACATACTCACCTCTCTATCTCACCATCGTCATCCATTAATCTTTCTTTTCCCCTTTCCCTTCCCCCAGTGTAGAGTAGCAGGCTAGAGCAAACTATCGCTCAGGCCGACCTCTCTGCCTTTCTGTAAATAAACATACTTCCTTCCTTCCTTCTATAGGTTAACTAAGAAAATATCTATTACCACTATGCGGAACAATAGTGGCTATAGGCCGCTGGGATAGCTCAGTGGTTAGAGCATCGAACCGGTTATTCGAATAGTCGCTGTGCAAGTGCATAGGCGAGCACCCGCACAACTCTAGGAGCAAGACGATAGTTATAGCGTGAGAACAGAACGACGACGCAGAGATAAGAAGGACACGAAGAACACGAGCGCGGTCCTTCTTGTCTCTATGTCGTCCTTCCGTTCTCGCACTATAACTATCGTCATGTCATACCAACTAGGCCAAGCTGCCACACTTCTAGGAGCCAACGGGGAGTTTCCTCTCGACTCCAGTTTCGACGCTTATAGCACACACGTGTCACGAGGCGGGCGAGAACACATGTTACGAAATGGAAAGCCTAAAGCCGGCCGAGTGGCATATGAAACGAGAGGGAGAAAGGAAGAAATAGGGGGATTTGAGATGGCTAGCGTGGAGTTAGGGCTGTGGGCTTCGCGTTCTCGCTGGTTACGCAAGCACTCTTCCATCGTTCTGAATCACTTCGCCTTCGCCGGCGTCTTATGCGTAAGCCAACTTGCTCCAATTGCCGTTTTCGTCTTGCCGCGCATGTTCATCCTCCGTCGCGTGCAAACAAAACGGTAGCGAAACAAGTCAACGCTTCGGCTTTGACTTTTGAAGTTCGAGCGTTGGCGGCCCATCTTTACACGTCTGATCAGCGAGCCATTTCTATCGTTAATCTTCGCCACTTTCTTCTCTCTGACCACTTTCCCGCACTCGACCGTTATGTGCTGCATGAACGCACTGATCCTATACATACATATATGACGTATAAGAAGCGGGGCAGGTGGTGTGTCAGTGTGTGTGCGTGAGCGCGCGCGTGTGCGCGGGTTACGAGTCACGCTCGCAATGCTGGGACCGCAACGCACGGCCGGTAAAGGGGCACTGCGTGACCGCCATGTATAGAAGGATGTGCAAAGGGTCACTTTGCTTTTCACTTCGTTTCTCATTTTTTGTTTTATTTGTCGCTGTTTTCACTCGGCACGTGACTCGCGTAGATTGTCGTGGGGCTAGCGAGTCGACGTGACCTTTTCATTCCCATGCAGCGCGAGTGCGTGCAAATGTGTTTCCGCAGATTATTTTTCGCTTTGAAGTGGCGTAAGGCAAATTGAAAAGACAACGGGCTTGGAATTTTCGTTTTCATTTCTCACTTTTTTTTTGTCGTGGGCAATGTGGGCGCACTGTAACTCCTTTCGTGACGGCTAAAATTTTCATGGAGGCGAAATGCTAGGGGCTAAATGGCAGAGGCAACATGGTAAACACCAGTGTGCTTATATTTTGGATACACGTTAAAAAAAACAGGTGGTCGAAATATCCTGAGCGCTCCACCACGACAAAAGTCATAATTATATAATGCTTTAGTGACGTAAAGTAGCCATTATTTTATATTTGACAGGAATCATTGGCTAATCCATCTAAACATAATTCATGAATAAACTGTGCCACTGTCATACTAGACTTCGTAAAACAGCTATACGCTGCGTATAACGTTGCAGAATGCTAAAAGCTTCAATGCGCTTAAAGTAACGCTTTCTCGAAAGCCTACTCACTAACTGGCAACCGGAGAAAGAGCTGTCCAGACCGGATGAGGAGGACACAGGCATGGAACTTCGAGAATATCGAGGCCCTCTCGATTACTATAGACCAGAACGCGTTCGGTACCTTCCACCACACCACACACTCACCCGAGAGAATGCAACCGCAGTGCGTCAAACTGCAGGCCAACTCACTCCCGAAACTCTATTTTTCTTTTCATCCTTCGTCCCACTTCTTACCCCGACAAGTACCTTGGCTGTGGAGGGGTCCTGACGTTACTTCACGTAACGCTGGAATGTGAGCGTCCGCCTGCTAGGGCGCTCTATTAACTCCTCTTCTATTCTAACACTTCAAGACTGGGAGGCCATGCTGCGTCACGAAAGCCCGAGTCGCAAGCCGGCGCTGGTCCGTCGGGCACGGGACGCGGTAGCGGCTGTTGAAGCTCTGGACTGATAACCCCACCCGACATTTCTAAAGAATTCAAATAAAAGGTTTCTCTCTGTCTTGGCGCGGCTTTTAGCGTGTGCGTGAAAATCGACATTGTTGTACGTACATAAAAAACATATATAGGCCTACCACAAATTTATAACCATGTTATGGCATCTCGTGGGGTTGAGCCGTTTGCTACTGCATAAACTTGTTATCCAAGCGACGAGCAACATGTAGAAATAAATAGAGCTTAGCAAAATAGCATTTTTTTGCAACTCTCAACTGCAACGACAGAAAAGCACTCTGAGAGCTTAAGAAACCATATCAACGCGCATCGCCTATACATTATGCAACGTGTTTACGCGCAAGACGGGCGCACTGAGCAAGAAAAAACGAAGGCGAACGCGTTTTCGTACAACCATGAAAATCTGCTTATGTAGTCTCATTGTTATCTCTTATTTATTATTTATTTTGTTCTACTTGTCAAAAAAGCCAAGTCATGTCACGTTTACGAAAAGGTAGGTAGAGAAACTTTATTTACATCGCAGAGCAAAGCTGAAAGCCAACCGCTGACACTAATTGAAAGAAGCTATGGAAGCGGGCTGAGTTACAACCTGGGGAAAAAAAAACTGGCCCCATATCTGCATGTTTCATTGCAAATGTCGTCGAAAGACGACAGTCTTGCACGTGGAAGAGTGAACAAAAACGTTTATTTGATGTTCTGCACGAGAAAATCGGTGAATTGTATTCTGAAAGCGCTGCGTTAGGGAGTCTCGATCCGTGCTGCGAAGGCGAACGAGGGCATCTAGGGACGTCAAACACGAGCGCCATCTGGAATTTATCATCGGAAACAAAGGCATGCGCGAGTGCCCGCGGAGAAAGATGCGCGCCCGCCTCGGAGACGATAAGGAGTAGAACGCAAAGTGACGGGCAGGTGCCACCACCAAGTCGGCTTATCAAAGCGTTGGAAACACTGACATTTTTGAGCATCACGTTGCACTGTCAGCACAGCGTAATAAACGCTATGGTCCTTATAATTACTTGGGTGTGCCTTCTCTAGTATGAAGGCACACATGCAAAACATCGACGTGTTGTCACGGTTTGAGTTTGAGTTTGAATTTATTCAACCACGCGACAAGTACACGAAAATACACTGTATACGTGGTTTGGTGTGAAGGGAAAAAAAGCTGCATTTCACAGCTTGACTGGCTCCTTCACCTAGAAAAAATCTAAACTACAAATTTACAAAAATTACAAAAATACAGACAGCGGAAAGCGACAATACAAAAAGAAACACGCATGTGGCCCATGACAGCAAAAAATAGAATGAGAACTCTGAAATACATACTCAGATATGCCTCAGATATGCGCAATAACTGCTTTTTAATTGACGATTGCACAAGTATGAACGCTGAAACTTGAGCAATATTGGTGGGCGCTGCGAATGGGGTAGGCCGTTTGAGGTATCGTTTGGTGCCTTAAGGGAGATCGTTACCGCGGACAAACAGACAAATGTACAGAAAGACAGACTGAAAGAAAGACAGACAGACAGGATAAAATTTTGACGTTGAAGCTCCCCAAGAAAGACTATCGTCTTGAAAAAAATACCGCTGTCCCCCTAAAGGGAACCGTAAGGAAATGCGAATGCATTTCTAGCGCCGACAGAGGGTACCGTTGCCGTCAGACATTCGCCTTGACCGACTTCTGCCATCGCTTTGAAAAGTGCCCAGCCAGCGAACGGCCGAGAGTGTGGAGCGAGAGGATGGTAGAGTGGGGTGCCAGCGTTTCCAGCTCGGCGTGGGCGTTTTACAGCGGCGTCTTGAGCACTCATTTCCGGAGGTTCTTGAGAGGCACCCAGCCAGTGGATGGTTGAGAGTGAGACGCGAGCGGACGGGAGAGTGGGGCGCAGGGAGGAGAGAGAGAGCGAAGGGCTAGAGGAGTGGCGAAGCACTGCACCAACCCTCTCCTACACTCTCTCGCACCGCATGCTCCAGTTGTTAGGGCCGAGGTTAAGTGCGTGCGCCCGGAGCGGTTGCGGTGGGAGAGGGAGTGAGAGTGGAGAGATAACACATGCCTGCGCGCGGGCACCGCCGCGGACAACGCCGGAGGTCTGAGAAATCCTGACTGAGAAATGCATTCACATTCAAAGAAAAGATTGGCCGCGTAGCTGCGTGCTTCGCTGCAAATGTCGTCGAAATACGGTAGTCTTCTGCCGGCCATTCTGCATGAGTATTAAAGCATTTCTCGCAGAGTAGGTTGTATTTCATCAATTGCCCATTTATCTTTTGCTTTGCCTCAGAGAGCACCTCTTATATGTTGCATCGGCCGCATCTGGCTGACATTGAAAAATAGAGGTGGCGCTACGTGAAACATGAGCATGTGCAGAACCCAGGGCCACTGCCAGATGGCAGCACAATGTCGTCGGCAGAGGGCTTTTTTATGCACAGCGTGGCATTTTCAGCGCAGCCTAAGAGACACTAGGGTGTTTAAAATAACGTCTCTATGTATTTTCTGGTAAAAGAACACACCATCTAACAAATACGTATTGACGCTGCACCTCAAATGCGTAATATCTGCTATTTTATCGACAATGTTTAGAAGTATGAACGCAGCCACCAGCTCGAGGTTACCCCGTCGCGATGATCTAGTGGCTAAGGTACTCGGCTGCTGACCCGCAGGTCGCTGGATCGAATCCCAGCTGCGGCGGCTGCATTTCTGATGGGGGTGGAAATGTTGTAGGCCCGTGTGCTCATATTTGGGTGCACGTTAAAGAATCCCAGGTGGTTGAAATTTCCGGAGCCACTACGGTCCGGCCGACCGACCGACCGACCGACCGATTTCTGCGTTCAAGTATCGCAAGTACGGCTGTCGTCTTTAAAGTCAAGGCTCCACCTACAGAACCACGGCACGCCTGTCATTCACATATATATAATCGTGCTAGCATGGTTTTCACTCATGTGTACTCTAAGTATTTCTTCTCGGCTAATTTAAACAACACATATTACTAGTTATGTGTTCGTCGTTGCTACGTAAAACATTATGTTTGCTTGGGCAACGGCGTTATGAATACCAAAGAAACTTTACTACAAGTTTCCTACCTAAAGCTAGCGACACAACGTGTGTCCGTGAGGTAGTGCGGTCCCGTACCACGTTACCCCCTAGAACCAGCCGCAGGTTTGCGAAGCATATCCAGTCGTGATGGGGGTGCCCGTTGACCTTCAAGTCGTCACTGCCACTGACTCTGGAGTAATTTTTGTCAACACGGCCTCATCAAGTGTGAGACCCACGGGACAGCTTTATGCTCTCCAATTGAAGAGTACCAAGCACTCTAAATCGTTAAACACCTTTTCTAAACACATTTTTGTCAACAGAGCCTCTTTAAGTGTAAGGCCCTTGGGGCGGCTTTAAGCTCTCCCATACTAGAGTACCAAGTTCTCGACATCATTAACCACTTTTTTCTAAACAAACTTTCCAAGGCCGCGAATCCTTTCTAAACCAGGACAGCTCATTGCTCTCCCATAGTAAATACATCGTACTCAAAACCGTCGAACACGTTATAAATGTTAGACAATGCGCTGAATTGGGACAGAATAATGCTCTCTCATAGTGGAATTCATTGTACTATTAGCGTCAAATGAAACCAGAATAGCGCAAGCCTTCGCGATGGTATAGTGCGCGCCGTCCAGTTATCACGATTGACAGGCGCGCGCATCCTGTTCGGCAGCCCTGCCTAATATGCGTGCCTGTCCATATTGAAAAGAGGATGGTGTGTACTATACCATCGCTAAGGCTTACCGTTTTTCGCGTTTCATTTGAAGCTGATAGTGTTCTAAATCGTCGAACATCTTTTCTTAAACAATTCCCATGCATATCTATGAGGTAATAAACTCTGTGGGGTATTAATGTCTATCCCGTAGTAGAGCACATGGTACTCTAAATTGTCGAACATTTGTTCTTAACACATTCCTTCGTCATTTCAGTTTATTATAATAGTTAAACATTGCTCGTTCATTTTAATTAGGTTTTGAGCATTGGAAGCCTGGTTATGGCCTGTATTGACCGCTTTACATGAGCATGATCACGCCGCAAGAGATGCATAAATGGACGACAAGCTCTCAATCACTGCGCACTTGAAAGGTTGAGCGCGAAAACCGCAATGTCCTGGGCTTACTCTGCACATTTTGAGTAAGCGAAAATCGAGTTTATTTCGACATCACGCGAATGAGCCTAAGTCAGGTCTTTTTTTTTTTATGGTTCGTCGGCAGTCGTTAGCGGAAAATGACAAATGCAAATAAGATGTTGCAGTGCAGTTCACTTAGACTGGCGCCAGGATTAGCATTTTGAAATATATTTTCTCCGTCTAAACAAGAAAAAGAAAACGCATTCGATGAACCACGTTCTCCGCAATCGTGCTGTCCACAGGCCAAATCGTGTGAAACTCAACGTTGCTGACAACTGTCGTAGTTTTAAACGAACCGTCACCAGAATGCATAAAATAGTGCACTTACGACCAATGCGCTGTCACATTTTTCGCAGAGGGGGTTTTGCGATTTCCATACTGGAGAAAATCTTGTTAACTGCTTTGATTTCGCACGACGCCAAAGCACTGTGCGCCTCTTTACTTCACATATGTATGTTTTTAGGCGATTGCCGTGTCTACCGCCAGAAATACCTGGGTGAGTTTTTATGTCGAGTGAACACCAGCATCACATTTTTAAGCAAGAAACGACATTGTGCAACGTTATCAAGGAATGGTCGGGGATGTCAGCTTAATTTACATGCATCGGCTTGAAGCGAACTGTTGAGCTGAACGTCGGCCTTTGCTCGTTGCTTATTTTATTTGTTCTTGTTTTTTCTCCACTCAATTTAGAGCATCCGAATCACCGACAGTGAACATCGATATAAATGTACATGTATACTGTGAGGCCACATAGCAGCCTAGACCCAAAAAATATGCGGAGTAGACCATATGTACCCGTAGATCAAAGCTTAGAGATTTCTACGTCACATAAACGCGAGGTGAACACGCAAATCAGGCACCTTCACGTGGGACGAAATCAATGTAGAGGAGAAAGAATTTTTCTTTATATATATATAATATATATATATATATATATATATATATATATATCTATATATATATATATATATATATATATATATATATATATTTAGTGGGAGAGTTCAAAGTTCAGTGGGTCTGGTACGTATAAGAAAGAAGCTGGTACACGCACGAGAAAGCAAGCAGTTCCTTTATAGATAGACTTACGTTTCGGCCGTGGTTAATATATATATATATATATATATATATATATATATATATATATATATATATTGTCCCGACGGACCAGTTACGTAGGTTTGCCCCCCCCCCCCCCCTTGCGACAGAGTTGGTACGCCACTGGGCGTTATTACGTGCAGAAGCGCACTTACTGGAATCAGAAGTCACTTTGGCAACACTGGTTTATGATTACGGCGCACGAAAACACAGATAGGGGGTTGAAGCTCATAGGAAAGAAAAAAACACGACAATGTTAACAATATTGCGCGGAGATTGCAAAGAGGGAGGCTCGCAAAAAAGCTACGACTCAAGTTAAACTACAGAGAGGGAAGTCTCAACCGAATCCGGCATCATTTAATAGCGGGGTGGTCACAGCAAATATATGCGTCGTCGTTGGAGTAGTAGTAGTAGTAGTAGTAGTAGTAGTAGTAGTAGTAGTAGTAGTAGTAGTTAGTTAGTTTGTAGTAGTAGTAGCAGCAGCAGCAGCAGCAGTACGCGCGTGCACTTACAGCATCAGCAGTAGCAGTGACAGTAGTAGTAGTAGTAGTAGTAGTAGTTATAGATGTGACGCAGTTACCGTGACCGTAGGGGGAGTAAACAAAGAAAAAAAAAACAAAGTGATGACGATGTTTATACACATAAGCCTGCGCAGGGTTCCCCTTCAAAGGGAAGGGGTAGGGGGTTCGAGCAGCGCCCTTTCCTCCTTATAAATATATATATGGGGCAGATTTTACACAACCACCCACCCACCCCTCCCTTAAGTGACTAGGTGTAGCGGCCGCCTTCGTGCCCCCACCCCTCCTGCCTCGTTCACTGGCTTCTAATGGACCACGTGATCTCGCTAGCCAATCACGTACACGCGTGCGCTTACAGCTTCGGTGTCCAACAATTTTCACGTCGCGGAACTGGCTGATTTTTTTTTTTATTTCTTGAAACGATGGCTCTTTTTTCGTCTTTCGCCTGTGTGTCTTCCTAATGGGAAAAGAATTTCGTACAATGAGTCATGCTGATTAGCGGGTCAGCCATGTGTCACGCGCAGAGGTGATAAAGTAACACGAATAAAGTTATAGTGTAATCGAATCAGCGTAAGAATAATGGAAAACGTGAGTATTATGAGGCTCGTGGCCATGCCGGCAAAAAAAAAATCGCTCTTACGAAAAACGCGCTAATGATACGAACAGGCGGCACCGCTCTCTTTGTTCGGCAGTCACTGCGAAGAAACTCAATATGGGTGGCATAAACTCGGCTTGTACTACATTAAGTGGCTGCACTCGTACAATACGCGGCTCTCGCTAGCTTCGCGCCGCAGGATACAAAACGGTGGATTACGCGCTGATTCTTACCGACCCGACACATGTTATCGTATAAGCTTTACTGCCTAGGAAGTTAGCGCGGCAATATATCTTCACGTCACTGCCCCAGTCATATCAGGGCTGCGAGGGTCAATGAACCACTTTTGAAGTTGACCCCCCAAACACTACATTGCGTGACAACGTCAGCACCTTGTACCGATAACATGAGCCGGTGATCTTATGTCATTCAGAAAGCACGCACGAAGTTTTCCCTACGACCTCTTGATAACATTCATCACCTTGAATGGAGCGTAAAGCGAAACAATGACCTAGTCGCGTTCCGCTGGACCAAACCAAAGTTATTTTGCATCCTTTCTTTTTCGGTTTAGATTGACGAGCTGCACTCTGGGAACTCTAATGTTATAAGTTTCACTATAGTAAGTTCCTTATTAGAGGAGAAAATCTGGCTGCAAGTTTCATTTTTGAATTTCACGCCGAAATTTCCGTGCACCGCATTAGAAATTTCAAAGCGCATTTTTCGTATTTTCGCGACATTGGCTCGATACAATTTACTTGCTCTATCGCACTAAGATATGACCGTGTACTTCATTTTCATCGATTACAACCTACCCAGTAGTCGCCTACAATATCTACGACGTTATGGTGTTTGCTGCCGGAACTTTAAAATGGCGTCTCCATGGAGACGCCATTTTAAACCACTGTAAGCAAAAGTTAGCCGAAATGGGAGTTTCTCCAGCACATGAGCCCACAAAACTCCCCTGCCCAAATTATTTACTCCCTGGTAGGGAGTGAACTCGGCACTAGTCATCGTAAAACGCCCCCTGCTTAATCACAGAGTTTATGAACGACATGACCTTGTTAAACTCCCCAGGGAGTTTCAGGTCACGTCGTTATAAACTCCCTAGGGGAGTTTTAAAAACCCTCTTTAGGCGTGACGTGTGTGTGTGTGTGTGTGTGTGTGTGTGTGTGTGTGTGTGTGTGTGTGTGTGTGTGTGTGTGTGCGGGCATATGTTTGCACGTCGGTGTGAAACACATGTGCTTTGTGTGGCTAACCGTGTAAGCATCTGTCAACAGCCAATGAAATTATAAGTGCAGCGAAGAATAGCAACGACCGTTTGGTATTTACTGTGAGCATTTCAATATATTTCGCACCGTTAAACCACGCTGCACATCGGTCCGATTTCTCAACGAAACGCCGTGAATGCCGCGCTTCAAAGAGCCGAGTAACAAAAAACTTCGAAGAATAGATTAATGGTAGCAAAAGTAAGCTGTTACGATCGTCAGGGGCTGCTCCTCGAGTTTCACCGTCAAAAACTTCGAAGCGATCTGAAGTAGGCTTCGCTCGACTACGGCAGGCTGGCCGGCAACCGGTCTGAGAGTCGCGCCGGCAACGCGCTCGCCCCGTCTCCGCCGATAGTGGCTTCTCGGAGTGTCACCGGTATTACACCGGCTGTAACATCTAAGTGGTAAGAAGGCCTCGCTATGCCGTCGGTATCAAGCCGGCATCGTACCGAGCTCGCACTGCGCGCCGCCAACCGCGGCAAGCGCTACGAACTAGCACCGACCACCGGCGAGGCAAAGAATGTGTTTCACAAACAATGAAGGCTGCTGGCATGTATAACAGTCTTCTGCGCCTTGCGACCGCAGCTGTCAATGACTAACTACAAGGCGAGCGCCGAACGAGGCGGAGTACGATCGTGAGCGATTGCACCGTAAAACTTCCAAGCGGTTCGAAGTAGGCTTCGCTCGACCACGGCAGGCTGGCCGGCAACCGGTGTGAGAGTTGCGCCGGCGACGCGCTCGCCCCGTCTCCGCCGATAGTGACTTCTCGGAGTGTCACCGGTATTTCACCGGCTGCAACATCTAAGCGGTAGGAAGGCCTCGCTATGGCGTCGGTATCAAGCCGGCATCGTATTGAGCTCGCACTGCGCACCGGCCGCCGTGCATGCGAGCAACGGGAACAGCGACTGCGAACCATCTCATTCGTTTAATCTATCGCTCCGTAGCTTAAACTGCGTGGATTGCGGACACCTATTTTTGTGCATGGAAAAAACGACGAGACGTAAACTGCACAAGAGCAAGCATTTTGTGATCGCCAGCTCTCATTTATCGAATCACCGTGCCGTACTCGTGAGTGAGGCCTAGTCGTCGAATGCGGTAGCGGTGGTCTACCTCGGTTCATCGCTGGAGCTGCTAAATGTGCCTCGTTAATGTGTTCATTCAAGGCCGCGCGCACTTTGTGTATGATCCAGTGCATTTTACTGGTCCACAAACAGTACTGCTAATGCTAACTCAGCTCGTACGACAGAGCGCCAACTGATAAAACTTTTTCGCTATAGTTAAAAAAAATATTAAATATTAGGCAGGCTTAGGATAAAAGGCATGTGTGTTGAAGTGCTTACATCAGGCCACCGCAAGTTCATACTTACGCCGTGCGTATTTGTTGCTTAATTATTAGCGAAAAAAGGCTTTCACCAGCGCTACATGGGAGGTAAAAATGTGGTGCCTATATATACCCGGTGACTATATGTTAGGTGTGTACTGCGTGTGGCAAGCTGTGGTGAGTGCGAGCGTTGTGATATTACGTGAACGTTGTGATAATGTTTGTGTACTGTAATCATTGTTGAGCGCATTAAATGTAATGTAATTAAAGTTACGCTTGCGCATGGTACGGCTGCTGACGTAATTTTTTTCTTGGTCGTTGCAAAAATTTACTCCCATACTGACCTGAAAAAGTTCCCCTATGGATGTAAATGAAAACCCCCCTGGCACCATGCAAAAACCCCCTACTGATGGGGAGTAAATTTTTGACTCCCTCCAGAAAACTCCCATCTGGGTGTGCGCTAGAGGACAAGGTCATTTACTCCCATCTCGGCTTATTTCTGTTTACAGTAAATGAGAGTGCACTCTCATTTACTTTTCGCGCGTTTTCCCGCTTAGCAGGCATCGTGTCACGGAAAGTGTGGTGTTTTCCGGATCGGGATATTGTACTTAAGTAATACGCTAAAATTGTCTCGTTCTTTAGTCTAAAATGTACGTGATAGCGCGAGATTTGCTTGCTTATGTAATGTCATTGCTTATACCATGTGTGTTTTTCGTTAGGGTTCATGGCATCGAATGAGGAGGGAAAACATTGATGAGCATGCCTAAGTTTAAGAAGGTTGCAGAGTGATAAATGAACGGAGAGGAGCTCAAGTTCAGTTTTGACAGGGATCAAGCATCAGGCACGAATAACAACGTCGAAACCAGAAGGTTCACGTTCGTTAAGGGATCAACAGTGCAGGTTGTATCTGTTGCCAGGTGGCAAATTGTCAAAACATTTCTTAAGTGAAAACTCTTCGTGTTTGTCCAACTCATTTTGTTGATGTGACATCCAGAACCCTAGATTGTTAAAAAAATGGCAGCATATCCATGGGGTGAATGATGGAGAGTGGGGCGAAGTATCCGTGCGTTCATTCGTTCTTGCTTCCGTCCGTTCATGCATCCGTCTGTGTGACCGTCCGTGCGTTCATCCGTGCGTTCGTCCCCGCGTCTGTCCATGCATCCACACCTGCGTCCATCAATGCGCCCATCCGTCCGTGCAGCGATCCGTGCGTCCGTCCATACATCTGTCTGTGTGTCCGTTCGTCCATCTAGTCAACACTCCAAATACCACCATCTCGCGTCTTTCCATCATATATTCCGCATATAGAAGCACCGCCATCCAGCGGACATTCAAAGGACTAAACGAGAGGTGGCACACGCACACTTTCTTACGGCTTGCGCTTCGTGTTTACTTCCCACCTTTAACCACCTCGAGTTCATGGTATATACCAGTTCACTGTATTCATGGCACTGCGGCCCGACGCTGGCTAAACCTTTCTAAAACCAAGGAGGTTACGCCCAGCGAGTATAACGTAGCAACCATTTCTTGTCAGATAGTGCTCAATGTACATGCCAATGGCTGCAAACGGGTATGAGAGACAGGAGAATTCGGCTTTATTTAACGCGCACGCTGCGATTTTTTTATTGTTCAACAACGCACAGAAGAAATCTCCCACCGGCACCACCTCGCAGGTCAAAGCGTAAGACACGTTACGTGATACGACGAGGAACGAACGGGTGCCGCTTTAAAGAGCTTCGCCCCTAAGATTATCTTACGAGCACATCAAGCGTAGTACTTTTCGTGCATGTGTGTTTGGGGATATGGGCCCAGATCCACTGACATAGTCTTGAACGTTTAACGTTATAAAGGCGTGACTTCAGGAGCGATCTGCGACAGGAGTTTCGTATCACTATTTTTTGTTGCCCTATGTGTGGCGAGGAATTTTTAGGTTCACGAAATAAATTGTTTTTCTGGAACGATACCTCCACGTGAGAAGACTGGAGGCTATTGAGGTCGCATTGAAAAGCGGCTGTTAGCACTCTCCTCATTAAAAAAAGAAGATTAGAAGGATTACAACAATCAGAAAACTGCAATATGTAGCAGCGCAAAAATCCCATCAAGCGTGAACGGGAACGCAAAGCAATTCGGTGGATAGACAATATGTGCCAAGAAAAGTTTCGGTCAACTGTACTTGCAAACTCCACGACGATGAAGGCAAACACGCAGTGGCAAACAGAGAACTCCTTTAACGAAACAGAAGACGGCGAAACTCGGCTATGCTATCGGCATGCCCCGGAGGATGGAAGGGGAAGGCACCATATGTAATAGCTTATAGCGGAGGCTATACCACGACATACGAACGGCTCGCTCATATTGTCACCTACGCGTCTCGTCGACGACAGGTGTCGCCGGTACGAAGAGGCACGAGATATCAACGTATATAGATATGGCTTCGCAACTTTCGCGTCAGTGGGGAACGTCCATCACTGCCGTTTTCTCGGTCAACGTGCCGGGCTGCGAAACTGTGGAGCACAATGCGCAACAAGCGGAGAAGCCCGGCCAACGTTTTCTTCGTGCGAAGCTGTGACGTGCTCGCGCACTCCGTCGCCATTTTGTTTGTTTTTTCACGGCTCGCCTGACGTGACTTTGCACTACGCCACTATACCTTAGCAGCGCCCGCCGCCTCGGCCATGCGTGGGAGATTTCGCAATGCGCGCAAAGTTTTGGTAAGACGTTGCGATGAAGCTGACGCTGAAGGAAAACATAATTCTGACAACCGTCTGGGATTCGTTCTGCTGTTTTTTTTTTTTGCGGTACGGTTTCTGGGCTCTTGCGAGACTCATATTAGTTTGTGTCCGCGTGCTTGTGCAGTGCGCACGAGCAGTGCGTGCTTGTGTGTTGATATTCAGGTTTGTGTACGTGATATCGTTTCCTGAGGCACAAGTGTTTCAAACGATGTGCTCGAAAAACAAACAAGACAGAGGTGCCGAATACAGAATGTTGTTTACGTAGCATTGCTTGGATAACTTGTTTAATTATTGCCATATTTCGCACTTGAGTGTTATCTAAAGCGTTAAGTAATTAGTCTTAGGCGTTATCTAAGTCATAAGCACTTGTACTTAAGCATAACGCTTAATTGATTATCTTTGGCGTTGTCAAAAAATTAGTGTGCGGGAAAAGGCAGCACTGTTCGAGTCAGATGCGCCGTTCCCGTTTTTCTCGTCGATCTGTTGTCACGCACTTAATAAGCTTGTTCATGATATATACCGTCTTTTTTCTAAATTTTGTTGTTATTGTTGTTTTCATAACTTTTTAAAGACATCTGTCGTTGCAGGTTTGGTTCCCGCGAACAACAACATTGTTATTGGATAAGCTATATCATTATTTTTTATTTGCATATATATATATATATATATATATATATATATATATATATATATATATATATATATATATATATATATATATATGGCGCAAGGTTCTTTCAAGCGTAGGTGAGCATATTTGTCGCCTTTTTGTGTCTCACACTCTGATTTAGTGCGTCTCTTCCGACACCAGGCACTCCTGTCCTATTCCAGCCTCTTTCATTCATATTTGCTTTGTTTTCATCTCTGGCCACCCCATCGCAGTCAGGGTTTTTATTTTTTCCTCCCTCTTGCCTACGAGCTGATGGAGTGCTTTCTCCTGCCATCGTGTACCAAAAGCGCGATTCTTTGTTCTCTGTAGAAGATTCAGGGGTAAGATAAAACATTCTCTCATTTCCTAACCCTTCCCATCACCGAGAGGAAGACCCTGCGCTTAGCCGAAAAGCACTAAGACTTGTGCAAAAGGTTGTACGGGCGGTATTCTCTTGCAGAAGGTCCATATATCACCGCAGCGGCTTCAGGTTATAGTGAGCGCAAATGCAGCCTGGGATGCGAGATTACCAGCACGGCCTGCTATACAACGATATGGCACTAACGGCATCGTTCCGGCCATCTTGCTAGCCATCTTCACGTGGTGTGCATGGAGGGCCTTCGTTTTCCTACCCGGCAGCGTTCTGTCGAAATGCAAGGGGCGCCATTGTTGGTGCCCTGCAGCTCAGCTCACTGCCGCTTGACTTTGTTGTGCGGTCGCCTCGCTACGCGGTGTCGCACGTTGCTCACATTTCCTAGCGCCATGATGACGGGCCAGCCACGCGAACCGTGGCTTTTGACAGATGACTGCGGTACCAAGACGGATTTGCGCAAAGCACGCGTTGACGACACCCGCTGGAGCTGCCTCCTTGTCGCGAATGACTGCCCGGTTGCCACTGATTCTTCGCGCTCTGCGAAAGATGGCTGGCGATGTGGTTACTCAATTGCGCAAGCATTAGCATGTATTACTCAATCACATGGGCATGTGTGGTCATGGTCGGAGTGATTGGGATACAAGCAACGCGGTCCACTAGAGGTCTTCGACCTGCTTTGCCAGTTATTTTAAGCTCGCTTGCGAGCCAGAACTTGGACATTTGCGCTTGTTGAGGGTATACGGCCGTTCGGAGTATTATTTCAGCAGCCTTACATGAAATCGGCTTCGCGCAGAAGTAGTATCTCCGGGCAATAAAGTCCTTTAATGGTCATTACAAATGACTTTTTTTCAACCTTTTTCATCTTCGCTGCCCTCAACGGAGTTATGAATACAATGGTACCGCATAAAGGAGTCATTTCCTCACAGTATAATGACAAAATAAATACACTTAAATCGCTGATATAACAAATGTCTTCCATTTATTGGGGAACTCAAAAACGACCCAATAAAATACAAACTGATGTCCGTGCTGCTAAGTCACGTGCATGGTTCAGCTGAGATTGTTAGCCAAAAAGCGGTCATCAACAAATTATCTAAGGAGTCTAATTTTTCTCCAAGAGATGAGTGTTAAAGCATTTGAATCTAGGCTCTTTGCGCGCCATTCGAATCATACAACAGAGTCATGGTGTTGATCACGAAGAGCTTTAGTGTTTTAATTGGTAATTGTAGGGCACATTTTGTAATTGCCGAACTGAAGTTGATGAGTCGAGGGATATTATGCCTACCTAGCAGAAATTCCAAGATAGTACCTCATTTGCAGACATGCGGCGCTAAAATGTTCTATGGAATACAGTTGTGTTTTAGTTAAGTTCCCATAAGCTTGCCTTGAACATTCTGGTATACACGTAACGGGAACCGCGTTACATTAGAGAGCTTTGGAATTGAATGCCCAGGGATGGATTTCACAGCGTTCTATTCCGAGACTATTCTCGCATTGCTGATAATGTCCGCTCATAGTTACTTAGCACGAAAGGAAAAAAAATACGCCGTCTCCCACTAAAGGGAACCACGAGTAGGATGCTAAGTGGTGCATGGGTTCTGTCATTAGGGGCAGCTTGCCCGATGTTAACGCCTCCTTGCAAGAGCAGCAAACCATGAATCCACTGTAGTTACTGTTGGTGTTACTCGTCCCGAACTCTTGTTAGAGCACGCCACGCGGGGGAATTCATCACCACGCCGTGCGGTAGCGCGTGGGTTCATCGCGCGTCTGCAGAATCTCGTTCCCCAACGCCATCACGTGATTCTTGAGAGAGTGTAAGGGGGAGAGGCCACAACATCTCGCCCAGCCCTTTACACGGACTGGAACGCGCTTACACGTGAGCGCGTTCTGGCAGTGCTCGGGCCAGCTATTGCGCATGCGCAGAAGGCGTGGTCGCGCCGCACACCATCGGATTGGAAACTTCGCCGTAGGTTGCTTCGCTTCTAAAAACAGAAGATGTTCATATAGAGCAAGTAAAACAAGCAACATGGCGCAGCATGCATTTGGCCTCAAGTAAGAAGCATATTTCGTGTGTTAATTATCGGTTCTGGTTTGCTATCCGCGCTAATAAAACCTTATCACCACAAATGTCGCACGTGTCCACAGAGATGGACGCAGCTTCTCGGAAACATCATGTCCGGCGCTGAACCACGGTGCAGGTGCTGCTTGTTGAGTTGGCCACGTCACGGGCTCGTCGTGGTCAGGCTCTCTAGTAGTGGCTACACTGCCGGCTTAATGAAGGGCTCACTGAGAGCGTTGTCCTTCGAGCTGCGCGTAATGCGTCATTATTAACGAAGGCTGAAAGTTTACCCGCATCATTTCGACGTCAAGTATAGGAGGCCCACAGTGTAGACATGGGTTTTGCGAAGGGCAGGTTTTAGGCCGCAGGCCTGTTCTTTTTTTTTACCTGCGTTGAGTACAGGCATGACCGAGCTAGAGGAGAGACACTTAACTTCAACAGTCCGGTCATCATTACCTGAGCCCATCCTGTGTGCGCGGGCCTCCGTGTAATGAGCGTGCCGTGTAATGAGTGCTTTCATCATTTCCCGACACGGTTCATTAAGACCGCCCTACTATAGAAACGCGGGGCATTGCCTTTCATTCATGTGTTCGGTGGCTGAACGTTGGGCTCGAATTATACGGACTGCTGGTGGAGGCCTGTTTGCACGCGTAAACTATTTTAACCCGGTATATGTCGACATAGCAGTAACCGGGCCGCCTTAATATAACAGGGTCGTAACAAACCTGCTTTACAGCCGCTGTAATGCACTCAGTAAAACTTGCTAGAATAATGCCATTAGGTGTGAAGCAGCTCTTTGGCTAGCCTATGTACACTGTCCCGTGCGTCCGCACAAAGGCGCCGCAACGCGTTCCCCCCGCCGCAGTTGTTGGAACGATGCCAAGTAGGTCAAGTCGTAGCTCCGCGTTGACATCACTCTCTCCTTCTCCCGCAGAAGCTGCCGGCTCCTCCCGCCACTCGCAACACACTTCTTTTTCGCTTGACCCTCCTCACCGCCCACAAGGCTCGCCCACAACGCTTGACCACACGTCGAGTGAAAAACAATCTTCCGGCTCGTTTATCTGCGGTGAAACACAAAACCCAACCCACCTCCCGTGTATTTGCGTTTCAAAGAAACGTTTGCACCAGTGAAGGCTACACCTAGTTTCGTTTCGAACCATTCTTCCAGCACCTGCGTCGACCCCCGTTTTAGCCGGGTCAACGGCGTGCCCACTACTGCTGCTTCCGCATCCTATAAGGGTTCTCTTCGGGGAGATGGTCCATTTCTTTTCAATTACCGTACCATTTAACCCTAGTTCATCGACGTAGCACTATATAAAGCTAAGATTAAAAAAAATCGTCAGATCCCACGTACATGGGAATCGACGTTATGCGAAGCATGCGGAGGGAAGGTGACCATGTTGCAATTTTTTTAATGAGCGACACTTCATGAAATGCCGCTATATATATGTACAAATGTTGCACGCGTAGACATAGATTGAAGAGTTTGAGCTCTCTATATAACCAGCTGTTCGCACTTGCGCAACGATGCCAACTGGGACATGCGTATTAGCAACACCAGAAGCTGATATGAAGCGCTGATGCTCGCGAGGATGCTCGCCCTGGACACTGCTATGTAAATCAACTTTAACGCATGACAACTAACCGCAATTGACGTTAACCCGACGTGACGGCTGCATCAAAGGAGTACATATGTATTTTTCGTAAAGTTTGGTAGGCAGCACTGCAACCACTATTGACGTTTGACGAAGATTGGCGTCTATTTGGAAAGTAGTTCCGCGACCTGGCATAGCTCTGTGGTAAAATGCTTCATTGCCACGAAGAATGGCTGGGTTCGATTCCTACTGGTACACTGACATTTATTCTTTGCATTCGTCAGATTGACGCTACCGATGTCGGCTATTTCATAACGCTTGCGCGTTAAAATTGCCCATGTGTGTTCTCGTCGTTACTGGGTAGATACTAAGTTTCAATCACCTGTGGCACATACCCGCATACCAGCGGCACATACCCGCCCGTGGGCATGGGCCACCACTGTCTGGCGGGAAGTTTTTTACGACGAACGCGACGTGATTTTGACATTATTTATGTCCTAAGCAGTGTGTCATATTCATGAAACCATCTTACCATGCTAATTTTAGTTCACGCCAAGTTAAGGAGATGACCACGAGAGCACACAAACGTAAGTGACCAGAAAGATAGATAGATAGATAGATAGATAGATAGATAGATAGATAGATAGATACGCTCAATGTCAGTGAAGTTCGCTAACAAATGTTTCGCATTTAAAAGCAGCCTACCCGAGGAACTCCGCTGTTGCGCACTGTTATATATATAAATGTTAATATCTGTGGTGTCGTTACACATACGTACAATTAGCTGCCTAAAAAAGTCAGACTTCTGAAGACTATCGTCTATGGACTCGCTTAATTATACCTACAGGGCAGAACTCGGCCAATATAGCTCCTTGGGAGCTGCGTAGCGCTTTACAATGTTGCCTTCCATCCGCCATACTTTGTCCAGCAATTGAGCGACAATTCTGAAACAAGTAAACGTTATTGCTCTGCCATATGGACGAAAAAAAATTTAAGTAAGGTAAAGTAAAGAAAATAATGTGTTACTCGCATTTCAACACTGACAAAGCTCCACTTCTGCGATTGTGTTCAAAACAAAACACCGTTATTATTTGATGAATTCACCCGAACTGAAAGCACAGTACTGCAACGCAAGGAAGGTCAGACGTGGAAAATCAGCACACACACACACACACACATATATATATATATATATATATATATATATATATATATATATATATATATATATATATATATATATATATATATATATATATATATAACTTTACACGCCACTGCTCATAGTGCATCTACGTATTGCTCTTCCAGCTGCACTGTTTAAAGTCACTATATACCGCACGTATTTTTCTTTCTGGAATTCATTACAAAGCACTGAGCGCTTAAATTCCTGCGGCTCAAAAAGTTTCGTTGCCTCGCTTCAACGAACCGTGCCTTGATCGAGAGAGGTGGGATTTTCTTTGTTGTTTCTTGCTTTGTGAAACGGCTGGATCTGGATACTGCGGCTGCTGCCGGCACGTCGTCGGTTTGATCAGCCGCTCGAAGTGGTGCGTTGGCGCGCGCCTCAGTTCACCCACTCGTTTTGAGAGACGTGGAATTTGACCACCTCTCCTTTTTGTTTTTCTTTCGTTATTCCATCACACTAACCACTTTGAAAATAGATCGTATGCTGTTCATGAGGACTGTGTTGAAAGAAAGAGAGGACAGGATTGTGCACTCGACGCATCAGGGACTTAGGAGCAGCCCTGATGCGTCTTTGTGCGCCAACATCTCTTTATATGACGTGAATGAAGAAGGATTGAAAGAAAGAAAGAAAGAAAGAAAGAAAAGAAGAAAGAAAGAAAGAAGAAGAAGAAAGAAAGAAAGAAAAGAAGAAAGAAAGAAAGAAAAGAGAAAAAGAAAGAAGGAAAAGATAAATGAATGAATGAATGAATGAATGAATGAATGAATGAATGAATGAATGAATGAATGAATCAGCCCGTGCATATTACATCGCCGTGGCATGGGCTTGCATATGAAAAACAGAGCAATACCTTATGTGTACAAATACTAAGTATAGGTAAGGAGAAGATAATTTTAAGTCACTTTTTTAACCTCAAACGAAGAGCATGTGATAAGAGCATGTGATATTGTTACCGTTTGATCGCGTGCGCAGCATAATATTTCCACGCACTGCAGACTCATTTCAAGTAAGAGAACTTTATTTTAAAATTATCCTGAGGAGCCGATGACCGTCAAGAAGCCGGGTCGACTGCGGGCGGCACCCACGTTGGGATCCGAAGGAAATGCCCCTCCCCCAAACTTCGGGCCCTCTGGACAGCCCGGACTGGGACCTCCCGGTCCGAGCTGGTGTTTGTTGTCCTCCAGGCGTCTTGTGTGCTGGGAGGTTCGCCATCGCGCAGTGCCGTGCATTGCCAGAGCATGTGAGATAACGTGCGTCGTCTATCATCGCAATGAAGGTGGTGAGACTTCACGCTATCAATAATCTCACTGTAATCTAAAGGCAACGAGTCACTACCGGTGTGCAGTATTCTTAATGCGATTGACTGGGGCGCTCGAGAGTTGCGGGTGCGGGAGCGGGAACTTACGCCAGGACAATTGATAGTGTTTACATATTCCATTAACGGTGAGCAGGGAATCAAGCTGCTGGATGCCTTCTCCCAAATTAGAGGACGAATGTCCATCATGGTGAGACAATGCGCGTGCGACGGCTAACTTCAGTCGTGAGTGGCGATGTTTTGACACTGCCGTTGCACATCAACATTAAGTGATAGTGCGGGCTTGCAGTATATAGATGCGATGAAGAAAAAGCACCTACGTTTTTTTTTTCTCTACGTACGTCCACAGTACTTTTTCTCTATACATTACTAAATCTCGCCGGCACACATGTGGGCTCACCGGTAATGGTTAGCTGATACTACGCTCACTAAACCGTCAGAAAAGAAGTGTTTCTATTGTTTCTTTGTAATGCTGTACCAATCAATTGAAGCGCTGAAACATGTTTTCCCATGAAGCTCCTAAAAATAATATGAAACAATACTTTATTCCTTCGATTTTAATGACTATGTACTCTGTTAAGTCGAACGTGAAACCAGAAGATAGAGGGGCTTAGCTTTTCCTCCATTGAAGCGTTTAATTGTGTATCGATTTTCTCAGCCCACTGGACGTGATTTAACAAGTTCAACGTAAAGAGCCGTCAGCTTTTTCTTCTTTTAAATGGAACAAAGTGTTTTGATAACGCATAGACATTATAAATATACCAATATATTTTATATTGTCGACCATGGATTACTTCAGGTGTGACAGCCATAACAAAACACAAAGATATTATGGCGCACGTTGAAATAATAAAACATCAGTTCGCAATGATCGCGCTCGAAACCTTATTCATAACCTCAGTGGCCTTGCGAAAAGGAATGTGGGCCTTCGATTTTGCATTTAGGTCGGCTTTCGAGTTAATGGCCAGCTGCCCAGTTTATACGATGGCTGACCGACGCACGTAATGAGGTTTTCGGCTTAATGATAGGCTTATGTAACTACCTCTCGAATACTGAGCTGTGCACAGGCGCCTGATGGCCGGTGAACATAATATTGAAGAAATCATTAGTGCGTTAATCGCTATTATCCTGGAAAAGATGTTGGCGTCATTAATTTCGATTGATTGATTGGCGGGATATTTTTTGCAGATTTCGGAATATCTTTCAAAGTCGCAATTCGATTGAAACCCAGACAGACGCGGGTGCACTTTAAATGGCCTCTTGACCATTCATTCCTTCTGAGAGACAAAAAATCGGCCTCGTATCTGCGTGCTTTGCTGCAAATGTCACAGAAAGGCGTTAGTCTTCTGCCGGCCGTACTACATGAGCCCTGAGGCATGTCTTGTAGAGTGGATTGTATTTCATCGAGCGGCCACTTATGTTTAGCCTGCAGCCTCAGGCTACAGCACTGCACTGGCCCAGGCCGGCCCAAAAGCTGGGCCGAGCCGGGTAAGGCATTGTTGGAGCGGGCCCGGGCCTGAGTCAGGCCCGTATTAGGCCTAGTTCTCATACATGTCAGTATAACGGCATGTGTACGCTGTCTGGCGTTGTTTTTTTAACCTATTATTCAACCTATTTTGTCAACTGAAAAGCTGACACCGTGCACGCCGGGCATGAAGCCTACAGAAGCAATAGAATATGCTTGATCTACGTGAAGGGACCTTCCACACGGGCGCTAGCCCTGTTGAAGGTTGGCTTGTTCTTTACCTTCCACCGTTTCTTCCCGCCATAGTCACCGCTTTTTTTTTATTTCTGCCACGCATCTCATTGTCCACTTTGGCCGCTGCCGCGACCAGCAAGCCTAAAACCACAACCGCGAGCCAGAGACAGCCAAACTTCGCTCGTATGTTTGCACCGAAGCCTTCGGCTATCGGCGGCTATAGGTACTTTTGTTCCCTGCGTGGGATAGCGTGGGATAGCTCCCCACGCACCCAACACGCTCCTTTCGACGAAGAGCGCTAAAGAAGCCCTTTCTGGGGCTTCTTCAGCATCAACTCTCTTTAGGGGTCATTGTACTCTCTTCTGAGAGTCATGTGACCCACAAGAAAGTCAAAGTGTACTTTTCAGAAAGAGTCATCTGCGTGGAAAGTTGGAGCCCTCCGAGAGAAGTCAAAGGACTCGTTTTTTTTTTCCTTTTAGAGTGTTGAGCCGGGCAAAGACTGCATTCTCAGAACAGTAAAAACTGATGTGAACAGTAGTCTTGCTTGCGGAGCGCGATGTTGCTACTTTCTCAAGGTCCCTCTGTTCATACGAAAGCCTTACTAGCTTCGGTGGGCGAGGCACCAGCTGTATCTCGTCAAATATTATACAGCTGCTATTGGTTGGTAGTTCACGTAAATTAAAACAGAAGTTTTGATCACACACGATCCTTGCCTTGAAGATGTTATGTTGCTCGGACCGGAGCCGTGCTTGGTAGTTAGCTAAAATTACCAGTAACCGTACCAGTACGCAAAGGAATCACAATCCAAAACAGTGATCACGTTTCCATGACGCGCGCAGACGTAGCTTTCTTCCCCTATGTCATCTTTTACAGTGTATTCTGAAGAGAACTCTCCGTGCGTGAGAAGAGAGGAACGGCTTAAATTGTGTGACAAATTCCTGTGAGTCCGCTCGCTCTGGAACTTCTTCGACAATTTTTTTTTTCATCAATTGAATCATGAGGCAACCAACTCCTATGCGGCGGTCATTGAATGATTACTTGCCAAAATGTTTCAGGATCTTTCCATTTAAAACAACGCTGGGTGGTTGTTGTCCTCACCTAAATAAGTATTACAGGAGGGCGCAGTGTGATTATCCGGCAGATAAGTTGAAACTTTTGTGCGAACTACCTAGGTGAATTAATGAATGAGCTACGAAGTGAAGGATTGATTGTGGTGGACAAATCGCGTTGCCAAATTGAAAACAAAAACTATAGTGATCGTGAATTAGCAATTAAAAGTGCACTTTTTAATGTGCTTCATTTTTGTAAATGAAACTCATCACTCATATTTACCTTTTCATAAACGCCTCCCTGGGCGCCGCCATAGCCCTCCTTGGGCTGTGCAAATTGGTGCGTCCCCTCGAAAATGCACTGGCAACGCTGCGCCCTTAGCCTTTGTACTCCCGCGCAAAGCCCATCATGGCGGTGTTTTTTTTTCCTTCATGTGAAAAGGTATATAGCGCGAAGTTCTTTCATGGGCGCCACCATGTTCTTTAGCAGGCGGTGCTGTCTCTAATCTGGCAAGCCACAGCTGGCACACGCAAGTGCGCAGAGCCTCCTGCAAGCCAGCCTTCGCTACAGCAACACTACCACTTGTGACCGCTGGAGACATGACAACACATTCCACAAGACACTACTTCACTTCATACACAACACCGGCCTAACGGCACACAATAAATACACATGCACGAAGAAAATATTATACCTTAAGAGAAATTTTATGCCGCTATATAAAAAAGGACGAAACTCGCCTTTGCGTTTCCACGAACACTCCGTGCGTCGGTATGCGCAAAACGGCTAGTATACGAGCCATTTTGCGCATACCGGCGCACAGAGGTTTCCACAAAAAAAAACATAAAAGAGGAAAAACGCGAGTTGCCAGACCGCTTCTGCTCGCCCTGTGAGAAGGGTCTAAGGAAATAACAAAAAGGACCTGCCATAACGCAGCATGGTTTCATCCATCGTATATTTTATCCGAATTCGGTGTTTTCGTTACCATATTGTGTATATGAAAAAAAAATGGCCGCCTCAGTATAGCTTGGCCGCTAAATTGTTGCGCTGGCACCACCGCGGTGGTCTAATGGCTAAGGTGCTCGGCTGCTGACCCGCAGGTCGCGGGATCAAATCTCGGCTGTGGCGGCTGCAGTTCCGATGGAGGCGGAAATGTTGTAGGCCCGTGTACTCAGATTTGGGTGCACGTTAAAGAACCCCAGGTGGTCAAAATTTCCGGAGCCCTCCACTACGGCGTCTCTCATAATCAAGTAGTGGTTTTGGGACGTTAAACCCCACAAATCATCATCAATAAGTGCCTTCACCGATGTATGCATATTTTCTGTTTCTTTTCATCTGCAGCGAGGCCTTCTCGTGATCGACACCGCACGCTGTTTTGTTGATGTGCTAATGGCCTAAAAAGCAGACAAAATCTTCCAAGCGTCTATTAATCGATACTCGACCTTTACTACTGCGTCCTGCTTTCATCTTAATGGCTGTTCAATGTCGCTGTGTGCGTATAGGGTACGTTCACGACAGCAGTCACGCAGCCCTTAGGCCCGGAATTCTCACTGTGCAAGCGTCACGTTTTCTATCCGGCCATCGAATCGCTCGAGAACGAACCTCCCTTATCCCACCCTCGCAGGATTCCAGAGTTGGAAGCCATTTGTCTCAATCGGGTGCGCGGTGGTGTTCCCAAAGAGAACCGCAATCGATGCCTCAGCCTTCCGTAGCAGGGAGACCCGAAATAGAACGCGTCTAGATATCGCGCAGCAAATCCATTTTCCTCGGGACTCACTGTTCCCAAAGGGTCGATGTTCCGAACGCGAACCGCACACGACTGTGTAAGTGACGGCTGGCCTGATAACGCTCAGAACTTTTCGATAATTGCTCTTTAAAATTTTATTCGCTTTCGTGTAAGTTCGTCGCGTATTGAGAAAAGCTATAGGTAAGAGAGCAGTAGCTAGTCAATTGATCTATATAAAATGTAACTGCAATAACCGCGGTATAAAGCTTAGCGACTTTAGCGTAGAGAATTTTGTCGAGATCACTGCTCCTGCAGTTTTGTCCCGATGCGCATCCAAAATTTTTTTAAAAAGGAAGAAAGCTCATGTTGTCAAAATTAACCTGCTATCCTTAATACAACGTGCCTTAATGGTCAAGTCTGTATTCTTAAGCCATAATTTCCTCCTCCCCTCTTTTTTTCATGTTATGGTTGCGTTGAAACATCTAAAGTGTCACAGTGTTCTTTTATTTCCTCCCTTTTCGACTAAGCCTTTCACGCATGGCGACCCCGCTTGCCCCTACAGCACTCAGAAGTTTGAGTCTATTATCATCGCGCAAGCACAACATGCTGAGTAGGGATGATTATTCTGACTGTCTTCTAGCTTGTTGAAGTGTAACAGGGCAGTGATATACACCTGAGCGTGACGTAGTTAATAAAGACGTATGTAGTCTATGGCCGGGTGCGCGCGAAAGGAAACTGTAATCGTTCGGGAGGGGAGGGGGCGTAGTTTAGTATTGACGTGACGTCATGAAACCGATAATGACATTCGCGTAATGGCCGCCAGACTGGACAAGCGGTTGTTTATCAATTGAAACATTACGACAAGATAGGGCTGCGACGCCCGCTTAATGTGTATGCTCGTGTTTAGGCTGTTGAAGGCGATCAATATAAAGCAGTTGCACGAGGCTTTATGCCTTAATGAACCGTACAGCTCAATCGAAATCACCCGTGGAAGCTTTGCACGTTCGTTCACCAGGCACGTATTCACCAGAAACCAGCTATAGTACCTTCGTGGTAGCGGTGTTAAGAACAGCCCGATTACTCGACATACACTATATGCTCTACAGCGGTGGCCGAACTATCGAAAGTTTCATTTCGTATGTTCGCTTTGCTATTGATCAGTGGGCTTCGCTAATGATATGCCCCGCATTGTGATTTATTGAAGCATTCTCTTGCAAAAGCTTTTAGTGTAAGACAATTTTATTTTTCTGAATACGGGCTGACATTATTTGAAAACCATGTAGGCATACATAGCCCCCACAAAATTTCACTTTCGCGTTGCGGCGCCCCGCCGCGGTGGTCTAGTGGCTAAGGTACTCGGCTGCTGACCCGCAGGTCGCGGGTTCGGATCCCGGCTGTGGCGGCTGCATTTCCGATAGAGGCGGAAATGTTGTAGGCCCGTGTGCTCAGATTTGGGCGCACGTTAAAGAACCCCAGGTGGTCGAAATTTCCGGAGCCCTCCACTACGGCGTCTCTCATAATCATATGTTTGTTTTGGGACGTTAAACCCCACACAAAAAAAAACTCCCGCGTTGCGGCATAGCAACGCTGCACAGGGCCGGCTCCCGCCAACAGGTCCTTCAAATCCTCTTTGCAAGGTAAACAACCTTTGGTAATATATTACACGCGCGAGCACACATACCTAGCCTTGCTCGCTAATGTTAACATCGACGTGCGGGCACCGAGTTTTTCAAAAGTCACTCACTCTCTTGGAGACTTTCATGATCCCTAATTTCGCGTGGCCTTGGTCGTAGCTGACGTGGGGTATAGCTATACTAAATATGTCAATGTCCGCGGCCTACACATGCCGGCTCATGTTACGCAACGAGCCCTTTGGTGGCGTCATGCGCCGCTTGGCCCGAAAGCGTGATAATTTGTTATTTGTTTTTCATACAACCTATTTGATATACAGCCTAATAAGTTTGAAAGAGAAATAAAGGAGAGGAATGCCGACATGACTTTTGCGGTTAGAATGCGGCAATCGACAGACAATCTGCAAGTGCCTAATGAACTGTGTTGAAAACATCGTGTCATACTTTTACATCTGACTGACCAGTGGCAAAACGCACTTACGAAATAAAAGTTTTTGTTAATTCGTTTCCTGTTTATTAACTATCGCAAAACGGGGTACGTTGTGCCGAGAATGAGCCGCATGTGGCTGGGTCTCGGGTCAACAAAGCTACTTTGTTGCAATGTGCTAAATACATGAGTAATTAGGTGCACACGGTTTTGCTCTTTATTATTATTATTATTATTATTATTATTATTATTATTATTATTATTATTATTATTATTATTATTATTATTATTATTATTATTATTATTATTATTATTATTATTATTATTATTATTATTAATGCAACTTGAGCGCGGCTCTTTTCACAGCTTTTTGAACATGGCACGAAAGTACACGAGGCAACACTTGACGGATAGATGACGACTTGAGTGGTGATAGTGATTACTGCAACGTGAAACATTTCTTATTACACTGTGTTATTTTCATACTCAATGTGAACAGCCAATGCATTGCCCATGTTTGGCGCTAGTTCCCGCAGGCAGCCACCCATTCATAGATGACCTTTCAGTGAACGCAGGCTCTGTTTGTCCTTCCCACGTTTCGGTCTAAGTTCCGAGTCCTGCCCGACTCGCGAGATTATGGTTCCGACGATGACGATGTCTGCAGTGTTGACCTGTTAATATTCCTGAGAGCGTCGGGGCCGACCTCGAAATTACTGAGTAAACAGGGCGAGCCTCGCCTACGCTCGGAAGCTAGCAAATTATCTGAACTGTTTACCTGCGATATCGATCCGATAGCCCACTCAGAATGCAAGCAGTGGGAATTACCCAGAACCGAGCTGTTTGACTTGCACGCAAGCAACGTGGAGGAAAACGAAAATGACAAGCACGCATGCCGAGGCTCGATGCGGATGACTAGGAGCCGGCTCTCTTAAGATAGCACACGACGACGCGAGATGCATCGCCATAGCGACACAAGTTGGGCTTATTTTTTTGACGTCTTACAGGCGCATAGCGAAGTTAGTCTTGAAAAAAGACAAGAAAAAAATATGTGAACGTAAACAGTGGAAAAAGTGTGGCGCAAATATACGTAGGTGTACTATTGGTGTTATAGCGACGGAAAGAAACGCGAACAGCGAAAAGGTTTCTATCGGCACAGTCCGAACTCCAGCATATATTGACTGTTGCAAGACGAATCTGTGCTTTCAGCCGGCGTCACCGTATGAAGTCTGTCGTGGATCACCGTAGCGCTGTGGTGAATCTCAGGTTCAAGGTCGCAGGTTTCATTTCCAGCCTATAGCTTTGCACCTCTATCAATGCGTAATGTAAAAAAAATACTTTTGCAGTTTGATTTATTTTCACGTTAAGGAACGCTCAAACGCCACTCAGTGGATGGCAATGGGATGAAATGTTGTTTTAGTATTCAACTAAAACTAGTATTTTAGTATTCATAAATGAGTATTTTAGTATTCAGCGCATGCGAATCAAGTCGGAGTGAACGTATAGAATTAATGCTCCGTCACCCAGCAATCCTAACTTACATAGGTGCTTATATAACGTAATTTCACGTTACTAAACCGAGCAGATGCCGCGAAATATCAGCTTTTACGAAGGGCGTAAGAAAGGCACAAAATTATGCATCTAGCTTCACGACTTGACACTGACTCCGTCATACGTGGGATACATTTGGAGAACGTCGTTTCATTGAATTCTTTTAACGGGTAATAGTAAACTTTTATTTTCCGAGAGAGTGTTTTATAAGTAGGCCTTTGTCGAACTGTATCCGCTGATGTAATCTCATTTAGAGCGCGTTTACGTGTGTACGTTTCAAAATCGGGACATATACAAACATGTGTTACGGGAACAATAGTTAGGAAAAGCGTAATGCCGTGTGCCGGTGACGCGTTTTTCCCCTTGTTCACAGAGGTGGTACAGTCGTCACGGTCCTTAGCATTTTGATGTAAAAGGTGCTGGTTCGCATTTTGAAGGATGGGAAATGCTAGAGACCGTGTACTGTGTGTGCGATGTTCGTGCACGTTAAAAAGAAACACCTGCTGATTGAAATTTCCGGCCACCTTCACTACGGCGTGGCACATCGCATTTGCGTGTAAAACCGCCGCAATTATGTTTCCTTCTTCCCGCGTTTGAGGCGAAAGTGGCTGCACGCAAGATTTTTCTCTATCGGTGTATGAATACCAGTTCAACGCTCCGTATACATTTCTTTAATCGGAAAAGTTCGCCATCAGCAAACTAAATAGTGCTCCAAGTGCGCAAGCTTTGCTTACGCCGCTGTCATCGCGAGCCTGTTTTTATGCTCGCTATCAAACGCAAATGTCTCCCAGTCATCTTCGAATCACCCTCATTTAAGCCAACTTCCCTATCGCACTTCGTACCTGAAAATTTTCTCATTTCATCGCTCCAGCAGTGGCGACTGTCCACCGCACCTTCCTCTCTCTACTGCCCTAGTTCAGCAATTTTTATCATCTCCAGAGCAGATCCCATGTCTGATTAGACTGTTAAGCGAAGTTTCTAACCAGTTCTCTGCTAACTGTTTCTTCGTCACTTTTCCCAGAAGCCTCCACCGCTTCTTGGCGAACCTAGTATTTACTACAAGCAGCCTATCTACTATTTGATCTCGAGTTGTCAATGCGTATATTCCACGCCACTGTCAAACTAAGCTGCCAGCACGTATGACTTCCCGGCACATCCGGTTGTGCTTCCAATCTCGCCACACATTCCGCTGCTCTCACTGACCACCACTGGCCATCTGCCCCTCCACCTTGCGTGGCTTGCTTACGTCCGCTTCTTTTTCCTTAATGCAGACTTGCTTATCAACTGCCCTTGTTCACTCTCTGAACATGCTACATTGTCTCTTCAATTCACACCTGCCATTTTTCGTTCCAACGCGCGCTTCGTAATCCTCAATTTTCCAAATTATCTTGCTGATTACGTGGCTCGGTCTATTCTGTGACGCATCAATAAGCTTTCGGCATCAGCTGAGCACAGAGCGAATGTAATAGTAGGGCGGTTGTTTCATATCCACACACCATGCAATACGATTGATTGATATGTGGGGATTAACATTCAAAAACCACCATATGATTATGAGAAACACCGTAGTGGAGGGCTCCGGAATTTTCGACCAATTGGGGTTCTTTAACGTGCATTCAAATCTAAGCACACGGGCCTACAACATTTCCGCCTCCATCAGCAATGCAGCCGCTGGACCCGGGATTCGATCCCACGACCTGCGGGTCAGCAGCCGAGTACCTTAGCCACTAGACCACCGTGGCTGGGTCCCATGCAATTTGAAAAGAGCTTGCAAGAACTTCTCTGGCCTAGTTTGGGGTTAGTTCTTGACATTTAGACCACACACACACACACACACACACACACACACACACACACACACACACACGCGCGCACATGCACGCGCACACGCACACGCACACGTACACAAAGTTCTCAATACCCATGCTGTCGTTCCTTTTTGTAATTTGTCTTTTCTTTGTGGTCAATATGTCAAGCACAAATAGGGTTGCATGCAGTGGTAGGTTACTACTAATCCGGCAGTCACAGGTGCAAGAAAGGACACAAGGAAATACAGGTTGCCGACTCTATTTCCCCGTTGCCATTGCGGCATCAGCGTTCATCGCGTTGTTAATTTACCTCTGATGGGACAGGTAGCCCTTTTATAGTTGGGAGCAAGCGCAGGCTCACTTTAATTAGCACGCGCACCTGTTCCGATGGGTATACTGACGCACAAATTTTTCGCTCGCAATTGGACAGGTGTCAACCTTTACAAAGTCGAACTTGTCCCCCGTGGGCAGCTATACAACATCCTCTTGGTAGTTTATTCTTGTACTCGGCGGGCTCACTAATTAGGTCACCGGATCATTCCCTACAGCCATGCGGCTGTAGTTGCTTCCAGACGCATTGTCCGGAACTTTTGCGTGGGTCTCCCGCCCGGCATTTCGTATAACCGTGGGGATTAAGTGCGCGCCACCACCACATCGTTTCGTATGTGATGCAATTCCCCAAGTGCCGAGTTGTATATGCGTCTACCTGAGCTTTTTTTTTTCTGCGTGATTACGGGGTCGTGTTACGATGACTGGGGCCCTTCTTTACGTCACCGTCTGACAGCCGAGTGTAATCAAAGCTAGTCGGGGCCGCTTAATATTGAACTTTTAATCAGTTCCTGGTGAAATTTTGGCTATATCTGGAAAACTGAACGGGAAATGACCGGTTTCCTGGCTGTATCCAGAACTATATGCGGAAACTGATTAAGAGTCTCGCTGATAGGATTGCGTACGCAACCGGTGCCTAAGTACGGTAAAGATTAAGGATGACCGTGTTGATTGTACGAATTTCGCGCCCTTATCCAAATGCGGCAGGTTTAGGAAGTTAAGCTTTCATCCCGGTGTTATTTCGTGTTGCGTTTGTGACGTGCCCTTCAAGAGCGCTTTGCTTTAGCAACGCTTCATATGTTCTGGGACCTTGTTTGTGGGCGTGCCCCACGGAGTAAGATGGAGTGCCGTCTCTTTTTCATAAACGGTACTTGGGAGAAACTGAACCTTCTTCAACCGTCAAAAAAAGGCTATAGGCAAACCAAATGGCCTGAACATGGAGTTTAAAACATGGGATTCAGTGCGCCGAATCACATTTGTTAGTATTATTGGCGCAAGTGCAAGGCTGACATTGCAAAGTCAATATACAGATGCCAGACTGGAAAAAAATACTGGCGATAGTGTTGGAGACGCCCCCGACACGCTAACGGCTGTTAGTATACGCTTGATCCAATCACCCCATAACAATGGTCTCGATTTTGGCTGCCTCGACACCTTAAGCCACTCACACTAAAGTTTTAAGCGTACTCGGAATTCGTGCATGCAGGCGTTGTGCTTACGTTGACGTCACCTTCAAATATCGGGGATAACTTATAGTTCGACTAACGCCAGGGTGCTTCTGATGCAGGCGTTACGTCGCTTTTGTTGTTATCTTCGAAGACGACATGTCGACAGGGCAGAGGAACTTATGAACTAGAAGAAAAGAAGGTGGTAAAAATTTACCCGTCGTGATACGCGCAAAGTGAGCGGCGCTTTACAAATACTGACAATTTGAAACGACGAGTGCTTTTAACGTTCGAACGAAACATTGATCTTTGAGTAGGACTTTAGCAACACTGAAAGCAGCAAGGTTAACGTAGAATTGCGTAACCACATTCGAAAATTCCGACTTGACATCGAGCGAAGTCGTGAGAATGATTTACGAAAGAGAGAGGAAGAAAACAACGGGTCACCTATACCAGGAGGTTAACTAAATACATGCTCTATTGGCTACTCTTCAGTTGAGCTGCGGAAAAAGGGAATATAATAAGAGAGCGAGTGCTTCTAGCAAATGATGGGGACACTCGGGCGTAACATGACCCCATCTCGCATTGTGATGCCTTCCTGTACAGGGTATAGGGCTGGGTACCAAGGCCGTAAGCTCATTCAATCACTGGGCAGTAGACAAATCCCAGCTATAGTGCTATGCCCCTGCCCTCTTTATTCGGAGTTCCGCGAGTTGTGGGTCTATCGTATAGGGCTCCAGTTCCAAAGATGCATCTCCTCTAATCAACGCCACCGCCAACGCCTGCACGTCGCGTACAGTAAATTGAGGGCGCGACGATCAATTGTCCTCCAGCGTGCTCCTAAGCTTGCCCGTGTGTTGCGCGCGCTCTCATGTCTCCTTTGGCTCCGTGGGGCACAGCTTCGCTGACACGAACTCGATCCGTTCGTCGCCTCTGTTTGCGCTCCCAAGGGCCCGCGGGCTGGCCCGATTTAGATGCGTGGAACTGTGCTACGAGTCCTGCTGCCGTGCACGTCCACTCCTTTCCCCTCCACATCTACTTTTCTCGTATGACGCGAAGAGAGAATGCACTTGACATGCCAACCAGGCGAACCTCGGACTATATAGGATGCTCCAGCTGGTACCATTCAACGCACCACTTGTGCTGGGCGCCCAACCAATTACCATACTCGTTTCGCATTCAAAGACCCTCGCTCTTCATTTGCCGACCACGTGTCTTCTTCCTCTCTCCCTCACCTAGCCCACGACCAAGGCACACTCTCTTCTTTCATGCGCCGTTGGCTCCAAACGATGACATAAGTGTGCGGCGGACACCCGGTTTGATGAAAGAACTTCACTGCGTCTCCGCTACATAGAGCGTGTCCTTGTTTTGTTAAATTGTAACTGTTTCTCTTGATAATGCACTTGTACACGGGCTGTACACGATCACCCGATGGGTTGGTGGTGTGCGCTGTAGTCTTGCTTTGAAAGTGCCATTGGCTACGGACCCGTAGCCATTGGCTACGGGTCCAAGCAGTCTGATGATCTTTTTTATTGTATGATTCAACAAATAAATGAAAAAAGAGTGAAGCATACATGGTTTCAGTGAAAAGCGTTTGTACGTGTGTCTATGCCCCGTCACGGCAAAATCAATACAACCTGAATCTCATTTCTCTAGATCGACCAATCAGCTGCTTTAACCACTGCCCCCCTCCCCCCCTTTTCTTTGGCAAAAGATTCCGGGACCGAGGCCGTAATGACACCACAGTCATACTGCCTGCTGGGTCATTGGGCTGTAAGTCAAAAAGTATGAACGGACGCTTGTAGCTACCGCGAGGTGACAGCTGCGGACGACGCCAGCGTCCGTATCCAAGCGCTTGGCTGCTTTAAGACAAATGTTGCATCAGCTGTGTCGCATCAGTGTCGTGAAAAGTGGAAATATGGTGCATTCGTGGATATCTAGAAAAGGCACGTCTTGAGCATTGCTGTAGTGTAACTAATGCAAAAAATAAAGAGAAATATATAAACAAAATAATTAAACAAGGCAAGAAAGAAAGAAAAAGGAAAGAAGAAGGAAGAAACAAATGGAAGAAAGGAAGAAAGAATGAAAAGAAAGAAAGAAATAAAGAAAGAAACTTACGAACAGTCACCTATACAGTGAGATAATAAATGATAAACTGCGAGAACAGAGAGATAGGGAGGAAAGAGCGAGCATGAGTAGTGCACGCGCACAGGACACGCAAAAAAAAAAAGAAACTATGCCCACTAACTGGGACCGATGAGCCTGTTTGCTGATCCATTGCGAAATCCGGCTGAACAACCGTGAATTATCGGATATATGGTGGCATACGCAGTGTAGGTGGCTATCCACACGACGCGATTTGTATTAAAGCACGTATTGTCTCGAGTAACACCTCCAGTTGAACCACGGATGCCCGGAAGATCTGACGCGAAATGGTGTGAGTTTTTAAGTGTTCTATAACAGCGTGCTTTCTGCCTCAAGTGCGCCTTGCCACTGACCCGAGTAAGAGCAGGTGGATCTGTGCAATGACGTCTTTGTAAGCATGCTGCATTTGCTTACGCGCGAGAGTGTCTGACGTGCACCGTATACGTCTACAAGGTGAGCGACTCGTCTTCGAAATGTTTACGGCCTAAGAGACTGAGCACCGTGAACAGGGGGTGCACTGGACGTGTGCTACGTGCGTAACTCGTTGATGTTGTTTACGTACGGGCGTCTTACTTGTCTTACGCCCAGCGCGCGTAGAGGGATAGGTTGTCTCGTTCGGTAATGGTATTGGCAAAGCGTTTCTGTGTGCGCTGCGAGACTGCTTAGTGAGCGCGTTGTTGTACCGAAGACAAAGCTTAGCTACTCGTACAGCATTGCTTTTTGGAGATTGTTCAAGGCCGGCACTATGATACTGGTTGGCGCCGGTTAGGAAGAGAACGGAGGGGGCTAACTTAGCCACTTTTGGTTCTGGCTTCCTACAGCAATTGATCGGATAAATTATAGCCATTGTCGTGCGCCTGCACCTCAGAAAGTTTGGTCTGTGAGGCGTTGTGGAGCACGACCCTTTCGGAGGCTATAGGAAGCTGGGTCGTAAATGTAAGACGTGAAGTGAAAGGAACCCCGCGCATCAGAATGTTAAATCCCAACGGTTTACGACGATGTAGACCATCTCTACTGCATTGTGAGTGTGCCTTCCTTTTTTTTTTTGTTCTCGAGAATGAGAGTAAGTAAGCCATAGTACAGAATCAAATGATGCGTACTTAGTTGTTTGTTTTGCTCAGAATAGAGGTTTTCTGGCACCCTCTTTCTCAGGCTTCCTTGTCAAACCAAACCCTGCATTTCAGTATCGGAATCGCCTTGAATTCCAATTTGGGGAGAGTTGTTCTCGCGTTGTGTACATGTGTAAAACAACGCACTGAAATCATCATGCATGTGCTCCCAACGTGTACATTGTAGGAGAGCGGGCACAGAAGCGCGCCTCGGTCAACTTGTGCAAATTGTTATCAAACTGGCTTCTTCTGGCAGTTTGGGCCGCTTACGTGGGCGCTGCAAGCTGAATGCTCGACGATGTCGCGATGTTTAGCAGTCTGGTAAGGCGTAGGCCTGAGAAAGAAAGAAAGAAAGAAAGAAGGAAAGAAGGAAAGAAAGAAAAGAAAGAGAGAAAGAAAGGTGGAAAGGAAGAAAGGTGGAAAAGAATGAAGGTGGAAAGGAAGAAAGGTGGAAAGGAAGGAAGGTAGAAAGTTAGAAAGGAGGAAAGTTAGAAAGGTGGAAAGTTAGAAAGTTGGAAAGTACATCCCTTCACTCATATTTATGCGTCTTCTGGCGAGTGTTCTTGGTTTAAAAATGGCATTGACAGCCGGACACGTTTCCACGTGCCGTAATAGAGGGATGTTGGAACGCTTCCACGTGGCAAGGCACTCAACCCTGTCAAGATTCTTAAAAACTACTCAGGCTCCACCATTCTGCATAGTCACACTGAGAAGGCTCTGAAACCACGGAAACAGAAAAACAAGAAATTTAAAAAGTCTGCTTTGAACGGCGATAAAGAAAAGTTTCCTAAGATGTTTTCGAGAGAGGAGAGCGGGAGAGAAAATAGAAAAGGTCTGATTCGACACTGAACATGCCTCCTATGCGTATGTGTTTTTCGTATAAAGAAGAAAAAGGCACTTCCAACTTGATAAATAGTAAATTGACTTCTTTGAGGGAGGAGAAAGCATGGGTCGTCACTTTTCGCCTTTGTCAACTGTTAGGCCGGGATCGATGAACTGATCTGATTTGCGTAGTCTGATGCTTGAGCGTCCACCTTTCCCGATTTAGCCTCTCTCGAAGCGTGTCACCCAGCTCAGGTGATGAGACACGGTTAACTCCTTTCGCGGGCACAACGAAGTCGCCTCTTTTTCTATTTCCTTCTTTGGTGTCTCGACTTTGATACGACTTAGTCTGAAAAGGTCAAAGGGGCGGCACGTAATTGGCCATTTAGATAGTCAAGACCTGCTGTGCAGTCGGCGCGATCAGTTCTAGGGGACGGTTCTGCTTTGTCGTTGGTAGACGAAAAGGAAACGGCGAAAGAGAGCTTTTGAACGATAAGTACTTTAGACGTTCTTTTCCTGCATGTGGTGAAAGGAAAAGGGTGACTAACTGGGCATTTACGGGCTCTGACAAACGTCGGCATTCACTGGGGCACTTAATTTCGCATACGCATACTCTGAACATCTGCAGCGCAAAGTGGTGGATATTGCCAAGAAAGCAGCCCACTTTCGCCCTGCTGCTTGGAGATAGCTATAGTGCTTTATCTGCGACCTGATTAAGAGTGACAGAAGGAGGACGTCACCCACTAGACTCGCCATTTGAACATACTTCGTTGATAACGAACTTTCGACTCCCATGTTCAAAAAGGTGGACTACTTTGAAACGACACGTCTTCGAATAAATAAATCATGCCTGACATAATGGCCAAACTGCTTTAGAGTTCCGGGGTCGTATTCACATTTTTTGTTTCCTTTATGTACTTTACCGCTGACCTTCGTTGAAGATATGTCCATCCTTTGCACTGCCTTAAATTTGGTCGAGAGATTGATCTAGCGTAACTTGTTGTCGTTGTCGTCGTCGTCGTCGTCGTGGTCATCGTCGTCGTCGTCGTCGTCGTCGTTGTTGTTGTTGTTGTTGTTGTTGTTGTTGTTGTTGTTGTTGTTGTTGTTGTTGTTGTTGTTGTTGTTGTTGTTGTTGTTGTTGTTGTTGTTGACTTAGCAATATAGGCCAAAGGGCGAAGTATCATGATGGGGCATATACGTCTGTGTTAACCCGCCACGGTGATCTGTGTTAAACCATTCTGTGTTAAACCCGCCACGGTGATCTATAGTGGTTACGGGATGCCGGACTGCTACCCAGAAGGTCGCGGCTTCAAACACCGGCCACGGCGGCAGCATTTCGATAGGGGCGAAATACTGGACACCCATGTGCTTACCTTTAGGTGCATGTTAAAGGACACCAGATAGTCGTGATTTCCAGGGCCCTCCGGAACGGTGTGCTCTATAATCATACCGTGACAATCGCATATTGACGATGGATAAGTACAACGGCGTTCGTGGAGTGATATTTTAGTACAGGTCAAGTCATGGCGTAAGATACGAAAACAAATTGTTTGCGTCTTACACCCTGGTACAGGTTGCAGCGATTCAAGCTGGTCAAGGTTGTGCTGATGGCCAACGTTTAAATAACGTGGAATGACATATTTGTTTCGGGACACCAAACTTGTGAATCTTTTTTTTGCATTTGAATCGCATGACACACTTACTCAAATAGGCATTGATTGAAATCAGCACATTGTCCTAATTGCTGACTCTCTAGTGGGAAGCTGTATGTTACTGCTCTGTGCAGACTATGGTTGGGAGTCGCGTTTACGCGTGCGTATGCGTTCCGCATAGGTATGGCCGACACCGTCGACTGTGCACACTGCGGAGATGAAGAAACAATTCGACATATCCTGTGTGACTGCCCGAAATACAACCTGGAAGGACAACAGCTTTCCAATAAACTAAACAGGTTCGATGACCAACCGCTGTCGGAAGAAAGCATACTGCGCCATCGTCATGACTCCTCATCACAGAAGAAAGCCGTGCAAGTGCTACTGGGCTTCTTGCGAACTACTGGCCTGTCGGAACGCCTCTGAGTGGACTGATTTTGTGTGTGCGGGTGTGTCGGTGTTTTTCTCTTATTTATTTTTTAACTCTCTCTTTCTCTTTCAACCCCCTATTCCCCAACCCCAGTGTAGGGTAGCATACCGGATACTATATCTGGTTAACCTCCCTGTCTTCCTTTTTTTTCTCGTTTCTCTTTCTCTTTCTCTCTCTAGTAGGACCCACAGCTACAGTTCAGTGTGCAAGTCATTACCTTTGTTAACGCAGCCCTTTTGGTGTGAATTACAGAATGATAAAGTCAAATGCTAATCAAAGGTTACGCACTTCCTGACGGTTCAATTGACTAGCCCACTTTTCGGACCTCTCGCGTTCAGCGTAACGACGAAGAAGTAAACTTATTAACTGACGCATTGTACGTTACAACAGCAGCCTTCCGTAAGTTGTATTCCTTGATCGTGAGCAATGAAGATGAGCTGATTTGGCACTTCTTTTAATTATGCAAGAACAATCTACAGCTACTCCCAAGCAAAAATCTGAAGGTCAACGCTGTTCTTTTTTTTTTCCTTCTTGCTCTCTTGCCCTCTGGCTGTCTCTTGCATTCTATTTTTCTTTTTTTCTTTTTTAATAATTTCTTATGTTTTCCTTTTTTCACTTTTCTTCTTTCTTCCTCCTTTTCCTTCCTTCTTTCATGTTTGCTTTTTTTATTTTTTCTTGCTTTCTTTTTTTCTTCGGCACTGTTGGAGCTGCCCCAACCTTCTCAACGGATCAATGTTTTTTCATGCTGCTCATGTTCCTGCTTATTTGATTGTATGAAGCTGAGCCTTACCGGACTTTTTTCAAGTTCAACGAGCGCGGTACCGCATAACAGGGCTTCTCAAACGAAAAAGAATGGCGCTGAGATGGCGCTGTCCTTTGGTCTATGAACTAGAAGGGAAAAAAAACGAGGAGGCGCGTCAGTAGAAACGAATTAGCAACCCAAGGTTTTTTATTTCTTTTTTTCTTTATCAACTGGGAGCTAACTTTGTAACCGACAAGCGTGTGGTATGGCAAAAATATACAAGAGTTTCCGGAGGCCGAGAGCTTAGTCGTGATTGAATTCACGTGGTTTTTCCTTCCTGAACAGTGAAAAGTGAAATATAACAAAAAAAGTCCTAATGCATATGCAATCTTTTTTTAACACCTGCTACGTGTACTTTTTTGCTGTGATGCCACTGAAAACTTCAAACTGCAAAACTTCATTTCCTTGGTCGTTTCCATTACTGCATTGTCGTCGGGCCCCCTTTTTAAAGAAGACAGTCTTTCTTGGGGACCTTCGACGCCGAACTTTTGGTCTGTCTGTAGTTCTGCCTCTCTGTGTCTCTGTCCGTAGGTTTGTCTGTTTGTCTGCGGTAACGATCCGTTTTATGACACCAAAGTAACCGAACAGTATCTCAAACGGCCAACCCCATCCGCAGCGCCCACCAGTATTGCTCAAGTTTCAGCGTTAATACGTGTGTGATTGTCAATTAAAAAGCAATTATTGTGCATATCTGAGGCAGCATAACAACATTTCCATGTTTTGTATGTGTGCCTTGATCGTGAGCAATGATAATGAGCTGATTTGGCACTTCTTTTAATTATGCAAGAACAATCTACAGCTACTCCCAAGCAAAAATCTGAAGGTCAATGCTGGTCAGCATTACTCGCAAGTAATTCTAAAGACTGTAGCGTTTATCACGCTGCGCTGACAGTGCAACGCGATGTCAAAAAGGCAAGTGTTTCCAACGCTTTTTAAGATGACACGGTGGTGCCACCTGCCCGTCGCTTTGCGTTGTACTCCTTGCTGCCTCTGCGGCAGGCACGCATCGTTCTCCGCGGGCGCGCACGCCTTCCTTCGTTTTCGAAGACAACTGCCAGATGTCGCTCGTGTCTAACGTGCCTCGATGCACTCGTTAGCCTTCGCTGCACAGATCGAGATTCTCTAACGGAGTGCTTCCAGAATAAAATTCACCAATTTTCTCGTGCAGAAAATCAAATAAACGTTTTGTTCACTCTCACCGCACGCAAGACTATCGTCTTTCGACGACATTTCCAGTGAAACATGCAGATACGGAGCCAATTTTTTTCTTATCACATTCACCCCCAACAAACAAAAAAGAAAATTGCGCAGGGTTGCAACTTCAAACTGTTAGGCAGCTTTTCTCAACTCCTTGTAATATCTTATCGCAAGATAAACAAACACTGCCTTATAGCTAGTGGCAGTTAATTGCGGTCGCGGATTAAAGCAGTGGGAGCTGCTTATTTATTTAGGTTAACCTCTCCGCATCGTGCCTGCGTAAACATTTATGTTTGTCCATTTTCGTTCTAGCGACGTCGGGGAGATGTTGATAGTCGGAACGAAGGTGGTAAACAATACGCTTTTGCGAGGAGAGCATGCACTAACAACCTACAGCTCTTTTATACCGATCTGTGTGCGCTTTAGCTTTCATGAGCCTTCACGGTATTAAGCGGGCGATTGATTGATTGGCTGACTTATCGATTGATTGATTGATCGATTGATCGATTGACTGACTGATATGTGATATGATATTGACTCATATGGTGATAACGTCCAAAAACCACCATATGATGGCTCCGGAAATTTCGACTATCTGGGGTGCTTTAACGTTCACCCAAATCTGAGCACATGGGTCTACAGCATTTTTCATCTCCGTGGAAAATGCAGCTGCTGATGTCGGGCTTCGATGCCACGACCTGCGGTTCAGTAGCCCAGTACTTTAGCCACTAGGCAACCACGGCGGAGCAATTAAGTGGGCGAGCCAGTGTGTGTAAATGTTTCTCTAACAGCGTTTTTTTAGATGTTTTGAGAGCGTCTAGAGGAAAGTAGGCAAAAAATAAAACACAAGCACAAGCCTTAAGCTTTCGAGGTATACAGCGTATTTTTCGCACGATATATCACACAGCTCATGCTGTCCAAAGAATTGCATTGTTTTTATTTCTTTCTTTTTTGTTATTATTATTATTACTATTATTATTATTGTTGTTGTTGTTGTTGTTGTTGTTGTTGTTGTTGTTGTTGTTGTTGTTGTTGTTGTTGTTGTTGTTGTTGTTGTTGTTACAGCAGCGCTATAACCAACTAATTAGGTGCCTTTTCCACTAAACACGCACTTCCAAAATTCAGGGTTTTGCAGTGTCTATGTCTATGCAGCAATAGTGACTGTTAACAAAGGTGTTCTGGATTGAAACAAGTGTTCAGGAGCAGACATGCCCTAACTGCAGCTTTCTTGTTCTTATTAACCGATGTGCTTAGGGGTTCGACGCTTCAAGAACCTTACCTATTGCGGACAAAGTTATATCAAGCTGATTGAGAAATGAAAAAAAAAGTTCCACAAGCAAACAACAAAATGGCAGATCCCACGTATTTACTTGGGAATCGACGTTATGCAAGGCATGCGGAGGGAAGGTGACCATGTTGCAATTTTTTTATTGAGTGATACGTCATGAAATGACGCTAAATATATGAACAAATTTTCTACGCACAGACATATGTTGAGGAGTCACAGATGCCTACGTAACAATTTGCTTGTATTTGCGCAACGATGCCAACTGGAACATGCATATTAGCTACACCAGAAGCTGGTATGAAGCGCTGAAGCTGGTGAGGATGCTGGCACTAGACACTGCAATATAAATCGACTCCAGCGCATGTCAACTGAACACAGTTGACGTTAACCCGACGTGACGGCTGTATCAAATGAGTACATATGTAGTGTTTATATGATTGAGTAGGCAGCATTGCAACCACTATCGACGTTTCTCGAAGATTAACGTCTATGTGAAAAGTAGTTCCGAGACCTGGCGTAGCTCTGTGGTAAAATGCTACATTGCCACGCATGCAGAATGCTTGGGTTCGATTCTCGCTGGGACCCTCACATTTATTATTTGCATTCCTCGGGTCGAGGCTACCGATGTCGGGTATTTTTTGACGATCGCGCGTTAAAATTGCCCTTGTGTGTTCTCGTCGTTCCTGGGTAGATTCTAAGTGTCAATCACCTTTGGCACATACCCGCATATCAGCGGCACATACCCGCCCGTGGGTATGTGCCACTGTCTGGCGGAAAGTGTTTGCCGACCTACGCGACAGGATTGTGACATTATTCATGTCTTAACCAGCGCGTCACATTCGTCAAGCCATCTTACCCTTCCATGCTAATTTTGGTTCACACCAGTTAAGGGGGTGACCAGGCGAGCATCCCAACGTAATCGGCTAGATAGATAGATAGATAGATAGATAGATAGATAGATAGATAGATAGATAGATAGATAGATAGATAGATAGATAGATAGATAGATAGATAGATAGATAGATAGATAGATAGATAGATAGATAGATAGATAGATAGATAGATAGATAGATAGATAGATAGATAGATAGATAGATAGATAGATAGATAGATAGATAGATAGATCCAAAGTCACCGAAGTTCGCTGAGAAATGCTTCGCATTAAAAAAACGTGGAATATGAATAAAAAGGCAGCTTCGCGCTTTGGGAAGAGTGAAGTTTCACTTGAAAGTATGCTCACGTTTGCGGACTGCTAATTAAGAGCAGGGTTGCTCAAGCGAGTTGATTCATGCTAAGCTATGCGCAGCATGGCTTAGCGCAAAACAAGAGACAGATGCGAGGTCATTAAGCGGTTCCGGGTTTCTCCCAAGCGTCCTCAGCTCCCGTTGGCCAAGCTTGTGAATTTTCAAGTTTCCGGCCGTGTGAGCAAATATTCGTGTGCTCCGTAATTGTCTGCTACTGAAATCTTGTGTTGCAAAATTATTTTGCTGATGTTAATTTTTTGAACGCCCCCAGCTTCTTTTTCTCAATCTCATCCGCGCCGAATTACTTGCGTCAGGCTTTTCGCTTAGTTTAAATTAATTTTCTTTTCCTTGTGATGGTGTATCTGGACGTCCATATTTCAGTGTACATTTAGAAAGCCTTTAAAACTCTAGTCCGGCCTGATGACCGGCCTCGCTCTTTTCAAAAGACACAGGCGGGCTCTGTTTTCAATTACGTTGTTCTCATTCTCTCTCCTCCTTTCACCGTATTTTATATGCGAACCCTTTAGAGCATGCGAACGTTCAGAATCACGTACTTTTTTTTTCTTTCGCGAAACGCCGTAATTTTTATCTTATTAGATGCGATTTATGCCGGTTTGTCTGTACTTTGTCCTGCTGTACCAAAATATTTAATATTCTAAAATTGTTTCATTTTTCTGGCCATTCTCATGGTGCATGCCTCCTTACAAGTACACGATTTGGATTTGCTTGACTATGCATAAACAAATCATAGTTAACTATGAATGAGGACAAAATTGTTGATTGATTGATTTCAGGGGTTTAACGTCCCAAAACCACTATATGATTATGAGAGACGTCGTAGTGGAGGGCTCCGGAAATTTAGACCACCTGGGGTTCTTTAACGTGCACCCAAATCTGAGTACACAGGCCTACAACATTTCCGCGTCCCTCGGAAATGCAGCCGCCACAGCCGGGATTTGATCCCGCGACCGGCGCGTAAGCAGCTGAGTAGAATGAAGACAGAAAGGCCTAATATAAAAACATGTGTGGAACTCTGTCACCATTAACAGCACGCCTTTAGGTGATTCTAGACCACCAGCGTGAACTGAACCCGCCACTCTATAGCATATCGATTCCAGTTACCTGAAACATTTATGAAGCAGCGCCCGGCGCCCACGTGTTTTTTTAAATGTTCGAAGATACGATCCGGCATTCATTAATCTGTCCTGCACCGTTTCGAGTAATTCGTGGAGAAAGCTTAAACGGACTGCCCTCGCTGTTCCGCGCGGTCGAACTATTATTTGTCATCTAGAAAGAACGATGTGGGCGAATCGGTGATGTCGTCCGAATTGAGCGGACAGGAACACATTGTTGAGGCTGAACGTTATGTTTGTGTGTGTTTCTTTGCGTACCCTAGCGTGTTGTAATTTCGTTCACTAGAAATTGGGAACTTTCAAGAACTACAAAGCAGTAATAAGTGTTATGGGCGTGACTCGGAACCGCTATAGTGACTGCATACTTTAAAGGAGCCCTGCAACATTTTTTATGTTATCATTAAATGCCATCATTAAAGAAGTTTATGGCCTCCCAAATCTCTTGCAGGATTTTTTTTAATCTGTAAAGTTCTAGTAGAATTACAGGGCTTTGTCGCATGCTTTAGGCGCTTTCTCTCCACTCTCGCACCAGAGAGCTCGCTACAGCTACGCAGGGGGAGGGGGGAGGGGAGGGTAGTTGCAGGGTGGATGAAAGAGAGACAAGAAGATGAGTTCCTCCGTCAACGACCCTCATGACTTCGAGCCTTTTGCTTTCTCTGTTTTTCTTCGAACCCGCTATGACGTTTGGTCTGATCGCGAGGGAGCGCGCGGGCGTGTCGCGGCACCTCGTGGCGAACGTAGTAACTCTGCAGCTCACGATGCTGAGATCAGCGATTGGTCGTGGACTGTGTTTACGGCTTGGTTAATTGGGTCTATGACATCATTTGTCGAGACATGAAGATGTCTTTTTTTTTTCTAAAGGGCATACGAAAACGAGAAGGCGCTTGCTACGTATTCTCATGGCTTTCCTGCTAGGCCCTGTGCTGTGTGACGTTTGGTGACGAACCGCTCTTATTCAGGGGATACCAATACGAGGCAAATGACTGTCATTTAGGCCCGGCTAACGCCACCTGTTGCAACGCTACCACCATAGAGTGATGTCTAGATGACTTTGAGGAATAATTGTTAGTCCCAAGCCACGTGTTGCGCTATAATATATTTGACTCACATCTTCTCAGGAGCCTCGACTATCGATCGGCAGCGTTTTCTGACCATTCTGAAAAAGTGTTGCAGAGCCCCTATAAAGCTAGGTTGTTATGCGCCCGTTCGTAGTTTTCGCATGGCCCTCGTGCGACAACGAAGACACAAACGATTGACCCAGCGAAGTAACATACATACATACATACATACATACATACATACATACATACATACATACATACATACATACATACATACATACATACATACATACATACATACATACATACATACATACATACATACATACATACATACATACATGCATACATACATACATACATACATACATACATACATACATACATACATACATACATACATACATACATACATACATACATACATACATACATACATACATACATATGCACGCACATGTTCGCACACGCCTACCTGTAGTCGGCCATTTTACAGCGTTCCTCACTCGTTACTCTCTCATCTAATGCACCAAACTCATGCAACATGCAATTTAACGACACTTCCATAAAAAATTTTGTTTGCTTCGCTGCAAATGTCGTCTAAAGATGAGAGTCTTCTGGCGACCTTCTTTAGACGACCTTCTTTAGTGCTTCTTAGCGCAGCGTAAGAAGCACTAAGGCCTTTCAAATTACGTATCTATGTATTTTCTCGTAAAAAAACACCACTTAATACTTTCATATCTATGCTGTACCTCAGCTATGCGTAATATTCGCTTTTCGATCGACATTGTTCACAAGTGTGAACGCAGCCACCAGCTCAAGATGGCTGGGCGTTCACCAAGTGCTTGAACTTTGGTCGGGTGGCTGAATTGTACGAAAGAGAGACAAACGGTAAGACCAATATTTCCGCGTTCATGTATCCCAAGAAAGGTTATCGTCTTCAAAATCCGCTGATTATGAGCCCGCGTACAGGGCGAAATGAGTGTCGCAAGCCTTATCGTGAGTGCCAATGACCTCCCCGCCCGAGTGGCCAGCCGGCCGTCCCACGTATACGTGACTAGCAACACCTCGTGGCTCGCACGGCTGGCGCAGCAAAACAAGCAGCAACCGCCGCCCATGGCGCAAAGCATGGGCGACGATGCACGCAATTGCTTTTCCTTGCCTGCGTGCATCAACAGTGGCTTCCCTTACAGTACGCAGCGCAGATATGTTCGGCGTAATTATAGCTGCTCTTTTACGAAGGCTACCGTTGCTGGGTCCTTTTGTACCCTCAATCTGTAACGGGGCATGCTGACGCCCGGTAATTATTCATGACTTGAGTAAACTACCGAAGCCACTCGCATGCTGCCAGTAGCGCAGCGTGGTGTTGGCTAAGTTCTCGCAAAAAGCGGCTAATTCTGACAGATGAAGGTTGTCTGTAGAACCAATAAGTGTATACACTAATATCGACCGGTTTGACCAATATTTCCCATTGTTGGGCTAAATGAAGTGACAGACGGAGGATCAATTCTGGCTGCGGTGGTGCATTTGTATGGAGACGATCATTTGTATGGAGGCCCATGCGCTTTGCAGTATCAGTGCACGTTATGAAACACCAAACGGCTAAAATATTCAGAATCTGCCACTGCGGTGTGCCTAATGATCATATCTTGGTTTCGATACGTGGAGCACAAAAACTATTTTATTATAATTGTTGAGATATTGCATAATGATGACAATGCTGCCTGTTGGATGCTGCTATGACAACCATATTGCCGTAATTTCATCTCTAATTATAGATGGAGCGTTCTACCATTCTCCTTTCTCTTCTTCCGCGTTCGTACGTTCTCTTAAAGAAGCCCTAAAAAAACTTCTTCAAGTAACCATGGAATGAATTCGCTGGAAGAGTTTATTGCGTTACAAGTTCAACGCTGCAAGACTTTTAAGAATCCGTCCACTGCGAGTGAAGTTACAAAAATTTGTCGCATGCTGCAATTGCATTGTCTTTTCTCTCATCCCGACGAAAGCGCTGGTAGCTAAACAGGAAGGGATGGCAGGGGCAAATCAACTACGTCACCCGCGCCTCGTGATCTTGAGCACTTTTTTTCATTTCTTGTTTCGAATGAGCGGCTTTTTAAGTGTGATCGCGCGCGCACGCTTGGACAATTCGTGGCCTCCCGCGGCGATCTCTGTAACGACCGAGCGCGCCATGTTCAAATCAGCCAATACCGGATAGACGGGCTTGCTACATGTGATTTTGGGGCATCTTCCGTGATTTGTCGAGAGTAGAGACCGCAGTTTTTAGCTGACTTTGATAACTTATTGCGGATTCAAGGCCACGTGCTGCGCTATAATATTTGGCTCGCGTGTTGTCGGGAGCCTCTGCTACCGATCAACAGCGTTTTCTGACCGTGCTCAAAAAGCGTTGCAGGGCCCCGTTAAAGCACGCTGCCCGCCATTCCGGAAAAGTGACGTAAGGATGAGTGGCCGCGGTGGCTACTTCTAGAAATGAATGACCATCGCCAGCCGGTGGGCCCCGAAACCAAGCCAAAGAATAATAACAGCATCGCCGCGGTTGATGTGACGGAAGCCGTACGTGCGTTTACAAGCCGACGAGCCGACATAAATTTCGAAAGGAACGGATTGGCTTGGATACGCCATTTGACTCGTAAACGTGACTCGTCAGCCTCCTACGCCTCTGAAAAAAAAAACGATGAAAGCCTGTGGAAGGAACCGCATAAGCGAAAGTGTCCCGCTGGAAGGGATCGGTGAAGGCGCGTACTCACTATAACAAATACAATTTTTCTCGCTTACTTTCCACAATATCTGTTCAAAATGATCGATAGAATGGTAAATGAGCATCAGACGCCAAATCGCCACGATTATGCAGTCTCGCCTTCAACTTATCACAAAAACAACCGTTGTGAAGGCATCTGTTTTTTTTTTCGAAATCAGGCACGTATGACATCCTATAGTCAAAACCTCAACTCCAAACAAACAGGCACGCTGGCATAAAAACGCAGTGTATCCTCGTTCAGTGGTGTGTGGCTTCGCTTCCCATAAATACCACACACCCTGTTGAGAGGCATAAGCTTCAGAAGCTATTTCATTGCTATATTTGCTCTGTTTATTTACTTTATGTAAGTTTCTCCCCTCCAATTTTGAGTCTTTAAAACGACAGCGCTCATTTTCAATGCGGAGCATTTCTTAGTCACACGATGTCACGCTTCGGCGTCGGCGTCGTCCACACATCCACTCCCCATGCTCACGTCTCCTGCTGGCCCAGTAAGACACCCGCAAAACTGTCGTTCCAGGAGCCATAAGACACTACCGGGCGTTAAGCAAGCCGAGTATGCGCATTCGGGGTGCGGACCTCTCCTCCGTACTCCTCTCTCGCGAAACGTGGGTGGCGTGTATATAAGCGGTGGAGCGAGCGTTCGGAATTCAGTCAAAAGCGTCCTTACTTCACTTTCCTTTGACTTGACGCTTTGCTTGACTCGAGTAGATGCGATAGAACCAAAAGTAAATTCAATGAGTAGTGGGGCACAACCCAACATCAGCGTCCGACCACTCGTTCAAAGCAACGCTTAATTCGCCTTCATTAAATAAATAGAAATAATAAAGACGAAATAACAATTAAATATTTTTCAAACCACAGTCAATTACACAACATTCACGTCATACCGCCACCACTTTGCGACGCATTTACTTGAGCTCCCCCCGTGGGAAGATGTGAACGGCTTTTAGTTTTCACGCAGTGAGCCCCAATGGGTGGCCTTCACTCAGAGCTGAATGGAGCCGAAAAAAAAAAAGCTGTTTGAGAGTTAACACCGCCCTGTTGTTTTTAGCGCTATCTCTGCGAGAGTGAAACGCCGGAAACGAGAAAGGCTCGCCTTTAGACGCTCGCTCTAAGAACTCGAAACGAAAGCAGTTGTATATTTCTTTCTTTTTCACTCGTTTATTTATTTCACTGTTGCTTATTGGTACAGCGACAGCCGGTGCCTTTTTTAGCACGCATGGACTCGCGATGAAAGGTCCATTAGCCACGGTCACTGGGCACTTTTTTCATTGCCTGGCGCTGTCCGCTTTCTTCCGCTCTTTTGTTTTCCTTTGCTTTGTGACTTTTTTTTCCTTTCCTGTTTCAACAAGAAAAAAGAAAACTGTCTCTTGCATATCTCCGGAAAGCTACCGAATTGCGTAAATATAGCAAAATGCTGTTTTCTATCTATAAAACTTAGGGCAAGCAACGAAAGAAAACAGGACAGGGAGGAACGTTATGAACATTAAAATAACAGTTTTTCTGCCCTACACTAGTTTAAATAGTGTGACAGTTTGGAAGTTAGAAGAGTAAAGTGCATGAGTAAAAAAGAGAGCGAGCAACACACACATCGCCTCATTCCATCAGTTATGTGTGGCATGCGGGATCACTAGCAACCTTGCAAGTGTGTTAAGGGTATGTAAGTGCGCTCGAATGTTAACATGAAAGCTTTTGATGCCTTCCATTTTTCACCACTTTTCATTGGTTCGAGCAAAAAGGAAGCACAGGTATTTGAGACCTCATAAGGTAGTGCCAACACACTTGATTAGGCTCAAATGATAGGCTCAAATTCAAGCTCGGTAAATTCCTTTCCTTCATCAGTGCTGACGGCACGGAGCGTAGCCTCACAGCAGAGATTAAGAAGCTGGAACGTTCCCAGGTACCGAACAGGTGTGCTAGTTACATGTACTAGCTAATCAAATTCGTTAAAAGTCAGGACTTTATCATCAGAAAAGGTTCAAACAGGAAGACTACAAAATCCGTAGCAGTACTACCGCATGCACATGAACTATCGCACGGTCTGAGTAATGTGGATCACATGTATGTCGTAAAACCAGTCTGGTTGACTCCCTTCATCAAACGTAAAATTTGATTGTCTGCGAACCCCGGCGTGGGGCCAAGTGATGCAAAATGTCGTCATGACTAGCTGACGTCTGCATATGACGTCGCAATGACGTCACAAATTTGAATTTTGGGATGTCGTGGGGCGCAGAGTCACATAATGACGTCATCACAACGCATCGTAGCTTGGGTAAACCTGGGCCGATCGCAGAAACAATGTAAAAACCTGGTGAGGTGCCTCCTATCTCGGAGGCAATGCGAAACCCTGTAAAGTGCTGAGTGTTTTCGAAGAGAGGCGGAGCAGCATCAATACACCATCCGCGAGAAAAAAGAAGGTGGCTTTTGTCTTCCGGTTGCCTTAATTTAGTGCACAAGGTGCCTTGTGAGTTTTTAATATCAGTAACTTGTTTTTAAAGTGTGATCGTAATTCCTATTTAGCGTTGGACGGATACCACGCTGACTATGTGTCATCATGTAGTTAGGATCTTCATTTTTCAAAACTCTTAGTATGTGTTCCTCTTTGTTTCTTTGTTTACCATGAACTGCGTTGTAGAAGCTTATTACCCGCCCATTGGAATGATTATTACATTTCTCCGCTATCTATCACCACCTTCATACACTTCCAAAAAAGGAAGCGAAACGAAACGAAAATTCCTGACTTAACAGTTTCAGTGAAATGTAACGTAAACAAACTGGGCTTCCTGTCCGTGCAATAAAGCTGGTTGCGAAGAAGTCAGCTCTAACTTGCGAACTTCGCGCCAGCACACGCATACGCACACACGTTTCGCTACCTCGCAAGTGCATGTCATGTAATGTTCAAGCCATTTCTCTTTACCGGGGTTAATGTTGGTTAGCTGTTCCTGGGGCTCTTGAATGGGCACTGAATGAGATCACATGCATGTCAACTCCGTTACAGTGGCTATAATAAGTTGTTTTTTCGAGATTTGTTTTTGTTTTTCATCTTTGCGGTGAATGCTTGACTGCATTAGAATGAAGACCGAAAGTCAGACTCTCTTTTTTCTTCAAAATACTCCACCGGGGCCCAACATCTCATAGGTGGTATAAAGTGATCAACTCTAGATTGTTTTCTTGGTTAGGCTTTTGAGTGGTGTACCAAGAGTTCAAAAAATTGAAGTACTTTGGCTTTATTACAAAACAATGTATTCGCTTTTATCTTAGAAAAAAATACCAGCGAGTTTAAAAAAAAGACAGCTATACTCTCTGATGTCACGTCGTGCTCAGATTTTAGGTATAAGGCTATATTGGATTTCATCTTTACTTCGATACACCTTTGCTGTCATAGCAAGTTTCCTACCACGATAGCAGTGTTTTATTTTTTCTTCGTAATATATGGCTTAACAATACACCTGAACCAAATCTATCATTTTGTTTGCTTTATAGGCCCCATAGTAATGGCTCTGCCTAGGCATAACTTCATTTCTTTAATTTCGTTAGTTTACCATACAGCATGTACACTCTTTCCACAGAAATGTGCAGCTGTGATTCTTTCGTAAAATTCACAGGGGTCAAAGATGTGGACAGTATATCAAATGCTGTAAGTCAGGTAGCCTGGTGTCCTGAAATCTCGCACGCCGCAGGTGTTGTCGACGAGCCACATGTAACTTCCGTACGCCTTTATTACAAGTGGCAAATTATTCTGAGGAGAACATGTACATATTCAAAAAAAGTATGTAAGTTTACCGAGATATGGATAATGTAAGTGAAAGATACATATGAAGACAGTTGGGTCTGCCATTTTTTTATTTTTGATGTAACTAATTGTGGCGCAGTCGATAGAAAACTTATTTATACAGTAACGATGGAATACGTTTGCGAATGGTACTTCGAACAGGACATGGCACTCCTCACAGCACAGCTTGATCCAAAGCCAAAGCAAAACTTCTTTGCTGAACAACTCTCTTCTCATCTAAAGTGTCATGCATTGCAACAACAAATGTTCATATATACCAAAAACACTCTATCGAAACAAGTGGTCTTAAGTAAATGTACGCAGGAACAATAAATAGCTTCATGGTTCACCATTCTAGTTTTGCGCGTTCTAACCTTCTCGGCTTTCTTAAGAGACGTAATATCGCACAACCATTTCTGGCTCCCAATTCATCAGCACATATTTTGTCCTCATGCACTGTCGTGTTGTCATTGTTACAGGGCTTATATCGATATTTCCTTGCTCTAGACAGAGCCTTCATCTGAAAAACGACGTGAAATGTATGCAGCTTGTCCCGAAGAAAAACATGCCAAGGCAAGCCGGAAGGCACTTGCATCTATCATCATGACCACGAACTCGGCATTTTTAACCGCTTCACAATCGTTCTTGTTTCTACTTCGGATATCGGCGTAAAATAACTACACCGTAAAAGTTTAGACTAGGTCAAAACATACGCGCCGCATTTGCATTATGCCGTATACTACAGGCCGAAATCGGGCAAAATGACCGTTCAGATGTCGTGTCCCTTTCAATTCGCCTACGCTGCGTCTACATTTCTGAATCCATGTCAGCATGCTGTCTCACTATTTTCCTGATACGAGACGTACATTTATACATGGTACTTGGTTTTGTATTACTCTTACTTTATGTTCGCTGCACATGTGGTTATACTTGCACCCGACTCGTGTTTTCCGTATGTATATATACAGCAACGTTCAATATAAGAGAACTATCTTCGTTTGCCCGGCTACTTTGCATTCGGCGAAAAACGTCGGAAGCCTCTGGTGTGGGCCGGCGTTACTGATTGAAGTCAAGATACACGATAGCTGCAAGCACGTACGCAAAGTTTGCTCTTGGGCTTTGAAGGTCAAGACTGCTTCCAATCTGCAATCTGCATGTGAATAGCGTACAAGTATTGCAAGTCTGACACTCATATAGCTATGCCACGCTCTTGAAGGCAGCCTATGTTCGTATATGAGCATAGCCGGGCTCAAATATAACGACAAAAATACTCCTGAAAATATTCAGGTTGCTCAATGAATGGGGGACACAAAATATACACCGTACGCGAACGATTCACTTCATAATGTAAATAAATAGAAAGTCAGCACAAAGAGGTTTCAGTGAGCATATACACCTAGACTCTTTTTCCATGCTTGTGTTTGGTAGCGATAGCTAAATATTGCAGCGTCCTGTCTTGATTGCTTCGTATTTGCTTAATTATTTAATTAATTAATAATTATTTGCTTGTTTGTTTGTTTCTTTTTGTCTGTTTGCTTGCCTGTTTACCTGCTTGCATAATGCCAGACTCGTTTTAGTAAGCGCCGTTAATTAGCCTGATTCAGGATAGGTATTGGATATCACACGTCATATCAACTTCTCATATCCTTCCTTTCATCCACCCCACACATATTTATAAAAAATGGCAGAGACACATGCTAGTGGTTCCTGTTGGGCAAATCTTGAAGCGGCGCCTGGTACGAAGAGTGGGAGAAAAAGAAGATTTATTAGAAGGCAGAGAGGTCTGTCTCAGCTGGTGCGACCTATAGCCTGCTACTTCACACAGGAAAAAAAAGACTGGAAAAGAAGTGATGATAGACGACGATGCTAAGAGAAACAAGTTATGTGTATATGCGTTAACCACGTAACACTGTGGCTTCACTACAGCCTATATATAGTGTCCAGTCCGGTACTTTTTAGAAACCTACAACAGCGGGGTTACAGCCGTTACAACAACTCTTTTTTCTGTCTAATCACACATTGCTGATAAAATTCTACATTCACTTAGTGTTGCCACGCTGATTGCTTCTAGCGTTGAAGTAAGCGTTTTCTGTTGCGACGTGTAAATTAGGCAATCGCAAACTGAAAGCGCTGTAGTTTCACGTGCTTAGGAGCTTTCGCAGTTTTGGCTGTCCGCAAAGCGGATGATCTGTAGGAAGCGTCAAGCCAATGCAATATTGGTACGTAAGAAAACCATTCCTGCAGATGAGATAAATGTAATGCGTATCAGCATACTGCCTGGGTGAATGTATTGGTGGATTGATAGACGGATGAATGGGCACTCTGAGCGTTCCCTGTAGACAGGGCAGCGGCCGGCGAGCCTAAAAAGTTTAACGTTTATCCCGGCTTACTGCATGGCAGATCAAAATAAATATAGGTATTTTTTTTCTCGTAGAGAAAAACTGTGCAATTCCATGGCTTAACTTCTTTGGCATTACGGCAGAGTAACTTTGGTTTTCAGTGTCCTTTTCCGGGCTGCCCCTAAAATCCGGAGCTGCATGTAGGTTAGTCCAACATGTACATGCGTGTACATCTCTACCTCAAAATAAAACACGTGCCGTCGTTTACCTAACCCTCCTGGAGCGATTACGCGTTTGAGTTAGCAGTATAAGCTTCCCTTAGGAATTGAACTGAACCATAAAATGTAGACAAGTCATAGTGCTTCACGTCTATTGTACATACGTATCACTTATTCCTGGCCACATCTATATTCTTCATTTCTATCTTCTTCCGTTTTTTTTTTCTTTGAAGAGCAGCAGGCCAGAGCGTACTAGATCAGGCCGACCTTTCTTCTTTGTAATAATTTTTTTCTTTTTCTCTCTCTCCTGTGAGAGTGTAGAGAGTAACATCAGTATATAATATTAATGACTGTTGTGTTTTAGCATCCCAAAAATAAGATTTGATGTTAGAGTTGTCGTTGTGGTAAGCTCCAGAAATTTCGTCCTCCTCGGTTTCTTTAACATGCACCTTGATATATGTGCACAGGACTGAACCATTTTTGCCTCCATAGAAAATGCAACCGCTGTGAACGTTAGAAAAGTAGTCTTGGCAACGCCAATAGACAGAATTGGTCACGAAGTATGAGCTTATAATCGTCAACTCTTCACAAAAGCTGCATCATTTTCAATCGAGTGGAAGTGACGGGATGAAGTTGGTGGAGTGAAGGATGAGCTTTGGGTCTAGCTTCGTGTCTGGATTAAGCAAAAAGGCGTGATGATATGGCTCACCTTTTTTTTACTTCCTTCTTTCGAAATTCGTGACACCAACTGTCAATCAGCCTGACCGGCCTTTCCTACGTGATGTCGCCTCGACATAGAAACATCCGTATCAACTCTCTTCAAAGCATTGAAGCAAGAACGAATGTAGTTCAACGCTAGTTGAAAAAAAAAATCACCGCCACGCAAGAGTCTCACTAAAAAATGATAAAAGCTCCCTCTCTCTTTTTGTTTCTTTCGGAGCCAAAATGGATTGAACGCCTCTCAACACGCAACCACGAACAAAACGAATTTCACCCATGGCAACAAAAGAAAGATGATGATTTTTGTTGTTGTTGTTTTTGTGTGTTTTCTTTCTTCTTGTTTTTTTTTTGCGAACAGGTAATTGCTGCTGCCTCTAAATGTACGTCGACAGCTGCGCATTTTCTCTCGTAAATCGAAGCCTTCAATCATCTCTGTTTCATCCAAGTGGAAAACTCGAGGGGTGGCGTCGTCGAAGACTCGTTGTCGTCGAAAACAACACGCAGAACAGAATTGCTCGCAGAGCAAAATTGTGAAAAAACCTTAAATGCGAGTGGGCATTCGCGGGCGATTCATCAAGCTGGCTTCTAGAAAGATAAAAAACGTTCTTGACGGATCCGTACGGACCGTGGAATGCGCGACTCGCGCCGCGTGTGACGGGATCTGGCGTTAATCCAGCGAACGCTGTCCTCCCGCGCTCTCTGCTTTCGCGCGGTGTTTCTTCCTCCATGGCAACTAGCCCTACTTTGCTCTCTCACTCTTGCGCTTTCGGGAACCCCGCGCAACGCCTGCAGGTCGCCGGACGTTATTTTGGTACGAGGCGCGAAAGTCGGAGGTGGCAACACTGCGGGGAATGTGTGTGTATACACCTTTTAACAGGAAGGAAAAAAACACCGCCACGATGGGCCGCTGTGCGCGGGAGTACAAAGGCTTAGGGTGCCAGTGCATTTTCGAGGGGACGCGCCAATCCGCACAGCCCAAGGAGGGCTATGGTGGCGCCCAGGGAGGCGTTTACGAAAAGGTGAATATGCAGCCGTCGACGCGGCCACGTCGACTGAACAGCACTATTCAACATAACGTATAGACCCGCCTACGCGTTGTGCTCGGATGCACGCATCGCAGCTGCTGTGCCCGTTATCACGTGATTATAGACGGTGCTGGTGAGCTTCGTACTGGGCGGAGCCTACGCGCTGCGATGTTGCTACAAGCGCCTCGGTATGTCGACGGCGCCTACACCCTGTTTGCCAACATGGAATAGTTCTACGTGCTATATTCGCACACTTTAACGATTCTATCAAATCGGAGTCTGTAATACCTGTCGGAAGCGGATAATTGTTATTAGGTTGGTCGGTTTAGGTGTTTGTTCAGGTACAGGCAATATAGACCTGTCATCGTTCTAACTGTTGGTACATTTCATTGTACGTGAATCTTCTATCATAATGTCTCAAGTTCAGTGCCACGTAGATATTTTAGAGGCGCGAAACACCTTCGTGAACCATAATCTAGGGTAGGGAAATTGTAACTGCTGCATAGTTGCGCCTTGACGCTTCTGGACTCATTCGGACGCTAATAAACGTCTGCCTCGAGTTCTCGAGTCCGTGTAGACTGTTCAGTCGGGCACATATTTTACAATGGGCATGTGCCATAATATTGAGCAAGTTCCACATCTCAACAACTGGTTTACTAGAAATGAAGAAGGCAACAGGCGGGCAACAAACACCCGTTGAAATTTCTACAAAATTGCAACAAGTAACTGAGAATGACTTCAATCAACCATCGGAATTAGCACAGTGGAAAACACCAAGGCATCACGTTTCAGCTTCGTTTAAGCATCTGTACGCATTACTTCAGCAGCGTATACCTAACAATAGAATTCTAGGAAACGAAACCGCCAACAACGTCTGCGAGAAGACGCCAAAGTGAGTAAAGTCCAACGGTAACGATGACGTGCCCATATGTCTGCGAACAGGTGGTTTCAGCGCGAGTTTCTGAGTCTGTAGTATGGACACACGTGTCGTGTGTTTATTGTGATTTAACTGCAACATCTCTGCTCTCAGAATAAACCTACAAAACAGCCTAGCTAAAGCCTAGCAGCGACCTAAAAGCAACCAGAATGGACTTCCGAATATCCCAGTTTCGCTGTTTCAAGTCTTCCGTGACTTAACGCAAAATTCACACTTTTTCTCCTCACTTCTCGTATGGCAATAATTCATCAGTATGAATCGACTCCATCTGCTTTAATTTAAACTAGTATACCTATATTTGAATCTTTGAAAGTAACTTATTCTTAGCCACGCGTATACTTGTAACGTAAAAACACAGCGCCGAAGCGTAAGTCGTAGTGAAAGCATGGTTAATTAAACGGTGATGACACTTTTTTTCCCTTGTACTGGGCTCATGCTGCAGAATTTATGTCTAAGTACTGTCTGTCCCCACGTACAACAGCTTCCGCACACAGGCGAAAAACATTTCATAACACGCTTTAATCCAAGTATTCATAAAAGCGAACTTCGTCCAATCCTGACACTGGAAATATTACTAGATGAGGTAATCAACCAACGGAAAAGAGCAATTACGACATAAAACTTTCGTGATATTGCTTCCAGGCAGTGCTGAGACGTTTTTTTGTGTGTATGTGTGTATATGAGCGATATTTGATGTTTCAATGTAAGAAAACGATGTCAAACTAAAAGGAAGAAAAACAAAAACGATCCACTTTGATCGCGTATTTTTGGCACAACGAGAATGACTCACCTCGAATGCAGTTTCCAACGTGAGCATTAATTACTAACCTTGTGTCTCAAGGAAATTCGAGAGGAAATATTGAACGACTGAGCCATGGTCCTCCGGGCAAGTGTTTGGGTAGTGCCCTTGCGGGGCCCAAATATCAACAGAATGTGTCAGCGTTCCATCATGCACGCTTGACCGAACGCAGTAATTAGTTGCGGGCGGCCGCTAATTCTGCGTTGCGCTTGCGTTTGAGTAAAGTGCGTGTCCCGACATGTTTTGCGTGCCCAATTTTTTCGATGCGATTGCCCAGTCGGTGACCTGGCCCACGTAAACGAGTGAAAGGAATTTAGGCGAAGTCTGCGACGATAATATCCGCCCCGCTTAGGAATTTCAGATACATTCTCAAGTGAAGCCTCTACAGCTCGCTAGTTTCACTGGCGGCATCGCATGCGTAAAAACGGCATCATTAGCCAAAAAAAAGAAAGAAAAGCGGTGCAGAAGAGTAGCTCTCGGAGGTCACTTGAATATTTGTGTGTACACCATTTTGTAGCGTATGCTACAATTGCCGAGCTTGACCAGTCTTCCGTAGCCTATTTACAGCGATGCTCCGCAAGTGCGAGGAACAGTGACGTAACACGGCGCACAGCTGGCGCTCCGGAGAGGGTCTGGATGCTCCTGGAATGACGTATAATATTGGGCTGGCGCTTTACTAGCGTGCGAGAGAGATAGAGAGAATAAACTTTATTAAAGGTCTTCATGGAGCCTGGGCACCCTTTGCGGGGCCCGGCCCGGTGGCTCCGCCCATGTGGGGACTGGGAGTCGGAGCTCGCCAGGCACCTTTTGGGCCTTCTGGACGGCCTGGTGTTGACGGGCCCTGTCAGGGCTCCAGAGGTGGTTGATCCAGCCGTCCTCGGTGGCAGGAGACCCGAAGCAAGCGTTTAGCATGGGACACTGCCACAGCATATGATTTAAGTCACACTTTGACATTTATGACAATCTGGCCTGATATCTGGGAGGTGTTTGCTGCAGATAGAGGGGCTAGGGTAACTGTGCGTTTGGAGCAGTCTAAGCGTTAATTGTCGCACTTTATTAGGTGTTGAGTGAGGTGTGGGGAATTCTTTTCTAGATAACCTATAGTGCGAGCAAATCTCGCGAGAGGATAGGAGTGGCTCCGGTTGCATGTTGGGATCCCCAGCCGATGAGCTGCGTGCGATTGCTCCGGGATTCTTGTCGTCTCTCGAGAACGAAGATCCATCCGTTGCCTTGTAGTCCGTAGGGTTGATGTCGTCCCCTTCCATGGCAGTCTAGCCACCTATGACTTTTAGCTCTCCTGGCCGTTTCGATAATGGTATTAATACCAAACTTGGTATGGCATAACATGACTGTACGAAGAACATATTTGACAAGTCATAACATGAAAATCATGGAATGTATGTAATGAATGTCTTGATTTACATTTCATAGTCTTGCAGCTCTTGCGGTGGTTTCGTTCACATGCCATGTTGCAAACCTGGTATGGTATGGCATGATTGCATGGCGAACGTGCACAAGCGACAGACCCTAACATGAAAATCACGACATGCGTGTCATGTAACAACATGAATACATGCCACGCTCGTGATGCGCTCGCGGCCGTTTCGCTAGCGTCACATATACCAAATTTGGTATTACGTGACGCCAATGGATGACGAAGGTATGTGACTGGTGCAAACATGATAATCATGAGATGCGTGTCATGTGAGAACATGACTACATACAACAGTGAAGGCGCCAATACATTTCGATGTGGCGCGGTGCGCATGCTCGGCGGCGTTCATTTCGTCGCGTCATGCCGGCGTTGCCCCGCCAGGCGCCGGTCCTATACTCGCTGGCGCTTGCCGCCCTGCGTTGCTTTGACGCATGCGCGTTTCAGCGCGTCCAGCGTCCCTCCGTCATGAAAAGAAGAAGCGCATCAGCGCGAAATGCAGAATGTCACATTTCGCGCCAGTTTGCCGTCGGGCTGCGCCGACGGACGTTGGTCACGCCTGGCGTCAGACTATAGAGTGTTCGCGTTTTGCTAACGTATAGCGTCGCTGTGCTCAGCGTGCGCGCGCGTCAACGTTACGTTGGAGTATATTCGGCCCTTCATGATGCGCTCGTGGCCATTTTGCTAGCTCCACATATACCAAATTTGGTGTTACCTGACGTCAATGAATGACGAAATATATGACTGGTGCAAACATGATAATTCTGACACGCGTGTCATGTAAGAACATGGCAACATACCAGGCTCATAGCGGGCTTGCGGCCGTTTCGCTAGCTCCACATATACTAAATTGGGTATCACGTGACGTGAATAGATGACGAAGGTAAACGACACATCCAAACATGATACTGATGACACGGAAGTCGTGTACAGCATCATTTACCTTTACCTCGTAACGTTGTACTGATTTTAAAGTGACATATCAACAATTCTCATTCGTGCTTCGCATATCATCGATTCCCACTGTACGTGGGATCTGCCATTTTTTATTTTTTACTTTACTAATGGATGCTCCGATCGTAGGCTTGTCGATGATCAGCCGTTTAATATGTGACAATCTAATATTTTATGATGGTCACTAACCCTTTAGCTTTCTTTCGTTTCATTGTTGCCTGGACATCAACATGAGACAGACAGACAGACAGACAGACAGACAGACAGACAGACAGACAGACAGACAGACAGACAGACAGACAGACAGACAGACAGACAGACAGACAGACAGACAGACAGACAGATATATAGATAGACAGACAGATATATAGATAGACAGATAGATAGATAGATAGATAGATAGATAGATAGATAGATAGATAGATAGATAGATAGATAGATAGATAGATAGATAGATAGATAGATAGATAGATAGATAGATTTGTGGGGTTTAACGTCCCAAAACCACCATATGATTATGAGAGACGCCGTAGTGGAGGGCTCCGGAAATGTAGATCACCTGGGGTTCTTTAACGTGCACCCAAATCTGAGCTCACGGGCCTACACCATTTCCGCCTCCATCGGAAATGCAGCCGCCGCAGCCGGGTTTGAACCCGCGACCTGCGGGTCAGCAGCCGAGTACCTTAGCCACTAGACCACCACGGCGGGGCAGATAGATAGATAGATAGATAGATAGATAGATAGATAGATAGATAGATAGATAGATAGATAGATAGATAGATAGATAGATAGATAGATAGATAGATAGATAGATAGATAGATAGATAGATAGATAGATAGATAGATAGATAGATAGATAGATAGATAGATAGATAGATAGATAGATAGATAGATAGATAGATAGATAGATAGATAGATAGATAGATAGATAGATAGATAGATAGATAGATAGATAGATAGATAGATAGATAGATAGATAGATAGGCGGACGGATGAATGGACGGACGGTAAAATGTACAGTACGTCAGGCACTCACAGGCCACGCTTCGCTTGCCCCATTTTCCTCATAAGGCAAGGGCCTCCGATTATTTTCCTAATGCGTAATATTTCTAATTGAGATGATTATTTGTCATGTCAGCACGACGTTAATCTAGCGTTATTGCTGTATGAACGTTGAGCAGTTAGTGGAATGCCCGGAGCTCTTACAAATAATAGTTTGGCCGTTACCTTCTTAGAGTAAATAATCGGGTTTGCGTTTTGAATACGCGTACTGTTTACAAAAGGTAGCAACAAATGATAAGCTCAGTATTAATAACTTCTGTGTGAACCAAACATTGTCATACTTGTAGCGACGCACCGGTCTTTCTCAGGGCCCAAATAATATAATTTTATTTATTTCTCTCTCTCTCTTTGTCCTTTTACAACCATCTGTCTAACCCATTTTCTTGCAGTGTAGTATACATAACGAACCGCAAACTCGCATAGGCTAACTAACAATGCCACATTTTTCCTTTCTCTTTCTTTGTCTCTCCTGAAACATTATTTAGGCTTCTCTGAGGCTGCTGTCCGTGTTTTGTTTACGCAGGAACTAGTTGAGTGCGTACTAAGCGCTTTAGTGAATACGGAGTTCGGATGTCCCGTGGGATGTGCCCTGAGGCGAGAAACGCAATCTCTGGCATGTAGTTTCGATACACTGTGTTCCTTTTGCCGGAGGCAAAGCTATAATAATTGGCCCGGAGGTAGGTGACCCAGGTATTTACAGCAGGTTTCAGAAAGAGAAGAAGAGTCGTGGGGATAGGAAAGAAGAGTTTAGATGGTGATGCAACTGTCATATAGGCAGGTGAAGCGAAAAACTCGCAGGGTCTCATATTCACGTGCACGTGTGATGTCTGGAAGGCAAAAGCGCTCTTCTTTTCCTTCGCGGGCGATGAATTGTTCTTGCGCCGCCACCGTCTGATAGCTATAGCTGCACCGAAGGTGGTTTCGCATTGCCTCCGGGATCGGGGGCATGTAACCTTGTTTTGTACTGCCGGCGATGCTGTCGTCGGCCCTTCCTCTTCTCGTTTTCTGTCGTGCTAATTAACGGTTCAAGATGGAAGCGCACCAACTTGCCCAATGAACCATTCTGATCCAGATGTGCCCACGTATTACCAAGCGATAGTGCCACGTAATTACGTCATCGTGTGGCGTCACTTAACAATGTAGTTGTAGTTGCGACGTGACGTCGTCGCAATTCAAATGAGCAGACAAGACATACAGGAGGAAGCGGGCAGCCGAAGTAGAGCAGTTGCGTCCAGCCAGCCAGAAGTTAATGAACATTCAATAGGTTCCGCGCACCATCGGCGCCCGTCAACTTTTTCCCTAGCTGGCTGGCCGCCACTATCGCTACGCTACAGAGCCACAGTGACGTCATCATGGTGTTACCATGACCACAGATGTTCCTAAAACTGACTATAGGGGACTCTGGCGCTGCGATCGTTCAGCCTATGTGGGAGTGATGCGTTATACACAAATTTGCCTACTCTTCGCTCGTACGGGCTTTCAGCGCACTTGTTTTGTTTTGAATAATAGAATGAACCGTTGTCAACTTCATGAATTATTTGAATTTGGAAAAAAGTCGAGGTTTTGAAGCATTGCTGCTTGACCAGCGACTCCAAGTCACGCAAAGCCAAATGAAGCCGAAAGAACAAATATTAGACATATTTGTGTACTACCCTACAATCCCATGCTTGCTGAATCACCGTGCGTTGCAGCTCCCATAGGCACTAGCGCCAGAGTTTCCTTTAGTGTATATATATGGGAAAAAATTAATGATTACGAAGTCACAAGTCTTACTGTGTTATGACATCGTCGACCCTGATTGATTTGTGGGGTTTAACGTCCCAAAACCACTTCTGATTCTGAGAGACGCCGTAGTGGAGGGCTCCGGAAATTTTGACCACCTGGGGTTCTTTAACGTGCACCCAAATCTGAGTACACGGGCCTACAACATTTCCACCTCCATCGGAAATGCAGCCGCCGCAGCCGGGAATCGAACCCGCGACCTGCGGGTCAGCAGCCGAGTACCTTAGCCACTAGACCACCGCGGCGGGGCCATCGTCGACCCTGGCTACTGCGCCAGTAGTATGGACTTCATAACACATATTCCGTGACTGTGCGCGCAACGATCTGCAGAGACGATGACTAGCGGTGGCACTAGTTCGCATAAAGCACAGGTTATTTTCGTTCTGCTAAATCCGTAAGGATTTCCTTGTGGTTGCGTACTACAAACGGGGATTTGTCTACTTTCCCTTCCTTAACCCTGCCACCACCTTGCGGTTTTCCGCAAAATTCAATCCCAATAACGCACAGAATGATCCCTGTAGTGACCAATTTCAGAATGTCGTCCTCAGAAGTCACCGTGAATGAAGGAGACGAAAGAATTACTCCAATTTCAAAAGTAGCAGATTCGCACCAATGGTTATAGACAGATAGCTATATTTTAATTGCTAGAAGCGTTGATTGATTGATTGATTGATTGATTGATTGATTGATTGATTTATTGATTGATATGTGGAGCTTAACGTCCCAAAACCACCGTATGATTATGAGAGACGCCGTATTGGAGGGCTCCAGAAATTTTGACCACCTGTTGTTCTTTAACGTGCACCCAAATTTGAGCACACGGAAGTGTGGCAGCTTGGGCTAGTTGGTATGGCGCGACGATAGTTATTGCGCGAGAACAAAACGACGACACTGTGTCCTTCTTGTCTCTGTGTCGTCGTTTTGTTCTCGCGCAATAACTATCGTCGTTGAGCACACGGGCCTACAGCATTTCCGCCTTCATCGGAAATGAAGCCGCCGCAGCCCGGATTCGATCCCGCGACCTGCGGGTCAGCAGCCGAGTACCTTAGCCACTAGACCACCGCAGCGGAGCTTGCTAGAAGGGTAGCGTTGTGTGTGCGTGTGCTCCCACTCACTTATACGGAGAGTATACAATTAAAATACAATGTGAAGGAGTCACCATGACATGAAAACACAAAACCACCAATACAGTAGTGCTCAGTAGAAGCTTCAAAATAGAAGTCTTTCCTTAGCGTGCTGTTTCTCGTGTACGTTCAGCAGCAGCATAAATTAGTTCTTACGACGAGATTCCACGGATGACCATGTTTCCCTTTCAAGATCCAGCCTTCAGCTTCTTCTAAAAGTGTATTTATGTCCCAGACATGAAGCAAACGAACTTCGGAAAAGTAGCGCACGTGACCGAAATAAGTAATGGGCTGAGTGCCCCAGTTGCGCTCTTCACCTCCGCTATGCCCCTCTGCAAGTCTCACATCAACATGAACTGGAACGAAAATCAATGAGACGATGTTTGCGATCACTGCGTGCCGCAAGGTCGGCTGTGGCGTGCCATTAATTTGCCCGTCATGGCGCTGCTTCATCGAGACGCATGAAGAAGTAGGACACGTGCAGACGTGGAGGAGGGGAGGAAATATAGGTCAATTTTCTCCGCAAAAATGGCAAAGAAGTTGTTTGCGAACAAGCCAAGCAGTTCATTCCGACAGCAGGCATATCGATCTACTTTCATGCTGGTATACATACAACGTTCGCAGTACTTCCCGTAAGTAGCCGTTCAAGGAAAATGAAAACCACTGACAGGACGTGGGTCATTTTGACATATGGCTCTTTTGCTCTCACAGCGGGCAACAGTTTGAAACGTAACTCGTTGGTCCCGAGTGCGTCCTTTTGTCATTGCCATTTCACCGCAGTAAGCACGGCGTCGTCACCGTGGTCGAGTTTTGGTTAATCGCGCCGTCATTTATCGAAACTAACGGTTTGTGTGCGCTGGAGACTAGAACAATGTGTCGTAGCTTTCACCACAGCAACGAAATTGTGAAATAATTCGGGATGACAGTTGATCATGTGATCATGTGATCCCGTCCTAATCAAATACAGCCATATCTCGGTGGCTATGGCGTGGCGTTGTTCTTAATGTCGACGCAGATTGAAATCCGTGTTACTGAGGTCGCATTAAAATAGGGGCGACGCGCGAAATTATATCAATAGGACAGAGCACTGTGTACGCTACTTTCTTTTAACCATCGACGTTTCGGTAACATTTGAGCTCTATAGCGAGTTCCAGATACTGCCCCTCACACAACAAAATGACGTAAGAAGCCCAGGTAATGATGTAACGAAATTCAAGTGATGAGGTATTGATGGCCACGTAATGAATCAGCACTCTATCATATGCTCACGTCGTGTAAGCTACTCAAGCAGCCAGTCTTAGTGTCGTATACAAAAGCAAAAAATAAAACGACGAAAACTACTCGTTCGCCTGCCTATGTCTGCACACGAGTGCGACCTGCACTCAATGTGTCGTTTGGTAAATTTTTAGCGCAATGATTTAACTTAGCTGCATCGAAAATGCGTCACCTGCTAATCCGAAGGTCACCTGATTGATCCCGGCCAAGGCGATCACATTTTATGGAGGTGAAATGCTATAAAAGCCCGTGTGCTTGGCGGTGTCCGTGAATACTCAAACACACCAGATTGTCTAAATTTTCCAGATCCTTCCGTTGCTATATAGTTGGCCCATAATCATATTAGGCTTTTTGCATGTGAGAAGACCCCATATATCTTCATCATCATAGTTCGTAGCAGATTATCGTACTTGCGTTTGCCAACATGCGTGAGGTGCTGTTATAACGAGGTCTTGAACTCATCGAACGCAACGCATTTGTGATAATATATATTTTTATTTTTTTATTTCAGGATACCAACTAAGCGAAAGCGGGCAGCTTCTGCCTAAAAATGCCATAACTCATATATTTATTTTTTAATTCAACAAAGTTAATGACGGCTTTTAGTCGACAACAGATTATGCAGTAGAGACATTACGAGATATTGTTACAGTATTTACTTGCACCTAACCGGAACCCGGCTATTATTTGCAAGCCGCAGCACTATTCAACTGATCTGCATAGGTTTATTTGAGCACTCGCAAGATCGCCCGATAGTATCATGAACCGTATGGCGCAACTCTAAAAATGTTTATACGATTCTTTCTGAAGTCGTCTTACGAGATTTTGAAATAACTTCTTTGAATCAGAATCACAATTCGCTTTATCGGGCTCTATCCTATATTTAGTAATTAGTTATCTTTACCTTATTCTTTTGTCTGTGGATGTTTCTTATATCCTACACTGCGGTTTATGTCTCTCAAGGGTAAGAGCCAGTTACTGAAAAAAAAATGGCAACGACATGTGATCCACCGAAGCAAGTAGAGGAAGGCAATAGATGCATGATTAGGGAAAACACTATCTATAAGTTACCTTTTTCATGTGGGGGGGGGGGGGGGGTTGGTTACCACACAGCATAGTATGTAGATAAACATGCACGTTCACTCCAATTTGTTCAGAACAGAGTGACGCAGAAGTTAGTGAGTCCCGCTGTCGCATGGCAGTTCCATTATGGCGGATTCGGTCACGCGGATTTTCTCCCACCGCAAGTCGCTGCCGCAATATGTCACCTCGCGAGCAGAGCGCGTTGTCTACGCAAACTCGGTGAATTCAGCTCGTATGATTCCGGCGCAGTTGAAGTCTCGCCCTTACGGCACACTGGGCACACACGCAGAGCTGGTTTTGGTCGGCAACAGCGCCCGCATCTCGCTGCCGCCGCCTATTTCTGACAGGTTAGCAAGAGGGCAGTCGATGGGAGGTGGAGCAGGAGCAACGCTAAGCCTATCTCGACACTGCGTGAGGTTCCCGTATTGACGACTGCCAGAGATCGATGCGCATGCCCTTCTCCCCCGTCTTCTCCTTCTCCATTCTCCCAAAATATTGCTATCTATAAATATAGCGCAATACCAGGGCTGCGGGTCCCGACATAGAATAGACCGACGCTGCAGTAGCATTACGCTCGGAGATGACGTCCTTGAGAAACGCCCCTGTGACGCCTGTCTATTCTGCGCTCCTTGACGAGGCGTCCTTAGCACGCCCTTGTTAGCGCGCTGGTGTGCGAAGCTGTCAATCACGGCAGACGCGCATCGCCCTTTCCAGCGAGAGAGAAGTAAAAGTCCGCTTTGCTAACATTTGGGGATATAAATTGATGAATGAGCTACGTTTAGTATGTTTGGGAAGCGCAGCTTTGTCTCCAAAGTGGAGCCTTCGAGACAAAGCCCACGAAGAAAGGAACAAGATAACAAAAATTATGGCAGCTTCTCCCGACGGGTGCTAAGCATGAAGGAACTTCGGAACTGGGCAGCCTTTGTTTCTCTTCTGTTTTCTTTTCGCTTCCTACTCCCTGTTATTCCCTTCTTTTCTTTCCTTCTTTCTTTCTTTCCCTTCTTCCCGCTCACTTATCATCATGAAGGTGGTCGAATACCAAAAAAAAAGGAAACTTTCTGGCTCGTATGGCTATGCTGTTCGGGAATGTGCCTGCGTTGCGCCCATACGTTCAAAACATACGGCGGCATACGACAGCTCCGCCTCCTGAAGTGGTCCGCACTCGAAACAAGCGACAAGCTTACCATCAGAAAAGATCCACTCGCTTGATCTCGACGCATTTCTTTTGAGGAGGCAGTCAAGCGATCACAATAATGACGTTTCGGTTATGTTAACGACCATCTCCCCCCTTTGTCACGCTCGTAATTACCTTAGTCCTCGTGGTCATTATAATCTAACGAGATCACTTACCTGCGAGCACGTTAGTTGGCTGCAAGACGCTGGAGCACAACGCAAACCTTCCAGGAGCACCCTTACTGTCGGCATTCGTGCCATTTCGATGCCGCGTCAGCTGTAGCATCCCACGACGTCCGAGTTATGTGCGTGAAAACAAAATGCAAGTTTTAAAACATCGCCTTCCGACGTGCAAAATTTTGGGCCTCATTACAAGCTAACCGAAAGAAAGAGCACTCGATCGGTGACCAAGACCCGATCCAAAAAAGCTTGCGAAAACAATCTGAAATCATGCGAATATGCAAAGCAGCCGGTCATGCATCCACAAGTCAAATAACGTACTTTAGCTCATGAAAATCGCGGGATAAAAGCAAAAAAACAGCCGTTATATGATCGTTCTCGTTGGCTTACAAGCAGTGCCAAAAATAGAGCTCCTACCCTTCTCAATTCTGGGCCTCTTTAGCTTCGCTAAATGGCGCTTACGTGTGATCCGGTGCACCCTTTGACTGAAGGTCGTCCGACCACATACGGTTTATACATTCGGAAGCGTCTTACATTGAGAACATCACCGTTAGGGCTCAAAGAAATCTAAAACCTGTTCTACACTCGTTTATGTATACAGAACTATAGTTACTCGGTCAACGTGAACGTTTGAATACAGGAGAGTTCGAGTGGTGAGTCGTGTATAGAGACTATGTCCCGAGTGGTTCACTTACGTTAACCGACGTCCTTTCATCCGGTAAAACAGTCTCTAGTACAAGTTGGGGGTTCGTCTGTTTGTTTTAGACGTCCCGATAGCGTGCGCTTGGCCCGCAGCAACAAATCGTTCATATCGCTATAGGAAGGACGCCGCGACTCGGACGGGATAAGCGTGGGCGAAGATGTCGTCTTTGTCGCGTATCTCAGTGTCTCTTTCGTGACACTTCTTTCCGTTGTGCCGCACGCGATGCGTGTTTGACACGCTAAGAACCTTGACGAGATGACTTGCCCTGTCATCCAGTATGTTCCGATCCATTATGCTCGGTTTGCTCCGAGCCGCGCCTACAAGACACGTTAACGTTCGGCGATGACTTACTTGCGAGAATGCGGCGTTCTTGTTGTCTCTATCTTTTTTGTAACCTAACGTCTCTGCACCTATTTTCACGGGTGTCCTATGTAACTATAGTCGCGATATGCGACACTTTTTCTTTCTTTTTCCTACACGCATTATGTGGATGACATGAGACGACGCGCACGAAGTATAGGCAGCGATGACAACGGAGAACTGAGAAAGGCTCAGATGCACTTATCTCGCTGTGTCATCAGACCTACATATTTAAACTACATGTTCCGCATTGAAAAGAATTACGGCATTTTCGGTGTTCCTGCAGCTTCTGAAGTTAGTATCGCACTCATTTTTTCTTAGGTGACAAGGAACTTTCTTTGTTTACTTAGTTCACTACAGACATGTTCATAAAACATACGTCTCCCGTGCCTAGTTCTTTCGGTGGGGCTGTCAATATTAACGAGCGCACTTTGCCAGAAAGAATTCGCCCCGCTTAATGCATATTTGATGTCGTGCCATCTTCTCATCCTGAGGCACGACGTTCGTCGTGTTTTTTCGATACGCTTGAAGTTCTTGCACGAGTAAATCCATAGAAGCGTTAAATCCTTGAGACGCTTCAATACGTTGCTCAGTGTATGCGTACGCTTACTCCGAAATTTAAAGTGAAGCCTCATGTAGCAGGTGAGAGGGCACAAGATGGATGTGCAGGGGCGCCTCCTGTTGCCTGGGCAAATGAGTTCCACGAGGATAACACTTGCTAGTTGCAGGGTAACCTTTTAATTTTCTTCAATAATGTAGAGGCCCCGAAGCTCTCTTTTGTCGTCATTCATCTGCCCATACACATTTTTTGACAACACAGATATTTTATTAAAAATATGACTATAGGGTTTTTTTATTTTTTTATTCACATACTGCAGCCCATTAAGGGCTATAGCAGGAGTGGGTGAATAAAAAAACAGAGCAGTGAATTACAAAAGTACCACTACCGGGAACACAGTACAATATAACACACGAACAAAATACAATATACATGGCAATTCCATTCAGTACAAAAATAAACATCCAGTGAATGGGCATTGCGGAGCGTACATATTAACAGAACAAAGCAAGGAACTATTGGTTAGAAACGACTTCCAAGAGAAGGCAGGAATTGATTTATCGATGCACTCCTAATCTCACCCGGCAGTAAATTTCATTGTTCTATCGTTCTGGGAAAAAAGCTAAATTTGAATAGATTGGTGTGTGCGTGAAGAGGGGCGAGGTTTTGGACATAATTATTTCGAGTAATGGTTGGCATAGCATACGTAAGATAGCTGTTATCGGAGAGACGGTTAACTGAGTGAACGATGGCATGCAAGAATTTGAGCGACTCGATATCGCGTCGAGTAGAGAGTGAGGTTAGATTTAAAGTAGTAATGGCGGATGTAGGCGAAAAATGGTGGTCATAGCGTCGACAAATGAAACGGATTGCTTTTTTTTGCACAGATTCAATTTGTTTTATTTCTCTTTTTTTGTACGGACACCAAACGATAGAGGCATAATCAAGAACTGGACGAATTAGTGTTTTGTGCATTAGTAATTTAGTTTCATGTGGGGAAGTTCTGAGGGTACGTCTTAGGTAGCCTAGTTTTTTAAGAGATTTGGTGCAGACTGAATTGATATGTTTAGACCAGGAGAGGTTAGTGGTGAAAATCACGCCAAGGTATTTATAGTCTGAAATCCTTTAGATCACTAGGTCATTGAAAGAGTAGTTGAAAACGGAAGTCTGCGTTTTGGTAGTGAACGACATCGAGACAGTTTTACGGAAGTTGATAGTCATTTGCCATGTCTCACACCAAGAGAAAAAGGCACTAAACGAATCATTAAGAAGATAGTGATCTTGAACGGAGTTAATGGTGTTATATAGAACGCATTCATTGGCGTAGAGACGTAATTTACAGGTAATAGATTGTGGTAAGTCATTAATAAAAATCAAAAATAATAAAGGACCAAGAACGGACCCTTGTGGTACCCCTGATGTTACTTTGATTTGAGATGATTTGCAAGAGTTAAAGCTAACGTATTGGGAGCGATTAAACAGAAAATTGGCAATTAGGTCTACTAGACTGGAATTTTTTAGGATGGCACCGAGTTTTTTGAGCAACTTAGAATGCGAAACAGTGTCGAAAGCTTTTGCGAAATCAATGAATATTACGTCGACCTGGAGGCCGCAGTCAAGACTTGAAGAAATGTCATGGGTAAATTCTGTCAATTGGGTTAAAGTGCTGAATCCCCTACGAAAGCCATGCTGCAGATTAGATAAGACGTTGTTAGTCTCAAGAAAGTCGATTATATGTTTATAAATGATGTGCTCCAACAGCTTGCCAGAATGTGGTGTCAGCGAGATGGGACGTAGTTTGGCAAAAGCTGCTTATCACCAGACTTATAAATCGGCCGAACCTTGGCCAGTTTCCAGGCACTAGAAAAAACACCCGAGGATAAACACTTCTGAAATACGATGGTAAGGTAACGAGATGTCCTAACGCATACCGAATTAAAAAAGAGTTTGGAATACCATCGGGACCGTCTCCCTTGTTTGCGTCTAGATTCAGAATAAGATTCAACACACCAGCATGACTGATAGTTACATCAGTAATTGAGCCTATATCGGAAGGGGAGTTAAAGGCAGGTGCAACATGATTATCGACGGAAAATACAGAGTGGAAGTAAGTATTAAGCGCATGGGAGATTTTCTGGTCATCAGTAATAGTTTCACCGTTAATCAAGAATGAGGAGGAAGAGCAGCTACTAGGCAGAACTGATGTCTAGAATTTGCGAGGATTATTTTTGAGTAAAGAGTGTAATTGTGTGCCAAAGAAAAAATCCTTAGCAGAAGTCATCATTGCGGCAAGCTGTTTTTTAGCTTTCAGGAACTCATTCGTGCTATCAGGTATATCAAGGTTCATTCTACGCCTCAGCCTGCGTACACGACGAGATAGGTGAAGAATATCTGTATTCATCCAAGGAAGTTTCTTATTCGTTTTTTTTAGTTTTTATTGGAACAAAGCGATGAATGCACGATTTTACAATGTTTTCAAAGTACGACACAGGAGTATTTACGTCACAGTTGCTGCTCATGGATTCGAACAGAGAAAAAGCATCAGTAAGGCCATCCAAGATCGAAGTATCGTTAGCACGATTAAAATCCGGGAATGTTGTGAACGAATACAAGGTTTTAATCACAGGATAAGACAGGGTCACGATGATCGCCTTATGATCCCATATACCTTCGGTAGTTTCACATATAAATCCAGCTTCCGCAATGTTAGAGCTTACAAACATTACGTCGAGAAGTGCGTCCAGTCGAGCTGCATCACTAACCAACTGCACCAAGTCATGCGACAACGAAAAATTGATTAGCTCTCGGCCGAGGCCAGGTTCTCGACGGAAAGGTGTCAGAGAAGGCCAATGAATTCCGGGTGCATTGAAATCACCCATACAGATAATATTAGATAAACCAATATTGTGGTTATAAATATAACTATTGAGATTGCGTATATGATCGACGGAGGTGGCAGGTGGGCGGTAGAAGACACCAACCATGAGATGATGCTTGTTTAAGTAAAGCTTGCACCATACCGATTCAACATCTAGAGGCACAGACAAAACAGAGAACGTCAAGTCCGACCGAAAGAGTAAAGCATCTCCCCCGCCTTTGCCGCTCCGTCGATCACAACGAACTAGGGCCTACCCGGGTGGAGTTATCTCAGAGTCGTAAACGCCTTCATGTAGCCAAGATTCAGTTACACCTACTATGTGCGGGGAAAACGTGGATTCCAGAGAGACAAAGCTAGAAAATTTATTCAGTAGACTTCTTGCATTGACATTCAAAATTATTAGGTCATTACATGGATATTGGGGTAGTCAGGGAGGATATGAAGATTCAGCGGTGGGAGCAGGGTGACGTGAAGATCTACGGGAGGGTACTTTAACAAGCGTGTTAGAAGTTGCATCTAAGGTATACTGAATGTCATCAATAAAAAGTTTATTGAAGCGCAAACATACTTTAGACCCGCTGTCACGAAATGAAGCAGAAGCACCCCAGAGCTTTCTCCGGACAGAGCGCACACTTTGGGAATAATGTTCCGTAACGTAGCAGTCGGATCCTTTGAACTTTGAGACGTTCTTCACCACTTTTATTTTATCGCTGAAGTCTAGAAGCCTCACAATGACGGGCCGAACATGGTTGACTCGGGACCGCCCTAGCCTACGACAACGTTCAATGGGAGGACAGTCTATGAGCAAGGTATCACTGAATACTTGAGATAACCTAGCCCGGAGACTGTCACTATTTTCGTCGTCCTCTTCTTTCAAACAATGCAAAATTAAGTTGTTGCGTCTCATGCAATTTTCAAGATCATCATTTTTTAATCTCAGTTCATTAACCGTCTGTGACAAAGCCGCAAATTCACTGTTAAATGGTACCGATGAAACAGGCGGTGCTGAGACGGCATGGGAAGACTCAAGGGCCGAAACACGCGAATCCAGAGAATCCAATCTAGCGTTGACGGTATGGTGAAAATTTTTGATGTCAAGGATATCTTTGGCCATTTGACCTAGACCGCCGAGGATTTTAGAAAGGAGTTGCTCCACAGACGAGTTACCATCCATCAAAACAGTGCCTGCCTCATTCTTAGAACGTGTCGTGGGCCCCAGAGCAATCCCATCATTACTGCTTCCTTTAGCGGTAGAAGGTTTAGGGGGGCCGGGATTTAGTTCAACATCGCCGCTCAAGAGAAGGCGACGTAAACTATATACGGTATGAGAACAAACACTGACAAAATTGTGTGGGCAGGGCAGCAGCAGCAAACACCGATCGTCAGAGCGAAAACACTTAGTAAGATTAAGATAACATACCTGCAGAATAAGCGGTTAGGCATACTGCCGGCACTGCCGCTGCCCAGCCCACTGACGACGGAGACCAGGTCCAGGGGTTTTATACTTTTCTTTGATGACGTAACAGAATGATAACAGTCGATGATTGGCTGGTCGAGGTGGTCTTGCGCATGTAGCACTCCGGTCAAACAGCTGCAGGGCACGCCACGGAAGGCACACGTGCGCGTGACAGAGCAGTTCATATGGTAACGGTTGATGCTGGGCGGGAAGTTCCCAAAGAACGATAACGCAGTGGTGGTCGGCACATGCTCCAAGCAGGTTGTTACACAGGAGTGTTGATTTAGGGTCGTCAGGAATCTGAAAAACTGCAGAATAAAAACGAAGCGGTTAGGCATACTGCCGGCACTGCCGCTGCCCAGCCCACTCAAGGCTCCTGTCGTTATCGCAGACGGATTTTATATCGAGGCCGAAATACTCAACCCCATGGATAAAATGACTGTCACGGCTAATTGTCAAAATTCGTTAATAACTTTCTTGTTACTGGCAGGGGATTGATTGATATGTGGTGTTTAACGTTCCGAAATCACCATTTGATCATGAGAGACGCTGTAGTGGAGGGCTCCAGAAATTCAGACCGCCTGGGGTTCTTTAACATGCACTCATATGTGAGCACACGGGCATACAACATTTCCGCCCCATCGGAAATGCATCCGCCGAAGCCGGGATTCAATCCCGCGACCTGCGGGTCAGCAGCCGAGTACCTTAGCCACTAGACCACCGTGGCGGGGCCATTCGAAGGAGGCAGGGGTTTATATTATAAATTTGTAGTGCATGACAATTTATGACATACCTATCCCCTTAGAAAGCACAGAGGTTGGACGTTATTCAAGATTTACATCATAGAATTTAAAGAGCGATACCGAAACTGATGGAACCCGGCCCGCACAAAACGTGGCCTTCCTGTTAATGAAGTAAGCCGGGAACTACACCTGACAAAGAAGTGACGAAATGTGAATCAATGCATGCGCCGTACAGGTAATTTTTCTCTGGTCGAGAAAAATCGCCTTTAAGATAAACAGGCAGGAGGAACTATCTCGCCCGTCCGAAAGATGCGCCGCCGTAGCAAGACTTCAAATACGTATGCTGTCCAGAAAAAGATAGGATTGATAGTGCGGTTTTCTCGTGCACAGCTCGAAAGAAACAGATAAGCTCCAAAAACCAAACGCATAGACAAGGCGATCTGCTGGCGCAACGGAGATGACCCATCGCTTTTCCCGAAAAGATACGGCCCCGACGCGCCTTTATTCAAATTTCGTAACTTGCTCGTCATGGGCACTTCCGATCTGACGTAACAGAGCTGTCGCGTTTATTGCGTGCCGCTCGCGATCAGTTTCGGTAACGCCCTTGAAATTCCACGAAGAAGCTCAAATTACGGGCAGTTTGTGCGATTTCTATCGGGTGATACGTGGGGTTTAACGTCCCAAAACCGCCATATGATTATGAGAGACGATTTCTAGAAAAAATGGGTAGGCCATAATTGTTATGTTATGCGTGCACTGCAACTTTTTCATACTAAAACTGCCCTCAAGTCATAATTTCAAAAGTTAATTAACGTCTACTGCGGTATTGTAGTGGTTGAAGTGCTCGGCTGCTAACTCAAAGGTCGCGGGGTCGATCTTGATTGCGGAGGTCACATTTCGGTGGAAACGAAATGTTCGAGACCCGTGTGTTGTGCGATGACAGCGCACGATAAGGAACACCACATCGTGAAAATGATCTGAGCCCCCCACTACGGCGTCTCTCATAATCACATAGTGGTTTTGGGAAGTGAAACTCCAGACAATCAATTTAAAAGTTAATTAAGAAGTATTTTTTCTAATCAGTCGCAACAGTGCAATTTAATTTTGGGGCAGAGCATTTTCGCTTCGACATGAGATTTCCTGAGCAAAACCAAAACGGGCTTCACTGTCATTGATATTTCAAATAAAAAATCTGTATTGTCTAAAAAACAGCCTGCATACTTCATCAAAAATATATGCAAATATAAAATATGTTTCATCGACATATGTTTTATCCCAAACGTAAGCTTCAGCATCGATCACCTCCAGGCGGCACCTGATGATCTCACGTTTCAAAGGTTTCGCTTTAATAGGCCTCAGTTAAACGCTTTTATGCATTCAACAATGATGGGCTTTCATTTCCGAATGAAGGGCCAACGTAAAATAAATATATATTTTTTGAACTTCGCTCCAACCACGGTTCTCTGCAACCACGCGTTCAAAAGTGGCTTAGTTGCTGTTTTTTTTTTGTTGTTGTTCGCACGTGCATGTCCAGCACAAACTGAAAGTTGTACGCCATTAAGAGTGTTAAAAGGGTGACTTTGCAATTTTACATCCTTGTATACACTTTTAAGCCCCGATTTGGTAAAATACACCTGCACGCTATGTATTGGGTATATTGCAGTATTGTGTATCAAATTGCAGGCATTTCCCAATGCAACGATCTCAAGGATATGCGCCAGCATAGATCCTCTCCATTAGTTTTTGAAACTTGTTTTGTAGGGGGCAATAACGATTCCTTATAGCATTTTCTAAGCTAAATCTCAGTCGATCTCATCAGAAAGTGGGGATAAAGAAGATCGCGTACGACATGTATCGACCCTTTTTCTTCTATATTTTGTTCTATCAATTTCTTCTAACAGAGCAAAACGTCCTGTGCAATTGATTATTTGTAATATATTGTTTTTCAAACAAGCATATTTAATGAAAGGTAGCTACTTTTATTGTGTGTCTGTTTGTGTCTTAAGAACGATACCACGGTCTTTTCATTTAGCTCTAAAGTAAACGTGTTGCCTGATAATATTTACATTTGAAGACCCAACGATTTGGCTACGTGGCTGGAGTCATTAGGGATGGCTTTCCGAGCTCAGCGCGCCGATATCCATTATGATATACAGCGCCACAATATATTTGAAGACCCATATTTACACTCCACATTCGGCGTGGCACTACTTAGGCCACAAGCGCGGAAAAACTGAAGCATCCAAAAATGACCGGGTAGGTCCTACATGAATAGGCGTGCATGCATTGTGCGTAAACGCTATAGTCCATGGAGAGATTGATCGTCGACGTTGATACTCAGTAGCCAAACGGTGCGTGCGTGTGTATTCGCATAGACGCCGTTCGACTCGACTACGTTAATGGGGCGCACCGCGTTGTGAATTTCGATTAGCGGGATCGTTTGCGTGCGTGGCTTTTGGAACCTGCTTAGCGTGTGTGTCGTTTCCTCAGCTCGAAGCTCACTCCATGAGCAACAGGCCGCACTCGGAGTGAAATACGTTTATCGACGCTCGTGAAATGTAGACTCGTTTGCGATCTCGCATTTGTCATACATGTTCATGTGTGCAACCCCCTTCCCATTTATTTTTGTTTTCTTTACCCGTGTTGTGAAACGCGTACCTACATTATTTGTAAGGCACTCGCGCCCATGTCTTTGCGAATGGTTGCCTATATGTGGGGTGCTTGCGAAAGTGAATGCAGGCCGTATTGCGCGATCAAAGATGTATACAGACATGACTTCCACGTGCTTCGTTGAGGCCCCTTTGAGACTCTCTGGCTAGCCGTTAAAACTGGCGGCGAATAAATAATTTGGGACTGCGGGCAATGTGTTGCACCAAAGAGGCTCTGAAGGGACCGCGCTGAAGGTGTGCGTGTTCGGGCGTGCTTTTTGGACGTTGGTGCGAGACGGTATGTATACGGTCGTATAGAATATACATTCGTAGATTTAAAGGTGCCAAGGATCGTGACTCGGGACCCTGCGGTGTAGGAGGTGTGTGCACGCCGCTGCGTCTACGCAAACGTGGTGGTAACGAGAATTGCGCATTCGTATATAGAACGCCGAAGTGTTCAAAAATACAGGAAATGGAAGTTTAAAGTCAGAGGAAGGAAAGAAACTTCCGCGGTTTCTCGTTTCATAGCTCCGCCCACAGCAACAGCTAGTTGGCTCTGATTTTACGCCAGCAGGGCGAAAACTCAACATTAATGTTTTTTTTTGTTTTTTTCATAAGCTCGCTTATGTATAATGCACCCCTTGTTGCGAGTTGTCCTACCTGTAGGAAGAATTATGTAAGGCCGCTACGATGAACGAACGTGCAGTTCCTTACATTTATTTTTCTTATATTTGTCATCGAAACAGCACACTTGACATAAAATGCGAATTACCAAGAAAAGGGCAGGTGCCCGGTACTGTGAATGCTGTCAAACTTTGTTTTTTTATGATTTATAATGCTGCTTTCTAATCGTCGCTCATGAGATAGATAATTTAAAAACCTGAGATTACGTGAGTGCATGGCTAACGCGAAAGCACACTATTTGATGTCAGCTTTTCTGCCTAGAATGGACGTAGGCCTGTCCATATAGACGGCCTATATATCTTATAGCGACTTGCGCTGCTTGTGTAACGCATAGCGATATACACCACATGAACATGCACTCTGTTCATGTGGTGCATTTAGGCACGCAATGCTAAGTATGGTAAGAAGCGCAGACCTTTTCAAGGCGTTTTTATTGCCTCTTAAGAAGACAATGTAGCACAGAATAAATATTGCCGAATTTTTTTTTCTTGTTGGGGATGATGCGGCTTTTCTTAACAGCATACCGCATCCCATACAATTTTGCGCAGTCGGACAGAGCCAAAAGTACCAGGTTTTTAAGACCAAGTTACGAAAAGCTAACTCCCCTTTTCTTAGACTGCAGTGTGCACAATCTGGGCCTTCTGCTTGAAAGAAACTTCTGAAGTTCGAAGCTGGTAGTCTTTCTTCTCTTAGCCGGCTTATAAAAAAAGTATTTCGGTTACCTAAATGCACGTGGAGCAGTCTTATTCAATACGCGTGGCATTTACCGAGTCCAGTTGCCTTGCGTGTGAGAGAACAGCGCAGGGACGTGGTTATGTCCACTTATTTTGAGTTGCGCCTTTGTTGACTTGGTTCCGGCCGCAAAAGGCATTTTTGTGTTGTCGAATTAACTAAAATGTTTTTTGAAAAACTCACAATAACCATAAATCGACACGCTTCAGCTACTAACAGAAAGGAAGACCGCAAGTACTCCTGCGAGCACTTTGGCAAATAAGCTTTGTCCTCATTCCGTATAGATGAAAAGGGGGAAAAATGTTACCTGTAAGGGCAACAGCTACGCTTTGATTTATGTGGATCTTCTACGAAACGTGAGAACTGCTAACTGTGTCTGTATATGACGCGGTGAAACCGTGGTACTCGTACAGAATGCAGCGAACTGTATTCATCAGAATAGAGACCCTCAGAACTGCCACCGAACAAACTTACGAAAAGGCATTCTCAATGTACGCTTTCCGAGTACGCTTTCTCAATACGGTAAGGGATATGACCGTATGGAAACACTACGACACGGTTGGGTGAGATCGACTGCTATTTGACAGTATTTGGTCAATAGAGACAGAAGATGTGACAAAAGAAGTCGGGAAAGCAATGAAACGAGAAAAGAAGCAGAATATGATTCACGTGATGACTATATGGTATACTGCTATCAAATCAATTGTTCAGGATATTTTTCTGGCCATTCAATTTGAAGAAATGACAAAAACCACCTTCCTTGCTAAAACAAATTGTGAAAATACGAAGACGTAAAATACAATTGTAATTCTAGGTCAGTTACAAGAACAGATGCAAAGAAATGAAATCAGACAAACGCAAACTCTCTTCATATAATAGTTCTTGAGATAATGGGTCATAAAGAAGCCTTAAAACACATGACAGGAATAGAGTCCACTCTGTGTCCTTAACAACGGAGTTCTTCAAGCTCATGGTTGATTCCTGCACAGCGCAGCTTCTAGTGGGTATCGTCCAGAGAAATTGGGCATGCCCCAGAACTCACCACTGGTCCCTAAAACTTGATCAATTTGACGTTTGAAGCAGCTTTACTGACTTCAGTATAGCGAGTACTGGCTAAACAGTGACGACTGTGGCCAAAGGCGGTAAGTCGAGCTAGGAAATGCAACTGTTTACCACCAGCTTCATTGTTTTACCAACCTTCTATTATTAGGTCGATGGGGTTGATTCATTGTTTTGTGTGTGTGTGTGTGTGTGTGTGTGTGTGTGTGTGTGTGTGTGTGTGTGTGTGTGTGTGTGTGTGTGTGTGTGTGTGTGTATGCATGTTTGCGTGTCTTTTTGTCCGTGAGTCTGTTATTCTGTACGTCTTACAGATGCTAACTAAAGTTGAACGTTCAAGCGTGTCGTGTTACCGTGACTACGATGTTCGGTGTAACGACCGCATTTACGTCACAGCAGGCGCGACGAGTGGGCATGGATGTGGCAGGCTTGCGCAATCGCAGACGAGCATGGTGACTGGAGCGTGGCTGAAGACGTTTCGTAAGCGTGCACTAACAAATGTTAAAAAAACCAAGCTAAAGGGCGGGAAAAACCAGCGCACCTGAAATGATCTGAAAGAGAGCGCTGAGAAGACATTAGTGCCAGGCGATTAACTACGAGGAGCTCCGTCCCCGGGGCGATGTGCAGTTCTTCTATCCTTTTATTTATTTCTTGTATTCCTTGAACTTGTACAGCTCGCACTGCAACAGTGCTTCACTGTGACATACAGCCGTGCGCAAAGTGGCAGGCCATTCAGACAAAGGGGTTCCCATGGCGGAAGGAGACGGAGAGTAAACTGGTCGTGTTTTCTTGTTAAGTGGCAACGCGTCGTTAGTGCCTGGCGACCAGGTTTGCGAACACGGCTTTCTAAGCCGGTTTCTCCCTTGGACGAAGACGTCGAAGTGAGTTACAAGTGAGGCTAGTTCGCGGGTTACGTTCGATCCTTTGAAGCGGTTCTCCCGAGTCCAACTGTGCGGCTCTCTAAAGCCGCATTCACGATCATATATACAGAGCATGCTAATCATCCGGTGATCACGTTACTCTCCAAGTCATTCGTGAGCGCACGTACCTTTGGAGAGAACGAAGCTTGCAGCGAGCTGTGAAACACGCAATGCTGTTCTGTTACGGTGCTTGGCTGTTTGCCAGAAGGTCGCCGGTTCGACACCGGCCGTGGCGATGGCATTGATATATGTAGGCAGCATGCTAGAGTCCCGTCTACGGTGCGATGTCTTGATACGTTAGAACACAACAGATAGTCAAAAATGTCCGGCACCCTCCACTACAACGCCCCTCATACTCATGAAGTAGTCTTGGCACTTAAAACTCCAGGTGTTATTATTATTATTATTATTATTATTATTATTATTATTATTATTATTATTATTATTATTATTATTATTATTATTATTATTATTATTATTATTATTATTATTATTATTGTTATTATTATTATTGGGAAGCTGCTTGAACCACTGGTCTAGGTTTTGTCGTATACACCTATGGTGACCTGTATGTATCTTTCCCATCAGTCTCGGCACGTTCAAATTCACAATTTTACGCGCCACAATCGATTCGCGGGGTCCACGGTTTCCGTGGACTGCAGTACTCTTGCCTTAGCGCAATAGCTTCGAGGCGGACGAGGCTCAAGCAGAAACGTCACCTAACACGTTTTTTCAACTACTTCTACGTATACGGTCATTCGGCCTTCCCTGGTGCTGTTTTCTCAACAAATACTGTTCGCGATGCGCTGAACGGACGACTCCACGCATGCCGGAGGCCCGTTAAACTACCCGGCGGTTTCTCGTTATTTTATTAAACGTTTCCACTCACTCGCCCATCTTCAACGAAAGTTTTCCGAACAAATCGGTCATACGCCTTGCTTCGCGAGCATGCAAATTAATAAGGAAATCGCACTCCGCCATCTTCTTCTTATCACACACTTTTTAGGGCTTCTCTGAGAAAACTAACTACGACAAAAACTTGAAAGAAAAAAAAACGAGCTGTCATATTTTTTTTTTTTGTCAGTACTGCGTGCAGCGTCTGTGCCCAAGGAGGCGCGAAAGATTTCAATCCGTCTTTCCCGTAGTGCCCGTTTTTTTTTTCTCTGCTTGTATTACTCCCTCTTTCATTTTGTTTTCTTGAGTGTTCGCACCCTTCTTTATTCATCTTTCCTTTTTTTATTTTTCTTCCTTACTTGTTTGGTTTGTTCGTACCACTTTCCGCGCGAAGACGTCGTTAAGGCGTTTCATGTCAAGCAGGAAATTACGGCCTTTCTTTACCGTGGGCTCCAGACGTTTTCCATCACTCGTCTCCTCTTCAACTACCCACCTTTTATTTATTTTTTTTTTCATCTTTCGCGGTTCTGCGCTTCCCACCGTGTTTATACATTTGCGCGTCGTAGAACAGTTCAGTTTCCTCCCCTGTTTCTTTTTTTCCCCTCTTTTCATTCCTGCTTTCTTTTTGTTTTCTTTTAGTCTCTGATGTGAAGGCTGGACGACGGACAATTGTTGAGGACTTGCTCCATTGTTATTCCGCGTGTTATTGCCCCCTCTCGTTTTCGGGATTTGTGGCTTGTTCTTGTTCTTCTTTATTTTTTTCTTTATTCGCTTTGTCACCACGTCGCCAACGCTCTTTGTTTGTGGTGACCGCGGACGTTTCGAATCAGCGATCTAGCGTGAACGATGGTTCTGGAAAAGGTTGACGGCATCGTCGACGAAGAGATTGCCTCTTCTGCAATGAATAGCGACGCTCTGTGTCCCTGTGCGAGTGGCGAAGCACAAAACGAAAGAGCCTGCTCAGATATATTGGCTCTGTTCGGGTGGCGAAAAATGAAGGTGTCTTCGACGCAACCGTACGTTGTACAAAGCAACTCTGAAACACGCGGATCAGAGAGCTATTGTTTTAAACTACAAAAACGAGGGAAAGCCTACTAAAAGAACATGAATTGGTGACAGAAGAATCGAGCTTGCGCCTAAACGGGCCCTTTGCACCCTTTGCTCTCTTTCACTTTCTGCTATTCCTTTGATGCGATATCCTTAGGGAGCCGTTTGTTTTTTCGGTTTGTTAGAATGAAAAAGGTATCTTGAGGACTTGTTTCCTTGCCTAACGCGACCTGAATGAATGTCAGTAAATAAGAGAGAAAGATAAACAGAAAACAAACATAGGTAGTTTGAGCAGAAGGTAGTATCTGGATTGCTGTCCAGCAAGGGTGTTGGGGAATGTGGCACGTTACTTGTACTATCTTAAGTTTGTTGTAGTAATGGTGCTTTAGATACGGATAAAATGAAGTTGAAGAAAAGACAACTTGACATTGCCAGGGACCGAGCCTACAATCTTCGCATTACGCACCCAATTCTGTACGGGACAGTACAACATTAATTCAAACATTTTCGCGTTAGTGTGTAAACACACGACTTTAAGATCGGCTGTTTCGACACATAACCAGGCCCTTAACTCCAGGTAACATGATTGCAGCGAAACTGCAACCTTTGAGCCGTACATATAAATCCTCGTCCTTTGCGTTCACCTTCCTCTAAACTGACCATCGATGCATCAACAACAAAAATATATCGCTTGATGCATTATTTTACTAAGATGTCCGTAGATTTCACCATTGCGCGAACTGTGTAAAAGAGATATTACTAGCACCCAGCGCCCCCCTCTCTCTTTCTGAGTGACGAGGCTCGCGTGAGTCGCTTAAGAGCGCCATTAAGTGTCGCTCTTGCTCGCTTCCTGAAGCGTATTCTCCTCAAATCAGTTTCTCCTGTAACCGGCTTCTTGCATCTCGTCTCGGAGCGTACAGCCTTGTCCCCAAGAGACACGGCTGCACGCTGTAGCTCCGAGTTCGCGAGCATCTTCATCTTTATTAAGATGGCAAAGCTTTCCCGGCTTTCCCGGAGGGAGGAAGCGAGATATACTCAAATTCAAAGCGCGAGCTGAGACGCCTCTCGCGAAAAGCGCGGACGCGCATTCCGCATCCGTTGCCTGTTCACGAGAGTTCACAGTGCCTCGTTCATTGCGGACACTCGCCCATCTCAGCCACACCCTCCCCCCTCTCTCGTTTTATTCCTTCTCCAGAGCAATCCGTAGCCGTGGTTATATACGCAGTGGTCACCATATGAGCGCTCCAAGGGACCACCGCCGCTTTCGCTCGCCCTGATTTGCATTCGTTTCTTCTACATCCAGAATTCCGCCTTTGCGGTGTTTTTTTTTTCTTTTTTTTCTTTTTTTCTATCATAACGCGCTAACGCGGTCGATTTCGAAGATGGCAAGGCCAGAAAATTAGGGTCCTGCGCGAACGACGATTTACATATATCTCGACGCGGTCATCCCGATTGTTCGCGACGTCCCAAGCAAATGTTTTGCATATGATCATCTGTTGTCGCTCCAACCAATTTGTGTTGTTTCACGAGTGCACATTATTGTCGTGTCGTTCAGGGCGTACGTGCATGATGCACGTACGCCCTGACGAAGGCCGGTCCCCGGCCGTAACGTTGGCAATAAAGCATCGTTTTTCGTTTGCCCGTTCGCTTCTTCTGGTGACATATAACTCGACCGGAATCCAGGAAGACTTTCAAGAAACACACACACACACACACACACACACACACACACACACACACACACACATATATATATATATATATATATATATAATATATATATATATATATATATATATATATATATATATATATATATATATATATATATACATCTTAAGGGATCACTTCAGAATAAAGGGCTTCGTATTTCACATTGACACTAAGGTTTTTATTCCGCGTCTACGTTACTTCGCGCGAGCCATCTCTGGGCACGCGATATAGCGATTCGCTAGTGAAAAGCTCTCTTGTGCTTTGATGACGCATATATGCGTCGAAGCTGCGGCCGCGAACACAACGGGATACCTTCCACGTTATTGGCCCCGCAGCATCGACAAACCTGTCGGCCGCTTCTCTATTGTTCAGCAATATAGGTATATTACGCTCTCGAAATTGACCTATTTGTCGGGATCTCGAGGTATATGGCACCGCCCGCGACACTGAGCATAAATATGATCAATGGCTCCCACGCGATGCTGCGATCCGCAGCTATTACTTATTGTCACTTAATTCTGCATGCTCTTCTTTTAGATGCGGAGCATCTAATACTCGAGGCTTGTAGTGCGGCGCCGTCCGCAAGCTTCCTCCTCCTTCTTCCACCATCTGTGCATCCCTTCCTCCTCTACACACCGCGCGCGCTTCACTCCTCCTCCATCTGTGCACCCTTCCTCCTCTACACACCGCGTGCGCTTCTCCTCTTCACGAACATTCGCTAGCTGTATAATGTAGCGCGCATGCGCCGTCACGCTTCGAGAACATCGGCAGCTGACGCGCGCGCATGCGCCGTCGCGCTTCGAGAACATCGGCAGCTGACGCGCGCGCATACGCCGTTGCGCTTCTCCCCCTTCTCGAACATTCGACAGCTGACAGTGCATGCGCCGTCGCGCTGTATATATACTCAAGGTCGGCGCTCGCTCGCTCAGTTGCCGCTCGTCGGTTGGTTTGTACGGCGCGTCGACGTCCAAGGTCGCGGTGAAATGAATTCCAACGAATCCACAGCTCAGTTGCCGCTCGTCGGTTGGTTTGTACGGCGCGTCGACGTCCAAGGTCGCGGTGAAATGAATTCCAACGAATCCACAAACACAATGATCGACGTCCCTTCGACCAGCGCCGCCCTTTCGCATACGTGTGTACGTGTTCACTCATTTAACACCCCCTCCTACAACCACGTTAACCAATTTAGCCATGGACCCAAGTAAGTCGCAATTTAACACCCCATTTCACAACCACGTTAACCAATTTAGCCATCGACCCAAGTAAGTCGCCCTTTAACACCCCGTTAACCAATTATATGCTCCGCATCCTCCTCAGTGTTCCCCCGAGGGAAGCTGCGGGCAATTTTTTTTCTCTATATAATTTTCCTATACCCTGATTGATTGATATGTGGGGTTTAACGTCCCAAAACCACTATATGATTATGAGAGACGCCGTAGTGGAGGGCTCCGGAAATTTAGACCACCTGGGGTTCTTTAACGTGCACCCAAATCTGAGCACACGGGCCTACAACATTTCCGCCTCCATCGGAAATGCAGCCGCCGCAGCTGGGATTCGAACCCGCGCCCTGCGGGTCAGCAGCCGAGTACCTTAGCCACTAGACCACCGCGGCGGGGCTTTTCCTATACCCTTTTTCGTCATCTGTTATCGGAGACTGCTAAATGTAGCCGTGTCGAGAAACGCAGCTTCATAAGCTTCAGTGTATGCTTATCGGAGAGAGAGAGAGAGAGAAGGAATGTTGAAAAGGTAGGGAGGTTAACTAAACTATGCGTCCAGTTTGCTACCCTACACATGGGGAGGGGGAGTAAGAGAGAGAGATGCTTATCGGAAGAGGTAATATATGTACTCCGACTGAATCGCACCGGAGACACAGTTTATGAAGTAGGTCGTAAATCACCAGCGGCACCCGAACTTGTAGTTGACACATATTCTATAGGCCCACAGCAAAACAGCTCCAATGCTTACACGCCACAAAAGCGCTTGATAAGATATGATAAGACAGGTGCTTGGGCTAGTTGGTGATTAGGAATCAGCATATTTGCACAACGCAAGACAACGAGTAGTTACGACGTAACTACAGAAGAAGAGACAAGGGCAGAAAGACCGCTGTCCTTGTCTCTTCTTATTATAGTTGCGTCGTAACTACTCGTAAGTCTTGCGCTGTGCAAACATGCTGATTCACAAAAGCGCTGCTCCCTTTCTTGCGGCCCACAAGCCTCAATGAAACGTTGTGAAAAGTGTAGTTTGCGTGTGTGTGTATGCGTCGTGTGTTTAGCCCTGTATATATCATGATCGTCACCCAGCACCTGAAGTATAACATGTAAGGTGAAAAACTAGACAGAGTTCTCCAGTTCTTCGATAAAATGTATCTCTTTCGCACTGACTGCATTGTTACTTCCACTACCATGGAAACAAAAAAAATGCATCTCTGTGTAAGTCGGGAAAGGCTATTACGAGACAGGCATATTTAGTATGTAGTGAAACGCGGTTACAACTGTATCCGTGACACTCCCTGCGGTGCCCTTACAATTATGATGCTCGAATGTTGACTCGAGGATCGCGGTATCCAATCTCATGACTGTGACGAACGCATTACTATGAAGGCGAAACACCAAAGGCTCGTGGGCTCAGATTTAGGTGCACGTCAAAAAACACCGAGTTGATGTTGATTCCGGAGCGCTCCAATCTACGGCATCTCTCGTAATCGTTGCATGGTTCTGGGACGTGAAATCCCACAAGTTATTACGATATTACGGGTATAACATGTTGGTGGCTCCGCGTTTGCTTGTGGGTTTCTAAGCGTTCACTTGGCGCTTCAAGACGCATTTAGCCGAACAGTGATACAAAGGCTCATGACGGAACCGCTTTTTACGGCGGCAGTTCTGTGTCAGGACGATCATGAAAGCGTCTCTGATACCGATGTCACACGGGCATTTTTAATCGCGATCAGTGCCGATCCGGATTAACCACGATACGCATTAGGTGCTGCTACACGATTACTTTTTTCGCGTGAATGAGATCAAGACTATCGCGATCTATGCATCGCGATATGGCTGGGAGATCGCGATTTTGCTGTCGCCTGCGCCCCCTGAAAAAAAAAAACCTCTTAAAAGCCCAATAAACAAGAACATCAAGCGTAGTTAAATAAACACACGTTAAAACAACTAAATCTCGATAAAAAGCAAATTGGAAACTGTTTAAATTGGAACAATATATGAAATATTGCATTTTTTAATGACCCCTTGTAGTTATGGAACAAGCAGACAATCAGCAGACGACCGTTGTCTTCGCGCTTAGTTCAACTATCGCACCATAGGAGAAGTTGGAGCATCTCGAAGCAAACTTATTAAGCTGTCGCCAGCTTTTAGACTACGTCGCAGCATACACGCAATTGTGGTCAAATGTTTAGCGGCATTTCATGACGTGTCGCTCAATCGAAAATTGCAACATGGTCACCTTAATTCAGCATGCTTCGCATGCCGTCGATTCTCAAATACATGGGATCTGCCGATTTGTTTTTTTTTTTTGCCGTTTGGAAGCGCAACTGTACGGGCATTTCATGGCTTTCGATTTCGTCATCGAGTAAAACTTAGCGGGGCGTTCTGGTTTCAGTTATTAGAGAGTGTGCGAGGCTGTTTTTCGGGAATAATTGCAATATAACTGCTTTTGGCTTGCTCGGTTCACGCTGGGTGTCACTTCGTGAGCCATTAGAAGCATACGACGCTGCCATGCCGCCAGAAGAATGACGAACGGCTGAAGAGACGGCCGAGTGCAGGTCGACGCGCGCGCCACATGGCGTGCCAGTCTACAAGCTCGGCTCCACGTGCGTCTAGAGGCGGCATCTGTTATACGAATTGGGCAACAGTCGGCGAGCACTTGAGAGAGAGAGTGCGCCATCGCTCGCAAGTTGCACAGCGCAAGGCAGTGAAAAATAATGCGAATCGTAGTTCATCGCATCGAACGATTGGGATCGCTGATAAAGCGTAATCTCAGCGCTCTGTTAGCTTATCCGACCCCCTCCATGAATTTCGCGATGTAAACTAAAATTCGACCTTTTTTTATCGCCTAACTTAAAAGTACTTTGTGCCACGGACGATCGACGGAAATTTCGCAGTGGCTAGGGTGCTGCCTCCCCCTGCTCTTCCTCTTTCTTTTTTTTTTTGTTTTTGTTCACCATGAGTCAGGACTATTACTTTGTGGAATTTGGCGTGCAAGAATAAAGATACGATTATGAATCATGCTATAATAGAAAATCCCGGTTTAATTCGCATGGTATACTAACGTGTAATTTGGTGACGTAGATTTGAGCTTTCTTCTAAGCCATCTCCCTTTAGATATGTTAAGCGTGGGCGCCGGTGAAACAATCACCCTCTTGCATAACACCAGGAAATATATGCCACATTTGAATAGGCTACATTTAGTGATGCACGACTGAGTTCCTGCCATATTCACTCAAGAATGACAGCCCCGCCGCGGTGGTCTAGTGGCTAAGGTACTCGGCTGCTGACCCGCATGGCGCGGGTTCGAATCCCGGCTGCGGCGGCTGCATTTCCGATGGAGGCGGAAATGTTGTAGGCCCGTGTGCTCAGATTTGGGTGCACGTTAAAGAACCCCAGGTGGTCTAAATTTCCGGAGCCCTCCACTACGGCGTCTCTCATAATCATATAGTGGTTTTGGGACGTTAAACCCCACATATCAATCAATCAATCACTCAAGAATGACAATTGATATTAGTTGATGTGTGCTAGTGTTTGTAAGTTTACCACATTTAAGGTGTGATATTTCATGTATTACGCTTATGATGTGCTACACGTTTCAAGCCAACCTTCAAATCCTTACTTCCTTGCAAGCCTCAGCAAGGACAGTTAGGGAGGTGCCCATGTCCGGGCCCCTCGCTATCTTTAACCCCAGCAAGGACACTTAAATGAAGTGTAGCGCCAAATACGGCTATCAGTAGAACAACGAAGACTGATGTTGTCGTCTGTGATTGTGCTGGCGCCGCTTGGCCATTGACTGTTTTCCTGTTGCTGTTCATTTCTTGAAACGCTTACCGTACTTAGATCGCAAAGGCATGCTGTCAATCAGTGAAGGGGCGTTGTGAAGTGCGGCTACGGAGTTCTAGGGTGAAAAAAAAAAAAGGAACAGCACGCTCAATTTTTAAACCTATACATTCAGTAGTCTCTCTCTCTCTCTCGTGAACAGTCATCGATCCCTTCGTGGTGCTGTTTCAGGCACTTTTTGTTGGGAAATTTGAAGATCGATAAACTTCTCTATGTCTATTGTAAAGCCTCCGATGTTTCTGGACAACAATAACAAAGACAAATGGGGGGGGGGGTGCACTATTGTTTTTTTATGTTTTCCTTTTTGTGACTCTGCTGGAATATTTGTTTACCTCAGCCAATATATCATCCATGATGGAGTGGTTGTGTAGTGGAGCCACTGCAGTGTCTGAGCGCCTGGTTACGGTGTACGACCCGAAAGACGAGAGTTCAATCCCGAGCGCGACGTTCGAATTTCGGTTTCGGTGAAATGACGGCAGGTGGTGCACAGTGCAATGTTAGTGCTCGCTAATAGAACACCGGGAGATCTAAATTACGCGAAGACCTTCACGATGACACCTCTACCTAAAGTTGCTTCAGGACGTTACACGCTATGTGCCACCCAATATTTCCGTGCGAAAGTTATTAGCACGTCGTTCATCGTGCAAGAAATCTGCATTAAAATACGCGTTTGTTGGCTTCGTTACTTCTGTTTCACAGTGCCTAATCATGGCTTTGTATGGAAGCAACACGTCTAACACTCCATGCGAGCACCGTTATCACAATACTCTTGACGCCAGCCGCTACAACATTCGTTGACGACCAGAAGCCTGCTCGCGTTATCCATCGACCACCACTTTCTTTAGTGGCACGCCTTCTTTAGTTGATCCTTCTTCCCTCTTCCTCTCGTCAGCTTTTCTTTGTATTCGTCTTACTTATTTTATGTTTCTTTAATGTTCCTTGGAAAGCATGCAAAAACACGGAAAACTTCGTACTTCTTTACCAGCAGCTGGTAACCTGCTTCTTTGCATCTTCCTTTAATCTATTCACCCACATGATTACATCTTCCAGCGTACTTATAGAACACCAGCTGTCGCCTTTAGGAAATGGGAGTGTTGTCTTTGAAACACCACGAAGCTCTTTAAGGCAGCGACTTGGAGCTGTATGCCACAAGAATGTAAATCCAAGAAGGGCGCTAGATAATCTTATTCATAGTAGGCTTTTCGAACACCTCATTACAAAACATTCTTCAATCGACCATTTATACTGTCCTAATCAATTTGAAACGTTAAGTCTTTGCTACTCTAGCGCATACAGTGCGGCTTACGCAATAAACAGGGCGCGCGAAAATTCCATTCGACATACACTGTTGCTTCGTTGTCATAGACTTCCTCTGGCAATATTCTTTTCGTACCTTACAAATGATCAAACACAAGTTCCTCGTTTCATCATTGTTCAAAACCTGCCACTCTATAGCGGACGCTACTATGCCGGCGCCTAACGTTTGTCGGGAAATATGGAGGACTTCCTTCTTGAATATTCATAAGGAAACAGTCGATATCCCGTGGCAGAGCTTTTGAGGCTAATTAGGGTCCCGCCGAGGTGTCTTAAGTGCTTGTCGCCAGAGTGTTTTCCTAAGCAACTTGAAAAGTTCATGTATGTTTGTAATTTTGCCGCCGCCTTTCAGAAGGTGCGTAGCTGTTGCACTTACAGCATGCCCGTAGCGCCATCCCATCCTTCTAAATGACTTTATAACGGCGAGTGTCCCTAATTAGGGAGTCACGTCATTCAGCAAGCGCCGAACACGTGGTGAAGTTTTTGAAATATTTATTTTGGTATGCATATTTAAATGCATATGCTATAAAATGTACGAAGTACACAGCATTTCCCGGCTCATGAGATTAAACAAGCTCCATTAGCGTTTTGTCTTTTCTCTAGCATGCAATAACTTTGACCAAGATCTCTCTGTCTAGAACAGAGTGATCTCTCCATTTACGTCGACAGAACTCTAGGGTCAAGTTTAACTCCGAACAAAGTAGCTAGTGAAGTGCCTGTTTTAAGACGTAAATAGTGTAAATTTGCGCAAGCCTGGTGCAATATTAGTAAAATATGCCGATACTATATACAGCAGCCGCACTAATAATTATGATTGAAGTAGTGTGTTTGACCTAGTATCACTTTCCATTCGGACTTCATCTCTCATCTTCTCAGCCATTAGCACATTTGCCCTTTCCGTTGTATGGTAGATACTCGATTTGCTTGCTTTGACATCGTACTAACTTCCTACCATAATAATCACTCTCTTTCATCTTGAATTAGTGTATTTCAACAAAAAATATACGTTTGCGGTGTCAAAAAGATTCTCAAAAGTTGTGTACTATTTTATAACTATTTTCCTAGTTCAAGTAACTAACACATGCTGGATGGGCTCTACTAAAAGTCCCTAATGAGAATAATAATTTCTTGCAACAATACGCTGAGATTTATAAACATCTATCAGTGTTCAAGTTCATAATATTGAACCAGTGCACGTTTCGTAGCACTTACCGGCCCATGTTAAACGTTTCTCTATGTTACACTTGATGCAGTACATGCGTCTCTTCTGCATGTTTGTCCTGAGCTTCGAAGTCTTTTTTCCGCATCTAAATATCAACCAACCCGCCGAGCTTTTCACTGTTATTATGAAGTGAATAAGACCTTGATTCAGGCACAATAAGTTGCCAAGTCAAGCTATCGCCTAGTCAGTGCGTTCGAAGTCACTTGTGCCAAAAGCAAGACTCACCAGTGAACGTTGATTCGAAGGATATTTACCATATCCGATTTACGTGGTAGCGCAAATGACGATATACACAAGAAAGAGCACAAGAAGGCACAAACTTGTGTTTTCGCTTATTTGCGCCTCCATACAAGTCTGAAATGCAATATTGCCAACCGCGCATTGCTACTTTAGTTTATCATATGTTTTTTCTTGCTCCTTTGCATGATCATGCATTTCCAAAGTTTGTATGACTGGGGAGAAAATGTGACAGCTGGTAGGGAAGGTAGGGAATGCGCGATTACGTAACACATGGACGAGAGCGAGTAAAGTGTGGCAGCGCCATCATGCGGCGCACGCCACAAACAACACGCGGCTCCTGAGATCTCCGCGCCTCCACGTAGATGTTTTTGGAAGCTGAGCTGAAAGGAGGAAGAAGCAAAGAAGACGCAAGCGCTTTGCAATTGCGAGTGGAAAAAGGGTGCCGTCCCTAGAATCGATTGGTTGTCGAGAGGTGGCGGTGTGTGCTCTTCTATACGGAGAGACCCCGGCAAACTTGAACTTGCGAGGATGTGTCGGTGGAGCACGTGAAGGCTGCGCTTGGCGCGAAGCACAAGTCAAAAGAAAATGAAGATGGCGGCATCACCTAGAAGTTCGCATCCCAATTAACACGACGTCATAGATTTTGACGGCATCTACGAGCCTCTAAAAAGTTCCTAACCAGCAAATTGAATACATTGTCCTCTAAGGAGGCTATAGCCTAAACAAACAAAGTTTCAGGAAATTTTGGCCCGTCAATGTTGCGAAATTACTGGAAAACTTTTTAAAATGCATTACGTCACCATCGGAGACTTCAAGAGCAAATTTAGGAGTGAAACTTTCTTATTATAAACCTATGGTGGGGATAATATAATATGGGGACAGTTTTAATATAATATGGGGACAGATAATATGGGGACAGTTTCTTATTATAAACCTATGGTGGGGATAATAACGACACTAGGGTTATCAAAGTGGAATTTGTTAATATAAACTTATATATTGTTTGACTTTAGCGTCCGCCACCTCTAATAATCATATTGTTACGCACAAGGAGTACCAGGACGTATACGGCTGAAGGGGCCGTTTATTTTGGTCGCGAATAGAAGTGCCGAAGCGGCCAACAGGTTGATGATCGCAGTGTCGTCGTCTTCCTTCTTTCCCCGCTTGGGGCAGCCAGCATGTTCACCCATCTTTGTTTTCTTCCCAGGCATGCGCAACATTATGGTAGTTTTGGGAGGTTAAACGACACATGATGATGATGTGTGGCGCTTTATGGCACAAGGGCCAATTCATGGCCAAAGAGCGCCATTTCAATGAGTGGTTAAACGACACACATCAATGACTTTGTGTCCCTTGAAGGAATACGAAGACACCGTGAGAGTATATATCGAATCGAAAATGGTGATGCCATATTCTTTGTTGTAATACTGACCACTTAACCTCAGTTTCTGTAACTGAATGAAACCCCTCAGTTACCAAAGAGAGATCAAGCTTTTCTTTGTGTTTTTAACGTTGACAAAATCTAGTGCATTCTTTAACCTCTGCAGTAACAGGAAAAATCTTGCAGTCACGTAGAATATTTGTTACATCGCAATAATAATAATAATAATAATAATAATAATAATAATGATAATAATAATAATGATGATGATGATGATGATGATGATGATGATGATGATGATGAACAACAGACTTAGGAAGCTTGTCATATACTTATTGTGTCAGCTGCTCCGAGACTCTGTGCTCCCCATCGTAATCATCTCGCGTAAAATGTACTTAGAAGCCAATGTGTGAATAGTTGAGCCGAGTGGCTAGCGTCAATGGTCATTCAATCGATACGTGTAACCTGTAAAGTTCAGTCCATTATCGCCTCAATTACTATAAGCGTGCTTCACCGTAAGCCAACGTTTAGTGAGGCAAAGCCAATACGTTTTTTGTGGGAGAAAAAGAGAAGACAGGCTTGCCACTTAAGCTACTCTCTCAATTAAAGTGGACGTTGTTTTTTTTACTTAATTACAGTAAAAATAAATAGAAATTGAGCAAGTAAAAACGACAATGCCTCTATACTACCGCCAGTATAAAGGTGAAGGAGCGCACAATCAGAACGCAGATTGACGAAGAGAAAGGATAGCTGCAGCTGAATATCACTTAGAAAATGCCGAGAGGCCCCGCCCAGGCAACTGAAGTGTGGCTGCCAATCGTCATCGCAACTCGAGAAACAATCCCACTCATGCCCTCATCAATGTACTCCGAAACCTGGGTTACCAGCCGTCCGGCTTATGACGTCGAAAGTACTTTTTGCTGAGATAGTCGGTTGATGTTCCTGGGCAAGCCATGAAGATACAGCTGCTTTTGCGCTCAACCTGACCCCTTGCCTCGTTTTTAGAGGCGAAGCTCCTAAAGCCGTGGGTCTGTCCCTCCTAGCTCATACGTGACCACCTAGTTCGATGACTCACTCAGCAGGTGCTTTCAGACAGGCGAACGGGTGAGCGGGTGGGCGGGCGGACGAACTGACTGACGGACGGACGGACGGATGGACGGACGGACGGACGGACGGACAGACAGACAGACAGACAGACAGACAGACAGACAGACAGACAGACAGACAGACAGACAGACAGACAGACAGACAGACAGACAGACTGACAGACAGACAGACGCACGGACAGATGGACGAATGGATGGACGGGCGGATGGACGGAATATTCACGGTTTACCGATAAAACCCTACGAAGCTTCGCCCCACTCATCGTCATTCACTCCGTCGATATGCTGTGATTCTTTTTTCATCATACAAAGGCAGCCATATTTTTTTGTGGCTTGCGCAAGATCATGACGTCAGACTACAGGGTGCACCCATTTGTATAGGTTTTAACGCATCCGTCTTTGAAAAAGGGAAGCGTGGACCTGTGAAGTCGTGTCCGACATAGGAAATCGGAAACCGGTTGACTGTTTGCAGCAGTCTATGTTTGATTGCTTATGTATACTACCGCGTCGAGTCACAGTGTCGTAGAGTCCTCCAACCTGCCTCAGCCGCGTTTGTGCCACAAAATAATAAAAAGAACAAAAAACACTGATATAAATATCTTCAAACTGGCGTTGGAAGTAAGATCAAAAATATTTGAAAGCGGGAAAGTAGTTCGATGATACCACTAGAGTTGGTGCACGTACTTTGCTGAGGTTATGTTATGCGAGTGGAGGTCTCGACTCTGAAAATGAGAAGTAGAGAAATACGTCTGAGAACCTATTCACTTCTTCACATTTCCAGCCCCACGTATTTTCGGGTAGTTAAACCAAAGCCTTATTTTGGGGTGCCTTGGTTTCCAAGAAGAAGAATAGAATATCAAGGGAGGTTAGCATAAGCAGGCTAAGTTAGGAGCCTTGGATCCTTCTGCCTATTTAGTCTGACTAGTGTATTATGTAGGGTAATGTAGAAAATGATTCATGCTGGACTTCAGTGGTGGTGAAAAAGAACCAGTGAATTCTAGAACTTGAACTGGTATAGCACATTATGGGGAAGAAGAAACGGCTGAGCAGACCGACACAAGAGGACAGAGCGCTGTCCTCTTGTGTCGGTCTGCTCAGCCGTTTCTTCTTCCCCATAATGCGCTATACCAGTTCAAGTACGACGAACCAACTCGCCCAATCTTCAACACTCGTGGTATTCTAGAACTACTTAAGAGGTTTTAGGAAACAGAGATGCACAATGGATGCAGTACTGGATATAGTATCGTTTGTGGAGCAAGAACGCGCCTGTGGTAGTTTTACAGTAGCAGTGTTCTTAGACATCAAAGGGGCATTTGACACAGTCAGTCATACTCATGTTCTGTTCATTATGTTAGAACCCGAAATGTCGGGCAGGTCCTTGCGATGGATCTCTGAATTTTAATCGGGCTGCAAAATATTTATACACACGAGCGAAGGAAAGAGTGCTGAACACGTGACCTTTTTTTTTCAACTGTATTATGGCTGATTTTTAAAAAAATACTGCTTTCTCGGTTGAGCTACTCTTTATATGCAGATGGTGTGTGCGCACGGGCATCTGAAACTGACGTTCAGTTACTTCAGATGGCATTTCAAGAGGACATAAATGTTAGTAACAACTTTTTTTCAAAAGAAAGAGGAATGGTTCTAACGCCACAAAGACAGCTGTATTGCACTTCACCCGTAGGAAGTTAAAGAAATTCGTTTTTACTTTACTTGATCGCCAGCTATCATGGGCACCTCACATAATGAAACCCGAAAGTGAGGTGAATGTGCTAGTGATTATACTCCATAGAATTGCTGGTGCTTCTTGAGGTGCATCTGTATCATCCGTGCTCGCTGTTGGCAATGTTTTATTACTACGAAAAATTGCATACTTTGCGGCAGTTTTACATAACATTTCCCGCACTTTAGAAGAACGACATCAATAATATGTGGGGTTTAACGTGCCGAAACCACCATAGATTATCAGAGGTGCCGAGTATGACGGCCCTACAACATTTCCGCCTCCATCGGAAATTCAGCCGCCGCAGCCGGGATTCGATGCCGCTACCTGCGGGTCAGAAGCCGAGTACCTTAGCCACTAGATTACCGTGGCAGGGCAAGAACGACTCCAAAGACTATTAGCTAGGGGCTGCGTCCCTGCCTAGGTGTTCCTCGAGTGACTTCCAGCAGCCTCGCCATATAGCAGAGACTTGAAAACTATCCTGTCCAGTCATGAGAACCATCCAAACATACCGCCATTTCTTCGCTCACAGACGCAATACAGAGAGACCACCCTTTGGCACAGGAGATTACCCCGAAGGGATAAAAGCAATGCTAATGAAGAAATACAAAATAATCTACATGTATTACCAAAGAATTAATTTTGGTTCTCCGAAGTTGACTATCCTCTGTGGCTGCTTACAATGCCAAACATTGAATTGTCAGTAGACGGTATTATCAAAAAGAGAGACATGTTAATCCAAGCTGATCAACAACTAGCGCTTTATCAGATACACATGCGGTATCCGGGATATATACACGCTTACAAAGATGGCTCAAGTATGCCAGCCTCTTCAACATGAGTATTTATCATGCTACAGCTCGATGTACAGGAATCATTCAAATTATGTCGCTTACAACAGCTGAGCTCGTCACTGTTCTGTATGCTATCAGGTTTACAAACTCTTCAGCAGATGCGAGAACATGGGTACTCTTCAACAATTCACAGGCCACATAAACGTCATTCTCTAGTACTAACACGATGGTAATTAGTGATAGGATGACATACGAAACACTTAAAGAGCTAACCAAAGCAAGCTGGGTGCCACATGAGATGGAATTCCAGTGAATACCTGGCGATTGCAACATTCCTCGTAACATCTCTTTCTATGAAGCAACACGACAAGCAAATCGTAAAAATATTTTGTTTCTTTGCTAATCTCGAAATATGAATTACGTAGTGTTATAAAAGCTACAAATTTCCGTATGAGTAAAAATGCTTGGTTTGACCAAAATATAAAAAGCTGTGATTTATATCATATCGATTCATTCATTGAATTCAAAATTACGCTATTATTAATAAAACTATGGAAACATTTATTCACCGGTTAATGCTAAATATCACACACACAAAACATTTTTACACTGGATTGGCCGAGCTGGAACTCCAGAATGCTAATGCGGATTTGCAGATGACGACGTATGTCACCTTCTTATAGACTTCCCACATCTTGATACGCCGAGATGTAGTATTAAATCGGAATTGTTGGCAGTACACCACAGACCTTTCAGTATGACGAAACTTCTGTGCCCGAGGCCAACTGGTGCTTTACAGATGTACACTTCAAAAGAATTAAATTTTTTTTAGAAAGACAGCGGTGTCACTGGCAAGTACTAGGAAATGAATAACTTTCATTTGTGTAACACACGTCATACTCATTCTAAGCAGTATTATATGACACCCATCATATGCGTCTGCTGAAGTGCATGACGTGTCTACTGTTATGTACATGCGAGCGAATACATTTCCATATGAACCAGACGTGTTCTCTGCTATTTTGTGCGGTTGGATTGAATGTTAACTAGATACCCAATAAGCAACAGTATTCATTAAATAAGTTGGTTAAACCAAGCAATTCACTTGATTGTGAGCTTGCCGTACTTGATAACGACGATAGAGTTGATCAGCGCTCTGCATTCAGTGAAGGTTGCCTTCCTGGCTATGCTGAACGCAGATCAACACTGCTAAATTAAAATCGGTAATTGTATGCACCAAAATCACAACATCATTATGTAGTAAACTCGAGTGTGACATTCTGCTGAATAATCGTGAGCTCCGAGAGACTTTATTGTGAAAACTAATCCAAGTATCCAGGTGTCTTTCCTTCTTCATATATGTTTATTGAAGGCGGGAAGCACGCACAATGGTATTACCTGCCAGTTAATTCATAAAAAACTAATTTGAAGACAAACAGTACGCTATCTTATAAAATAGCATGCGCTAAGAATCAAATCATTCTTTTAGTGCCATTGAACATCTGAATCATTCTATTGTAATAACGCGCTTCGAAGCTCTCGCCAAAAATTAAATGCCATGCAGAGAGTTTAAAGGTATGAGCGCTCGTAAAGTTTTTACACTGTTTTTTGTTCGAGAGTGCCGCAGCGAACTTTGTACTGTATACCTATTGCAATTTTACGAAAAAATTGCAATATCTGCAAAAGTTCCTAGAAAACGCTGAAACCTCTCAATATTTCACTAAAGAAGAAAAGACTAGTTGGGTGAGTTTGGGGTTTTTGTATTGTAGGTGAAAACTACGAGTAGTGTAAAAATAACGCGACTTTTTCAGAAGGGGGCAAAACTAAAAAAAAAAACGCCAGGCCTGCGTGGTAGGCGCAGCACAGTCACAGCGAAAGCAAGAAGAGCGGCCTTTCAGGGCATTTTCAAAACACTCATTGGGTAACTACTGCAAGCACACCTGCTTTGTATCCACTAGGGAATTAATAATAAACTTTGGGGTTGTAAGCAGGCATTCACTATGCTAGTTTACGTCCTTCTTCTGAGAAGCGTAATATCTGCTAAAACCTCAGTGCAAGGAATTTCGTGCCAATTGTCCATGCAATGCTTACGACGATGAGGAATTATGGCTGTAGTGGGTAAGCGGCACAGTTAATAGGGAACAAGAACAAGCTTTTGTAATGGGTTGAAGCATTGGACGGCCCACTAGCTACGCTATTCGCATTGTGCGACGACTGGTTGTTCTTTAGCTCTTTTAAAACGCTTTATAAGTTATATTAACGTGATTGCTTTCCCGACATCAAGCCTACTTAAGGCAAATTTGACAACAAGTCACAAGCCCCGGTGTAGCTCAGTGATAGAATACTGGGCTGGCACACTGTGGACCCGGGTTCAAGCCCCACTGTGGCATTGGTGCTAGGTCATGCCTGCCTAAGGCAAGTTTGACAACAATATTGGGCTGGCACCAAGCGCACCCGGGTTCAAGCCCCTCTGTGTCATTGGTTCGAGGTTCTTTTTTTTTAATTTCGCGTGATGTGGTTATGGACACCGGCGGCGGCTGCGGTGACGGACGTTATGCAACTGTGCGTGACCCGAAAAGTGATCTCAAAACAGCTTACGCTGTAAAAAAAAATGACTCGTGCAAACGTTTACTGAAGTGCTACGTATGTAACTTGGTAAAGAGAGCTTCGGGCTGTTTAGTCATGCATTCTAGTTTCATTTGGTTCAATCCCCGTTCGAAAATTTTGTGCTGTTTTCTTACTACTATGCATAACCAACTATTCCAAAGATTGAGTTGGCGAAGACTTACGTAAACCCTACTGTTTGATTCATATGTTCGAAGGAACGGCCCCCGCTGTCAGAGCCCATGATAACCAGTTGAATGCCATAAGCAGTACGAGCACCAAAGAAGCGTTGTATAAAACGTAGCATACATTCATGTTTCGCTACAGCATTTTTTTTCTATTCTGTGCTAGAGAGCACAATTTCTTAGCAATCATTCGTAAGCAAAAAGCATTACAGGGTGTACTTTTTAAAGTGATGTTTAATATTATCCCGGAGTCATGACGTTTTGATGAAGGCAGCAGTCGGTATGTCCAAGTTTAAACTTTTTATTTGGGCGAACTTGTGGCCTGTGAAACGGAAACTTGAACTACAACAAGCAGTACACGCTGTGATATCAACGTCTAAAGTTTGCAGGACGTTGGATACACAACAAATGTCAATTATTGCTATATCAGTGCGTAATGCGTATGGAGCTCACATAGTTTAGTTTGTTCAAAGTACAGTGCACAAAGTACAGTGCACAAAGTACAGTGCACAAAGTACAGTAGACACAAGTAAGGGGTAGGGTTGATAAAAAGGCAAATTAATGCCTGATAAGGTGCCAAAACTTGTCGCAGACTATAAAGCGCAAAAAAGCAGCAATGTACACATTAATAAAATGTTTTAACAAAGAAGCAGCTGCATTTACAATTTTTTATGAAAACTTATGAAAAAAAAAACGTTAGATGAACATTTTATTAAGTACAGACCTCTCTGCAAGACTGAGTTTATAGTAAACAAAGCAAGGAATATGTGAAGAAACCCAAATTTATCGAATAACAAACCAATTTATTCGAACTCATTAATGAAAATGTCATGAGTGTATACACTTCAATTATAAATACAACCTGTGTGATACCGCAGAAAGAGGAAAAATATTATTGGAGCCCTACTAAATATGTGTGTATCTTTTCTTTAAATGCAATTAATGAGTGGCTCTCTTGCACTATGGTGGTAATTGCGGGATGTGCATTTAATAGTTTTGGGATCATATGCGCTAGTTTTTGTGAACCGTAGTTAGTCCTTATTCTTTCGCTGCAGTATGTTATGCGTCTAAAGCTGTATATATGCTGTCTTTGCGAATATGCATCATGAAAAACGACTGGGTCAGATTTCGATTTGTCCCATATGACCATGGCTAGTTTTTTTATTTAGGATGTTTTCAAACTTTAATATGTCGTGTTTGTTGAAAAGTGGAGTGCAATGTGTTCTAGGTCGAACCCCTTCAATTATCCGAGCTATTCTTTTCTGTAGTTTATAAACACATTCTTTGTTTGTGTTCGTAGTGTTACCCCATAATAATAAACAGTAATTTATACGTGAATAAACTAAGGAATAGTACAGTTGCTTCGTTATCCAAGTTGGCAAAAAACATCTGATTCTCCCAGTTACACCAATTGAGCGCGAAAGATCGGTGCGAACTTTGTCTATGTGATATGTCCAGTCGAGTGTTTCATGAAAAATCATACTGAGAAATTTTTGGGATGTGACCCGCTCAATCGATTCCCCTCGAAACTTCACTTGGATGTCACGGAGTATACTTTTATTTTTTGGGCGAAAAATAACATGTTTTTTGGTATTTAACTCAATCTTATTTGCTATCAAACATATTGATAAGTGCTTAAGCCATTTGTTTGCTTGCTCCTCTAAGCTGTTGATGTCTTTGCCAGAGAAAAAAAACATTTGTGTCATCTGCGTATAAAACCATGTCTGGGGTTAGTGGTATATTAACAATATCATTGATATATAAGAGGAACAGGAGCGGGCCTAGTATAGATCCTTGAGGGACGCCGTACTTAATTTTATCCATTTTAGATACTGCATGATGCGTATCACAATACTGATATCGATTTGTTAAGTAACTGTCTATTAATCTGAGTGAAACACCCCTTATGCCGTATTGGTTTAATTTCACGTGGAGTATTTCATGTTTGATCGAATCGAAAGCCTTTTTGAAATCAAGGAATATTCCAAGCGTATAAGATCTCTGCTCAAAATTATCTATTATTTTGTCCTTGATAGACAGCAAAGCACACTCTGTACTTTTTTCTTCTGAAAACCGTACTGCTGTTTTGTTATTATATTTTCTCGGTTACAAAAGTTTGAGATTCAAAAGTGTAAAACTCGTTCTATAATTTTGGGAAATATGGGCAAGACAGATATAGGTCTATATATATTTACATCATTTTCATTACCACCGTTGTGAATGATCGATACCCTGGCCATCTTTAGCTTATCAGGAAATATTCCGGTGCTTAAAATCAAATTACATATGTGTGAGAGGGGCTGACTTATATACTGTGAGACTGCTTTTAATGGCCCTGCTTTTATACCGTCAACACCTGCCGCAGAGTTGTTAAGTAAATTCATAATGAAGTAGTGTACTTCAGATTCATCATCATAAAGCTGGCGGCTTTATAGGTCGGAATACTAAATGCAGTATGGAACACTTATTTCGATATCACATTCCCACAAAAAGCGAGAATTTACCTTTATCGAACCGGTCACGTCCCGAAAACTTTTGCTGCTTATAGTAGATACACTGATATCTGCAAATGGAGCGCCCGCTGTCGATCAATCGACAAGCGGTCAAGCGCCATTAGCTTTTACGCACGTATCATCGAAGATTCCAACGTTATCGATAGCAGCCATGTAAGTTCCAGAACTAACTCTAATGTTCGTGTTGAGCACGTAATCTCATATGAAGGTTCTAAAATGATCTAGTAGTTCTCACTCATTTGAGTGCACTTTGCGCAATGCAGCAATCATATTGTAAAGGAGTGGTAACAAGAAAGTAGAAATAAAGAATCAGGTGCGGAAATATTTTGAACAAACAAATCCTGTCATTTGGGATCTGTTTAGACGAAAAACAACTAAGGCCTGTTCGACCTCAAAATGACAGATTTAAGGCCGGTATGTGGTATAGCTTCATTAGATAAGCTGATATATATATATATATATATATATATATATATATATATATATATATATATATATGAGATATAACAGACAGTAATGCCAAGGAATGTACAGGGGAAGTTATTAAAACCAATGGAATTTAAATAAGAAGAAAGAAAAGTGGATGAAAAAATTACCAACTGTGAGCAGGAATCGAACCTACGACCTTCGAATTACGCGTTCGATGCTCTAACCACTGAGCTATCACAGCGGCCCTCCCTCCATCCACTTTTTTGGGTTTATCTGTGAATTTAGAAGTAGGAGTGACAGTCAGCGCCATCTATAAGCCAAACAACGAGTGTGAAACACTTATGCGCATGTTTGGCGCCACGTAATAATGAAATAAGGGAAAGAAGTGTATACCTAAGGGCTCGTTTCTCGTACTGGCAGACTTGGTGTGTTTAGGTTGTATAAGAGGGACAATTAATCAGCTGTCCACTCATAATAAGTTCACGTGCTACGTGGCGCCAAACATGCGCATAAGAGTGTTTCACACTCGTTGTTTGGCTTATAGATGGCGCTGACTGTCACTCCTACTTCTAAATTCACAGATAAACCCAAAAAAGTGGATGGAGGGAGGGCCGCTGTGATAGCTCAGTGGTTAGAGCATCGAACGCGTAATTCGAAGGTCGTAGGTTCGATTCCTGCTCACAGTTGGTAATTTTTTCATCCACTTTTCTTTCTTCTTATTTACATTCCATTGGTTTTAATAACTTCCCCTGTACATTCCTTGGCATTACTGTCTGTTATATCTCATTAATATTGTGTTAGAACACGGAAAAACGAGCCCTTAGGTATACACTTCTTTCCCTTATATGTATATATGTATATATATATATATATATATATATATATATATATATATATATATCATTTCTGGAGACCTGTCAATATTATTGTGAATACCTTTAGGCCAAGAAGCATAGATGGCCATGTGGGCGACTCATAATATTTACTCATAATACTCATTCCTTCTCTCTCTCTTTTTTTGTTCGATTTCACAGATGCCAGCAGCGCTGAGACAGCTGTCGGCTGAGGCGGTGGCGAAAACCCAGCCAAGGCAGGTGAAGGTGCCGAGCCAGCAGCTAGACCTGGGTTAGGCCCCGCGCCGTCGGCCTTAAGGAGGCCGCCGCCTGCGGGCCCCACGAGTGAGGGCTTCCGGAACCGCAGCCAAGAAATTCGGCGGCGGCGAGAAAGGTGCCCGGAATCACGCCTCAGAGCAGCAGCAGCGCGGCGCAGCCGCCCGTTGGCGCAGCCCAGTCACCGTCGTCCAGCATGTCCCTGGTCATGGTGACGCCTGCCGTGGACGACGACTTCCTGCCGGCCTCCAACAACAACGCCGCCGGCACGAACAACAACAACAACCACCACACGGCGCCGACGCAGCCACCGCAGCCGCCCGAGGCTCCCAGCTGGCCGTACCCTCAGCTGCAGTACCAGGCGTCCGGGTCGTCCGGCAAGCCCGCGCTGGTGCTGGGACGGATGCACTCGGAGCCGGAGCGGTCGCTGCCTCTGGTCGAGTTCAAGACGCTCGAACCTCCCGCGCCGCCCAACTACCGGTCGTGCCCGGAGATCGGGCCGCAAATCCAGGTGGTGCAGTTCACCGGTCCGGGAGTCAGCGAGGAGGACGAGTGCTGCCCGGGCTACGACGTCGACGGTGGAGGCGAGGACGGCGGGTTTCGACGCTCGTCCGCGTGGGGCGCCCCGGGCGGGGCGCCCCCTGCGGGACGCGCGGCGTGCGAGCCAGCGGCGGCGCCCTCGCAGCAGCGCCCCCACCTATGGACCCCGCACACGCGGCTGGGTCTGAGCGCGCGGCTGGAGCACTCGTTCCTCACGCGCACGGTGTCCCGCGAGAGCGTGCGCTGCAGCGCGACAGACGCGGGCCTGCTGCCGGCGTCGTCGTCGCAGCAGCCGTCGTCGCACCAGGCGGCGGGCGCGCCGCTCACCACGTCGCTGCGCCAGCTGCACCGGGACAACGAGATCGCCGAGATCGCGGCCGACTCGATGCGCATCAATGGGGCGCTGCGCCACTTCAAACACCTGCGCAAGCCCACCTCGACGCTCTCCATTCCGGCGGCCATGAAGGTGCGAAACGCCCGAGGGCTTGTTGACGCAACCTGTCACCCGCACCACCATGCACAACAGCCTCAACCACGCCACACCACTTGCCCCCGCACGCAGCAGAACGCCCGCCCCGCCGCGCCGCAAAGTGCTTCTCGTAGAGTGCCCGCCTCAGTACGCGGCAGCCGCGTCGCGCTGGGCAGCCGGCGCCAAAAAAGTAAAGACTCGTGTGGTACATAAGGAGCTTGCTACTGCTGCACAGGTAGGACCGACCTCTCTCTCTCTCTCTCTGTCTCTCTGTGTCACAACACTCACACAATCCAAACAACAGACGGCAACATGTCTTGCAGTCGACAACAACACGAGATGAGTGCGGCATCCTTTAACGCGCGCGGCAGTAGGTATTTCGCGATGCCACGAGGCAGAGAAAGCTTCCGCCACGCACCTGCCTTCTTTTTCTTACTTTCCTTGTTTCAGCTGCATGCGACGATGACAATACACATACGTGGCCACTTTTCCCCCGTTGTTTTCTGGGCTTGTCTCGCCTGAGGAGCTCCTCGAATTCTTCTTCTGGCACGGACCTGCGTGCTGGGGCCACATGCGTCGACTCGCTCGAGGTCCAGAACAATCGCCGTTCTGCGTCAAGGGAATGTGCGCTCTGCACGCATTTTTTTTCCTGACCTGTCGTCGCATGCGGTCCCAGTGCACAGCTGTGGCCGAAGAAGCCTTCTTTCTGCATGCGGCTGTGCACGTACAACGCTTTTTCCCCACCCTCTTTCCAGGATCCCTAGGCGTGACGACAGCTCGAGCTTTGATGTACAGGCCAACTATCGTCGGTTTACACTTACTTTGTTTCGCGCTATTCAGTGCTCATGCTGAAGTTCTTTTTTTTTTTTTGAGCGAATGAGAACAGAGATTAGGAATGACGTTAACCAGCAATGCAGTAGACATGCGTTTCAACGTGAAGCCTATCCATAACAACGTAACCGGCTTTCATTCAGTGAGGAAACTTGCGTCATTTAGTACCATCCAGATGACTGATAAACTCCGGAAGCCGCATGAATGCAGGCCGTCTGCTTTCTGAGGAACTTGCGTAAGGCACGAGTTATCATCGGCCTTTGTGTAGTGTGACAGTTTCGCTTGGGCTGAAGATTGAGCGCCAAGAATCTCGTGATTGTCTTGCTTTGTCTGTTAGACGTAAAGAAAAAAAAATCTTCTGGCATCCCCATTTTGCTTTGCAATGTTTACAATGCTTCTAACATCGTCTACGACCACCGTACACAAAGCAACTTTTTGCCTACGAATGAATGTAGTGCGGTATAGCTCACCGTATATCTTCGGCGCTGTTTTCGCCATCCTTACCTATTTTTATCTTTTCTTTGGCCTGGTGTAATACGCGACGTAGACAGCCGCAAGGGATACCAACTAGTCACATTCATTTCCTTGCGGCAAATGAAGGTTTTCCTTCAATAATGGAGTACGGTGGCGAGAAGTTTCCATTACGCTGTGTCTTTCGCCACAGACAAGGTGACCGGCACGCTCAGCACGATCATGCGATGCCATATGTAATAAATTGTGAGTTGGTTCCACAATTCATTGAGTTGGTATCGGGCGGAACGAACATCGTTGTAAGGCTAGAACGAAGATCTCATTTGTCACACAGGCTTATATACAAGAATTGCCGGTTCCTGTTTCGTTGGCTTGACTGCATGTGATCGTGTGCGACTGCAATGAGAGTAAGCGCGCGATTCTGTGAGTAAAGCGAGGCATCAGTTCCGCTTGTAGAAATACATTGTCTTGAAAGTAAAAACAAAGAGAAAATGAAATGTTTGATGTCGCAAAGGTAGTGTACCCTGCATTCGATGTAGATATTTTTGCTAGTTTTTCAAACTACTAGCTATGTTACGTGATTTACGTTATGGGTTCATCTTACAGAGATAAGAGATTAGTTTCTCTAGTAGTAATCGCAGAGTGGCATCGGGTCCGTTTGGCATATTACGCTGAATTAGTACGAAGAAAAATGAAATGACGTACAACGTGCGCCCAGATGCAAAACGTGCTGCAAGACTAAACAAAAACAATGTATTCGCTTATCTTATGGCCGATGATACTCAAGTAAATGATAAAAACATCATGTCTTCTCCAATTCGTGACGTTAAAACCGTGTGCCTGATGAACACTTGGCGGCAACAAACTCATACTCCCGCGCGATTCAGCCGTACATTGACATTCTAAGAGAGTGCATCGTCTCGGCTGACGTCAGTAACTCTGACGCGCCTCTAGAATGTACGGAGATGCACCTGTCGGCGAAAAAATAATGAACACTTTCAGACACAAATAAATGTCAAAAGTAATATTTCGTAAGCAACAACTGCTGATTGAATCGTAAGACATTTCGGCGTCGACAATAGGCTGGGAGCCTGAAGTGATCGCTGCGACTTGCGGTGATGTAGACAAGACGCGCCGTTAAAAGTGGCATAACTTCGTTGATTGATTGTCAATGTGCGGTTTAACGTCCCAACATCACCATATGATTATGAGAGACGCCGTAATGGAGGGCTCCAATACTTTCGAGCACCTGGGGTTCTTTGATGTGCACCTGAGCACATTGGCTTACAGCATTATCGCCTCCATCGAAAATGCAGCCGCCGCAGGCGGGATTCGATCCCGCGGCCTGTGGGTCAGAAGCTGACTACTTTAACCACTAGACCACTGCGGCGGGGCGGCATTACTTTGTTACATCGATTGATACGTTGTTACCTAATTATTCTACTATTTATATGCATGTGCAGTGAGGTCAATGAAGCGAAGTTTAAAGGCAGAAGGGTTCTTTGAAATTGACGATGTGGCTCGCGAAAAATTGATATATATGTGGAGTTTAACGTCCCAAAACAACCATATGATTATGAGACACGCCGTAGTGAAGGGCTCCGGAAATTTCGACCACTTGGGGTTCTTTAACGTGCACCCAAATCTGAGCACACTGGCCTACGACATTTCCGCCTCCATCGGAAAGGCTGCCGCCGCAGCCGGGATTTGAACCCGCGACCTGCGGATCAGCAGCTGAGTACCTTAGCAACTAGACCACCTTGTCGGGGCTCACGAATAATTGACGGTGTGGTTCAGAATATTCAGTCTCATGTCTACTCATGGACGTGTCTTCAGTGCACAGTATACGTGGTGTACCTTGTTCAGCATAGCGTTAGTTCTAACTTTAATCACAATAAATTTTCCCTTCACCTTATACAGGCGTTACTCATATGTTGGAGTCAATTATTCTCGCCTGTAGATACATTGTAACAATTGTAAAACTAATTATGAAGAATATATACGTACTACTTAATTCAGCGTCTGTAAAGAAAGCTTAGCTGCTCTCCTGTTGTTTTGTGAACACCACTAGCGCCGATTTTGGCTTTGTAGGTGCGATTTCATGGCCGCGCTGCACATATACATGTTATGTAAGATTCGAGCAAATTATCGTTTGTCTTTCTATCATTTTGTCACATGCGGATGTGTACTCATGTTACTGTGGCACAGTGGTGTAGCTGTACACGAAAAGTACAAGGAGATCAGTCTCGTAAACATTTATCAGTGTTTTATATTAACGTTTTAATGCCGCTTCCGACGTAGTTTGTGAGACATCTCTTCGGTAGCGTTTCTCTTGTACGCCATACTGCTAAAGTGCTAGAACAAAGATCGCGTAAAATCACTAAGTCACTTTATTACAGCTACTATAATCTCTTACGATCATCACACTTTCTTACTCGCTTTTATTCACTTCTTTTTTCAGGCCTTTAGTGATTTACTTGCTCAATATGATTCCGTAAGCAGTGTCAAGATCACTCACCAGGTGAAGTAAATAACGCGCAAAGTTAGTTGGAGAAAAATAATCGATGTTAAATTCGTAATTCTTATATTTCATTTTAAGAAGCATGGACATAGATGAGATGTTCCCACCACACAGAAAAAATCATTCGGATAACACGTAAGCGAAAAAAAAAAACAATGTGCTACACAGCGTGTATGGAAGACATTATTTGTATTTAGTGAGATCAGACATTATAACATTTGAGTTATCTATCTATCTATCTATCTATCTATCTATCTATCTATCTATCTATCTATCTATCTATCTATTTCCATTCCCCCTAGTGACCGATGTGTGGTAGCGCATCGAATTCTGAATACGGTATTCTTCCAGGGCTCTTTCAAACACCCAATCTAAGGGGTTACTCTGACATCTGACTTCTCACAAATGGCCTCCTCCCGACGGCATGAAAGCCACTTTATCTCAGCTATTCCGTACTCTCGGGCATGACCGGCGCCTGTAAGCGCAGGTCGATCAGTGTTGACTGAATAGTGGCTGATGTAGACTAGTATTGCCCGAGGACGGCTAAATGATTGCTGATGAGGACTACGTAGGGTCATGGAATGATCGGTAATGAAATTTGTTTAAGCTGACCCGCAGGTTGCGGGATCGAATCGCGGCGGTGGCGGCTGCATTTTCGAGGCGGAAACGCTGTAGGCCCGTGTGCTCCGATTTGGCAGCACGTTAAAGAACTCCATTTGCTAAAAATTTCCAAAGCCCTCCACTACGGCGTCTCTAACAATCATATGGTGGCTTCGGGACGTTAAACCTCACATATCAATCGATCAGCGATTTGATTAAGCCCTATTACGATAAGTTATCTTCAAATGATTTCAACTGTCTTAGTAACAATGACGACACATGCGTTCCTCTTCTCTTGTGTGGGCTTCTAATAATAATTGTTGAGGTTTAACGCCCAAAAACCACCATATGAATATAAGAGACGCCGTAGTGGTCTCCGTAAAATTCCACCACCTGTGGTTTTTAACGTACACCTAAATCTAACTCTAACGTACACACACGTACACCTAAATCTAAATCTAACGTACACACACGGACCTCAAGCCATTCCACCTCCATCGAAAATGTGGTCGCCAGCGCCGTGATTCAATCCCGTGACCTGAGGGTCAGCAGCCGAGTGACTTAACCATTAGACCACCGTGGCGGGTGTGGTGCGTGCTTCTAACAAAGGAAAAACCATTTCAACATTTAACGCCCGCTAACTGATGTTATTGTTTCTACGTTATAAGATGGCAACTATGGGCTTGAGCTGACTAATGGTGACATACATCGGCAGTGGCTGTGAAAACATCAATTGTTTTTATTCAATCTAAATCCACTGATTCGGTTGTCAACTTTTTTTCTTTTCTAATTAGCGTTCCTGGCCGTTCCATCTCCTCTGCTTCTCTATCGCTATTGGAGTTTCAGACGCTCACGGAGCCATCGTTTGATTTGCTTTCCGCCAAACATGGATTCATTTGCGGCAGACTTTGGGCTTTCTCTGTGGGAAGTTTCCCCGGAACTTGGCTTGGCTCGGCTTCTCTAACGTACGCTCGCTCGTGCTCGCACTGTAGGCTTTCTGAGACCCATCCGATTCTTTCCGGCTTCGGCTTCGAAGTCGGCTACACGATTTCCATCAATTTGTCTTGATGAAGGTCTCGGCCACTATTTTAGCCCCGCATCATCCTCTCTTTCTTTATCTCTCTCTCTCTCTCTCTCTCACTGTTGCCCTTCTATTTTGTCAACTCTTGTATACCTCACGTTGACGTAAGTTCTTCCCAGTGACTGTCATTGCCCCTATCAATTGTAATCTCAGCAATGAACATTTATTTTCCTTGCCATTCTTAAACTAAGTTATTTTTCTTTTGGAGTTGTTATATAGGAAATATAGGAAATATCATAGAGTCCCCGTCAATTGCCGGTGACTCTGCCCGCGAAGGTACCGGAAGTCGATGTTCGACTTCCGGTCCTATCGACTTGATAATGCAGGGGTATGCCTCCACTAAATACCTATATTTACGATTTCAGTAAAGTTGTTGTCATGACCTGTCCTTGTCAATCGCTCGCTTTTAAACATAAAAAAGATGATAGCTTCGCGTTCTATGCGATCATACAGTGTCACTTGGGACGTTACTCGGAGCACGGCTGCTAAACGGTTTTGCAAAGGTAGCTGCTGTCAGTGTAGTGACAGTCTCTTTCTTTAAGAATTCCACGCATATGCTCAATATGTTTGAAGCGACTGTATGCCATGAGTCACATTCGGTGGTGATTTTAGGTATTTGTACAATTTATTGTCAGTGTTTGAGTGGTCTGTTCTGTTCTGTTCTTTTGGAAGTGTCTTGCTAAGGAGGAGATATTACTTCGGCTACTACATAAACTCTGCAGAAGGAAAAAAAACTATATTAAATAAAGTTACCCAAAATGAACAATGAGCTGTTAAATAAAACAAAAAAGTTATAATGGCACACTGAGAAAGGTCACCATAGTGTCACTTTCATTGTTCTGTCTTTAGCATTTATCAATTAAAGAAAATCTTCTCTATTCTGTGTATAAGCGAAATTCAGCAAGGAAAATCGCACTGTCTCAAACCTTTCAAGTTGAGCGCCACCTCACTCTCTTAAACACGTAGTTTAACGCTTCGTTGCTTTATTTCTCACGTTTGTGGTAAACTATAAGCTTTCTCTTCTTCTCTTGAACGTACTGCTCTTGAAAAAGGACATGTGATATGTCCTGGACACCTTTAGAAAAATAAAAGGCACCTTCGGTTTGTGCGAGTTTCTTGTCGGTGTCCGGCCTTCCTCGTCAATACACTGTTCTCACGATAGCAAACTACACGTGCAAAAACACTCAGTGAATACCCTTGTAACATCGTCATCATAAATGTAATTTATTAACCCATTAGAGCGCCTTATGTAAGAGCCAACACAAGCTCTGCGGAGTTCTGAAGTATGTCCGTGAGGCGCGTTGCACGACATTCTGCGTAGTCGTCTTCAAGTAAAGTATTAAAAATGTATCTGCATTTCATTCTATGGCAACTCATCGTGTAAACACGGAGAAACGATTATCTCATGTTTAAAAAAACAGTGAAAGGGGCACAACAAAGAACTGAAATGGGGACAGCCCAAAAGTAAGCACGCGAGGTTCCGATGTTTTTATTTACAGTGGTCTGAACCATCAAGACACACTACTCACAAGGAAGCAACGTAAAAAGAAAGAGGCCAGAAGGCTCCCGGCAGATTTAGAATCCTAGAATATGCGTACGACTATCCAACATAAAACTACGTGTGTTTTTTTTTTCTTTCTTTTCACTTTTCAATTCACAAACAAAAATGCTGTACACAGTGGACTTGTTTCTTTGTATTGCGCCGCAATGTTTCTCCCTCACAATTTTGATGGTACATGAAAAGACGGGGCATTATTACATTATTTGCCGCGCGTGGCGAACTGTCCGGCGGGTCGTTAAAACATGCCTTCAGTCGTGGTACTCTATATTTTAGGCGTGGTCGATGTGAATCGATGCTCACGGTCAACACAGGCGAACGGTCACAACTAGTCAAGCCAGCCTTGACGTGCGTGCCTTGCGTGTGTTTGTGCGTGCGTGTGTCTGTGTGAGCACTCGTGTGAGGAAGTATGCGGCGTGGAGCGCAGGTGTGGGCGCGGTACAAGCGTGCGTCCGAGATTTGCGAGCTGGCGTTTCCTTTCGTAGCGGCCAAGGTCTTATCGAGCTGGTCGACCGGACGACCACGCCACAACGACTTGGTCTTTAAGCGCGGTCGGTCCCACTGGCGCGTATGGCTGTAAGCCCGGCCCGTTTCGAGATGTCACGGACACGACTATATAGCGGCACTGCGTGTCGTACGTCGACGGGTGTTCCTGGAGGTGACACGATTAGTATTGAAGAATGAGATGACAGTTCAAGGACAGTGATAGATATTTTTTGTTCTCTTTGCTACGGATGTGGGGACGAATTCAGAAAGCTTTCGCATCGTTCGTAAGTTGTCTTCAGGCCTGCCGGTTTTCGTTAACGTTAGGTCCAGTGTCACTTTTTTTAAGTTTTGCCAAACGAACGGCTCTATTGGTTTCACACAATTGTGTTAAAATAAAAAAAAGATTATGAAACAAATGCCTCGATTCACTCCCTTTCTTTTAACCAGTTCAACGAGGTGGTCCTCACCCAGTGCTTAAGTAGCAAAGGGTGTTGTTTTTTGTTTTTTTTTCAATATGCAGCTTGTTAATCGAGCAGCAGCCAGCTCGTAAAAAGATCACACGTTCCGTGACGCCATCTAGTAAAAATAGTGGATTTCACGGATTTTAATGGTCAGTAGAAATACTGGTTAGCATACACAAGAATACAAATGCAGTAATAATTATGAATTAAACATGAATGATATTGGGAGAGAAGGCAAAGCGGGGGTGAGCAGTGGACAGAATGCTGTGTCGTTTTTTAGGGGCGAAGCTTCTTAAGGCGTGGGTCTGTCCATCCCTTGTATGAATGTAGTAGTACGTAGCCACCGGTGGCACATACCCGCTCTAGAGCGGGTATGTGCCACAGGGAATGCGAGGTGGGAGATGGCGGTACTTGGAGAGTTCACTAGATGAACGCATGGACGGACGGGTGGGCTGATGGACACATAGACAGACTAACAGCAAGGTTAAATTTCCAGCATGTACCGCGTATAAATTAACACATAATCGCATGCGTTGTTGAATCTGACATTAAGGAGTTTACGTAAAGAACGTGCTTCGCCTTCCCAACAAGAAACTATATACGGCAAAGTTCATAGGGCACAGGGCACACGAGAACAGCAGCAGGGGGAACAACATACCACGCACTCTGTTGTCTCACCAGCAAATGTTATGGCCCATATGCTCAGTAAGAAATGGCATGTAACCTATGGAAACAAAATAAAATATCTTATAGAGCAATGGCACTCTATCGTCAGTACGTAACAGTTCAAACAAACAACTTAGGTCATGCTACAATGAAAAATGTTACGCTCAAAACTGTCGAAGACCATTTCAAAGTGAGAAGTTTATGCTATCACACGCATCGCTCAATTTCTCTTATGTAAAAATACGTGTACTGACGCACCAGAATCGTGACGTTTGCAGCATATATGAATGTGACGAGTGTGGAAAAATGAGAAGATAGTATTGATTATGTGTGAAATGCTTCTATATAGTGACTTGCTGCCTGAACACGCGTGTTGTTCTACTAAAATCCGCTGATTCAGACCGCTTGGGATACTTCTCTACATTGACATGCTGTCGGAATGCCTGCCTGTTTCACGAAAAATTTTGGCGCTTGCCTTGAATAAGTGCAACATTGCTCCGCTTTCTACATTTGTATAGTGACCGAATATTGGGCAAAAATATTTTAGGAGTTGCATGCCGTGCATTCACCTTTGATTTTTCTTTTGGTTTACCACACGCGCTTCGATGTTCATCTTTCCAAGGTGTTTTGTTGCTTCTATACAGTACTCACCGATCGGCCCCGATACTTATATATATTTAAGCTTGGAAACAATCGTAAAGTAAGTGTCGATTCATTTCGCGCCTGTTTTTAGCTATTCGCAGATTTGTTAGTTGTTTTCCCGTTCTCTTGTAATATGTCTTGACTGTTATTTTCAAGAGCGCTGCAGCTCATTGACCGATACGCGCAGCAGTCAGCATTTGTGGAAGATGATTGGTGAAGTCACTTCGTTCGCAAAAACGTCACCAGGAATAAGTGTGTGATCCGACTGATTTCGTAAACAAGAACAGGCGTGTTCTACCTATAGCCAAACAACATTCACGCGTATAGAGCTGTCCTTGCATTTTGGCTTTTCAACAAGCGAGTGCGGTGCTGCCTCGGAATGTTGTTTTTATTGACTATAATTGCGTTTTCGCGCAAACTGCCGTACAGTGACCATTTCAGGAATTTTTGATTGTATTGTATCTGCTCTGAATAACATTATCTGCTCGACACGTCTGATTCATATATGGAAGAAATTTCAAAAGAAACCTGGCAGCTTCAGGAGATAAGAATTAACGCAGCGTCTTTCGAGTGGTGCCGAGTCCAAAGCGAATGCGGAGTTAGGCAGCCTTCTCTTTCTTTCCTACTGTCTTTCTTTCTTTTCCCATTTTCTCTCTTTCTTTCGCAATGTTCGTCTTTCTCGCTTTCTTCCTCTTTTGTGTTTCTATACGTGGTTTCGGGCGCTGATGTACTCCGCACTTAATATCGTCACCAAGGCACTCGAATAACACGAGGAAGACGACCTATTTTTATCACGAGTGCGCGCTCCACATGCTACAGTTGGCTGAACTTGCCTGCGTTAATATCATCATCGAGGAGTTACAAAAGAAAGACGTTTTCTGCGTGGCGTGAGCGCGCGTTCAATATGCAAGCTGTATGTGGTTTTGCGCCACTAACAATAGGAGAACAACAACAACAATGTGGTTTTGTCCGCATTACGCCAAGCGATGACGACAGCATACGGCAGCTCGGTCCTCGAAGTGGTTCACACTTAAATTATCTCTGAGCTGGGGTCTCTGAGCAGGGTTCTGAGCAAGAAGACGAAGTGTCTCTGTTACAGAACTGCGAGTCCTTCAGCTCTTCTATTTTTTGTGGAAAATATTGTTTTCACCAGCCAAGTGCGGGTTCCTGCCGGCGTTCGATGGAGATGGAATCGCACACGCGTCTGCAAGACTCCACGAATCCCGTGGAAACCGCCTCCAGGAAGCGCATCGGCGCCGAGAGCGACACTGACATTGACGATACCATGGAGTATTATGTCAGCAGTGAAGAGTCCGCTGACGACACCTTCGTGCTGGTGAGGAGCCGAAGGGCTAAGAGACGGTTTCTGAGCACGCCATCCGATTCGAGTGTGTCAACCATGAGAACTTCGCGTAGTATCGAGGCATTCACCGTCCTGTTCATGCCAGTTCTCGCCACGGACAATATGAGGCGCCTCAACAAGCAAGCCGTGTCTGCACAGCTGGAGGCACTGGTGCCAAACGAAATCAAAGACGTCAGAGTGAACACGTGCAAGAATTTTCTATCCATTGACGTCAACCAAGTGGCTGCGCTGGACGTATTGCGCAAGGTCACACAGCTCAATGGCATGGCAGTCCGTTCTCACACACCGCTTGGCAAAGAAGTCATCACTGGAGTAATATACGAGGTTGACGAGACTATTGTCAACGCAGACTTGCCAATCCTGATCAAGCCCGCTACGGAAGACACCATCATCACAGGCGTTTTTCGTCTCGGTGCGTCGCGTTCCATGGAGATTATATTCAAGGGTGAAACCCTCCCGTCACACGTGAAGGTGGGACGCACGCGAAAAAAATTGTTTTGTTCTTTAGTGTCCTTAAAAAAGATCTCTATGTCTAAAGGTGTTTGTGTCAGTCAGCAATCACAAATAGGAGCTTCTTTATGTATTGTGGCATGGCTGAACTACAAGAGTTGCACACTTAGAGTGCACACTTAGAGTGCGTGCACGCTCCTCGTCTAGTCCGGCCGTGATCGTGGTTAATATTCCTTCCGCGTTCCCGAGCGTCATCGTGCATGGAACGCGATTCACATCGATCATGAGCGTTGGTGTTAGCGCGTGACCAAGGACATCCGTATTTTGCCCGCTCCGAAACTGACATCATAACAATATTTTCTTTTAGATGCGGAGCATCCTATACTGGCGCCTTGTAGTGCGCCGTCCGCGTCGTCCGCGCCGTCCACACCGCTTCTCGAACATTCGACAGCTGATGCGCGCGCATGCGCCGTCGCGCCGTCGCCCACTCTTCCACCATCTGTGCATCCCTTCCTCCTCTACACACCGCGCGCGCTTCACTCCTCCACCATCTGTGCACCCTTCCTCCTCTACACACCGCGTTCGACATCTACAATTCTCCTGACTCTCCAGTGGACGCGCATGTGGCGTCGCGCTTCGAGAACATTCAACAGCTGACAGTGCATGCGCCGTCGTGCTGTATATATACTCAAGGTCGGCGCTCGCTCGCTCAGTTGCCGCTCGTCGGTTGGTTTGTACGGCGCGTCGACGTCCAAGGTCGCGGTGAAATGAATTCCAACGAATCCACAAACACAATGATCGACGTCCCTTCGACCAGCGCCGCCCTTTCGCATACGTGTGTACGTGTTCACTCATTTAACACCCCCTCCTACAACCACGTTAACCAATTTAGCCATCGACCCAAGTAAGTCGCAATTTAACACCCCATTTCACAACCACGTTAACCAATTTAGCCATCGACCCAAGTAAGTCGCACTTTAACACCCTGTTAACCAATTATATGGTCCGCATCCTCCTCAGTGTTCCCCCGAGGAAAGCTGCGGGCATTTTTTTTTGCTTTCAGTTGCAGGTGTAAGGTTTACGTTATAATGAGTGGAATATAAAAACATGGCACAGAATATTGGAAACATGGGAGTGATGGATCGACATAAGTCTACTTATGTTTGTATGTGTGTACCACTGTGACTCTGCCATGGTGTCAAAACAAAGGGTTGTAGACTCGTCACGCTGCTTAAAGACAGCTTTTATCCTACAGTCTCCCATCTGTACACTAAGTACACGATTGCCAGCAAACAGTTTCGATTTCAGTACTTTTCTGCCGTTGTGGTGTATTGGTGACGTTGTCGGCTGCTCACCCGAATGTCGCTGGTTCGATCCCAGTGGCGGCACACGCGTTTCTACGCAGGTGATGTGCTAGGTTCCCGTGTGCTGAGTGATGCTAGTGCACGTTAGTGAACATCAGATAATCGAGATTTCCTGACCCCCACGCGTCCCTCATTATCACATCCTTGTCTGGGCATGTCTTGTCTTGGCATATTATCATTAGTAGTCGTAGCAGTCCCAGACACAAGGAGACGCCATGTACTCTGACGAAACTAAATTTTCAAAGACTTCAGCTGTGCCTTTAAAGTGCGCTTCACCACCGCTGTTTGCCTTAGCAAGCTGCAAAAAAAAAAAAAAAAACTCTTGACCATGAATTGTGGTTCATTATTTTCCGGTAGTTCTGAAATTCTTCAAGTCTGTACGATTGCATCGTCGTGTGCTCCGAATAGAACCTTTGCATACTAACTGTGTGGCTTGTGGTAATGAGCACAGTCCATCTATTTACTTAAACCAAGTTTGGCACCGCCGGTATCAATTTGAGGGAGTGTGACCTGCAGAACGCTGATGCATTTCTTCTGATATTTTCAACAACCAGCAGTTGTCGACCATCCGTTTCTACGCTGCATTCGCGATGTGTATTTGTGTGCATAGTATACTTACAGCTTTTGTCGAATAATACATGCAAGATAGACAGGTTTGGACCAGAACAATGGGAGCTACGTCATGTCTTTTGTTAGATAAAGTGAATACCATTACAAACCAGCAATAGCACACATAAAACTCACTAAATTATGTGCACAGTGGTTCAAACATGACTAGTGGTACCCCGTTTATTCACAAAAAATAGTCTTTCCTATGCTTTCTTCTAAAGCCATTTGAAAGTGTAAGCCTTCTTCATTTTCTTCTCGGTCTATATATTGATGCTTCCTCCCTCCATCTTTTTTCTTATCCTTTCTGCATCTAACATGGTTTTGCACTGCTTCCGGAATCAGACCCGCCTTTGACATAGCAACAATGTCGTCATCATGTGGCGTCATTCTCCGTGACGTCACAATGACATCATAGAGAAACGTTATCATGTGATGATTTTTTTTCATCACTCGTTGACGACGTCGATGTCCAACGTTTGCGTTTCATGTGGTATTTAGGGCTTTCGCCCTAATAAACAACAATTCAATTAAATTAAGATGGGTCATGGCAGCCTTCAGCATCCTGGTATTGTCACGATCGAGGAGCACTTCAGGAAGTTTCATTCATTTTTGGTGACAGGTGGGACAGGGCAGTTCCCTGAAATGAATGAGAGAGAATGAGGCGAGAGGGAACGGCTTAGATGATGCAGAATGAAAGGCGCAGCTACAGTAAACAGCTACAATGATCTAGTCCTGCGCAAGTCAAGTTTGGAGCTCCACTTAGCTAATTAGATTGTGGATGCAAGTGGGAGACGTTTCCCCGAAGGGTTAGGCGGTGTAGGTGGGATAGTAACACTATACTTTCGTTTCATCGTCGTGAATGAGAAGCCCAGTTGGTGTAATTGTTTTGTGTAATTATGCTGTATGGATGCGTTTGTGTGTTTTGTGGTGAATGGATGACACGGCCCAGTCAGGCAATGTTTGCCTTTAGCCGTGTCTTCTTGGGCAGTTTTGTGATTGTTCCCAATAAACTAATAAAGAAAAAAAGAATATACTTGGAGAGTGCTCTCGCTTTCCCGCGAGAGTCAAATGTGGTGATTACACCGATTTACGATGGGGCGTTGAACCTCTGAAGCTACTAGTTATGCGGGAATCATGTGCACACCAATATGCGAACGCTTTGAGTCAGTCGCCGAAAACTATCATCATCTTAACGGGTGTGCCACTATGTGGCCTAACGGAAAATTGTGTTCGTTATAAACGAGTATCTCACTACTAACCGCTTGTCCGCTAAAACTGAAGGCAGCGATGGCGGTGATCTGAAGACACCGAGTACGTTCAACGAGAGAGTACTAAGAAACAGTAAAGGAAACGGTGGCTGCGAAAAGGCGGCGAAGAGATGGAAGGCCCTGCGCAAACGATGACGTGACCATAGATCCATGGGAGGTGTGAAAGCTTGATTTGAGTATGAGTTTCTGTCTCCAGAGTTAAGAAAGCTTTGTGGTGTATGTGACTGTTCGCGATTTAAATCGAAGCTCTGCTCTGGGAATCAACGTAGGAACAACGTAGTGTTGTCTAGATAAGAGAGAGAAATGAATAAAAGGAAGAGACAGGGAGGTTCTCCTAGAAGAACTGGTTTGCTACCCTGTACAGGGGTGGGGAAAGGGGTCGGAAAGAGGATACAAACAGAGATATATAAAATAAAATTGAAAAAAATCTGTCTAGCTAGAAACTATAGAAGCAACTTGCATCACATAGCTAGGGCCCAGAAGTAACCTTCAAGCAAGCAGATTATTCTTCAAAATCGTTCACCTTCATTGTTTCAAGCCTTGCTAGAAACAACTGACAAGCTTTGCCGGTTGTTTCGTCCTCGCTCTCATCTGCACCACAAGTACTTCGATGTAGAATAAATTTTGTGCCAAGTACGTGTACTTCCACACCTCAATCAACGCTTTCTCTGACGTGAAGAGAAACAGCCAACTACTGTACGTGCGTATATAAGCATTTCAACTCTATGGGCAGAGTCGAAATAAACATTTCCAGATTTCTTTGAAAAAAATTAATAAGAGACACCAATTCACGTGGAAGTCATAAATAATGTGTACCCCGTCAAATACAGCTTGAATATGCCCCGCCGCGGTGGTCTAGTGGCTAAGGTACTCGGCTGCTGACCCGCAGGGCGCGGGTTCGAATCCCGGCTGCGGCGGCTGCATTTCCGATGGAGGCGGAAATGTTGTAGGCCCGTGTGCTCAGATTTGGGTGCACGTTAAAGAACCCCAGGTGGTCTAAATTTCCGGAGCCCTCCACTACGGCGTCTCTCATAATCATATGGTGAATTTGGGACGTTAAACCCCACATATCAATCAATCAATTTATTCACACGACGGAAGCATATGTTGTAGGGCGTTTAAACAATGCCATACGCAATACTTACACAGCTGATACATATTGTTGTGTGTTGTGTGTGTTGGTACTGGTTTATCATTATAAACAAACATATTAACAAGAATCGAAGAAGAGACCAAGGCAGCACGAGCGCAAAATCTCAACGGGTTTAATAGTTGATATAAACAACAATAATATTTAAATACATCATCATGGCAAACACACACTGTAATTGCTAAACACATGATCGTATTGAGATTCCGTGACCCACAATCCAATTTGCTTTGATATGGTCAACAAAAATCAGTGTCAGAAGGCCTTAGTGACACGTGCAGCTCAAGAAGGCAATTGCCTTGCCTCATGGCAAAATTAAGGCTCGGCTGACACGTTTTGGGACGTTAAACCCCACATATCAATCAATCAATGAGCTTGAATATGTAATTGTTCAAGCATTTTAGGGCTACCGAAGTATACTACGTAAACTTCGACACGCTAAAGCCTCTGCAAGAATTTAGCGCAGCTTCTGTGAAATCATTTCTTTATATATCCAGTTTTAGATTCAGCCTCGTTTTCGGCGGCATAATAGTTGACTTTTTTTTTAAACAATAACGTTCTCGAAGCCGGCCTCTAAGCTGCTCGCTTCTCAGTGAGCCGCATGTTTTCAGGCCACCGACTGTGCCTTGCTTGAAAGTTTCAAGTACGCGTATACACGCGTGGAACAAGTGGCGAAAGCTTCTCTTTCGCTCCTCCGCATCCGACGCCGCCGAAGCGTCTCGGCCAGCCGTACAAGGTTTGTTTGCGGGCTGCCCACGCCACCTGTCGTTGGTGAAAAGGACCGCGCGTGAAGTTGAAGTAAGAACTGCATAAAGCCGAGCCCAGGAAACTCTGGAACTGAGTGGAGCAACTTTCTCTACTAATTAGTAGCGATTTCTTGCTTTGAGGGTCGTTTCATTTTCCCGTCTCGAAACTCCGTTCTTTGGTGTCCTTCCGTGCGCGCAACGGCTGCCGCTGACACGGTTGTTCAACAAACAAGAAAAAAATAAATAAGAGCGGAGGTTGAAAAGGATGAGAGAGAGAGAGAGACACTCACTCCGTGAAGGAGTGGTATTGTTGTTGATTTTTTTTTTATTGCCCATGCTTTTGACATTGTTACCGCGAGATATGTTTACGTTATTTGAAAGCTATTTTCCTCAGCCGTTATAGAGGGCTGTTCAAGTAATATTAGATTAGGTAACCCCCTGGCCCTTTATCAGGGGTCTCAAACACGCTGCCTACAAGATTATTCACCGCCCGATTCTCGCCATCTCGAGAGCGTGGAATAATTTGCGCGATGATTAAAACCAAAAGGGAAAATAGTGAGCACTGTAATTCGTGTCAGAAGACCACATACTCCTCCGAATTCAACGCACATAGGAGTTTCAGTTGTTTATGCGTGAATTTTCTTATTCGGTGATTATTTTGCCCTGGTTCTGCAGAGCTGACTTCGTTGTGCGTAACTCGTGGCTTATTTTACTGTTATCCGCTGCGTCACTCCACGTAATGGCGCCACATGGGTTTCGAAGTAAATGAAAAGTAGGAAAAGGTGCTGTTGAAGTACGTAAACGTACAATTGGTACTTTCAATTCCGAATTGTTGCGCAGATCTGTCTAAAAGACAGCAAACAAAAAAATATACTTGTGGCACAAACTGAAAATCGGGAAAAGATGAGACAGAGTAGGATGTCTTCAATAAGCTGTGCACCTATTCACCCGACGTGACGTTCTGTAAAGTATAGGTGTAACGACACTCTCGAAACGTCGAATCAACATTTTTTTTTCTTGTTGTAGTGCAGTTTCGTTTTTATTTTTGTTGTTTTTTTACTTACAAACAAGAGCGAGTCTCTAACCGGCGTGTTACCACTCATCTGCGAATACCTCCTATAGCTACTTTTATCAATGCGCGTATAAATATGAATCCAGAAAAAAACTGAAGCACGGAAAGCACGCTCGGAATTGCGTTTTACCGGTGAGAGGGGGCGACCTTAACGAGATCGCCGCAGGAAGCGCGATGGGGTTAACATAAAGTAATCGTTACACCGACGGGAAGCATTTTTAGGCTTCTGTCAATGTTTGCTCGCTCGAAGCGCTACAACTGCGCTCGTTTGCCGTTGTGTAGACGCCCACTCAGGCACGCACCCGCGCGGAAAGCAGGGCACTTCGTGCCAGTGTTTGTCGTGCGTATACGTAGGCGCGTTTGCGTTTCCCCCCGGCCTTCGCTTCACGCAGGGAACAGCAGTAGTATAATACGAACGAAGCTGTCCGCGCTTGTTCAGGTTCTTGTACGGTCGAGACGGCAGACTCTGTTGCAGAGCTACAAGATACACGTTACCGAGCGCAAGTCTTGGATTTATATGCGGGCAGTTTGAGCATGACTGTGCAGTCTAGTGTAATTAGGAGCTAGTGTAGTGGTATGCTACTATGCAGACGAAACGTTTTGGACATTGTGGCTGTGAAGTGCACCGTGTGAAGAGAGATGTGAAGTGCACCGTGTCGAGAAAAGAGTGCGACGCCTTTAACAGGGACAGGACGTGGCTGCCTTTCTACTTCCGTCGTGTCATCCATTCACGGCCTTTACTGAAGGCTTTCCCGCAACGCAAAAGGTCTTCTGCAACGCAAGTGGCGCTCTGTAAAACGAAGTGTATAAATTAAAAAAAAAACTTTTCCGTGGAACCTCTACATTTGATACATTCACCGCTCGCGCGTATATGAATACGCGCGCACGTCTCTCTCTCTCTCTCTCTCTCTCTCTCTCTCTCTCTCTCTCTCTCTCTATCTCTCTCTATCTATCTATCTATCTATCTGTCTGTCTCCTGTGCATGTGGGTGTTTGTGTGTATGTGTGTGTCAAAGCATTCGTTCTGTGTAATTGTAAGTGACAGCATTGCACGCATTATGAAGTTAGTTATGATCTTGCGAGAATTCGTGGCCTCTCGTGCATATTTCTTCTTTGTTACAAGTTCGGCTACAGTAAGCAGCACACGGATGCGCCACAATGACAGTTGCGACGTTCCGAGACGCATCCGCACTGGGTGACTTTGCAATGATGCAACTAGTTGAGATGAATATAAATCGGGCCCGTGCTTTCTTTATAGACAAAATGCCTGGACAGCCCCGCCGTGGTGGTCTAGTGGGTAAGGTACTAGGCTGTTGACCCGCAGGTCGTGGGATCGAATCCCGGCTGCGGCGGATGAATTTCCGATGGAGGCGAAAACGTCATAGGCCCGTGTGCTCAGATTTGGCTGCACGTTAAAGAGCCCCAGGTGGTCGACATCTCCGGCGCTCTTCACAACGGCACCTCTCATGTTCATACGGTAGTTTTGGGACGTTAAACTTCACATGTCAATCAACGATGCCTGGACGACCCAACGAACGACCCATAATCTCAGCTTCTGTTTCAACCGTCATGTTGTCATCGCTGACATATTGTCCGACCCACTGCTGTTAACCCTGATCTTTAGACCACCACGTGCTGGTGATCGTCCGACGAAATGAAACTTCCTCCGCGACAACAATGCCAACGAAGACTTGTATTTTTGGTAATGCAGTTGCCTCAGGCTACTTAGGAACCTTCCCAGTTTTAAGCGACATCCACAACCAACGTGACGCCGACGTTTGCAACTAATTGAGTCTCCCAGAGCCATTTCAATCACCTTGTGTTGCGTGAAAGCCAGTAAAGGAACCAAAGGGTTGCGTAACGAGTGAGCAAACGAGAAATTGCTGACAGGTGGTAGCGTGAAGAGACACGAAAACAGCTGTACATAAGATTTAACCAAAAAATGAGCGATTCTCAAGGAAAGCGATGGTTACAAATAAAGAGGAGTTTGGCAGGTCATGTAATGTGTATGGAAGATAGTTCATCGGGGAAATAGAAGAAGGACCTTCCCCGCCGCTGTGGTCTAGTGGCTAACGCACTCGGCTGCTGACCCGCAGGTCGCGGGATTGAATCGCGGCTGTGGTGGCTGCATTTTCGATGGAGACGAAAGTTCTGTAGGCCAGTGATGTTCCGTACTATACCGAATTAAGAGTTTTCATTCAGAGACATGAAAATTCTCTACTTCGAGGATTTTCCCCTGAAAACGTTGACAAAATTGTCAGAATATTTCCTTGCAAAAAATACTAATTTCCGCCCCCATCCACGCACACATATACTATAATTACACGTGTCTCACGTACTGGCGGCTTTCGAAATAATGACTTGCCCCTCCACTGTCACACAGCAAAAGCATAAATTTATTAATCCATATACGGTTAGCACACTGCAAGACACACTGCACATTGTGTGTTTCAAGTAAAACATTACTAGTTAACTATAAATCGCTCCGCGTAAATATCGAACAGATCCCAAAGGCTATACTCGCGGGGTGCATACACCAGAACCAATTACAGCAGATGAAAACGCACTGTGACCACTAATTATAGGTCATCATCGAAGAATTCAACCATTCCTGAAATTCCCTGAAATTTCACGACGACTTGGTTTTTTCCTTTGGCTCAAAATTACAGGCGAAAATTCTTCGACAAAGGAAAAATTTGCTGCACTGAAAATCCCTGCTAGGCCCGTTTGCTGATATTTGGGTGCACGTTAGAGAGGCCCAGGTGGTCGAAATTTCCGGAGCCCTTCACTACGGAGAAGAGCGGAAGATAAGGTAGTACGATATTATAAAATTTGATAGCATAGTATGCAGCCAGCTGGCTCAAGGGAAGAGAGAGAAGAATATAAAGTAACGACGGAGGGTTGACCTGAAGAAGACTCCAATTCGGTACCTTGTATCTGGGAAGAGGAAAGGGGGGCGTAGACTCAAACAGAAGATGGAGAGTTTCTGACAGGGCTCAACGGAAGTGCGACCGCGGATAGTTGGGGGGATGGCTTCCTGGACGTCAAATAGTAGCTATTCTTGTACCCATCATTTCTTTGACTTATCCAAAATCACTCTTACTAGCTCCCTCAAAACTAACATAGGAGGAACTAGTCAGAACGCCCGACTGGGAGAAACAGTCGGCCACAGTTTCCTGGGCTGAAAGATTCGCTTCCCGCGTGAAACACTCTGAGGTGCCAGGATAGTGAATTAGTCGAATCAATGTTGGTACCACCAGGAGAGTTGCTTGCTGGGCAAGTTGGTACATACTTAGTTAACTAAAATGAGGTCACAGAACGTCTAAATTGGAAAAAAAGAGCAGAGCAGCTCTCTGTCTCTGTTTCTGCCGCTCTGATTTTTTTTTCGGTTTAGACGTTTTCTAGCTTAATTTGTAGTTGACTAGGTATGATACCACCAGCTTCGCCTCACGTTGAGTTATCACCTTTTGGCACAGCTTAATCCAATCAGTCTAACATGTTTTTATTAGGGAGGGTGTAATGCCACGTTTCATTTATAATAGCGATGCATTTTTTTCTGTTGTTATCACCTTAGCTTCGCTACAAGTTGTTTAGCAAGTTATGCTACGACTGTTCCCTTAAGTATGCGGAATCGCCGTGTGCCCGTCGTTTTCAGGCAGTGTACGTGCGTGACAGGTTTGTTTTTCCGCAACGTTTCTTCACTCGGAACGAGGTGGGAAGGAGGGGGGTGGGATGGGGGCCTGCACTGTCGGTGTTCCGGCGGCGACACACAACGCCGCGCAAGTGACAAGTCAGCGCGGCTCGCGCGAAAGCCAACGCGTACGACACGATGATCAACTCAGCCCTTTGCTCTCCTCCCTCAGGTAGCTTTTTTCTTCTCCCCGCCTACGCATGGGCGCGCCGGACGACTGAGTAGTCGCTCTGCATACGCCGGGTTCCGCTGGAGTGGTGTTCGTTGTTTCACAGTTTGCCCTTACTGTGTACGTGCGCGTGGACTATAGCGCTGTTCGTGGTGCGTTCTTGAGGCATGTAGAAGGGCTCGTGCGCAGTGCCGTCCCATGATCATGGTGAGCCTGATGCCGATTCTTGGAACGGAAAAACTGTATGCAGGCAGTCAGTTATGACGTAGGCAACATGCTTTTAGCCATGACCAAGGATTTCGACCTTCCTTTAAACGTTTAGGAAAAGCGGAAGTCGTGGTAGAGCGGAATTGCTGTTCACGGAAGTTGATAAGCGGAAGTGATATAGCGGAGCAGCTTTTACAGATCAAGTTCTCTGATTAGAGTCCACTCTCAGACGTCGCGGATAATCACAGCCCTCCGCCGCTTCCTTAGATTAGATGGTCATTCATAGATTACAATGTATACACCGTACGAAATCGAGACATCCCACGTCTTGTTCTTTTTGAAGTCTTTGTCGTTAATCACTATATGACGGCACAAATTACAGGCAGTAAAGTAGGTTTAGGTGGGTTATGAAAAGTCAACAATTGCGGTCGTAGGTTACGGACAGCGCCGTAATTGTAATACATGCCGAACTATAACTTGCACGCAAATTAACTAGCTGTTACTGCGCAGGTTTTCTTATATGTTCTCGCTTCTTGTTCTCAAAGTCACGTTGTGAGCATATTTCTGTGTTTTACATTAGGTACTGGCGTAGCTTACGTTGAATTGGCGATGAAACTAGTTAGGCGATTTGTGTGCATTTGCTTGAGTTGTGTTTTATGTAGTCTGTACCGGAGATGATCAAAAGCATTGATAGCTTAGCGCAGCGGAGATGGCTTGAAGTATATCTCGATAAAGCTGGCTAGCATTTCGGTGGTAACACTGTGTGCCGATCGCGTCGTTGCAGGAGTATCCCAATGCGAACCTGAGTGCTGGGCAGCTTTTCACTGACTGCAACCAAGTGAGCAATATTTCGTCTGAATTTACGGTAGCATGCGAGCGGAACGTAACAATACTACTTCTACTCTTCGTGTGGCTGCAGTATGCGGTGTGTAGATAGATGTGCGTGCTAGTAATAGCTTGCTTCCAATTACTCATAGCAGTGGAACTGTTGAAGCGGCCCATCGGAAAACTATCATAATCATAAATGGGTATGTGCTGCTGAAATTGAGTAAATTATCGCCACTATTCCGCTACGAATATTGAAGAAAACTGTCGTCATCAAAAACATGCGCTACTATTTGAGCTATCAGAAGACTATCACCATCACACACAGGTGTGTGTGTACCACAGGAATTAAGTAAATACCGCTATTGACTACTGGTCTCCCAAAATTGAACAATGCAACATATATATCGCAACAAACTACCGCGAAGGGACTGCGGCAAGCCGAAGCACCCTGAGTACGTACAACGAGAGAATACTATATAGGAACGGGAAAGGCGATGGCGGATTTTCCCCGAAGCGATGGAAAGCCTATACGCCAATGATTATTTGTCTGTAGATCTATTAAAGGTACGAAAGGTATGTTTTTGTGAGAGATTCTGTCTTTGGAGTTCGGACATCCCTGTCGTGTCCGCGGCTGTCTCCGGTTTAACTGGAACTTCTCTGCACTGAGAATCAACGGATCAACAACGTACCTAAAGCTTAAAGCAACGACATATACATGCAACCAGCTTAGTCTCCAGAATCGTCCGGTTTCACTGTGTCAAGCCTTCCGCGGCCTTGTACAAGCTTCAACGATGGTTTTTTGAATCAACGTCTGTTAATTAAAAATGAAAGAAAAGAAAGTCGTTACAGATTATTATCGAAGCTGCGTTTTATCACTTCGACAATTACACAGTACTTGTTTTGAAAGTGCAAGCAGACGTTTCTCTTGTATGGTCACAATGCGCGAGTATCCGATAGGCCACTGTGGTAATGCCTCTGGTAGATAGCGCGGATTTTTTTTTTAAGTTTCTCGTCTAGCATATCGCATACTTCAGTTATATTTCTGTACTTTCGTGACAGCAGATGGTGCCGTCGTATTCACTCTCTCTCTCTTCTTTCTACAATGTATGGAAAATCAATCCTGCACAATTCCGTAAAGTGGATGAATATTCGTGAAAAAAAAGAAAGAAACGTAATCCGGTTATATTACTTCTTGGAGTATAACGTCCTAAAACCACCATATGATTATGAGACACGTCGTAGTAGAGGGCTCCGGAACTTTAGACCAACTGAGGAGCTTTAACGTGCACCTAAATCAAGGCACATGGCCTTCAAGCATTTGCACCTCCATCGAAAATGCAGGCGCCGTGACCGGGAGTCGATTCCACGACCTGCGGGCCAGCAGCCGAGTGTTTTAGACAATAGAGCACCATGGTGTTCATACGGTTATTTGTAGCGCGAAATTGCGGAGAAATCCATACTAAATTTTCTAGAATAGGAGCGTAAGTTATATGTTCGAATCCCGAACCACGAGAAATTTTGTTTGCGCTGAGCACTTTAATAGTGGAATACCAAGAAGCCTAATTCCACATGTCACTGCAATTTTTTTCGGCAGCTCTGTAATTTTTTGCTCATCCTGTGGAATCTGTAAATTTTCTAGTAGCTGCTTGCTACTAAAGTGTGGATGTCCTTATTCAGGTATTTTTATTCCTGATAGAATTTACACGTTTGGAAATGTACACTGATCTACACGCTGCTTGCTCGGTAAGCTTGCAGAGAACACGTCTGCAGCTTCTCACACACTGACCGGCTTTCGCTGTGTGCGGCATGGCTTGGAACTGGCTTTGGCATGCCCAGCTTACCTCTAACACTAATGTCTGGGATGGTTTTCACTTTTGCTGTGCAGTGATTACTAACATGCTGTGATGCAACCTCTTGAACGCACGCTTACCACGCAAGAGCCTCGAGTGCACAAGCCGTCGCGACTTCATTGTGAACACCACGGACGCTTTCCGGGAAGCAACAGTATTGTACGTGTACAGTCTTCAAGATTAAAATAACGCGGCATTCTGTGCACGAATCAAACACGCAGCTAAGCTTGTAGCTTCGCACATCGCTCAAGCGCTCATTATTCTGAAGTGGTTATAAGATGGAAAAGAAGAGAAAAGTGAGCCCCGTAACTGTCTCCATCACGGTGCGACACCTCAACAGTAGCTCACATGGGATGGGGGTGAGGAGGGATTAAAAGGATAGAATTAAAGGTATAGAGAGAGAGACAGAAAGATGCGCTGAGCCAGCGAGCGAGGACATATCGAGGGGATAGGAGAGATAGGAAAGATGGAAACACGGTCACAGGAGTCCGAGGACGGGGCACCACTTGCGAGTGCTTTTGTCGGCGTCAGGAGATAGCGTAGGGCAAGTCCAGTAGGTCAGAGCTACGCTGACGTCGGAGATCGCAAGGGCACAACCGGTCGGCACGGAATCCAGCGAGCGAGTCGCGCTCATTACTCTAAACAAACGCATCCCTACGAGTGCCTGTGTTCGGTGTTTTAGAGACAAGCTTTAATAGAGAGTACTCGAGTCGGCGTGCGTGAGCACGCATCGCATCCGAGCTAAATTGGGCTGTCCGGCTGAACGTTCGCCGGCGCACGCTAAGGAGTTTCCTAATAAACTGGTTTTCACAAACATTCGCTAATTTAAGTTATCGCGTTCCACGTTAAATATTCGAACAAAATTGGAAGCTTATTTCTTGAATCAGAAGCTTGTTGCAGGAGCACGAGTATTTGAAATATGCGTAGTCGTGCGATACATGAACTTTGCACGCTTTATTTTATCACTCGTCTGTAAGAAGTTGCTGAAAGGTCGTTGCCGTTGTAATCGACGAAGGGACGAGTGACTGTTGAGACAGAGAGAGAGGGGGAAATGTGTGCAATGGATTACTGTCGCGACGAATCTGCCGTAAGCTATCTGATCTCCGAAATAGAAGTAAAAAAAGAAACTTGTTTACAATTAAGAACCTCTTTGATTGAAGGGTCTTCCCGATGTAAGTAATAAGGGTACGTTAATGGAATAAATCAAATAACGAGAGTTATTTTTTGTTTACTTTTGTAACTTAAACTCTGTACATTTTTTTTACTCTGCCTTGCTTGGGCACTTTTAGGCATATGCTATTCGATAATAAAAGGTGATTTTTCTATATTTGTATTACATTATATTCGTAAATATTGCTATTCAAATGCAAACATTCCTACACTAGTGATTTTCGTGCGCAATTTATAAGACTCCGGCAACATTACGTTTCCTACCCCACCTCCTCCACATTTTCCCCAAGCTGATGTTTGCCAAAGCCAGATTTCAGCGTTAGTATGTTCTCTCCAGTGTACATTGTTACAAGCTTGGTGTTGCACTTGCCTGTGTTATTTTTTACGTCCTCGCCAAACTTGAAAACGTGAGTACGTCAAAACGAGAAGTACAAGAAAAAAATGCTGTCACCTGATGGCGTCTTTATATCGTCACAGGTAGTCCAAATTTGGGAAGTCAGCATGACGTCATATGATGTAATGTCACATGACCTCATCACACGGCATCGTTGCTCGCTCAAGGGAGCCGATCGCGGAGGCAGTGCAAAACAACATTAGCTGCTGATAGCTTTTGTAGTGGTGCGGGAAGGATCGATACATTGGCTGTGCTAAAGAGAAGACGATTGATTGATTGATTGATTGATTGATTGATTGATTGATTGATTGATTGATTGGTTGGTTGGTTGGTTGATTGATTGATTGATTGATATTGTAAATTTCTCAATGAGTCAGATAAATATGGTTACGCGTGAACGCGAATGGTTATCACGGTCACTAATGTACGAGGGTTGCTTTATGTCGTGAAGGTGGGCTCAAGAACAGACAGTCGGTTAACAAAAACCACCAACGCCGTTTTCTCGTTTTTTTTCGAGCTTGAAACGACGAGCAATTTCACCGCCTCTCGTTTCTTTCTTGTTTATGTAAAACAATACGATCAAGAACCTACGTAGCTCCTGAAATATCCAAAGCTAATTGCGTCCTGTTCTTTGCGGGCCTTCGCCGACTAACTATAGTTAAGTTAATCTTGAATGGCTCGATATGTTCGAATAGCTGACCTTTGGAGCAACACGCGAGCACTAAGCTCTCCTGTATGGGTTTCAGAGGTGTTCGTTCTTGTTACACCTGAAACACGTTTTCCTTACTGAGCCACTCTTAATTACGGAGCACTGCTATGCAGTAAAGAAAAGCTTAATTACGGAGCATTGCTGTGCAGTAAAAAAAGCACGTCTTTGCAGCTGCTGTAGTTCTCGGCAAAACGAGACGGTAGTAAGCTGCGAGACGTATATCGTGGCTAACTAGTTAGAGAAGTTCACCGCATAGTCCTTCCTTTCTTTCTCTTTTGAAATCGCGTTACCGGAATCGGGATTCTTTCTTTGCGCGTGTTCGTTTTTTCTTCGAAAGCTTATAAAGACTCCTCGCTGACGTCGGCTTTTAAGCGATCGAAACAGAGAACACTTCGTACGTGCATATATTTTCTTTGTGCGTAAGTGAAATCTATTTATTCATTTATTTATTTAACTACGTTTATTTCCTTAATACCCCTAATTGAGACGATCAACTGCAAAAGTTAAAACATAAACTCAAGGAAACAAGTGAACAAAGTAGCAGCAGATTTAACGAGAAAGTAACAAATTACATTTTTTAATGAACAGTAGTTAACCTTGGCATGAAAAGATCGTTTAGAATTCAACAAGGTAATAGCAGCCACAGCACCACGGGAACAGGTAGCCGAAACGGAGCCAGGATAAGAATAAAAAAAAAGTCGATGGATAGTGATCGAAAACACTTTGGCTAGCAAGTCTGATACATTGATTTATAAATATATGCGCCGAAAATATAATTCGCAAACAATAACAAACTCACAGCGACATCATTAGAAGTCCTACGTGTCGTTAAATTTTATTTCTAAAAAACATAACCAGGGAAGCAGATGCATCTGAGAGGTTTGTTGAAATTTCGGCTTTCACATGATATACACATGGTTTGAGTTTCACTCCATCAAACAGCCATTGCCTTTAGGGAAGCACTGAGTCATGACTTTGAATTCCACTCTGCGATTTAGACAACGTAACTTATTTTATTAGACTAAGTTAGAAACCTTTAATGAAATCACCATGTGCGAGATAGCTTGTTGAAATATTGGGGACGCAATTCACATCGAGTAATCGAGGAAAAAGAAATAGGGTGTGCCGTTCATGTGGATTTCCCTTAATATTTCTTCAGTGAGAACCAATAAGCCCAACAACACGTTCTAGATAGCTTGTATACCATCGGCGTGGGCCTTGTTCCGTCGCACTTCTCGTGCTTTATTTCTGGCCTACCCTCCCCGGTGGTACAGTGGTTATTGTGCAGGGCCACTGACCCGCAGGTCGCGGGATCGAATCCCGGCCGCATTTTCGATGGAGGCGAAAATTCTCGAGCCCCGTGGGCTTAGATTTAGATGCACGCTAATGTACACCAGGTGGTCTAAATTTTCAGAACCCTCCACTACGGCGTCTCTCATATCATGTAGGGGTTTTGGGACGATAAACCCGATCAATTATTATTATTTCGGTAGGCTGCCCACGCTTTGCTTAAAAAACAAGGAAAAGGTCGCATTTTCCGGGATAACCTGGAACGGGGAAACTGGGCAAGGCAGTTGCTTGCATATATCGAAAGGGTTCATCCGCCTCTATACTTTATATGAAAGAGAGACTTTGCTTTCAGAGAGCAAGACTGCTGGTGAGCCCCTTGCCTAGCATATAAAAATAACGTCGCAACTCCAGCTTCTCGGTTATGTGCGAAAACCATAACTTACTGCAGCTTTAACGTTCTGACTCGGAATCTGGCGCGGGTAATTGCTGGTCCGCGTGGTTTCATTGCGTATACGACAAAACCAATTGAGATAAAAGGCCAAACGTCGGGGCAAAATTTCAGCAGCAATGTAAAACATGGGTCATCAGCAAGAGAAGGTGTACTCAGATGCGCCAATCACGCCGCGATAACAGCTGTTTGTAACACGGGTGATTTGACTTCTGTGCACCTTCTGTGGTTCGGTTCATGCATCTAGTTTCCTACCTGATGTCTGGTGTTGGCCAAGTCTTTAAATCACTGACTAATGTAAACTGATTGCGATACCGTTTGCATGATTCAGTGGTTGAATCAAACTAAACTGTAGGCAAACGGGACTGGTGCCAGGATTTTGTCAGTACGGATGTTGCGCGTATTGGGGTGTTGTGTGTGCGTGTTTGGGGAGGGGGGGGGGGGTGACCGCGACTAGTGTGTTCCATGTGTGGGCATTGTGGCGGGCAACTTATGCGCTCTTCACAAGGGCGGAAGCTTGGGCTCACTGGAAATTCACGATACTAAACTTCCAGTGCGAGGACACAAAGGCCAGAAAGGGGGCGACACACAATGTCTTGACTTTTGTTCTTGGGAGAAAATTCTGAGGTTGGACCTGCTGTCTTGTGTGCCGACAGACGTGTTTTCTTTTTGGGCATTCAAGCACTTCACAAGTTTTTCGCTTTTGGGAGACCCAGCATACCAAGATGGGTGATGGAGGAACACGTTGAACTTGATTGATTTATTTATTTTAAATATTTATTGATCAATTGATCGATTGATTGATGAATTGATTCTACAGCTTCGTCAATATGATTGGTGGCATCAGAGAGGCAGGGAGAGAGAGGAGAGTGGAAGTCGCGCCAAAGACACTTTTATAGAGTGCGAGACGGTATTTCTGTTGTGAGGCTAATAACGACGCTCTTCGACTTCTGTCACTTTCAGGAAGAACCTCTGAATGCAAGGTGCCTCGTACACTTGCGAAATACTCAACTACATTTCACAACGTCACATTGCAGTGTTGAGGAAGCTTGTTTCATTTATTCATTCATTCATTCACTCATTCATCTTATTATTGTAAAGGTCAATGCTCTCAAACGGATTGTTTAAGGTACCATTTGCACCAAAGGTGTTTTGGATATTGATGACATGTTTTTTCCAAACTCTTATTGGCAATCTTATGTATTTCACGATGTAATACAATGACAAGCGTGTTATTATTGTGCCCAAACTTTACTATCAGAGTTCGTCTTACACTTTCCCGTTTCCTGACCTCTCATGCACTGCCCACATTTTTTTTCTTCATTTGATCTCACTGTTTTGTCAGCTAATTCTACGAAATGACTAAACATGGCTATTGACACTCGGATATAGATATCATCGCAAGTAGAGCAATGGAAAAACGCAACAAAAAATGAGACGAATACAGGCAGAAAGTGACAGCTGATTTTATTGAAAGAGCGACTATGCGTGATTCTGTATCCACAAGCTGCGCAGGGGCACCATCACTACAAATCTGCTTTCGATAAACACAGTTGTCAGTTTGGGCCTGTGTTCGTTTTCTGTTTTGCTGGGCCCTTAGCCGTGCGCAGGATCATCCATTGGTGGATGGGGGGGGGGGGGGGTTGAGAAGGAGAGAATTACATCACGCCCTTCTCCTCCTGTGTGCACCGCTTCCGAAACACAATATGCTTCTCAGTGGATGAAAAAAAATAACGGTGAAGTGATGGCGTGCTTCTCACAGAGGCCTGATCGGAGACTCCCTGAGAGTAAACATGGAAAGCCAACATTTCTTGGACTCCAGTTTGCGAGGGGCCTTCGACCTTCATTATCCTGCTCATAAAACCTATCCTAAACAATCATTGAATATCTTCATCTGAGTAACGTTGCAGACTTAGCGCTCTTCCCTTTCCCCCTATCTAGGTGATTAAGAAGGCAGACACCCTCCCTACCCCCTGCCCCCCCCCTCCCCTAGCTCCGTGATCACTCCTATGGTTGTGCCTGTGCGTTGTGCTATTCGCGTTGATATAAATGTCGCAACACCACCTCACCTAACACTCAGCTCTTTTAAACCTGGCGCCATCATTTGCTCTACCGATGCCTGACCCTGGTCATGCTTTCTTTCTTGCCTCCTGTCTCTCTCTCTCCCACGCCCTGTCGGTCATCACCTGCTGGTGCTGATGTCCGTACGACAACGTAACGCCAGGCGCAGCAGCATTCGACCGAGAGCGACGGCGCGGGTATCGCCCTGGTGGGCGTGCACACGGACGCCGGAGTGGGCGGTGGGGGCGACGGCGACCTGCGGCGCTTCCTCAAAGGCGCCTCGGGCTCGCTGTCCGGCAGCGGCGCGCCGGGGGCAGCGTCGGGAGGTTTCGGCCCCGGTGGCCGCTTCCACAAACCCTCGGTGGGCTACCGGCTGGGCCGGCGCAAGGCGCTCTTCGAGAAGCGCAAGCGCATCAGCGACTACGCCCTGGTCATGGCCCTCTTCGGAATCGTAATGATGGTCGTCGAGAACGAGCTCTCCGCCGCGCACGTCTACGAAAAGGTCAGTGCGCTTCCCACACGCGAATGCCTCTCCTGGGCGTTCGTTTACGAAACCGAAACTATTTGTGTTCTGATCTGTCCTAGCTACTTTGACGTGGAGAGCTTGAAGGTTATTTCTCCTCGGATTCTACATATTTTCAAGTTCTGCGGCGTAAAAGAAAAAAAAAGATAATAATAATAGAATAAGAATGTTATACGAAAACAAAAGGGAAGAAACAAAAAGAAAGTATAGCAAGCTAACACAAAAAGGACAAATAACATGGCAACGGACAGCTCGCTTGAATGAGTTCACTTTGTGCTGGACCCTTCACATCTGAGGTTAACCTCATAATAGTACTGAAGGCATGAGAAAAAAAATAATTTTTGGTACATACTTCGAAAAAACAAATTGTTTGTTAACGGTACCGTTATTTGACGCTATGCTACCAGCATTTCACTGGCGGAGCAGAATAAACAATCCGGTTTTACCAGCAATAATATTATTGAGATGCTGTCAACGCCCTCTACGTACATTATCGCAACTGAGCTTTTGCACGGAAGTATTCTAATGGCTTACGCTTCATCAACCCTTGTGTGTTGCTATGGTGATAATAAACGATGAAGGGCAGATCATTACGCCGTAAAGCCACCCTTATTTAGAAGGCACGCTCTTTTTTACAAAAAAAAGCCGTCCCTCAATGTTTCCTTGTACGGTCGGCCCAGTGCGAAACCTGTGAGCCTCAGTGAAATGGCTGAAAATGTTTCGTATGGAATGCTTCACAACCTTGATTAACACGCACTAGTGTGGGTGCCTGTAAGATTCGGTGTGCATGCAGAGGGGGAAAATTGAAAAAAAAAAGATATATGTGCGATCTTACGTCACTTCACGTTTCGGGTACATACGTTTGACTTCAGTACTTTCCAGAGATTTTTTTCCTCCATTTCTTTCGCTTTAATCACAATCTGGCGAATGCACTGTACCTTAAAATTCAAGTGCAACATCGTTTTTTTTTTACTACAAATACTGCTATGAGCAATGACTCGTAACCACGTCATGTTTCTGCAAAGCTCACCGGTAAAGGTAATGTTGGGTCTGATTACACCGGTATGGCACGAAATGTAGACGATGGAAAAGAAGCTGCCTGCAATATCTCAACATAAACTTTCGCGTTTCAGATTGATAGTGTAGTTTAACGTCCCAAAGCCACCATATGATTATGAGAGAAGCCGTACTGAAGAGCTCCGCAAATTTCGACGTGCGCCTTAACGTGCGCCTAAATTTGAGCACACAGGCCTACAACACTTTAACCTGCATGCTGCCCATGTGCTCAGTTTTGGCTGCACGCTAATGAACCCTAGGTGGTCGAAATTTCCGGAGCCCTCCACTACGGCGTCTCTCATAATCATATGGTAGTTTTGGGACGTTAAACTACACATATAAATCAATCAATCAATCAATCGGTCAGTGGGTTTTGGCTTTTGTTTCGAATAAAGGAAGGGCTCTTTGTGAAACTGCATGGTGAGCTGATTCGAGAAGGTCGGGCTAAAAAGGTCTAGGAGGGGACGTGGGACTACTAGAATTTTTGGCTCAACTTCATCTTGCGACAGAGTGCCTGCAAGTTAAACGAAGCAACGAAGTTAAACTAAGGCTAATTAACGGCCTACCCATCGTTCCCATGGCTGAAGTGCCATGTGTTGCAGTTCCCATAGACACCAGCGCCGGATTTCCATCTGGGTAACCTGTACGAAACACTCTGCGTAGAGTGACCGCGCAATGTGAAAGATACCAGAACTGTCGGGTGAACAATTACATGGTTTTTCTTAACCTTCCATATTGTTCGCGAGCGACGTAGCCTTGAACCTACTCGTTAAACAAATGTTAAACAGAGAGAGCAGAGAACAATGGAATATTCATGCTGGCAGCCACTAGAGCACGGAAGAAGGCTGTGGGAGGCATCGCGTACGTCGCGGCATATTCGCATGTCACCCCCTCTTATGACGTCAAAGGTCAACGGCCGAGACATTACACCGCCTTAAAACGCGAACATTCGCGGTTAATAAAAGCGACGCGTGTGACGGCGAGAGGCCAGACGATGGTACATTAATAACAGTGCAGGTTCAGCAGCCCCTTCTACGAAGGCGTGGAGGGAACATGTATTATTATTGTCGCAGCCAGCGTTATCACTTATATTTCAACACAACTTGTTTCCGCCGCAGACATACCCGCTAACCGCCGCGTCAGATACCCGACTGCGCGGCATTGGCTTATGCTTTCCCGGATACTGTTATAAGGAGAATCCCTCGCGTCTCATCAACTCGGTAATCCGTTGGTGAGTTAGCAATGCCAGCTTCGCCTAACACTGCAGCTTTGACAAAGCGTTAGTGGCAGTGCTCGAGGTGCAGCCGCGCCACTCATAACGGTGCGTACCCCCACTGAGCGCTTGCGTCAAAACATGGCGGCCGCCCTGGGACGTGCTGCGGTGTGCTGGCACGTTCGCGGCTGCGCGTGGGGCCAGCTCGTTGCTCTCGCACGCTCAAACGAGGTGGCCGTGAGGATGGAAATACATTCGCTCGGTTCGTCGAAGCGTAACCGTGCCTTGTTAACCATGCCTGAAGAGGAGGAAGCGAAGAGAGATAGGACTAGAGAGAGGATGATGATAGTGGTAAGTATAGCGTGGCAGCTCTAATGTTTGCTTAACTGAAGGCTCGTGGAGTGGTGATTATCGTATGTGCCGGCAGGGTTTGTGCCGTACGCAATTGGCGGACGCGATTGGCGGACGTGATTGGTGAACGCGATTGGCGAACGCGAGTACTCAAGCTTTTACAGTGCGACGGGATGTGTATTGTAAAAAAATATCACAGCATATCCACGGAGTGAATGAGGATTAGTGGAGCGAAGCACTAGAGGGTTGCATCGCAAAACCTTGAATCACCCGCGAATATCGCCCACTACGTCATAAAAAGTGTGACAAGCACTGTATATACTTATACAAGAAATTTTATTAATCTTAAGTGGTAGCAATACGTCGCTTCCGTTCCCCCTGCATTATAACGGCGTTATGGTCGGTGAAGTGGTGAATAGGGGACGGGGCGTAGGGGGATACTTGCAAGGACAAAGTGGTGGGTAAATTGCAACGGTGGAACTATAGGTGATCACGTACAAATAAGGGATGAACACAGTGGGAGAATATATGTGGTTCTTTAACGCGCACCTGCATACAAGTACACGACCACCTTGCATTTCATAGTGGCTACCTCACAACAATGTTTGCTTTATGGTCAGTGAAGTGGTGGATCGGTGATGGGGGATTGTGGGATGCTTGCAAGGACAAAGTAGTGGGCAGTATGCAAAGGTCACTTACCTATAGGTGGTCACTTACCTACAAGGAATGGACAGACCCACGCCATTAGGAGCTTCACCCCTAAAAACACCCGCGCGTAGTTTGAATGCTTCTTTTACTATGGTGGTTGTCTCTTTTTGACGTGCATTAGTAGTCATTCGAAGAGTTCTGTCACTACATGTTCATATAAAGGTGCACACCTATCTTTATTTGGTGATTTAGTGATAAAATACCAACAGTTGTTCTTAACTATAGCTCTCGCATTCCTTCCATGTTTGACTACTATGGCTGACTGACTAACGCTTACCAATTACATCGTACGAAAGTCTGGCCTCTCTTCAGCTAGCGATGCCTGTTGGAGCAACCACGAAGCATCGCGATTGTGAAAGGTTTCAGCGTATCACATTTCTCGGCTATTGTTTTTGTGGTAAAACTCAAATTGTGGAGAGGTTCCCGTAATCTCTGCCCTACTATTCATACACCATGAATGCAGGCGTCGCTTTCGTTGTTATTATTAATTACGAATCGTTGAAATGTAGTGAGGGGACATAAAACGTAATTTACTGCAGATATTAGGCCTGGGAAATCGAAACGAAAGATTGGCGGGGAGGGTAGATTAGACAAAAGTCACGCTTGCAACTGATTAGAAAGACACGAGAATGAAGACATATAAGTGAGATTTAAATCTGTGGACCCAAACCTGAGACAGAACAATCTCTTAGGTTTCCTTATAAGTTGAGTCACTGTAATTCCAGCGATGCACATAAGTTTTGAAGCAGCCATACCAAACAATTTTTCGAAGGGACTTGCTTGCAGTCTGACGACGGCAGATTTTTTGTTTTCGCCGCGCGAAAAACTACACCCCCGTGCCCTATGACACCTATGTCTCCTTACATAGCGCGGTCGACAATAAAAATAAGTTCGATGCTAATAATTACGCTACCATAGCAAGAATAACTATGAAGATGCCCCAACGGGCATCCATTCTGCATTCTCGCCTGTTATCTCTACTCATGGTTAAGCCGCCTTAACCTGCTTATGCAAGGCTCAAACGACGTAAATTGCGTGGCTCAGCGCCGACACTCTGGTTTGCGCGCTGCAATGTTTTAAGCCGAAGACATGCATTTAGCGTTCTATATCTCTCGGGGACCACCTAGTCTTGCTGGTAATGTCCCGCAAATTGTCCGTAGCGTCACAGCTCTGTAGCGCCCGTAGAGACGCCGAGCCGTTCTTACCACGGCGTTGTGCCCCATATGCGGGCCCGCGCTTATCAAACAACCACAGCTGGGGCTTTCCCCTCCTTTTGTGTTGAGGATGTGTCTCGCCGCAAGGGTGTGCCTCTGGAGCCTTGCGCGACCCCTTCCATTCTGCCCGCGCGCATGGCTATCATTCTTACCACTTTGTTATGGAAATGGCTCGAGTGTCGGTGGAAGTGCTGACGCCGCTTTTGTGCACTCGAACAAATGCGAAGCGTGTTTTGTGCCGTCAAATGGGGCGCGTTCATAGCACAACGATCATCAATCCATTCACTTCTCTGGAGGCTCAGGACCGTAGTTGGAGGGGGGCTGGCTGGAGGTTTGGGCTTCCTCTAAATGCGGATGAAGGAGGGCGCTTTACCGAGAATAATTCATGAAAGTGTGGGTTTTTCAAGGTCTTCAACAGGTTGCCTTCTCTCGCCAACTCATAGAGAATTCTGGCTATGGGGCCGGCTGAGACTTGTACGATACTAATCACTGAGAGGAGAAAGAGTGGTGCTCTATTCATATTTTTCCTGTTGCGTCGAAAGAATGATTTTTATTGACATAAAATAGAGTGATTGGGAATTCATTCATTTATTATTGTTGTTTAGAAAGAAGTAAGACTAAAGAATGTATTGATATCAGCCAAAAAATAATTAGCCGTAATGTAAAAAAAGAACGCAAGTACAAACACAACTACCACTGACGTTTTTACACAAGCTGAAGTGCAGTGATGCAAAGGTTTCTATTAATATAGTATAATCGATTGATTGATTTGTGGTGTTTTAACGTCCCAAAACCACCATATGATGATCAGAGACGTCGTAGTGGAGGGCTCCGGAAATTTCGACCACCTGGGGTTCTTCAACGTGCACCTAAATCTGAGCACACGGGCCTACAATATTTCCACCTCCATCGGAAATGCAGCCGCCGCAGCCGGGATTTGATCCCGTGACCTGCGGGTCAGCAGCCGAGTACCTTAGCCACTAGACCACCGCGGCGAGGGGATATAGTATAATCAGCAAACACGCACAGGAACGCACGCATACACACATGCACCTACGCGCGCAAGATAAGGATGTGGAGCAGCCTTCTTGCAAAGTACAGTCCTGGCCACCCACGCTCATGATTTCGAGAATGTCCAGCAGCAACAATAGGGCCGTTGTGGATGACTGCGTATTGATTTTAACCATCTGTGATTCTCAAAGGCGTTCCAATGTCAACTTAAATGAGTGTGCCTGCAGTCTGCCCTCTTCCGTGCCTTCTCTTTGATAGAACTTGAATCGACCCAGCAGCGTCATCCTAAGCCGCAGAATGAGTCACTCTTTGTTATTTTTTTACATTGGTGAGGTGTAACTTTTGGTTCTTTTTTTTTATTTTGGTGTGTCGTTACACTTAACTCAGGCTTGAAGGTGCTGCCCCGCCGTGATGGTCTAGTGGCTAAGGTACTCGGCTGCTGAGCCGCAGGTCGCGGGATCGAATCCCGGCTGCCGCGGCGGCTGATTTTTCGATGGAGGCGAAAACTCTGTAGGCCCGTGTGCTCAGATTTAAGTGCACGTTAAAGAACCTCGGGGATCGAAATTTCCGGAGCCCTGTACACTACGGCGTCCCTCATAATCATATGGTGGTTTTGGGACGTTAAAACCACATATCAACCAACCAATCAATCAGCCTTGAAAGTGCTTTCGAAGTTAATGATTGATTTGATTGATTTGTGGCGCTTAACGTCCCATAACCACCATTTGATTATGAGAGCCGCCGTAGTGGAGGGCTCCGGAAATTTCGACCACCTGGAGTTCTTTAACGCGCACCCAAATCTGAGTACACGGGCCTACAACATTTCTGCCTCCATCGGAAATGCAGCCGCCACAGCCGGGATTCGATCCCGCGACCTGCGCCTTTCGAAGTTAAGCCTCCCATTTTGTTCAGTACTAAAGCTCGCGTCTAGATCTAGGCGGGTAACTAAACTACACTACACCCATTTAATTTCAAAGCTTCGAGTGGATTGTTTATGATAACGCACTTGTTTATGGCCGTTCGACATGACATTTCACTGCAGTATAGAAACAAAAGATGGGCTGCATGCGTCCCGCGTAAATCTTGTGCTTTCTCTGAAATTGCTTTCTCGGAGACTAAAGCGATGCTTCTGAGTCTCAGAATACAGCTGCATTGCCATAAATCTGCTGTGCTTTTCTCCGGCGGGATGTTTCCGCGAAAGAGACCCTGCCGAGTGCAAAACAAACAAAATGGTGAATACATCTCACTTTAACAAGGCTGCCATTAAGCTTATGAAGGGCCAACAAAACGAAATACGAGATTCTACGTGCAACAAATGGTATGTTTGCCGGAACTGCTACTTTCGTCTAGTAATTCGAGGCTCTTCATCGAATTGAGGTCGTTCCCCCTCCTCTATTGATTTGTGCCCCATGCGCACAGATTTTTGACGTCGGAGGATTTCTAGCGTCGGTGATGACAGCGTCCAGCGCTGCGCTTTCCTAGACGTTTATGATATATGGTGCGCTCACATTTCACCAGGCATTGCGGGGCAGCCTCTTTTAAAAGATTTATTCAGACAGCACGTTGAATGACTTTAGAGACTTTGTTTGCTTGCTTGTTTGTTGTTGTGTGTGTACATCGTTGTTTGTTTGCTCGTGAACTCCTTAAAAGCTGTTTAAAGGAGTCAGCTTTTTCACAGAAAAGCCTCGTAGTGGCAGTCTTAGACTTTTCATTCGTCACACTCATAGGTCACCGAGCGGGACTCATTCAGACTGGAGCTCGCTCGGAATCACTTAATAAGTGTAGTTTGCATTTGCACTTAGGGCTCACTCAATCGTGCTCAGGCTCACCACAATGTTCCTGAACCGGACTCACTCGGACCGATACTCGGAATTTTTTTCTCAAGTGAACTTACTCAGATTCGCCCTCGCCAAAACAATTCTCAACTGGACTCACTCGGTATATATCGAGCTCACCGAAATATCACTCAGTCAAACTCAGTCAGACTCATGGGCCAATCTTAGCATGAGTGAGTCGACTCACAAGTCCGCTTGCCAACCCATATTCGCACTACATCTAGTCCACCAACAAATAGCTAAAGTTACGCTGCAGTTTTTCAGTGAATAAACGAAGGCTTCCGCGCTTTCAGGCGTCACATAAACAAAGGTAGCTCCGGCAATTAAGATTCGCTGCGCAAGATAAACAAAAAATAGAAGTGAGACCGGATAGAACACTGTTCTACCCTGGGCTCTACCCTGTCTTCCCCTTTTCATCTTTCTTTTTGCACAGTAAATCTAAATTTCAGTATGAACCATCTGAAGCAAGGCTATATAGCGGTGAAAATTAAGGCTTATTTTCGAGTTATCGGGAAAGAGTTTGGTTGTTCGCGCGAGCGTGAATCGCCCCCCGTTTGCTCGCTATTGCCCTCGATATTAGAGAGAGAGAGAGAGATAACGATGCAAGGAAAGGCAGGGAGGTTAACCAGACGCACATCCGGTTTGCTACCCTGCACTAAGGAAGGGATGAAGGGGAGAAAAGAGGTTGCAGAGAGATGAGAAGGTACACACAATCCCCTCGATATTATAATTTTCTAAACTGATATAACCGCGTGGTGAATTCAATGTGAGTGGGCAAGCAAGTGGATGCAATTCGCAATCAAAAATATAGCCACTTTCCCCCCGATAACCCGGAAGAATGTCACGGTTTGCCACACTGTAAAACGTTACAATGTGCTTGGCCCACTCACTTCCGCTATGAAGCTCATACGGTGCGCGATAGTACTGCAGCTCCTCCATTCTCCGATTCTTCCCCGTGTCGAAATGAGCTATTCGTCAAGAAGCCGACGGCTCGTGCACGACTCCGATTGCCGTCATCGCTCCGCATTCACTCGTGCGAGCGCGCACCGATCGTGGCGCAACTGGTCCCTCAGTTGCGTGCAGCGAGCGACGGTGCGCAAACGGCAGCGCAAGCGGTGGCAGCCGCCGCCCAACCGTGAGCCAACCTGCCCCCATCGCGGCTCCGGTGGAGGTAGGCGGTCATAAGGCTGGCGCGACTACCGACCGCGGGTCAATGCGAGGCACAAGTCGACGGCGGCGCTCGTTGGGAAAAAAGCTTCCGCGCAGTCGTTGTTGTTTTTTTTTTTTTCGAAGCGTTACCAGGGTGCGCTCGATTGATCGTTCGTCTCATCTGTACGAGTGTATAAATAGGTGACGAGCAGGCAGGCAAACAGGCTCAGTGGTCCGTGGTGGTTCGTCAGTGAGTGAGTGAGTGAGTGAGTGAGTGAGTGAGTGAGTGAGTGTTTTTTATTTGGGTCAAGCATAGGTGTGCGCAGGGTTCTACATTAGTAGAGTGGCGTGTTCGCAGCAGCAACCCCCACCCCCATTGCTCAGTCCAGTGCAAGCAGAGTGAAAATCAAAGAAAACGAGTCATAATCCTGCACTACAAACAATTGTGTTGTAGGACTGTTCGAGTAAGTGCATGAAGCGTGTACTTGGCGGTCCGCTTAGATGAATGAGGTTAAATGAAGGGAGGGAAGGAATGACGAAAAATAGGAGGAAAGGAACGGCAGGGAGGTTAACCAGCCTATAAGCAGCCAGTTTGCTACCCTGCGCAAGGGAGGGGGATGGGGGAGACGAAAGATAGAGAGCAGAGAGGGAAGAGAGATAAACACAGCACATTGAGCAGCACACGCGCGCACAGAGGGGAGGGATGTGCGTGCTTATGCCTATGGTGTGAAGTATCAGTCGCGTATACATCAAGGTTAGCGCTATCTGCCGAGTGACACTCGGAGATTCGTGGTGCACGTGCGACAAGCTGGTCGACGAGCTTCAACCGATCCAAACGAATGCGAGCGGCCGGATGCGTATGATGATGGCGGAGGGCCTTAGGAAACTTCCTCGTCGGTTAATTACAAGTTCCGCGGCATCGATCGTGCGTTCTTATGAACCATGGATGCGTACTGCGTGCTGCCTTCTGTAGCAGCTTAGTATAGCCGTGCGCAGGGATGCGCATTGGGAAAACCCCGCGATCCCCTTGTGACCAATGGCTTCTAAGTTCGTGAACGTGAAGCGGTGTGCCAATTAGCGAAGGGAAGCTAGTTAGGCAGAATAATATAGGCTTTCCGACCTATATGAGCAGGAGAAAGCAACGGACGAGTGAATACGAGGGAACGTACGATAAAATAATTATTTATGTTTTTACGCCATAAAACCGCAATATTATTATGAGGAACGCCGTAGTGGTAAACTTCGGGAACTGCGGCCACCTGGGATTCATTTCAAAGCACTCAAATCTAACTACACGATCCTTTAGCATTTCGATTCCTATCCAACGCCAAGGCCGGGATTCGACCCCACCATTGTCGAGTCAGTGGTAGAGCACGGTAAATACATGGTGAAAACAGAACCAAAGGACTACAAGGCACCAACTGGCACAGTAATATACTGTAATCTTCAGCCGAAGCCTGAGCAGGTTTGAACTGTTTGTTTACTTCAGTATCGTTTTAATTTCTCGCCTCATTGTATTACAAATGCCACCGACGCGTGTGCTCGGCTTCTGTCACGATGCTCGCATGTTTGACTCCGGCCCGGCCGCCGCAGTTTGATTTTCGATGAAGGCTAAAAGGCTAGAGGTCTGTGTATTTAGATGTGGGTGCACGTTATAAACGTCAGTTGATTTCCAGAGCCCTCCACTAGGACGTCTATCACAATTGTACCGTGGTTTTTTACGTAAAACTTTAGCATACATTATTCTTACTGTTGAAGGATGAATATTGAGACCATTTTACTTGGCTTAAGACGTTCTTAAACTGTCTTACCGTACTTCTTTCGTATGATCTTAGTTCTTTGAATTACTAGGATTGTGTAGTGTCATTAAAATGTTCCTTTATCTTAATTAACTTCAATATGTGTGGAGGACGGTCATTGATTTGTCCAACCAAACTTCCATTTCTTCAACAACGCACGCATAGGCTCGAGAAAGCTCTCAGTTGCTGCGCCTCAATTGATCATATGTGGGGTTTATCATCTCAAAACCACTATATTATTACGAAAGATGCCGTACTAGAGGGCTACAGCAATTTTAACCACCTGGAGTTCTTTATCGTGCACCCAAATCTGGGCACATGGGCCTACAGCATTTTCGCCTCCATCGAAAATGCAGCCGCTGCAACCGGGACTCGATACCGCGACCTTAGCCACTGGGCCACCGTTGCGGGGCCAGTCGCGTCGCCTAGGGATACCGCAGGTGGAGATAGTGAGAAAGCAATCTTTCGAGTAAACTCAGCTCTCTGTGCAAGGAAGAAGAAAGGTATAGTGTGTGTCCGCTTATCGAATTACTATCATCTGCCTTGCGGCACGCCCAGCACGCCATACGCTGAGACGTTCTGCAAAGTATGGCTACAAAAAAGAAAACGGGAAAAAAAGCCATTTTCTCTCCTCTTCCTTCCTGCATGCTGCTTCTGCTAGGAGCGATGTAAATAAAATGGGGTTACAATTTGCGCAGCGGATACAAAACATGCACAAAACGTATCTCTAAACTAGCATTTAACTTATTGGGGTTGGGTTTCCCGTGCGAAAACCAGGATGTGATTGTGAAAGAACGATATAGAGATTGAATCAAGGGTATGTTTCTTTGTCACACACAAGCTAATCAAACACCGAGATATTGAAAGTCACTGGAGGTATAGCTGGCAAAAAGAGTGTTCGTACTCGCCGTCATGGTTAAGAGTGGCTCTAGCTAATGCTGTTAGGATTGCACACACAGAAATATCCAACAGATTGAACGGGTATGAATGTTGCTCAATTAGTAGAGCATCGGACGTGTTTTTTTCGAGGTCTGTGGGCTCAGTAGCTACGAGCGACAAGTTTATTTGTGATCACCTCTAATCATTTTGCATTTGCATCTTAATTCTTGCACTAAAACTAACAGGTACAAATTAATTTCCCCCAAAGATCGCTTTGTTTTTTTATATGTGAGTTTTCATTAATACTGGTGTGACACGGTGAACTGCTGATCTTTCACTTTTCAACACTCATTGGCCATCTTCAGAAGCTTGTTCAAGTGAGCCAATCACGGTCAATAATCTTTGTCCGGATCATACCAGATCGCGGTAAGAACTGACCGGGTGACATTAGTGCTACATACGATTTGAATGAACGAGCGGCGCGTACCGACGACAGCGACGTCTCCGACATTTAACGCGAGAACGACGAGCAACACTCCAACCGGCAATCGCGCCTGTGACGTCACTACTTCGCACGGCCGCTTCGCAACGACAGTGCTGCATCTACTCGAGCACGATCGAGAGGTGTTCTAACGAGACGTGGCGAGGCATAGCGCAACTTCATATAGATTTCTGACGACCATCCGCGAACTGCGTTAGCGAGGCTTTCGCTTTTGCTCGCGCCATTGCACCGTAGTCACGCCGAAGCCTGTGTGGACATTGCGCAATCAACGTTCGCAGCTGCACGTCCGCATTTCGCTCACGTGCTGCTGTCGTTTAGCTTAGATGTTGTATCGCACCTAGTACCGTGCAGTGCAGCTCATCACTAGTCGTACTCCATCAAGAACAGCGACAGAGATAAGTGTGTGTTTGTGTGTGTGCATGTTTGTTTGTGCTGTCGCTTTTTGTCTGCCCCTAATGTTCTAACTCGGCTACGGCAATCCACAGCGAACAACATCGCACCAGTTTTTCGAGACTTGAGAATATGCCTGCTTTTCATCTTTATTTCTGTTCCTTCAAACGCTGCATGCAGATTTGTTCAAAATTATGTGATTTTTCGCTGCACCGTACTGTCGGTGGGCGGTCACTGTGAAGACGGCTGTATTAATAAATTATTCTCTGACGCTTCTACACATTCAAACAACGTTTCCGTCTGAAATTAGAATACTCGATGCCGTAGAAAACGTTTATCAAGTGTGGCCGATTTCATCATTGGACTTCCTAACGCTTTGCAATACCTCTCAGTTTTATTTTCTGTTTCATGTTTAGCGTATCTGTATTTATGGCCTAAACATTTGGCGTCATCATACTGGTCATTCGTCATTCTGTCAGTTTTGTCTGATTTTAGGCAGGACATGTGATGTTTTTCGAATTTTCGAGGCCGCTAGTACGTGAGGTCAAACTCTGACGCAAACACGTGGTATCGATTTGTCTAAAGTGCCATCTTTGACAGTGTCATCCCCAATCTGCGTGAACGCATGGTGTGCATGAAAGAACGGATCTCATAGTAAAGACTTTCCAACACCTGACTTCGTGACTTAGTTTACGTCCACATCTGACTGTACGGCTGGCGTCAGTGCAGAATGGACACTCGAAGCTCTGTAAACAAAATCAGTTCTATAAACGAAGATTCCTTGTTCGTTGAGGTCGTCTTCCATCATCTACATTTAAAAAAAAACAAGGTGTATGCAATAAATTTCCCGTAGATGGTGTTGCCGTGAAAAGGAGCCAACGCATCCTGAACATCGCATAATACAAAAATTGAGGCAGTTTTTGTCTAGTCGTAATAAGCCTGAAAGGAGCGCATAGCTGGGTAGCTATTTCCTTGTTTGTTTCTTTGCGGTTTTCTCTTTCTTTTCTCCTCTGTTTCTTTTTTGTTCTCGTGGACATCTTTTTCTGTTTTTCTCTCTTGCTATTTTTATTCCTTTTTTGCTATCTTCTTGTCTCTCTTTCGATTTCTCTCCGCGTTCTTTTTTTCAACATTTAATCATTGTTTAGTAGTAATGGCCGCACTTAATATCATCGTCGAGGTGCTCGAAGAACGAGAGGAAGCAAACTTTCTTTTGGCGCGAGTGCGCGTTCACTATACTGTTTCGGCCGCGCTATATGTGGTTCTACTAACGTAACCACAAGCGACGACGACAGCATACGACAGCCGGGACCCCTTTAGTGCTCTGCACATTGTTATCATTTGTGCCGCGCGGCCGTTCTTCCATTTACTTTCACGAGTGTTGATTTAAGGAGACGTAGCTTCAGCTGTGAGATCATTAACTGGCGCCATTGGCAATGTATAATAATTTACGGGCAATGTTTACCAACCTATAGCTTTCTTCGTTGGTTTGAAGACAATGCTCTACACTCGTACCAGTGAACACATCAGGACAACGCATGCATTACTTATGTCACCATCATTGGAACCAAACTGTGCGCAGTTGAACTGACAATATTAACGGCCATGACGCGTGCTTGGTTAACGAGTAAGGTGTTGCAAACGCGTCTTCTGTTTGCCCACCTGAAACGATGTCCTTTCCTTCTTTTATTTGCGTGCTGCTAGCGAAGTGAACCTGCCATGTTTCCTTATATTATATCAGGCATTGCCTAATGGTGTTATACACGCGAGAAGGGCTCCGTACAACCAGCTTTTGTTACGTTGTTTCGAAATGGCTGGGTTTCCATTAAAGACCGGGCCGGACATGCCCACTGCTCCGTTATTCCACTTTCACCGGATGTAGATGACCCCCAGCGCGGCAGCCCTCGAGAGAGGACATCGTTTATCACGTTGCCGGCAGCAGCAGTACGTTTATTCGTCCGGGTAGCGTGACGTTCGAAATTCCCTTTGCTTCGTGGTTTCCTCTTCCCCCACTCCAATGGAAGAGAGCAGAGAAGGCATGTGATATTCTTTCTTTCTCGCTACTCACGACTGATATTAAATGGATATTGATGTCTGATATATTGAATGATAATTGATGTCCAATATTCGCAAGTGTAATCATAATTGTAGTTGCGTCGATGTGAATGCGAAGTTCATCACGGGGTGTACTAGTAATAATGTTTCTGGTTTAGAAAGCAGGTTATTTGCCCTATGATGAATCGCTTCTTTCGTTCTTTATCAGCTTTTATTTAGGTTTGTAGGTAAAGTACTAGATCTTTAGCCTATGGACAGAAAGAATAATATAGAGGCTTCCGAGCAGAGGTGAGTGTCACAACAGCTACATAGTGAGGGGTCACGGGAGATGACAGGGGATCAGAAACGAGGAACGAAAGAGCCAGAACTGAGTCGGTGGGAATAGACTGGGCTTACGAGTTTATGAAATGTTATTCAGACAATTTAGAGAAGCGACGGGCAGAACTGGTCGGCTTTTCACTTCGCTTTCGTTTAAGCATTCACAACAAGAGCTCCCGACACGTGGGAGGCCTGTTGGTTTTCAAAAAACGACGTAGCAAGGGACTTTTGAATTGAGAGAGAGGGAGAAAGAACAAACCCTATCCGAGAACTCAGCCAAAAGTTACTTCTTTATTTCTTTATGTATTTATTTGGGCATCTTCACAAAATGCCCACGAAGGGGGCAAAAGGAGAGATCATTTACTGACTTGGCCCACACTTGGCCCACTCTGAATGGTTCTGACCATACATGGCCATTAAGTTTGCTGAAGATAACTATAGAGTTAACTAGTTAACTATTCTGGCACTGTGATCGCTGAGCCACCATAGGAATGATGGGTAGCGCACAAATTTGCCTAGTCTTCGTGTTTGCGGCTTGGAACGCACTAGTGGCTTTGCTTGTTGCAGTATTTCGGTTTTGTTTCGAATGAAAGAACAAACCGCTGGGAACTTGGTGGGCTTGTTTGAATCGGAGAGCCTAAAAACGTAAAGCGGTGAAGCGTTACTGCTATACCTTTATTGAACTTCGTCTACCGGTACAGCGGCTGCAGGCCCCGTGGAGCCAAATGGAGCTGAAATAACCAAGGTTAGATAAGTTTCTCTATCACCCGTCATTCCCAAACTGGCTGAATCGTCGCAGCTCCCATAAACACCAGCGCTAAAGTTACCCCTAGTGTACCTATAGGAAACTCCAAGATCCGGCGCACTTATTTTAGACACACACACACACACGCGCGCGCACACACACACACACACACACACACACACACACATATATATATATATATATATATATATATATATATATATATATATATATATATATTATTTATTTATATATATATATATACATGCGCTGGTTCTCTAGCAGGGCGATGAACCCACTACTTCGTGCTTCAAATTGCCAATGTCATCGCAGGACTGCCAATAACGTAAATGAAAACACAATAAACAACGAACGACGTGAACATACTTTTTTTTCCGACCACAAAAAAACTCCCGTCTGTCGGGAGCTCGTGTTCCTGGTGCGAAAACGAAAGCCAAGTAAAAACTTGGCTAGACTTGGCACCACTTCTCGAAATGGTCCGAATAACGTTTCATAGCGCATAGAACAAAACGCACATGCAGAAAAAAAAGCGATTAAAACTTGAAACTAGAAGTTCGACATGTTTGCACGGTGAATTCCGTACGGAGAAGCAAATCGCGAGTGAACGACATTTCGCGATAAGAAATCAAAACGTCATGCGTCAGACACAGGGGAAAAAAATATCGAACGGTGTCACCGAAAGTAGAATCGTGTGAAACGTACACGGCGTAGCCGAGTCAATAGTCCGCGGTGCCGCGCCTGAAAGGCCCATTTTTTAACGCTTACAGACGTGACAGCTCGCGTTCTGTTTCTTGGCCACCGAGCTTTTAGCGCTCGATGTGTTATTCTTTCCGCGGTGGGGAACGGCACGTCCTTAGTCGAAGTGAGTGCACGTGCACTCTGTTGTCGATGGCGACGGCTGAACATGCACGCAAGCACACATGAGCATTCGCGCTCATATGTGCGAATATATATATATATATATATATATAATATATATATATATATATATATATATATATATATATATATATATTGTAGTGGGGAATTCGCAAGGCAATGACTAGTGGGACCATCGCTGAGTGCGAAGCGCGAGCGGGAGCACGAGCTGTAGACGCTGGACTGCCCGAGCATTTGTTTCCGTACCGGCTGTCTGCCTATTACCTGGCGGCGCTATTAAACCCCCTTGCAAAGTGGTGGAGGTGCTGGGTACGCAAACCTGGAACTTCGAAGCCGAAAGCTGCCCACTACATCAGCAATGCCTGATCAGACGACCGAGCAAGGCAACCACCCAGCAAAGCACGACCCAATCTCAACTGGTCATCGTGCCTACCACCCTGCGCCAACGAGATCCGCCCTTCTTCAGTGGCACCGAGGACCAAGATGTGGAGGACTGGTTGCAGCTGTTTGAGAAGGTGAGCGCCGCCAACAAGTGGGACGACCCCTCGAAATTGGAGTATGTCCCATTTTATTTCAAAGACGTCGCCAGCCTGTGGTTCACAAACCACCGCACTGAATTTATCACTTGGGCCGGTTTCAAGACCACCCTCGCAGCTGTGTTCGATCGCCCCGCAGTGCGCAAGCTGCGTGCTGAGCAGCGCCTACGCGGACGTGCACAAAGGCAGGGCGAAAACTTCACTAGCTATATTGAAGATGTAATCGATTTATGCCGGCGCTTCAACCCTGAGATGACCGAACATGACAAGATCAGGCATATCTTGAAAGGCATAGACGATGATGCCTATCAAATGTTGCTGGCAAAGGGCCCAAGTACCGTATCTGAACTTGTAACCTTGTGCCAGAGCTTGGAGGAGATTCGGAAACAACGTGCAGCAGTTCGGAGGTTGACGACTGCAGACGACTCTCTCGCTGCCCTGGCCGTCGGTGGTGACAGCTCCCTGCTGGAGCAGATAAAAGAATATGTACGCGAAGAGGTCGCACGACAGCTTTCGTGTCTCTCGTATCTGCCGACCACCGAAGCACCAACGAACCGCCTAACGCCGACAATCAGACAGGCTATTCAGGAGCAGGTCTCCGAGGCGTTGCCATTACCTACGCGTGCCTCTCCACCAACGCCTGTTGCCGCGCCACTGACTTATGCGGCCGTCGCGGCAATGCCTCCTCCATCTCGTCTGCCAATTTATACGCCACAACCTGTGCGACCGTCCACCGCGCCGTTTCCAGTTACACAGCAACACGCCGGAAATCCTTGGCGCACTGCTGACAACCGGCCTATATGTTACTTTTGCGGAATTCCAGGTCACGTTGCACGTCTATGTCGTCGGCGCTTCACAGTTAACGCACCAAGATATCCTGACTATTCGTTTCGACCTCCATACCACGCGCCTCGCATACCACCTGAATTTCACGAACGCGATGCGCGAACTGCTTCCGGCGCCCGAACATTCGCTTCTAGACGTTCTACTTCCCGCTCGCCTTCACCTTCACCAAGTCGTCGTTCCGTGTCGCCTATGCGTCGACGCTCAACCTCCATTGAGACGGAAAACTAACTGCCGCAGCTCCGGAGGCACGAGCTGCGTCATCGTCTAATCGTTTAAGTCCTCGCCTGTCTCCCGCCAATCTTATCGATGTAATCGTCGAAGGTGTACGAACACTCGCACTCATCGATACCGGTGTCGCAATATCTGTGATTAGTCAGAGACTCTGCCGCTCTCTTCGTAAAGTGACGATGCTTTCTCCCGTGGTTTCTCTTAGTACTGCAAGCGCCCAACAAATTGAGCCCGTCGCGTCATGTACAGCAAAAGTGGTGATTCGAGACGTGTTGTACACCATTGAATTTCACGTGTTGGCTTCATGTTCCCAGGATGTCATCCTAGGATGGGATTTTTTATCACGTCATCACGCCGTCGTGGACTGCGCTCGGGCCGAAGTGGAGCTGTTACCGTTTCGTGATGCGCCTTCTGTTGATGCGGCCGTATCTAGTGTGGCTAACCTTGTCGTCGCGACGGACATAGACCTTCCGCCTTTCAGAGCCCAGTTTGTCCCTGCCTGCTGTGCTTCACTTTCTGACGCTACCGTCCTATTCACGCCATCTGACATCTTCGGTAGCCGCCACCACACATCGCTGCCATTCGCCGTTCTTGAGCTTTGTCAAGACACTACCGGGATATTTATTTCCAATCCCAACTCGTGCCCTCTCGGTTTGCGCCGCAACGAGACGCTCGGCCACGTTCAGCTTATCGATGAAGGTACTATCGTGCCTGCCGATTTCTTCGACACCAAGCCAAATATGGAGCTGAACGAGTTGGTTCCTCACTTTGCCTCGAACAGCGTGTCTACCGATGCAATTCACCGTTCTATTGACAGCCATCTCGCCCCGGCTCAACGAGAGCAGCTTGTTACCCTGCTGCACGAATTCAAGCGTTCGTTTGACTTTCCCCAAGCGGTGCTAGGAAGAACGAACACCGTTGTGCACACAATTGACACAGGAAAGAGTACTCCTTTGCGCCAGCGCCCTTATCGTGTGTCACCAGCGGAGCGTCGGGTAATTGCAGAACAAGTAGACGACATGCTACAGCGTGGAGTCATCAAGCCTTCTTGTAGTCCTTGGTCTTCCCCAGTTGTACTCGTCAAAAAAAAGGATGGTTCAATCCGGTTCTGCGTAGACTACAAGCACCTAAACAACATTACGAGGAAAGATGTTTACCCTCTTCCCCACATAGACGACGCTCTCGATTGTCTCCAAGGTGCAGAATTCTTTTCCTCGCTTGACCTTCGCTCGTGTTATTGGCAGGTCCCAATGACTGAGTCTGATCGTCCAAAAACGGCGTTTGTCACACCGGATGGCCTCTATGAATTTACCGTGATGCCATTCGGACTCTGCACTGCGCCTGCCACATTCGAGCGAATGATGGACAGCATTTTACGTGGTCTCAAATGGAACATTTGCTTGTGCTATCTTGATGACGTTGTGGTTTTTTCACCCGATTTCACTTCGCATCTCACTCGTCTGCGTAAGATTCTACAGTGCCTTACAAACGCCAGGCTTCAGCTTAACCTGAAGAAGTGTCACTTCGGGGCTAAACAACTCACCATACTTGGTCATGTCGTCTCGAAAGCCGGCATTCTTCCCGACCCTGACAAGCTTCGTGCTGTTGCCGAATTTCCTAAGCCGACAACTGTTAAAGAACTACGGAGCTTTGCGGGCCTGTGCTCCTATTTTCGTCGCTTTGTCCGGAACTTTGCCTCCATCATCACTCCACTCACCAAACTCCTTGCTGGCCCTGCAGATCTTTCGAATTGGACAGCAGCCTGTGACGAATCCTTCGCAACACTGCGCCAACTCCTTACCTCACCACCCGTACTGCGCCATTACGACCCTACTGCGCCAACCGAAGTACACACGGATGCAAGTGGCGTCGGCCTTGGTGCAGTACTCGCGCAACGCAAGCCAGGTTTTACGGAGTATGTGGTCGCCTATGCCAGCCGCGCCCTCACTAAGGCAGAAGCCAACTATTCTGTTACGGAAAAAGAGTGCCTCGCGATTGTGTGGGCGTTCAACAGGTTTCGCCCCTATTTGTACGGCCAAACTTTTGATGTGGTAACTGACCATCACGCACTCTGTTGGTTGGCTTCGCTGAAAGATCCTTCCGGCCGCCTCGGACGTTGGGCACTACGCCTCCAGGAATTAGACATACGCGTCGTCTACCGATCGGGGCAAAAGCACTCTGACGCAGATGCGCTTTCACGATCACCCGTGAAATCTGATGATACGGATATATCAGCCCTGGACCCTCCCCTCTCTGCCGTCAGCGTCACAGACATGCCATCCGAACAGCGGAAGGACCCTTGGATCGCCTCGCTATTTAGTATGCTTTCTGACGCATCAACTTCCGGTTACCCGCGTGCTCTTCGCCGCCAAGCAACGCATTTCGCCATACGGGATGGCCTGTTATATCGTCGCAACTATCAAGTGGCGGGTCGTAAATGGCTGCTAGTCATACCCAGCCATATGCGGTCTGATATCTGCAAATATTTTCATGCTGAACCGCAACACGCACACGCTGGAGCGCTAAAGACGTATGAGCGGATCCGCCAACGTTACTACTGGCGGGGTATGTACACGTTTGTACGCAAACACATTCGCTCATGTTCCCAGTGTCAGCAGCGCAAGACATTCCCTCATTCGCCCGGTCAACTGCAGCCTTTGCCATGTCCTCTACGCCCATTTGACCGTGTTGGGATTGACCTATACGGCCCGCTACCGTGCTCTGTTGGTGGCAATCGATGGGTGATTGTGGCTGCCGACCATCTGACAAGGTACGCCGAAACGGCAGCGCTACCTTCGGCTGGTGCTCGTGACGTTGCAACCTTCATCTTGCACCGGTTTGTTCTTCGTCATGGTGCACCATGGGAGCTCCTGAGTGACAGAGGACGCGTATTTTTGTCCGAAGTTCTTCAGCAGCTCCTACATTCATGCCGTATGGTACACCGCACATCAACAGCCTACCACCCTCAGACCAACGGCCTAACGGAACGTTTCAACAGAACCCTCGGAGACATGCTCGCTATGTATATTGATTCCGACCACTCCAACTGGGACGTTGTTCTTCCTTTCGTGACGTACGCCTACAATACGGTGATTCAATCAACAACAGGCTTTTCTCCATTTTTTTCTTTTATGTGGTCGTGACCCATGCAACACACTCGACACAATTCTGCCATACAATCCTGATACCTCCGAGTTCAGCCCAGTTTCTAAAATGGCCGAACATGCCGAAGAGTGTCGTCAACTTGCACGGTCCTTCACAGCCGATAACCAAGCCCTCCAAAAAGATCGCCACGACCAAGATCTTGTTCAGAATACCTTCCCCGTCGGTTCTCTCGTGTGGCTCCGACTGCCTTTCCACTGTCCTGGACTGACTCCCAAGTTTGCACCGAAGTATACGGGCCCTTACCGCGTCATACAGCACCCTTCTTCTGTCACCTATGTGATTGAACCACTCAAGCCGTCCACGGACAAGCGCCGCCTTGGTCGTGAGACGGTCCACGTCAGTCGCCTCAAGCCCTGTTACGACCCTTCTGTTCTCTCGTCACCTTGAGTCGCCAGGATGGCTCGTCTTCGTCGCCGGGGCATTGTAGTGGGGAATTCGCAAGGCAATGACTAGTGGGACCATCGCTGAGTGCGAAGCGCGAGCGGAAGCACGAGCTGTAGACGCTGGACTGCCCGAGAATTTGTTTCCGTACCGGCTGTCTGCCTATCACCTGGCGTCGCTATTAAACCCCCTTGCAATATATATATATATATATATATATATATATATATATATATATACTCCCACGTTTAAATTGACATAGATACCCAATAAAGTGGCTGGGGGGGATAGCTGTCGTGGTAGCTCAGTGGTAGAGCATCGATCGCGTTATTCAAAGGTCAGAGGTTCGGATCCTGTCCACGGCAAGTTATCTTTTCACCCGCTTTTCTTTCTTCTCATTTACATTACAATTGGCCTAATAACTTCCCCTATACCTTCCTCTTGGCATTATTGTCTGTTAGATCTCATTATTTCATTATTACTGTGTAAAACACGAAAAAGAGCCCTTAAGTATACACTTGTTTCGCTTGTATATATATATATATATATATATATATATATATATATATATATATATATATATATATATATATATATATATATATATATATATATATATATATATATATATATATATATATGTGTGTGTGTGTGTGTGTGTGACGAACCACACGAGAACGGTGTGGTGGAATGGTAGAGAAAGAGGAAGACGAAGACAAATAAATGGTTCATCGTACAGCCATCACGCCTCCTGCGTCACACAAGTCGACAGGATTTACCGTACCCTTCATCATGGCCACATCCAAGAAAGTCATCAACATCCAGAAGTACTCAGGAGCATCTACGGACGTCCCCTTCGACAAGTGGCTCCGACTCTTTGAGGTGAGGACTGCGGCCGCAGCATGGACGGAGCGAGACAAGCTGTGCTACTTCTCCGATTACCTTGAAGGTGAGGCTTTCCGATGGTTTCTCACCGAGGTTTTCGACACAGACGCGTCTTGGGAGAGCTTATGTGAACGCATGAAGGGACGCTTTACGAGCGGCGTCGCGGATCCTTTTCGCAAATTCATTCATTGCCGGTTGCGAACAGGCCAGAGCTTGAAGGAATACTATAAGGAAAAAATGTCTCTCGGACGCCTCGCCGACCTAAAGGACACGCACCTTATATCAGGGCTCATCGACGGCCTTCCTGCGCATATGGAGATGGCGCTTGCTGGGCTTACCTCGTCTACACCAGAGGCATGGCTTGCAGCTGCACTTCGTGTAGAGTCAACCATGCAGAGAATGAAGTTGCATCGCTTGCCACCAGCTCGGAATACACAGATTAACGTAACAAGTGACAGAACTAGTCAGCGTCCACGTAATACCCCGGTACGAACACCCGTGCGTGAGTGCAAACACTGCGCGATGGATGGCTTACCCCGACAGATGCACTGGCATAATGAATGCCCACGACGCGCAAGCATTTCCGCCCTCTCCACCAACCAGGGAAACGAGGAGGGCGACCCAGAGTTCATGTAATTCAGTTTCATGCCCTCATTAACGGGTACCCTGTCAGCGCTACACTTGATACCGGAGCTACGATTACCTGTATCAACGAAGCAGTGCTGAAGGCACTTCACCTGCAAATAATGAGGAATTCATGCATCTCAGTTCAACAAGTCACATCATCTACCAAAACTTTGGGTCGCGTTAATCTAAAGGTACAGATAGGAAAAGTGACAAGAGAAATTCAGGCTCATGTTCTACAAGGCATGAAGAGCAACTTACTTCTTGGCTTGGATAGTGCTTGCCTCTTTAACTTGTCGCTGGACCTTGACACTATGACACTACGCCAAGGGAAAGACATCCTCCATTCTCGTACACAGAACCAAACCACGGTTAACAAGGGCGCGTCTTTGCAAGGTGTTGAAGTTTGTGATGTACTACATCTAAATAAAACTCAACAATTGGCATTGAAGCAGCTTATCCACAAGTACGATGACATTTTTTCGAAGTCGCAGACAGACATTGGGTGCATCAACGGCGAAATGCATCGCATTCATCTCAACAACAATGTTCCCATTCGTAGAGCTCCCTATCGATGCTCAGAAACTGACAGCGTTGAAATGGACAGACAGATCAATGAGCTTCTCAAGCAAGGTGTCATACGACTATCTACCTCCCCATACGCTGCGCCAGCACTTCTGGTAGAGAAAAAAGGGGAAGGACGCACGCGCTTCTGCATCGACTACCGCAAGCTGAACGAATTGACGGTGCCTGATTATCAGCCCATCCCTCGCATCGATGACGTTCTCGATTCTCTGGGGAAATCTACGTACTTCTCGACATTAGACATAACGTCAGGTTACTGGCACGTGAAGATTCACCCTGATGACATTCCGAAAACGGCATTTGTCACACGTACCGGTCACTACGAGTGGCTCGTCATGCCTTTTGGCCTTCGGAATGCTCCGGCCACCTTCGAACGGGCTGTCAAATCCGTATTGGCAAAACACCGTTTGCAGAACGTCACGAATTACTTCGATGACATTGTTGTCTACTCTGACACGTTTCCAGACCATCTGAGGCATCTGGAGGGCGTTTTGAAAGCTTTCAAAAGCGAAGGCATCAAGCTGAAATTAAAGAAATGTCAATTCGCTCGAACCTCCATTGAGTACCTGGGACACGAGGTTTCGCATGGCACCGTCACTCCAAAGCAAAGCAACGTGGACGCAATCCTGCGGTTTCCGACACCATCACGCCCTAAAGAGTTGCAGCGTTTTCTCGGCACTGTCAATGTTTACCGGCGATACATCGACCACTTCAGTCAAATCGCTCACCCACTGACACGCCTGCTCAGCAAAGACGCCACCTGGAACTGGGATGCGGAGTGTGAACTGGCTTTCACTCAGCTCAAGAAATGCGTGACAGAAGAGCCAATCCTTAACATCTACGATGCCACTAAGCCTTGTGTGTTATACTGCGATGCATCCAACAGAGGTATCGGCGCCGTTTTGAAGCAGGCTGATGATGAAGGTAGAGAGCACCCAATCGCATACCATTCACGGAAGTTATTAAAACACAAAATTAATTATGCCATCACAGAACTCGAATGTTTGGCAATTATTGACGCCATCGATAAATGGCACTGCTATCTACACGGGAAACCTTTCACTGTGATCACAGATCACGCAGCGTTGCAATGGCTTAAAAGCATCAAGAATCCCCGAGGCCGACTTTTCCGGTGGTCCTTGAAACTCTCCATGTACGACGTGAACATCAAACACCAAAAGGGCATTGACAACATTGAAGCTAATGCACTATCTCGGAGCCCGGTAGTTCAACTCCTATCTGCTGAGCAACTGCGAGAGCATGACAACGACAAACCACCCGGAAAGCATACCATTGAGAACGGACTGAGTATAGTGACACGCAGGGGAATACGAAAAGTCTATGTGCCTTTTGCCCTCCGGTCTTCTCTTCTCCAAAAAGCTCATGACGCTTTCGGTCATGTCGGGGTAAAGAAGACGCTGCGGCTTCTCTCTCCACAGTACTATTGGCCCGACATCATCACCGACGTGAGCGAGTACATACGCCACTGCGATACCTGCCAGCGCTGCAAGAAACCGAAGAACAAACGATTTGGTTCCTTGGAGTCTTTGCCACCAGCGGAACAACCGTTCGATCTTCTGGCCATGGACACTATCGGAGGTTTCGGCAACTACGGCTCACCCAAAAGATTCATTCACTTAGCCGTTGATCATGCCACCCGTTATGTCTGGGCTTTCGCACACAAGAATGAGACTTGCGACGCGTACATCTCTTGCCTTAAGAGTATCTTCACTGCTGGAAAGCCGCGGAAGTTCCTTTCTGACCGCGGCACAGGATTCACTGCCGGCAAATTTAAGCAGTTCCTCAAGCACAACAATATTCATCAGCTTTTAACAAGCTCACAACGCCCGCAGTGTAATGGCCTAAACGAGCGCACTAATCAGACGATCGTTACTCGCCTCCGATGCAAGATCAACGATGAACCCCGAAAACCATGGCCGCGTCTCCTCGCGGACGTTGTCGACGAGTACAATAGAACGCCTCACGAAGTCACAGGCTACCCACCCTGCTTTCTTATGTATGGCACACCATCGTATCCCTATCTTCTTCCAGGCGTTACCGAAAATCTGCAGGAAGCTCGTACAAACGCAGTCCGCAATTCAGTAGCATATCACGAGAAAAACAAGATCATATATGACAAGAAGTTCCTCCCATTAGAGCTTCAAGTGGGAGACTTTGTTCTATATGAAACACCCTGGCACCCGAACCGCGGCAAACTCAGCGCAATAATGGAAGGACCCTATACGATCATACGCAAGATTTCGGCAGTTAACTACGAGATCGACCGCAGCGTGGCTCCACTCGGTCGCCAGACTGACATCGTTCATGTGGGGAGACTTAAACGATATCATCCGCCCCTGCACCTACGTCTCTCTCGGGGGAGGGGGGAAGCGTGTGACGAACCACACGAGAACGGTGTGGTGGAATGGTAGAGAAAGAGGAAGACGAAGACAAATAAATGGTTCATCGTACAGCCATCACGCCTCCTGCGTCATATATATATATATATGTATATATATATATATATATATATATATATATATATATATATATATATATATATATATATATATATATATATAGTTGGCGAGTCATGTCATCAACTGATGCTTCTCGATTGCTCTCGAGTCGAGAAATTGTGGTGAATTATATCGAAGTCAGACTTCTCTATTTTTTTAATACATAAGGGCTGTTTCTTTGGTAGTTTGTTTCAATGTTTACAAAACAACGTCAGTAGGATCGAGTGACGTAAAAAGAAGAAGATGTTTCATGAGAAGTAGGAGGAGAGGTTGGCCTGGATAGCGAGTTTCTAGCCTGCTACTCCTCACGGGGGTAAGGGGAAAAGGGAAAGAAAGAGGAGGGTATGATGAGGGGTGATGATTGTGATATAGCACAATGAGACACTGTACACAATGTCTCGTTCGGTGTAAGACACGCACAAACGTATCTACAATAGCCGATGCTCTGAAAACAGAAATCTGAACGTCTCTTGCTTAGAAATGTGAGCAGGCCCTTTAAGCTGCGGTTGGGAGTGATCCACAAGTTCCCAAGCGCCCCAAAAGTTTCTCTTCCGAAAAGGCTCGGCATTCTAGGTCATCCGTGAGGCGCTTGAGAGATTGTCTTTTAACTGCGTGTAAAGCGCACACATACAGGACGGGATTAATAGTATCTGGCTTGTTACACAAGTTGCAGTTAAGATTTTGCTCTTGTCCAATCATGCATAAGTATCGTCGCGTGCATGCAACACCCAGCCGCAGTCTGTGTATTAGCGTTTCCTGGTCTCTCCGTACTCGGAACGGAAGGCGGAAAGCAGAACCTGCTACCCTACACGGGACGAAGGGGAAAGCGAATGAAAAGAAATAGGGAAAATATGGAGGAACGACGCAAGGAGGTACCACTTTACGCATAAGACTTGTACCAAAGTAGATTTCGAATATTTAGAAATAGGTTGCAGTTCTTGTCTTCCCCATTTCCCCTGTCATTCGGGATTTTAAATCGCATCCGTGTTGTCAAGTCACCCAGAAAACAGGTGATTGACGAAGTTAATTTTGTGTGTGATTTGCATGAGATTTGGTTAACTCTTCATATGTTACGAACCGATGTCATACTTGAGTACTGCGATGCACAATAAACTGACCAAATATGACGAGACATACGGGACCTATCTAATGCAGTTCGCAGTTATGCATCACCGACTAACCCGAAATTCGGCCCTTCCTGGTTTAACCGGTCTCTTCACTGTACTGTTTTTCATTTTATTTTATTTCATTTTTGTGACTACATGCGTACGTCTTTGTTTCACACACTTCGTAATGTTCTCTTCGCGGTTCCTATGGCGTCAATAAAGCCGTATTTGTTCTGCAGAGATTTCTTACTGACGCGACAGCAACAGGAAACTACTCGGCGAAAGTTTTGGTGTCAATTTGGGTGCACATTGTCCTTGAGGAAAAATCTCGGTCGATGCAAAGGCTAGATCAACCCATAATCAAACTCAGACTTTTTACGTGGCATTCAGGTGTTCTGCCACAGAGCCAGACAGATAGTTTAGACTTATTAGGGAACGAAAAAAAAAGAAACGCGTAGTCTAAGCGTCATCTCTTTTTCGCATAGCAGCTAATTTTTCGTAGTAAAGTTCTCTCCAAGCAACAGCTCTCTAGGAGTTGATGCAATACATTACTTATTTCACCGGCAGACTCTAGAGTCAATGAGTAAACAACTTTTCTTCCGAGTGACGAGAAAAACTCGAGCCAAAGTTCCGCGCAAGTTTAAAGACGTAGCCTCCATTTACAATCTTCATTTTGGGGATTCACTCGTGAAAAACAAAGTACATCGACAAGAAACATGTGCAACGACGCCCGTAAGAAAGACTACGCGGTAATTCAGCGCTGTGTTAAAGAAGTCTCGCGAAAACGGCAACGGGGAGTAAAAACCGTCGTAGGTTTTCACGGCGGCTTCCATTCTGATATAACGACGTTTGACAGTGAAATACAACTCCAAACGAGCTCTTGACCGTTGACCCGTGCGCGAAACACTCGGATCTCATTTTCTGAAACGACCGGTCCAGAAATACACCTAATGCGACGCGCCCAGCATGCTAAGCATCGTGTCGGGTCGAAATCTCGGATGTATATATACAGCGGCAAATAGAGTCGCTGACTCGGAGTATTTGTCTCGAAAATGGTTCACGATCTTTGTGTGTGCGTGTGCGTGTGCGTGTGCGTGTGTGCGTGTGCGTGTGTGTGTGTGTGTGTGTGTGTGTGTGTGTGTGTGTGTGTGTGTGTGTGTGTGTGTGTGTGTGTGTGTGTGTGTGTGTGTGTGTGTGTGTGTGTGTTGTGTGTGTGTGTGTGTGTGTGTGTGTGTGTGTACCCCCGTTGCTCGGGTCGATGCTTTTGCCGCGTTGCACAACGCTACAAGAACGGTCAAACGGGTTGCGTCTATAGAACCCACCGAGCGCGCAGACTCCCCGGTGTATTGAGAAAGCCTGTAAAAGGAAACCGTCCGGCAATGCCAGGCCGCGGAGAAAAAAAGAGATAGTATAGTTAGCTTTGCTTTACTAAACGCTTAGAGTCGGTCGCGATAGCACGGAGAGTGGAAATGATTGAAACTGTAATCGGAGAATTCGGTTTTCTCGTTTTCTTTCGCTAGGTGCCAGTGGATGGCCTCCCGAAACACGAACCTCTGAAGAGGACGTTGCGAAAAAGCGGGACCCTTGTCCAAACCCTTTCAGAGAAATCGCAAATATTACTCGTGACGCGATCCTAGTGATGAGGTAACGTAGAGTGAATGTTCGAAAATGCGCGAGCTGGGGACGATGCTTCCAGTCTCTTGCTGTTCCTTGCGAGCAGTCTCCAAGATTGTGTACCGATGCTCGTCGGTTATTACATACTATATGTATGTACGGTCGTGCAAGGTACCTTCTTGCGCTCTTGAGCAAGCTGGTACGCCACATTATGATGCACAGGCAGAGGCCATTCACATCGCTATGCAGAATGTCAGCTTTGCATTAGTTCCAATAAAACGTCGAAGCTTTTCAGCTCCTAAACGAAGAATATTTGAACCGTTTACTGACCGATCCTTCTGAGAAACGTCATATCGCGTTACTATTTCTAAACGATTTTGTCTAAAAAGCTTTCGTCGCTGCTATTTTTCGGTATTCAGAAAAAAGTTCTAAGCACTCCTGGACAGTATTTGTGGTAGCACTGTTCTTTCACGCAATATGAAGAAGCCAAGATAATATTTATTGTGCAGCCTGATTGTGTTAGCTCAATGCATTAGAAAACTGCAAAGGGTTATAGAGCTCAGTGAAGTACAAATGGGTAATTGTTAGGGGATTTACAGGAGGACGAAGAAGAAGGGAATAGAAAAAGTCCGTAGCTTCATTATTGAACTTCATAATAATTGAAATGAAGTTTTATTTCACATTTCACGGAGCTTTATTAATAACTGAAATAAGAGTGCGACATTTCGCTCTCTTAATTCAGTTATTATATTAAGTTCGGAATCTTTTTACAGTGTGTGCGGTGGTTTGAATGTCTCCAGAGTGGCAGCTAAACATCGGTGAGTCGGTGTTTCACAGACATGGCATGGCGCCTCTAGTAACGGCAAAGATGGTACTTAATCATTTTCATATAATCTATGCATAATGAAAAAACGTAGATAAATACAGATGTATCGTGTACTGAAAAGGCGTCAGCCTGTGTGGTCTTTATACCTTAAATTAAGAAAAAAAGATTGTACATATTATCGCACAAATCTTCATTGACGACAGCAGAATTGTTGGTTATCTTTGAAGTAGTTAAGCTTATCTGCAAGAATTCTGAGCCACGAAAGTGGATGATATGCACGGATAGCAAACCTGCTCTTCAGCTAATCAAAAATGGGAGATCACTTTATAAAAATGATGAAATAGCACAATGTGTTCCAGAAACTTTGGAATATGCCTCAGCGCAGGGTCACAACATCATATTCCAATGGATACGCAGTCACATTGAAATAAACGGAAATGAAGAGGCTGACAGCCCCGCCAAGAAAGCATTGTACAAATGAAGGGATTGCGCAATCCCTATGTCTGGGGCTGATATTCGATATTTTATAACGCTAGGAGCTAGCCATTGTTCGATGGAGAAGTGGTTGGATAGCCCTAAATAAAGGGAATCAGTACTTTATGAAGTTGACCTACACAGAAAATTTTTCATAGCGGCAAATCTCCCACGACAGTTAGAGACGTTAATCCACAGTCTTCGACTGGAAGTACCATACACTTACAGCTTTCTGCACAAAATATATCGATCTGACTCCCCGGAATGTCATTGGGTCATGCAGAAGAAATTGTTCGTCATATTCTTTAGAAGGGCGTTAAATATGCGAATGGAAGAGAAAAATAAGGAACAAATTAGCAAGTTTGGGCAGACGGCCCCTCACATTAAAGAAATTACTCGGACCATGGCCTGAGATGCATCTTCGGAAAAAGGTGAACATGCTCCTGACAGACTTTTTAGTGGAGACTTGACTGAATAAGCGCCTGTGATAGACAGCCAGGGATGGTTACATATGAAATGCTTTAGTGCATATACTGACAGTAATAAAAGATGGTGTGCAAGTGAACAGTTTATGACAGTGTGAACTGCTGCAAGCAAACTGCGTATTGACATGATATTTCAACTGGTTTCAGTGTGCTATTATATTTTTTTTTCAGATTGTTCATTTTTGGGTACCGTTCAGTTTTATTTTTTTTTTCCTCGCTTCAGAGCTTATTGATTGGCGTAGCCGAGGTCATATGGACCTCTACTTCTCCACAGCAAAACAGTTTGAACAGAACAGAACAGGGCGGAACAGGGGATTTACACGCGTGCACTGTAACAGCGCAACTTGAGGACAAAAGCTAGTCTCAAGTTTTGTACTGCTTGCGCCTTTTTTTTTATTCAAGATTCTTGAGTGCACTAACTTACCTCATATGTTACCTTGGTCCATCAGGATAAATTCGAATAAGGTACACTTAATGGTGCAGTTTCATAGGAATGCTTTCTGTTGCGTGGGAGCATTTTCCAGGCGTAATTACTACAAAAACTCAACACTTGAGACAACCAGGTGTATATTTTGGGGAACGTAGCCAACCATACCATTTAACGCGCTACTGACTTAGCGTGTTGCTGCTTGACGCGATATCTTGTTCCAAGTGCCAAAAAATAGCCCCATTTGTTTCAGAAGGCAGTGTTCATACGACTGTGAAAGTCAGCTGAAACACGTCCGTAGCTCCGGACTACGAATAAGGTTCGGTTCCCTGATTCGACGCGTCCGCGTTTGGTGCCATTTAAGACAACCGCATAAAAGCACGGCTGTGCGCCTGCGCACCAAACGTCACCGAAGGGTGGAACATTGTAGCGTTTAAGTCACGTGGCTTTTATTTTGTTTTTCTTTAAAGACAAAAGTCAAGTCACAAGCTTCGTAAAGCGTCTGCAGCGTCATCCACGGGTCGCTTAACATTCCACCTTGAAAACACGCAAAGATGTATGTTGCCTGTAGCATGATAGCTCTCTTGGTTATGTCGTGCATGGCGTCGCTTAAGTCAAGGCTGCATGTAAGATAACAGCACAGTGGTAGAAATTCAGTGAACGTGATGACGTACAACTAATAAGCTTCTTCAGGACATCAAATATGAGAACTAAATATCCCAGCTACGCCACCTCTTCGTACTGCAATTATAGTTATGACTTGACGCTAGTTTTTCTCTGTGGCTTTAATTTCTTCTTTCATCTATCTCTTTCTTTTTCGTTAGTTGACATTTTTTATTATGTTGTGACAACTCGCATGTGTAACAATGTAGGGGGCACTAATGTAGATTAATTCCATTGTCCCCTAGACGATAGGTTAGCCAGAAACATCACGAAAGGAAGTGAATTGTGATAATCATGGTGACACCTCAATGACATTTTGAATGCTGACTGTGTATTTTACAGGCTACTTCTACGTTATATTATGAGGCCATTGTATTCAAAAGAAAATGCTATATATGTACACGGCATGCCATAAGCTTTGAGTAGATCTAGACTTCAAAGTATGATTCGTTGGTCTATTTGTTATCTCTTTCCTCTATTGAACCTCTCTATAAATTTTAAAAACGGGAAAACCGATTAAATACGACAACAGATCAGCGAATTAATCTCGTGTTCCACTTTATTGCTCGTTTGCGAACGCGTGCAACAAACCTCACCTACGGGCACATTTTCGCGAAAGCGCTGAAAGGGATGCACTGACGTACCAAAATGAAATGTGTAGGATTGCAAAGGAATCAGCGTGAAACACGAAGCACGTAGAAAGAAAACGACAGGACATAAGCCACCGCTGACGGAGTTCGTACAGGTGTTCTTCACAGTGAACCAGTTGAAGCTCGCCGTTATTGGTGAGGTTTCGTTAGAGAACTACCTCGAGTGGATAATTCAGCACAGGTGTTGAGCACGCCTCACTGACGAGTACAGGATGTGTGAGTGTCAAACAAATACGAATGCGTGAAAAAGAGATAGAGTGAAAGGAGCAATATTGTCAAAGAACAAAGACAAAGAAGATTAAGAGGCTGAAAATTATAGACAGAGAAAGAGAGAGACAGAAAGATGGAAAGTGGAGAAATGAAGGAATACGATGTTTAGAGATAGAGAGAAAAGCCTAGAAGGAAAATGTAAAAGATAGAAAGTAACAGAGCCGAACAAGAGATATAAAATGAGAGAGTGAGCTGAAAAGAGAAAGAAGAAGGGAGAGAAGGCAAGGGATGGTTGAAAAATAAGGATAGACAGAGAAGAAAATATGAAAAATACAAAGTAGAAAAATAGAAAAGTGCAAAGAAAGTAATAGAAAGAGACAGATAAAAAATGCTAGAAAAGTAGAGAAAGAAGGGCAAGAAAGAGAAAAATCAAGAGAAACAAGGAAGTAAACGCAGGCGCGCTGTATCTACAGGCTTCTCACCACTATAGGGCGAAGCTGTACAATTTTTTCATGTACTTACATAAGACGTGTTTATGACATATATTGATTAACCACACAATATTAGTAACAGGAGCAATATTGTTGCATACAAAAAGCTAATCAAACTTATGTTAATTAAAAAACCACTTCACGTGTTTGCAGGCCTCGTTTGCCCAAGGGGTATGCGCAGTCTGTATAATTATGCCTCATAAAGAACCGGCAGATGCGCTAGCCTGAGTGTTTCGTCATTATGTCTCTCTTTCGCAGCTTTGCTTTGAAGTACAGACAAAGTGCATCGGCGCTATGTGTTCACTAGAATACACTCGCTACCGACGCACTTGAACGCGCACGTGAATTATAAACGCGTGCACCGAACCCCGAGATCGGGTCAAGTTAACTGCCGGTATACTGGAAAGCGTCGAGCAACAGTCCAAAGGGAGGGCTACGAAGTCGCTATAGGGTGGATAGCTCTTTAAAAGGCGCTGCGTGAGGGATTGCGCAATGCTCATCTAATGATGCGGAGCCTCCCATCTCGTGCAATGCCCTGAGTTTTTCCAAGCAAACGGGGGATGTTTTATGCCCCCCGAGCGTCATTCGTGCCGCAGAACAAGAAACATATAAAAGAGTACAAATGAAAAAAAAGCACGGTGGGGAACTTGGTTGGCGTGGTGATAAATAATGTCTCACCTATCCTTTCGCTCTTAAAATCAAGTTGTTGATGTTTGTTCTCGTTTGAGATCTCGCTCGCTCGCTTTTTTCTTTTCACTCTTCATCTGCAGCGATGCACTAGCTAAATTAAAACGAAAAAGAAAGAAGGTGATGATGACCAGGCATCGACTGCAGCGCCTAGCGTCCTCGTAAAAATGGTTCACGTCGAAGTAAAAGACTGCGAACCAAGCAAACGAAGTTAAACGAGGAATGGGAGAGCATGAAAGGACGGAAACCTTCTTCTTTTTTGCTGGTTGCAAGGAATATGAACCACGTAACCGTGGCGACCGCTCAACCGTCCGGAACCAGAAATTCACGATGCATATGGCGTTTTCAAACATATAAGCGCTACTTTTAGAACTCTTTGGTTCTTTCATAGGCGCAGGAAAACAACCTAAAATAGAACTAGATAGATAGATAGATAGATAGATAGATAGATAGATAGATAGATAGATAGATAGATAGATAGATAGATAGATAGATAGATAGATAGATAGATAGATAGATAGATAGATAGATAGATAGATAGATAGATAGATAGATAGATAGATAGATAGATAGATAGATAGATAGATAGATAGATAGATAGATAGATAGATAGATAGATAGATAGATAGATAGATAGATAGATAGATAGATAGATAGATAGATAGATAGATAGATAGATAGATAGATAGATCGATAGATAAAGAGGAAGAGAGATGCTGTAGAATTTCGTTCAATGAGTGTCATATATTGTTCCCTTCCGTTTTCCATACGGCCATACGGTTCGCATCTATCAATCGGTTAGCCGCGCCGATACTGACTGCGAGGTTAATGATTCATGCCGAGTCTCCAGCGTTCGCTGACTATTCTAGATGTAACTGATTTCGATGTCTTGTGTGATTTCGATGCACTCGCGGCCGTTTCGCTAGCTTCACAAATGTCAAATTTGGTATTACATGACGCCAATAGATGACGAAGGTAGGTGACCAGTGCAAACATTACAATCATGACATGCGTGTCATGAGATAACGTGACTACATGCCACAGTCATACAGTTCAACGTGACGCGGTGCGCGTGCTCGCCGGCGTTCATTTAGTCACGTAACGCCGGCGTTGCCACGCCAGGCGCCGGTCCTGCCATATACTCGCAGGCGCGCGCCACGCTGCGTTGCTTTGACGCATGCGCGTTTTAGCGCGTCCGGTGTCCTTCCGCCACGAAAAGAGTGAGACGCAGTGTTCTCTGGGTAACCTATCGTCGCGAAATGCAGAATGTCACATTTTGCGCCGGTTGCCATCGGGCCCCGCCGATGGACGCTGGTCGCGCCTGGCGTCAGACTATAGAGCGCTCGCATTTTGATAACGTAGCGTCGCTGTGCCCAGCGTGCGCCTGCGTCAACGCTGCATTGGAGTATATTGGGCCCTTCGTGCAGCGCTCGCGGCTGTTTCGCTAGCTCCACATATACCAAATTTGGTGGTACGTGACGTCAATGGATGACGAAATATATGACTGGTGCAAACTTGATAATCCTGACACGCTTGTCATGTGAGAGCATGGCAACATACCATGCTCATAGCATGCTCACGGCCGTTTTGCTAGCTCCACATGCACTAAATTACGTATCACGTGACGTGAATAGATGACGAAGGTAAACGACACATCCAAACATAATTATGACACGGAAGTCATGTACGGCATCATTTACCTTCACCTCGTAACATTGTGCTAATTTTAAAGTGACATATCAACAATTCTCCTTCGTGCTTCGCATATCATCGAATCCCACTGTACATGGGATCTGGCAATTTTTTTAAAGCTTGCTCGCTTGAACACTTGCGTACTGCGCTTTATATGCTCGTTCTGGTTATTATTATTATTATTATTATTATTATTATTATTATTATTATTATTATTATTATTATTATTATTATTATTATTATTATTATTATTATTATTATTCAACGTGAATGCTTTTGCACTGCACTGTATGGAGTTTTAAGATTTTCATGTTTTGCATTGAACAGCTAGCAGTGTTCATAAATTACGATTCAGGTACAATGACCCCACGTGAAAGTTTCTCTGCTATAGCTGGCGTTTCTCTTTCTTCATTGCATTAGGTCAGTGTACGACGTCACCATCTGCACTATATGACGACTCGTATATCGTTTGACCGTCGTTGCAGCCGGGGTGCAGTGTATTACATACCCGTTTTGTTCGTCATCGTTTGTTGCACAATTTTCTTTCCCCCGCTTAGTCATTGCCATTTCGTCGCTTGATGTCTCGTCGCTGTCGAATGCCTCTTAGAGACGATACCAGCTGCTAAAATGTTTTTGACGATGTCTGACGCTGATAACAATGCATGCGGTAAAACATAAAAGAAAGAAAAGAAAACTAAAAAGAACTGGGCCGTTGGGCCGTTCAGCAGGCCCACGGAGCGGCCACCAGGTACTCCCTGTCGGTCCCTACGTAAGAGACACCCGCTACGCGCTAAGCGCCTCCTGCAGGACTGAAACAAAGTTTTTTTCATTCCATTCATTCATACGTTATAGGTGCTGTTTTTTTTAAGTTTTTTCCCCGCCCTGCTCTTTCTTAGCATGAACGGTGCAATGGCCATCACCTAAGGAGGCGCCTGCATTTTTTTTATTATTTGTTGCTCGCCTATTAACAGAATCACGATAGTGACGCAAGATCAATAAAATGAAACGTACGCTTTTGTTCTCACTCAAGGTTTTCTTTCTCTCTCTACTTTGATATTCGTTTCTCGTTCTTATTTAGACGCACCGGGTTGAGAATATGAGATGCTGACGCGTTTAACTGCTTGGGTACTCCACGGCCTCAACGGCTGAAAGCCGATAACCCTCGCGTTGTACGTCGGTGAGGGCAGCTAAACAATGTCAAAGAAAAGGTTACTCGGGGGACGAGGGCACATGTGTTTAACGAATGGCATTTCGCATTGATCTTTCTTTCGTTTTTTCCGTTATCTTACTCATTCATTGCACCCTCCGCTGGCGTGCTCATTCCTCGCTCTCTTTCCGCTGGTTCCTTTTGTTTTTCTTTTTTTACTGCATTCTATACATTGGCGTTCTCAGAGCGCACGATCGACCAGATTCGAGAAACAGCGCTCGCCGCTTTCGACCGCCTCACGTTGCAAGCGTGACGTCAGGCATTGAAGTGACGGCCACCGGGAAATCGGCGGCACCCAGTGTTTTGCTTTTCGCCCGCGGTGGCCCTACCATAAAGGATAACAGCCACTCGTTCGAATAGTTCGATCTCACCGCTACCGCGCCGCCAGTCACTTCCACTCCACCACCTCTCCCCTCCTCATTATTTTTTTTCTTTTATTTCCTATTTAGACACTCGCGGAGCCGTACAATCGGATTTAGCGTATAGTTCATTTTTCTTCATTAGAGCGATTTTCGTTTTCTTTGTGTCTTCCCGTCTTTTTTTGTCAATCTATCGAAAAGATCTTGCGTTTCCACGTCACGCAGACACGTTGTGTCCGTTCCGAATCGCACCGCGAAATCCCTAGAAATCCTAGATCGACGCATAACGTTATCTCTTTCTTTTCTTCTTTCTTTCTTTTTGCTTTCTTTCTTTCTTTCTTTCTTTCTTTCTTTCTCTATATCATGTTTACCTTCGGTTCACCGAGACACCCGTCACTGACGGTGAACAGACAACTTTGAGAGCTATCTGTCCATTTGGGGTCTGTTAACTCTTGCGTTTTTTCCTTTTTTTTCATATATACCTCCAATCGTACCATTTCGTCACGGGGCTTATATGCAGTGGCGATCGTTTTTGTCGCTTACTTTCTCACTTTTTTTATTCATCATCTTCCTCGAGAGCATCTACTGCTTTTCTGGTTCTTTTGTAGTTCCTATGTGGGATTGTGTCACTTTTCTCGTCCCTTTTGTGTATACGTCTAAACGGCCTCCCAATTTCCGAGTCCCCATCTCTCTCGGTCTTTCTCTTTAACTCACCGGTTTTACTGCCAGCCTATATCGGACTACTTTCGGCTGGTATTTCGCAATCATGCGCTCTTCTGGCTTGGTGGTCCTAACGCCGTTTATTCACTGTGTCACCGCACACTCAATTTGAGGACGAAATCATAAAAAGAACGACAAGTGGCCTTAACCCAGTCGTAAGCTTCCAAGGTACGTTCACGTAGATAATAGAACGTGTTTTTTCTTCTTTCTCTCTTTCTTGCTTCCATTTATTCATTCATTCATTCAATGAACACACATGGAAAATGCACGGTGAGACTTTGAAAAGTCCGAGGCTGTTTGCTTTCAGATTCTTTTTTTTTTCTCACTAGCCCATTTCATTGTTAGATTGTTTCAACCCGAACCATTCAAGTACCGGAAAAATGACGAGCAGGGCATGTGTATCGCTTCGTGGTTAACCAACTTCATTCGTATCAATTTCTAGAGCTCTGAAGTTTTACATCCGGTGGTGTGGAATAATATATCGGAGAAGCGTTTCCTACAGTTTGCACGCTTATAGCTCGGAAATTCTTTGGGTCTTATGGTGCAAATGACCGGTTGTGACTACAGCGCACCATAGAAATAGTTCCTTGCAGTAAATGGCACGTGAAAAGTGGTAAGCGCATTGGCCAAAGTCTAATCACCCATTTCAAAAAGCTTAGCATCGATTGCGCAAGCTTCTATTCGTATTGTATTTTTTTACAGTATTTTCTCTTTTGCTCGTTTGAAGAATTTTTTCTTTCGTTGTTTTTCGTGATTTTTTAGTGGTTGTAGGATCTAGACAGTGTGAATTTGAGCACAGGTCATTTTGTTTTCAGTTAATTGTAAATAAATTGGAACTCCTTCGTCGGCAATTTTTTTATTGAGCATAAACGTTACAGACATCACCTTTCGAAATACCTTTTCGATGTCCAATCACACCTCCTTACGTCGGCGACTGTGATGATGATGATGATGATGATGATGATTCTGATGATGGTCATTTCTGTGACGATCATAGAAGTAGTCACCACAAGTCATGCTAGAGGTACTACTGTGCCATGTCGGTGCAAGTTGAAGAACACCAGGTGATCGAACTTTTTGCAGCGCTCCGCTACGCTGTTTTTCGGTTCGTAAAACACCAGATTAATTTACTATCAAAACAACACATTAAAAACTAACATTATGAAGCCGTGGTATGGCAGACACGTGACCGTACAGCCTTATGCAATTAACTCGCCGTAGCAAACAACAGATTGGAAAAAAATGTGGTACTTCAGCTACTAGTCCTAAAACAAGAAGCAATAAAGACAGGACGAGGGCAGAACAACAATTACGACATCTCTTCAAGCTTCGGTCGGCGAGAACCGCTTAAATTATTCCGACATCACCACCGTGCAAGGAATAATGGTCTGGATATCGGTGTTCCGGCGCAACGGGTGTCCCCTGTATGGAGACTGTTATTTTAAACCCCGAAAAAGCGGACAGCAACAAATAAGAGTGGACATCTCTATAGAGCGTTAAGATGAGCGCAAGACGTTTCGGGGGTCATCGTATAATGGGCCAGTACGGCATAGTTTGCTCAGACAGCTTCTGCGTAAACAAAGCCGCCTCAACCGGCAGTTATCAGTAACTCGCTCCTCCTTATTCTAACGTTTCGTATTGTCCCTACGCTTCGCATTTGTGCTGTGCAGAACACGATCCTTCTTCAAGGCAAACAGCGAGTGTTACTGCCATCTTGCTGCTTATATTGTATGACTAAGTCTTTTCACTGCTCCTCTTTATTTCTTTTTTTCTTTCTTTTTTCTCTCTCTTTCTTTCTCTTCTCCGTTTTCAGTACGCACCTTCGCCCTTATTTTTCATTCTGCTCCTCTAGTCCTCGCACGTTTGCTTGTCCATCTTAGAACACGAAAATATTTGAGGAGCGAGGCTGCGGAATACGTGAGTTTAACACTGAAAGTGGTAATATTTGCTAAATATTCCTCTTGCTTTTCTTTATTCTTTTGTCCTCCTCTCGTATCTCTCTTCCTCAGTTGTATATATATCGTCTTTGAACAAAAATAAACAGTTAAGAATGGCGGCAAGGGCAGCAGGACGGTGAATGAGTTATAGACGCGCCTTTTAGCTCGAGAGTACGTGTTTTTGGCGCGCTATCACGAGGTATATATCTTTTCCAACGGATGCCGAGGTGACGTGCCTGGAAGGCACGTCGATGGCGCTTCGGCCGCCTATACCACGTGAGTGGGTTCTCCGAAAGCCAAACATTGTCCTATACTCCGTGAGTGCTTCTCTCCCCAAACACAGCCCGAACCAACGTTTATAGAACCTGAGCTCTAACGTTGGCCCGAACGCTTTGCTCCGGTGCTCTCGCACGGCACGAACTGCGGGCGTGCTTGGACCTCGCGCGCTTGTGTATGACGCGCATGCCCGTGTATGCGCTTGCTTGTGTATTACGCGAGGTCGCATGCCCGTGGCCGCACCACTGTCTAGACGGGGTGCGAGCACGTGTGTGTGTATTTGTGTGTGTTTGGACAGCTGACTGACTTCGGACATTCCGCCAATCGCTACTCAGCGTGGCGCTACCAGTGTGCGCAGATCTCGGGCTAGTCTTTCGTCGATATTTCGGCGTGCCCTCGACTGCGGAAGCCGAATATTTCCGTCTCGCGCAGAGAGTCTCGTACGTCCACGAGAGACGACGAGAGCTATCGAGTAAGGAGGTGCTTTCCCAATGCAAAAACTGGTTCCCTTCGATGTGTATTTGCCTCTTCTGGTCCTTGTAACTTCATATATATATATATATATATATATATATATATATATATATATATATATATATATATATATATATATATATATATATATATATATATATATATATATATCTATATATATATATATATATATATATAATATATAGGCAGGCATGGTGGTTGAGTGGCCGTAGCGTTGCATATAGTCTAGTAGATCCTCCGTGAGCGGTCACAACGTGGTTTATTTCGACGTTTCGGCCTAGAGTCTGGCCTTCATCAGGAATAATGATGGAATTCCTGATGGAATCAGGAATTCCTGATGAAGGCCAGACTCTAGGCCGAAACGTCGAAATAAACCACGTTGTGACCGCTCACGGAGGATCTACTAGACTATATATATATATATATATATATATATATATATATATATATATATATATATATATATATATATGTTCACGTTGTGCAACGCGATATTCCGTAGAAAACAAACAATTTTGGAATGTGAACTGAGGACTATTGCCGCTTCTAGCAATTAAATCGTTGACAGCGTCACTCGAACATTTAGTGCATTTGCATTTATTTGCCTCGCGCTTCGCAATTGGTGGTAAAGTCAGAAAATTTTTCTGTTCAATGAAAATTGAAGCACAAGGTAATCCCTGGTACTGTGCTTTTATAAAGAAGCGATCACAACAAAACTGTGCCAAAAAAATTGTAGCAGCGATTAACGATTAATGGAAGAACGCTGCATTCGCTTTCAAAATAGCTACCACCTTGCCTTTTCGATCACTTAGAGAGTCGAAAAACGGCATATTTCTTCAGATTGTGATGTAAAGTGCATTTATTGCGTGCGTGTCTTAAATATACTTGCGCATTAGAACTGCATCATTCGAACACTAAACAGCAGGAGTCATAACACTGCTTATTGCGTTGGGTCCTTATGCGAGGCGTACTAGCGCTGTGTCAGGCATAAGCCGACGCATTCTCGGTAGACAAACACATTCATTAAAACGTGGCGCCTGCTTTCAAGAATCGACGTTGGTTGTCAGGGATATACTGCATGGCTTTGTCTACAACGAAATTATGATAAATTACAACGAGTTGTCTCTCGATGCCTCCCTGTAGCGCATGTACGTCACGACGAATTATCCCGACTTCCTTGTTTGTGTTGACAATAGTGGGCGAGATATTTTTTGATGGAAGCGACGAGCCTGTACACACTGTAGGAACGCGCTGAGTTGACACGCGTGTAAGCGTCCGCTTATCAACACAGCGTGCACGCGCCGAAGTTTTAAGGTGGATGTCTCAAAAACTAAACTGGCTGTAAATGACTACGTTGAAATGATTTTGCCGAGATGTGTCAAGGGTGAAGGAGTAGTGCCCGATGCTTTAGACGATGTCTTCAAATTTCTAAGCGAATGATTCAGTGGGCTAAAGGGATAAGTGTGTTGATTTAGTGTAAGTTTATACTGAATCATCTTGTAGTCGACAACAGCTGTGAAGCTGTGCTGGCTTTAATCTTCATTTTCCAAGGCAGGGGTCTTGTGTGTGGGGGGGGGGGGAGGAGAGGGGTTCGCGCTATCCAGCTTCATATATATATCGACACTGTTCACAAACGTTCCTCATCCTATTTTCGGTTTGAGCTGTGGGTTAAAATTGACACCACTGCTTCTAACACTTGCTATACATTTTCTCGGCTCTCGTTCATCTTTCTCATTCGTTTACCCTTCTGTTTTAAGCATCTTCCTGCATATTCTTTTGTACAGGCTGATATACGGCTCGACCGTTCGGTGCACTATATTTGCCCGTAGGAGTCGAGGCATCGAAGATGAAGGAGTGGTGGAGGCGGAACTTCGCATTCCAGTCACGCTGATCACTGCCGCTCCGCGGAGGGTGTCCGTGCGGTCTTGCACGTCCAGTATACTTGTTCGGCATACAGCCCTGTCTACATTCTCTTCCTAGCACCCAGCCTATCTTTTTTGCTCTTGTCCCTTTTTTTTTAGTTTTATCCACCTGATTCATTGTCAGTGTTTCCCGCTCTTGGTCTTCCTCGTTTATTGTGTACCCTTCCGAAATGTTCTAGCGGTCTACCCGATACAAGTTTAACTGGAGCGAAGGCGTAGCCTGGGTAAGGAGGGTGGATGGAGGAAAAATCAGCATTTACCAATCTTTTATGTGTGTTCACGCGTTTGTTTGTACGAGTGAGTGTGTGTAAATACATGCAAAATTAAAACATTTCGAAAGGAGAGGGGTGGGGACTGGAGGTCCCTTTACATTGGTTATAGGTTATGCCATTGAAGTATAGTAATCCGACGGCCTGCTAGGCTGATGGGTCCGGGAAGCACTGCTGTCTGTCTAAACACGCGAAGCATGCGTTCGACTCAACTTCGCAATGAGCCCTGTTTCGCCATAGTTATCTATCCTTGACAAACGCGATGCAGTTTGTTGCGTAGGACCGTTCATGGAGTTCAAGCATATCTCTCGCGGCTGTCGTCTCTTCGATGCCGTCTCATGAACCACCGTAAAAGGAGAGCTCTATCACCTCGCAAGCGGAATCATCCCTTCTCGTACGCGAAATGAAGCGAAAGCATGGCGAGTCGCATTTCCTCCGAATTCACGCTGTTTGGGCGGTGGCATCTCGGAAAGAAAGAAAGTGGCTAACCTTACGTGGTTTATCTGACAGTTATAGTTCGCGTGAGGGTGGATGCTCAAGTCTGCGTTAACCGAGTCCTATTTCGTTTCCCGTGCTCTTACTGTTGCTCTCCCCTATACATCTGTGAAATGACAGACACAAAGAAGAAGATTACGTTAACCGGTTTAAAATTATATATATATATATATATATATATATATATATATATATATATATATATATATATATATATATATATATATATATATATATACATAGTTTATAGAAGGAACATGGGTAGACGGTGGGATGATTGAAAATCATCCCAGTATACCAGTCCGATTTGTCCGTGGCTCGCTCTGAATCTTCGTACAAACAGCGAGCACTGAATAGTGCTTCCGAAACAGCTGCTCTCAGAACGGCCTCCCACTTTTGTCCACAATTGTTTGCGGAGAAAAAAAGAAATCGCGATATACTAAAAAAAAGAGAAAAAGAGAGAACAATAGGGAATGGATGGAAAGTGCCCTGCTGCTTTCTGAACGCGCCGTCCGTTCTTCGAGAAGGCGTTCATACGAATCAGGCAGCCGAAAACACGTGCCGTAACAAGGAAACGATGGCATTGTGGAAGTGACCACGCTACCGATTTACGATCCCTATTCCTGTTTCTCTGTTTTATCGTCTTTTCATCCTCCTCCTTCTTCTTCTCATTCTTCTACTTGTTTTCGTGGCTGTTGTTGTTGTTGTTTGTGCTTATAAGCAGGCGTACGAGGAGGCATGGTGGTAAGGTGCTTTCCTTTTCTTTTTCTCTCTCTCGTGAGATCGCTTATTTCTCGAGCTCACTGCTGCTCTAGGAGAAGACGGATGACAAAGTTGCTGTGACGGAAGTGGCGCCCAGTGTTTCCTACCCTGCGCCGAGTTTTTCCGCCCACCCGCGAGGCGCTCGCTTATGTGCTGCTGTTGTTACGGTTGCCGCTGTTCCGCCGTCGTGGCGAAGACGCTGCAATGCACTGACAGGCCTCGTAGCAACGGCTGCGCGGAAAAGCTCGCAAGACAGATGACCCGGGCGGTCGTTCGGCCTGCTGGACGAGAAGCTATACCGCGTGGAGGCTTCCGCAAACATTACCGGTAACCGCACGCACACACACGCAAGCGAGCTCGCGCTCGAGCCCATCATTAACGTCCTTTCATTTTTGTATCTGGCGTTCCACGCGACCCTCGCATCTTCTTTTTTCCTGGAATGCCGTTTCGGCGTTGCTATACAGTCTCGATCAGTGAATAGCCGCAAATTGCTAGAGTGCGGGGATGTTAGCTGCTGGAAGATCAGACTTAAGGGCGCTGACGTGTGCCCCCCGTCCTACCCCTCTTGTGGATTTTCTGTCACAAGAGCAAAACACTTTCGAAGCTTTAACAACGTTCTGTGCACCGCGGCAAAAGCCACGTCTTAGGCGCATGGTTTCCCAAACCGGGTTCAATTATTATGAAGTGTTTGACGTCCCAAAACCAGGGTATGATTATGAAAGACGCCGGAAATTCAGACCCTGTGGTGTTCTCTAACGTGCACTGACATTGCACAGTACTACGGCCTCTACCATTTTGCCATCATCAAAATGTGACCGCCGTTGCCGGGATCGAACCAGTGACCTTCGGTTTCAGCAGCCGAGCACCCGAGCCACTGATCCACCGAGGCGGACCTGAAACCGGGATCGACTGTTGCAAGCTCGTGTGTTTCATACACTTAAGCATCACTGGAAAGCCTACGCCGACGGAAATAACAGAAGTCAGGCAGACTTGCATACGCTTTTTTTTTATTTTAGCTGCGAAGCTGTTGTTGCTGAGCTTGGTTTATCTGCGGTTGCAATAAAACCGCCATCATTATGTCGGCGCGCGCTCTCGTTGGCCTTTTCATATTCTCCCCTAAAGGCCTGACCACACGTACCCGTTGCAGTGCTTGGCTTTCTGACGCGGCGCCGTGCCCTTTCCCTATAAAGAGAGAGAGCGTGCGGCTACGCGAAGCTGGGTACCCGCTCTGTTCAATGGGAGAGGGCGCGACTGCCGTCACGTACGTCCTGCAAACGCTCTGCCGCGCTGCGGCGATTTCTCTAGTGTATGATCCAGTAACATGTATAGCCGGAAGAACGTGTCGAAATATATATATATATATATATATATATATATATATATATATATATATATATATATATATATATATTGAGAGAGAGAGAGAGAGTTGGAAATAAAGAAAGAGAAAGACGGACGTATGAAGGAACAAAGGAAAAGGAGAAACAGGTAGAAATACAGAGATAAAAGAGAAAGAGAAAGAGAGAAAGAAAAGCGGGAGAGAGAGAAGAAAAAGTGGAGAGGAACGTTACGTAAGATCACGTAGAGCTGGTCACCTACATAAAATCACGTGACATATTCCCCGCCATACCATTGTCGTTTAAGCGATGAACGAACACGGGCTCGGGAGGGCTGCTTGTTCCTCGTGAGTACGAGAACTATATATACGCTTAGCGAGCGCTATAGATACGTTTGAACTACTCTTGCGGAAGCACGGCTCAGCGTCTTCATGTGTACCTACTGCACAAATACGCATGCGGCCGGCCCACCTGTACACACTCCTCGCTTATTGTGTGCGAACAGGTGGGCCGATCGCATGCGTATTTACGGTCACATGCGTTTGCATGGTAACAGGGGGCTGCGCTTTGCGCTTATGGCACCGAAATCGTCCAAGCAATGAAGATAGAGAAATGAACTTTACTTTTACCAGGCTCATTGTACATCGGCCCTAATGTGGGTGGCCTCCTCTGTCCAGGCAGCCATGTCTCGCTGCCGCCGCCCGAGGAGCTCTGTTCACCAATCATAGCTGGTTTTCAGGGTCGTGCGTCAAATATATTTGTACGGCATGATAGCATACTATAGTTGCGGTATTCTTTCTGCCTCGACACTCGGCTTGCTCTGCCGCGACTTATGTACATGTTTATCTTCGTGAGCTCATGTGTTAAACACAATTGTTAACTTTAGAAAACAACATTCTATCAAGTGCTGTCACGAATGGTATACATTTCATTCGCTAACCGGCATCGAGCTCCTTCACGCTCGGTGGCACGAATCCTCCTACATATAAATGAAGGGATGAGCACGCACACACAAAAAAAAGAAAGAAAACATTTAGCTGGTCTCGGTCGGGCGGTCATCCGCGTCGGACGCTCCGGGCACATCAATCGTCGCGACTTTCGCCAGCGGCTCCGTAATTAACGTGCACCGCCTTTATACGCGCCGTCCGGTGTGGGTGACCCCTGCGTGATCGGAACACGTATGAGACAACGTGGCGGGAGCGGGTCATTCCTCGTTCACTCGTGCGACGGTCGCTCCCGTACGTGTACGTGACTAGGACCGCGCTATTGCTGCCTGTCGTGGCCGGGTATATAAACGACAGAGAATTACGCGCCACACGTATACATGTCACATTTGATTCCCACGCCGCGTTGGGCCGGAGATGAAATGTCGTTCCGTGGGCTTGGCCACCACTCTAGGTTACGATGTTGACTTACGCGTACAAGACACGACGCACGCTGTTCCCTGCCAGCCGCATGGCGCACAAAGCATTGACATTGCGGTTTGTTATTCGGCTGCGTAAGTACAATAATTCTACAACGTCGAATGTTTTTATCATCAGGTAAGCAATCGGGGTAGCAGAGTACTTATATATAATTTACAAAGAATCGTTAAAATCCTGCGCGATACCTGACGACTGCTGCTTTGCAAGAATACTTCTGATTCACAAATCTTGGTCTCTTTACAATTAATTAATTACAGACCAGTTTCTTTGACATTGACAGCTTGTAAACTGCTTGAACATAATTTATTTAAAGCAATTATGACACATCTCGAGGAGAATAATTTGCTTCATGCAGATCAACATGGTTTTAGGTCTGGTGTATCCACAATAACACAGTTACCTGAGATAACGGAAGACTTTTTAAGCCTAGTAAATATGAGGGGTCAAATAGATGCAGAATTTTTGAACTATTCCAAGGCGTTTCATGTTGTTCCGCATGCTGATTTAATAACCAAACAACATTCTATGAGCAGTGACCCCAATGTCCTCCGTTGGATAGAATGTTGTTTGTCCTCAAGGAAACAGTATGTTGTCGTTAATTAATCTATTTCTGATACACTGGATGTACCCCGCCCTCAGCCTAACGCATTCCCTCGCACGCTACCGTTCCTATCTATTGCCTTCTAGTGTTCACTATTGTTGGCTAATGCTGGATAACGTAGCATAAACGTAGCATACTATAACTTTGACTTGCCGTTGAAAGGAGTCGGCTAATGCTGTGTAAATTACGGTAATTGTACTGGCTCATTTTGCTGAGTTGCTGTTACAACGGTGACACTGCCTCCCATTAACCTCAGCGCAGTGACTTAGTTGTTGCTTCCGCACAATCCTGTATGTAGACGACAACCTGAGTTGTATAAGTTTGAATATATATATATATATATATATATATATATATATATATATATATATATATATATATATATATATATATATATATATATATATATATATATATATATATATATATATATCTTTTTTTCCAGTCTCGTCTGGTCCAATACCACTCTGTCTACGCTATCAAATAGATCTGCGGAAGTCAAACAGATTAGCGTAAGTCCTGCGTGACGCTGGAGCCGTGCTCGAAAAAGTTTCGACGTCCCTATTTACCGCCTTCATCTGGCATTTCAGGCGACCACAACAAAATGAAAGCAGTGTGTTTATCAACAGCGCTATCCAAAGCACCCGTTGATGCCTTGATTTGAATGTAAACATTTGACAGAAGTCTGTCTAGTTTTGTATGAGACTGGGAGGTGATTAGACTCCAACGAAAAGTTTTGAAGAAACCCGACGTTTCGGATCCGACTTGGTTCCTTCCTCAGGGGTGACTGCGTAGACTACGTAGCAGCAGCGTCTTCAGAGCAATCGAGGGGTGGCTAATGACCCCCCCCCCTCTCTCTCTTGTTTTGCCGTGGAGCACAGTCCGTGTGTGTACACTGGGGGAAGGGTTCCGAGAGAGCGGTTGATGTTATTGGCTGTTCTCTGTATGTGCCACGACGCGAGTAAAAACCTTCTCCTCCAGTTCGGCTCGCTTTGAACTTTTGGTTGGCGTCTATATCATCTACCATGCCTTGATTTGTATTCCCTCTAAGAAGTGGCATTCGATGCGACCTTGTTCTTTTGTATGTCTCTTGGGCAGTTCTGACGTCATTCTTTGCTCAACAGTATGTATGTATGTGTATGTATGTATGTATGTATGTATGTATGTATGTATGTATTTATATATGTATGTATGTATGTATGTATGTATGTATGTATGTATGTATGTATGTATGTATGTATGTATGTATGTGTACACAAGGTTGGATGGACGGATCGAAGGGACTTTTCACCTGCCATGTAGAGTAGGAAGCTGGGCGAGTTGGAACAGTTGAAATATACTCTGAAAGCCACGCTAGACCGCACAACTCAATTTCAACTCCGTTACGTGTCTTCTTCAGGAGAAGGTCTGCTATTGGGCCTGTTTGCACATTGCTTGGAAAAGCGGTGAACCCAGCCTTCAAAGACAGGTGCACAAGGAGAGAAGCGCGTGGTCTTCAATTTTCTCGTCTTGTGTACCTGACTGTGAAGGATGTGTTTGCCGATTTTTGAGGGAGTTCGAACGATGAGGCTTCACGGCATATCGTTCAGCCCGCAAAACAGAGTACGTTGTTTGCTCGCGGTAAAAAGCTTCTTCTTGCGCGCGTATATAAGGAGCATTCACTCTATGTTCGAGCACGGTAACATGCATAAAAAACGCCCTTCACTCTAGGAAAACACGCGGATCTTGTCCGCAATTCCAAGAGCGAGGACTGTAATCGGATACCCACTCCGGAAATTCGGGATTCCCACGTCTCGGCTTTTTGGGCAAAGTCCTTTCAAACATTTACTCTTTATTTTTAAGCGATTCTTCAGGACTCGCGCATTTCGGTGACGGCGTTATACGCAAAAAACCTGGCGCTTAGGAGCGCGCAGAAATGCGGCTTTTGTAGGTGCGCAGGTCGCGAAAGTGTTTGTAAGTGCCATTTTCCAATAGCGGATGTGGACCATGCATGCAGGCAATAACCCCTCTCGGATATGGCAATCTGATATTTTATTGAGGTCGCTTATTATTTCACGTTGCCACATTTCATAACTGCCAGGATGGTAACGCATCATCTTCGTTGTTGTTTGCAACGGCTAAAGTGCTGCACTGCGGAGCTCGTTGATGGAGGTATGACTTCTGGCACGGAGAAAACGAAAGAAGATAGGAGAAAGCATCACGCAGTGCGAAAGAAAGAAAGCTAGAAAGAAAAGATAAAAAGAAAAAAACACAGAGAAAGAAAGGAAAAGAAAAAAGAAACAGAAAAGAGAGAAAAATAATGTATAAATAAATGAATAAATAAATAAAGGGAAGAAAGAAAGAAAGAAAGAAAGAAAGAAAGAAAGAAAGAAAGAAAGAAAGAAAGAAAGAAAGAAAGAAAGAAAGTGCTTCGTAAAGCCCACGCACACCATACTTCGCTTGCACCCAATTTCACCGTTAGTAAAAGTGCTCCTGAATTTCTCATTACTCTGATCAGCTTTAGTTGTTTTACGCTATCTTTCAGTATTTTTCCTGCTGTCCTTTTGGGTATCCAATCTGAACCTTTCTAGGCGGGATGAGATCTCGGTAATAACTTCCGTAACATGGAGCGCACGTGTGGGATATTTCGATACGTGAATGCTACCCATAGCTTAATTCACCGGCATGCCTATTTGCAGGCCCTATGGACGTCATTACTATATATATATATATATATATATATATATATATATATATATATATATATATATATATATATATATATATATATATATATATATATATATATATATATATATACGAGTTGTACATATATGCATTGCGATTTCGTCCAGTATGCAGCACGTGTAGTTTCCCGGCCAGTAGTGTACAGGCTCATATTTTCAAACTGGAACCAATTCTTGAAGCATAGTTATTTCCACTGAATGACATGGCTATTGTACACCAGGTCCTGATCTCCAAATTAACTTTTAATTAAGGAAGAGGGTACCACGTATACTTCGGTATCGAGAAAGGCAAGTCATCTCGTTGTCACGTCTGTTCCATCAACGTTCCCTGTCCAACTAACAGCTAACTTTCATCACTTAAAGTCACGTTTCTTCTGTCTTGTTTCAATACGGCTGTGTGCAAAGCCTTGTATCAGATGTCGTAGTCGTATGCATAGGATCACGCACTGAGGGACGGGGAGGGGGTGGCCCCTCTCCCTGTCATCTAAGCTGTGCGCAGAGGGGCAGGGTAACGATAAAAAAGGATAGCTCAATGAAACGGGACACTGGGAGCCAACACACACAAACGCGCACACAGCTCTTCACTTCCGGGTGTGTGTGTGTCTCTCTTTGTTGCCTTCTTGTCCCCTCTTCCTTTGCGCTAACATTGTTATCCAAAGGGGGTATATTGAACAGAGAGGAAGAAGGCAGGGAGGTTAACCGGAAAGAATTCGGGTTGGCTACCTTACGCTTGGTTATTAGAGAAATAGAAAGATGAGAAAGTGAGAGGAGGGAAGAGAAGGAAAATATCCAAATATGCCGTAGCAACGAAGCCGCCTTGCAATTTAAACGTGCAGAGTTGTGGTCATGCAGTTTTTTTTTTACGATAACGGCAGCTGGAGACCCCTGCTTCTGCATTCTAAGTACTGTTTACTTGACACTTTACCATCGAGAAGCCGAGCACAGAAGGCAAAGCGTCATGATCTGCATGTCATGGCGTCATTTTTTGCTTCTGCGTTCACTTCGAAGCTCGAGTGATTGGAGTTGCTGTGAAACTTTGGCCTCCGAAATGGAGATCTCTAAGTGTATGGCTGCACGCAGGCTCTTTGTTGATAATCGCAATGAGTGAGTGAGTGAGTGAGTGAGTGAGTGAGTGAGTGAGTGAGTGAGTGAGTGAGTGAGTGAGTGAGTGAGTGAGGCTGTGGTAGCTGGACTTCGTGGTCCGCTGTGGTCCGCATTTTAGCCGGGCTGTGGTCCGCCAAGCGTATTGCACCTCTCCGACTGTGGGACGATACAGGTGGGCATTACGGATGCCCGCGTCATAAGATGATTTTCGGAAGCGCGCGGTTTGAATGGCGATAAATGCATGCAGGCCAATAGAGCCTGATTCCAATCTAAAAATTTCCGTGGCAGGAACCAAGCAGTTCGAGATCTTTGGAACGCTATTGCAACCATTCACTTCGTCGACTTTGTATTTGCCATTGGGCACCCTTTAAACGCGCGGTGTAGTCGAGTGACGACCGAAAGGTGGCGCTTTGCAAAGAGTGACCTTCAGCGACGCTCACCTTCCATCGACTACTTCTATTTCTGGTGTGCGGGGTCGCTTGTTGCGTGCTTGAATGAAAGAGCAGTGAGCTTCGAGATGAAGGAGTGCACTGGGTGCGCTCACGTTTACACTTGCCCCTTGTTATTGTTATACACTGCGCTGCCGGTGGTCTACAGCGGCTCCGTTGCCATAAACCGGCGGACAGTAGCTGTTACAAAGCAGAAAGAAGAAATAATGAATGGCGAGAGCGGTCGAAAGAGACCAAAAGCCACGCGGCATCGCCGGAAAAGGTGGGAGGAGGAGGAGGAGGGAAAAGGAGACCACTCATAAACGCCGTTGTCCACGATCTTCTCTTGCTTGCGCTAGCTTGCAGTGGGAGCCAGTTCGTGAGTGCCACTCATAGGAGCGGCGGCGCGTCGAAAACTCACGCTAACGGGGCTCCCGTTTCGGGCGACGGTCAATGTGACGCTCACACGCACTCACACGGCATGATCCTTGAGACGCCCTCTCTTTCTTCTTTATACCGGGGCGTAGTCCGCGGGCCGAAGTGCAAGCCGACTTTTTTTTCTATCCTTCTTTCTTGTTTAAAGACGATAGTCTTTCTTTGAGAGAATTCGACGAAAAAGTTTGGTCTGTCTGTCTGTCTGTCTGTCTGTCTGTCTGTCCGCGCTTAACAGTACGCCAAACGGCACCTAACGACACTCAAAATGGACGACCCTATCCGCAGCGCCCACCAATTTTGCTCAAGATTTAGCGTTCATACTTGTGCGGTTGTCAATTAAAAAGCAATTACTGCGCATATCTGAGGTACCAAAACAACTCGTCAAGATTCTGAATCTGCTTATTTTTACTAGAAAAAAGCATACAAAAGTAATTTTAAGGACCGTAGCGCTAATCACGCTGCACTGAAAATGCAGCGCTTGCACGAAAAAGCAAATGTTTCCAACGCTTTGCTAAGACTAAAGGGGCTTTAGCTAATACTGCACGTGAGTAGCACCTACCCGTCGCCTCGCGTTCTACACCTTATCGCCTCCGAGCGGGCGCGCAAACCGCGTGCTTCGTTTTCCAAGATAACTGCCAGATAGCGCTCATATCTCACGTGTGACGTGACTTGATGCAATTGTTCGCCGCCGCGGCACGCTCGAGGCACTCTAACGCAGCGCGTCCAGAATACCATTCACCGATTTTCCTGCACATAACATCAAGTAAACGTTTCGTTTACTCTCTCCAGACGCAAGACTGTCGTCTTTCGACGACATTTGCAGTGTAACATGCAGATACGGTGCCAATTTTTTTTGCATACGTCATCGTGGTACATTGGGATCGTGGTCGAACAGCAATTCTGGGGTCTGTGACTTGTTCGTTTCGGCAATTGCCTTAAGCACCGCTTGTCTGTGCCAGCATGTCGTAAAGGCATCGCACGCGTTTCTCTTTGGTCTAGCATCGACCGAATAGGTTGCTTAGGTGTATGAAACGACATTTAGGTAAAGACACTAGCGGTATTTTCCTGTCGTGTCTCGATTGTTTCTTCATTCGTTGTGGAAAGTTGTATTTTATGTGCAGAGCACAATATAATGTTTTTTTTTGCATTAGGTGGTTGTTAAGGTACGGTTGCTTGATGGGACAACTTGTGCAACAATGAATCGATTTAGATAAATGATTTTACTTCCACTTCTTCTTCTTCTTCTGTCGTCGAAAAACCTTGCCGTAACGCAGCGATCATGCAGACATGCGATATGCTCCCTTTTTCTCTATCAATAATTTTGCCAAGCAGTGTGAGTAATGCCACACCATTTACGCTACGTTATTACCATCAAGAGTAAGCTTGAAAGACGATTTAGAAAAGTTTTAGCTGCGCCAGATTTTCGATGCGGGTGGTAACGCGATGAGTTTACAGGTCTCGTAGAATGAAATAGCTACACACCGAATTATGACGGTATTGCCGTGCACTTTCCGCACGGTAATCCAGCACTGGAGCTTAACGAACTTCCGTAAACACTATTCGCCGTAAGGTAACGTTCAAGTTAGCCTCCCTGATTACTGCGTCACCCCTGTCCGTCCCGATTTCCCGCTGTGGCGTCGCCCAGCAGTTGAACGATACACCCCACACCTGCCCGCCTGAGACTTCTCGGGTGCTGCTCAATTTCCTTCCCCGTCTTCCGCTCTTCTCTCTTCCGTTCTGCCAATTTCCTCCGAAGCCCAACCTTTTACGCTTACTTTACGCACCTCACTTTTTACGTGTTTTTTTTTTTCTTGTCTTCCACATCGTTTGCGGTGACCTTCCACTCCCGACAGGCTCCGTATGGTAGTGCTCTGTTTTTTTTTTTCTCCCTTGTTTCCTTCTTTCTTCTTGCCGTTTGCGCTCATTCGATCGACTACACGTTGCCGCAGGGAGTGTGCACGGTGAAACTAACCCATGAGCGTAGGTGGTTCTGCAAGGACGTCCGATATATAGGTGCTTTCGGGGTTAGGATCTAGGGATAAAAGTATAAGACACATTAGACCAAAAGTAACAACACAGGCCAAGCAAGATCGGTTGATTTAGGTGAACTAGTCGAACCTCCGTTCCTCGGAATAAATCTCTGTCTTTCGCTCTTTTCCCCGGCTGCGCTCTTGATATCCGGTCGCGCGGTTGGGTGTATCACGTAGCGCATTTCTTCCAATCAACGTTGCAATGTTGCGCTCTTGGTCTATCATCAGCTATTGGTGTGTATTTTGCGAAAGGGGTCGATCAGAACACACACACAGATGTGTAGTGGGTATATGGAAGAAAGAAGCTGAAAGCAGTGCTTTTTCGCGCCGAAGTTCACGCCTTTTTTCTGTCTTTTTTTTTTATGGCTCGAAGCACTGCGGTGCAAGCGGCAGCTGTCGCCGTCGGCGAAATACGTTGCGGAGACGACTTCTGCGGCAGAATAAAAGACGTATGCCTTTGTAGCCGTTGCCGTTCCCGCGGACTTTTCACAGCGGGCTGCAAGGAGTTGAGAGGGGCTTTTTTGGCGGAAATGATGGAGTTCGGGCACTTTGGCTGGTCATCGCTTTTACCAGAATACGAAATGCAGATACGAACACAGGACAAAAAGGCGATACGACGAGTGCTAGCTTAAGTTAGCTTCGTCCCGTCGTCTTTTTGTTCTGTGTTTGTTTCTTCATTCCATGTTCTGCTTGAGTGGTTCTAGCAGAATTGTTTTCTCAATACAACGAGGAACGCGCTGCGGACAAGTCAAGGGAATCTTGCATGTGAGTGAGTGAGTGAGTCGGTCGGTCGGTCGGTTGGTGGACAAAGCAGATAGCATTACCAGAACGTAGCAGAACAAACAAATTCATCAACGGGCGAGTCCACTGTTGTCTTGGTGAGCGAAATGGATCAGTGAGTCTAGAAAAGAAAAATTATGCATTAACCAATCTCCGGAAGAGAGAAAGAAACAGTCCGTAAAACAGCAAGTAGTTAACCTGCACTTGGTTACTGATCAAAGTGATTATGTTTAGTTCACCAATATTTTTTATACAAAGAGAGGCAATAATAATAAAGTGGAGCTAGTAATTGAACCTGAATAAGGGTGCCAAGTAGTGATAGACAGTGGGTCGGAGTTATTAGTTAGGCAGCTAGAGCAATGCAGTCAGCGTACAGACTTGTCCACGAGAGAGAGGTAATCAGCCACTAAATGAATGCCCGTGCGAGTGGGTGGAGTGGTGTCAGCTTCGGTGAGCGTATGAGCCATTCGTGGAGATGCGACCTGATAAACTATCTGAAGTCGGGTTAGCTAAAGTAGCTATAGCTTCATTTGTTGCGAAATGATGCAGAGCCGCGCTGGTGCCGAAGAGGGATAAAAACAGGCTGCACAAGTAGCTGCGTGAGAAACATAACGGAAACATAAGAAATGAAGTTTGGGGTTTGAAACGTTAGTACAGTATACCAATGACATTAAAAAAGAGTAGAAGCAAGAAACACGCACAAAAGCCGTCGCACAAATCTGACTCGACAACTGGACGTTTGCATTGCTCGCTACATTTCCCTTATGGTCTTGCGTATTCGATTCTTTCTCGCGTTCGTTTCTCTTTTTTTTTGTATTTTTTGCAAATGGAATTTTCCGGAGTGTAGCAAACGCATTCTTTCCACATGGGTGGTGCACCGCGTCTTGACGCTTTCGAGGAGCAATATGTAAATCCGCTTATTGAAGTCTTAGGACAGTATGTTTCTGTGGTTGATAGCCTGGATGCATCTTAGAAAAAGGGAAAACGTATGAACGTGGACGCAAGAGATCAGAACCCTCCAGACGTCGCCGCTTATGTTTTCTGGTTCTTCTGGCGCGCGTCTGCATATGCATGCTTTCCCTTCTTCCATTATTGAAGCTACCGTCTATTATTGATTCGGAGCGTCCATGGTCCACTTGGCGTAAAATGAAAAATGAAAGTCGAAGCATCAGTGAAAAGCTCGAGTATTTGTAGCGTCATTGAAGGGAAATCACTCGATATTCTTTGTGTAAATGATACTTTGTCAGGCAATGTGGCAGCGACAATTTTTTTTCTAATCTGAAGTGTTGCGCGGCAACACAATAGAGTGATGACAATAAGTCATTTTTTATGTTGTCAGGCATAAGTTAAATTTGGTGAATGCTGTGCAATTTCTCAAACTTATCTACCTTTTTCCATAAAAAGTACTAAAAGAAATACTTGGCACCATTGGGGTTAGTTACGGATGCTCTCGGAAGCATTAACACGAAAAATATGTATATCGCCTGAACCTTGCACATTTGGTCCAATTACAACAATAATCTTCGTGAAAAGTTTCAACGTCACCGCGTTTAAATCGCACATGTCGTTACTGGAGAATCTTAGAACAGCGTGACGCAAAGCTCTGCGTTTGCGTTGTGCATGCATCGTACGTCAACCCCTAGCGGACTACCGTTAGTGACGAATGTTAACGCTGCGCCCACAACACCCGCAAACTTTGCGCACATTATCCTAAATCTTTATATTCGCATTCAAGGGTACCGGACTTCGTGAATAAAAAAGTGATTAAAGTTGGAACGTGCCTGCGTTGGATGACAAATTTCTACGGGTGATGCGAGCGGCAAATTCAGTTGCTGTCCCGTTTACGTTCTCTCTCGCGTGACATCGTGTTAAAAATAACGTTATGCTCACCGGTACCTTACACCGAGCCAGGCGATACGATCAGCGTGCTCATGCGCCGTATTAAAATAGAAACGAATGCGGATGTGGACTGTGCATCGCTTCTCTTAGCGTGACATCACGTTAAAAAATATGACATCACATTCAGCGATACGCCTTTTTGAAATGACAGGACATCCTATCAGAGCGCTGAAAGCCGTATTTGACGGGAAACTAATGATGGTGTTGGGTATGCATCGTCGCTCTTGCTGCGTCCGTTTAGGTGAACCTTGGCCAATCAACCCGCAGTGTAATGTGCACGTGATATCGCTGACTCTGGTCGATAACTGGAATGGTGCCACAGGTGCCCACTCCATGGCACCAAGATATGCGGTGATAGGTATTCTCCATGCTGAACCTGAGCTCAACTGCTCAAACTTATGACAACAAGCAAACGATGCTCTGCATTTCCTAAAATCTCATATTTCGCCCGCGAATACTTCGCATCCCTCACTATTCAGCACTCATAAAACTCTGCTGCCTGGGAACCATATTATTCAATATTAATTCCGCATCTCCGCTCTCCGGGTCGTTTTTTTTTTCATTGTTCATAGCTTTGTTAAGACGACAGCAGTCGAAGCGAGAACAGCTAACGTGCCAAGCGCAGCATGAAAACTGGCAAAAACAGCGAAAAGGTTTTTCTTTCCGTCGATAATGACATGGCATTCACGTCTCCCTTCTTCATTAAAGTGTCATCTCTTAAGCCCGTTCATGCGTTCTCCGCGTGCTCGTTATAGTTGATTATTATTATCCTCGCTATTGCTGTTACTTTCCGATCCGGGATAGGCTTCCCCGGGGCAAGGTTCTCGCGAACATTCTGCGGTGTATTTTTTTTTCCCTGAATTATGATCTCCTATTTGCGATGCAGACTTGCCCTTAAGGGTTAATGCTTGGTGCTTCTATGCTGCTTACACCCGTGCTTTATGGACATGTTGAGTTATAATAATAGTGTTTCATTTTCTCTCTCTCTCATATATATATATATATATATATATATATATATATATATATATATATATATATATATATATATATATATATATATATATATATATATATATAGATAGATAGATAGATAGATAGATAGATAGATAGATAGATAGATAGATAGATAGATAGATAGATAGATAGATAGATAGCAATTTTTTTTCTCCTCAAGCAGCGCCACCCACAGGTCACAGGTTAGACGTTGTCGTAGCGCACGTCGCGAAGTGCTGACTTTTCCGTCCTTCTTTCGGGCGGGTTCCTCATTCTTGTGTATGACGTTCGTGTCTTATTTCAACATGTGTGGACAATGATTACATTTGCACGTGTGTGTGTGTGTGTGTGAGAAGGGAAGCGGGTTAGGGGGAGACAGAAGGTTAGGTGGGCAGATGAGATTAAGAAGTTTGCGGGTATAAATTGGCAGCAGCAAGCACAGGACCGGGTTAACTGGCGGAACATGGGAGAGGCCTTTGTCCTGCAGTGGACGTAGTCAGGCTGATGATGATGATGATGATGATGATGATGATGTGTGTGTGTGTGTGTGTGTGTGTGTGTGTGTGTGTGTGTGTGTGTGTGTGTGTGTGTGTGTGTGTGTGTGTGTGTGTGGTGTGAACGATAAACATATATTCAGAGCGGGGAAGATTGGGAGACAGAGAAGATAACCACGGGACGTGCCCGAATTACAAGACCGCCGTTTGTCTAAGCTACTTATACGAATGCAAGCGTGCAGGTTCTGTGCAGGTTAGTGGCTTGGGGAACCTACAGGTGTAGGCATACAAATGTTCTAGGACAAAAATGTATTCCGCCTGCTCCACCTAGGCGTCATTTCCCTTACAAAACAGACGCCAGTAATTGAGCACGCTTGTTTAATGATATCCTTGTGAAATGGTGTGATTGCTCTGTTCACTGACCGCTCGTTTCTGGCAGTATGACGCAAAAACGGACCTTCGACGAGTAGATTCCCTCCTGCGTTCGATTAGCTGAAGACATCTGTTTGCCTCTGGTGTGTTGTGGAAACGCGCCGCAGCAGTGTTTGCAAGCCGGCGACAGCATCACTTGCTAAAGATGCCAAATGGCAGCGATCCTTTGTTAAGCGAAGATTGTTAGCGGCAGCGTCGACTTGTGGATGTCAGGAAACTGACCTCGTTGGACCGGCCAGAGACGCGCCTCGGTGAAGGCAACGCTGTTGTGGGTATACCCGGCGTGCACCGTGCACTGCGGTTCTAGAATTCGCGAAGCTGAGTGCGTTGCGAGTTAACGGGCTGCCAAAGACATTCCCAAGCCGGACAAGATTACTCGTACTTTCTGTGAAGCCCTTTTCCAACAGGACGCCGCGTGCTAGACGAAGCCGCAAAACCATAGAGTAACATTGTAACTCTATGGCAAATGCCATAAGTTACAATGGCCGCTGAGCGCGGCAACAATGGACTGCGAGCTCGCGCAGCGCTTTACAGACCACCCTCCTCGCTTCCGTCTTGCGGTTTTCAAACGCTCGTGGTTGCGGCATTTATCATTCGATGTGTTCAGCTGCTGCGTCATTGCGGTTACCACTAGGTGCCCCTGATGGTAGTCGGTGTTTATGGTCGTCAAAACCACTGAGATGTACCACCGCGGGCGTTGTAACGTGGGTGCAGCCGCGTCAAAGACTGTCATGCCCACTCAACAGCGTTGGGCTTTTGTCGACGAAACACTTTTGTGATCTGCAAGTACCTGTGTGAGCAGTCGTTTCATTTTTGTATCACTACCGAATCACGCGAAAGAGGGACTAACCGACTTTTTTTTTTGCCTTATTCGTTCATAGCTTAGAACATCTTTTGGAGTAATCCAAGTTTCTAGCCGAGCCACAGCATGCCGTCACCTTTTATTTATTTATTTATTTATTTATTTTCACGCTTGTGGCAACTAAACCAACATTTCTCAAGAAAATTTGTGAACTAAGAGAAGTTAGATGAAACCTTTCTGCGCACACGTCATTTTTTTCTTTGTTTCTTTTTACGGTTCTATTTACTATATTTTCGTGTTCTGCCTCTTTTATTCTCCTTGCGTTACTTACTGTCATTACGGTCGAGAATGACTCGCTCCAACTTCTTAAATGTTTTTTCTGAGGCCTTCGTCGGTGACTTTGTGTGTGTCTAAGAAGACTCGCGTGTGAAATCTCCACGACGAAAGACGACGCCAATTTTACCCGCTTTCTTTGACCGCTTGTCGTTTGCTGTTTTCTATGCGTACGCAACAGCCCCGTTTTATTGTTTCTATTTTCACTTTTGTTCTCTTTGTTGTTGTTTTTTTTGTAATTTTACTGGCCAACCCTCACGCTTCGCTGAATGCCTGGACCCCACAGATTTCCAGAATTTCTCGCCAGAGATATTTTCAAGCCTTTCTCGGGGAGGCAACTACAGTAGTACGTCTCGAAAAGTTTCATTTCCTTCACTACTTTATCTGCATTTATGTTTTTAACATTTTTATGATGAATTTAGAGTTCTAAATTTATGTAGTATTTCGCGCTTGTATATTTCTATGTCCGTAACTTTTCTCAAAATTTCAATCCTGCTGGCAAGTCGGGCCAAATGGGCGGATTTGCGATTTAGTGTGATTCGAAGGACCCTCACCAAGGTCGAAAGTTTTAAGGAAACGCCAACGTTGCCACTTGAAAAAAAAAAAAACTTGGCGTGATATTCCAAGTTATGTCCGTTCGCTGAACAAGAATAAGAGAATCAAGGACTTAAGTTTCCGGCGCAGATTACGTACGCGTAGCCCCTCTGTGTGATTCGTGCGTTCGTTTTTCAAGAGTGAGGAGGAAAGAAGTAGAAAGCAGGCTTTCTATCTCTCTCACTCTCTCTCTATAATCCTTCAATATACAACGTTGAGACCTTAATGGTACGCTTCATGGATTTTCTCCCCTTCTATCTGTTACTGATTCAAAACACGACATTTTTTTGTAATTTATTCTCTCCAATAACACCGAGATGTATGATCGTACAAATGCCAGGATCGGCACAACTTTCGTCAAGTCTCGTTCAAGGCTATCTTAGATATATGGGCAAGAAACGGGCATGCGCTCGCACTTCACTCGGATGACTGGCTAAGAGAAACTTCCTGTATATTTGCGGGGGCAAAAATAAAATGAACTGGGCCATTTAGGAGCATCAGTGGTTGACCAGCACTTTATTTCGCTTACGTTAGGGTGCTGGAAGTAACTGCACTACTTGGGCAAAAAACTAATCCTGCCACAATAACTCAACGTAGGTGCCATGCGCTTGAGAACAGAAAGGTCACCTGGCTTATATCAGGATAAAACAGGTGCTTGGTCTAGTTGGTGATTGGGATTCTGTCTTTGTCTCTTCTGTAGTTACGTCGTAACTACTCGTCGTCTTGCGTTGGAAAGTATGTTGATTCCCAATCACCAACTAGCCCAAGCATCTGTCTTATAAAGTTACATTTCTAGTACGTCGGGCTCTTTCTCGTGCAGCACTCTTTCTGTCCTTGTCTCTTCTTCTGTAGTTACGTCGTAACTACTCGTAGCCTTGCGCTGTGCAAATATATTGATTCCCGATCACCAACTAGCCCAAGCATCTATCTTATCAAGTTACATTTAGTACGTCAAGCTATTTCTTGTGCAGCGCTCTTTCTTTCCTTGTCTGTTCTTCTGTGGTTACGTTGTAACTACTCGTAGTCTTGCGCTGTGCAAATATGTCGAGGCTTATAACAGCTTCTCGTTCAGTTAAAACTCTTATATATATTTGACGCTATGATGAATGAGCGACGTGGCGTGGCTCATACCCCATGTTTATTCCATTCTCTGACTTCTTCCTTCTCTGCCTCTACCAACCATCGCTTCATACGTCACAAAAGAAGTGAATGAACAAAACAATGCCCAAATTCACAGTTTCACGTTCAAACGGAGTTCCACAATCTCACTAAATTTTCAAGGCCGATTGAGCAGTCCAATGAATTTTATGACAACTCTGGTGGGCGAGGTTGACTGTTGCGTTCTGGCCAACTGAAGCATGCCTTGAACGTAGAAATTATTGATGACACAGCGATTCTCGTCATGAATGAACAAGGGTCGAAGTACTTGTAGCATTTGAGAGTCGGGTGTCGTAGGCACGAAGTTCTCCGTCGTAGACGCTGCTTTCTTGTCGTGGCTGAGACAGAACGAGTGCTTGCAGCCTGCATGTGCGAGAACTGAAGCTGATGATATGATGCCTTTGTTCCTTCATTGTACACGTGGTAGCTGAACGTCTCTTTCGTAGCTTTCTGTGGTCTTCTCTCAGTTTGTTGAATCGTAGACACGGCGTTGAGAAACGGTGCAGAAAACTTTGTCGACGTTGCTTTCTGTGAAGATGGCTTAGGCATCGACTTCGTCTTTGCTTCTTTAGTTGATGTTGTCTCTGATAATCTTTCAGCCACAAGTGTACTCGTGAGGAGGTTTCACTTGATCGTTGTTCTTGTTCGAGTAGCCGTTGCAGTTCTTGGAGTTCGTGGAGTTGCTTTTGTTGAAATTGCTCGTCTTCTTGTGAAAGTTCGTCAGATAGGCCTCTTTCAGGAACATGAGTCTGCTTTTCTTTAGATGGTGATGTGATCGGTAGATTTTCGGTAGTCGACACTGTACTGCTAGGCTTGTCCTGCGATGAAAGCAGCGTGACAGGCTGATGAGAACGCTCCCAAGATGGTTGTGAATCATCATTGATTGTAAATGCTTCTGTCAGTTGACAATGCGCCGGCGTTGGTGGATTCAAAATTCCTGCAGTGCTTTGACTCACATGTGTGTTGTCACTTGACGATGAGAGCACAACAGACATGGCTTCAGGTGGTTCTGATGGCGTATGTTTTTCGTTTTGCAGCGTAGTTAGGCTGACAATGTCTGTCGAACGACCTTGGTCCGGAACGTCAGGGTAGGGGCTGGTATTGTGAGGATTCACGGTATTGTGAGGATTCACTAGCTCGTCACGCGTGAATTCCGTCGCACGCTCGAAACCGTTTGGGCCTTGTGTGTGACACAAAGCATCAAGGGATTCGGGTGGTTCAGTAAAATGTGAAGTGTTGTGGTGAAGTGAACACGGGAAAGCCGGCTTTAGGTTTGGTCTTTTGCCGAAATGGTCTAGATTCCTTTCGGTATACGGAGGCTTTACCTTGTCTGTTGCGACGTGCAAGTTAGCAGTCGGTGTTCGAATGCGTGACATTTTTTTCGGAAGAGTCATATGATGGTACAATGGTGGTATATTTTCTCTGAGGTCTCTGTGTCGTCGTTTTGTTCTCGCGCAATAACTATCGTCATGCCATATCAACTAGCCCAAGCTGCCACACTTCTGAGGTCTCGTTTGGGAAATAGGCTCGCTGCCTGAAGACTTCGTGTAACTCTGATGGGCGAGTTGAAAAGCCTTCCGCTGATGAGGTATGAACAGTTCTTCATCGAATTCTTTGAAACGGGTGATCATTTCTTCGTTGATCTTTTTCCAAGACTCATCGTTCTCGAAGATGTGGGTGAGTTAAAATTTGAAGGCCTCACCTGAGATGTAGTCAGTGAAGTTGATGATCATCTCCCGTTCCGACCATGATGCAGCGGTACCGTGGAACTCGTACAGGTAGAACCAGTCCTGCACGGGCCCATCATCCACTGCTCCAGTGTACTTGGGGATGTCAAGGTCGGCCGATGAATCTGTCATTGTGCTGGTGGTTGTGTCCTCGTTGAAGATGAATCGGTAGCGGATGTATGGTCAGGGCGTCTTGTGGGGAACTGCGTCGATGATGAGCGACTGATGAAGGGGCAGGCAGGTCTCCATCCTGTCGACTTGTGTGGCGCTATGATGAATGAGCGACGTGTCGTGGCTCATACCCCATGTTTATTCCATTCTCTGACTTCTTCCTTCTCTGCCTCTACCAACCATCGCTTCATACGTCACATATACTAAAACTCGGTGGCATATTTCAGTCATTACTACTCGGAGGTTACGTAACTTTGACACGCAGCCGTCGTAATGGTGCGTTGGTGACGGTACCCGGCTGCTGACTCGCATGTCACGGATTCGACCCCTTTGACGCGGTTCTCCTGTTTCGATGGAGGTGGAAAGCTATAGAGGCCTGTGTACTTATTACGCATTCGAGTGGTCGTTTGAGAATGCTCTGTCCGTGTTTTAAGGTGGTGAATTCAACACGTTTAAGCCCCGCAGCTAGAACAAGCAGGTGCGCTATTTACGTTATTTTTTCATTATCGCGTATTGGCCTGATTATTTTAGCAGTAGTGTTTTAGTTGCTACATTAAAGAAATTTTTTTTCAGTCTCCGAGGTGCTCCAAAACGGCGAGTCGAATGTACTGTTACATTTGGGTGCAGCTTTGAAGAATTACACGTGGTCGAAATTTACGGAGCCCTCCACTAACGCGCGGCTCTTACTTGTGTAGTGATTTTTACACTCCAAACCCCAAATATTATTCATAGCTTTGACAGAGTGGCATAAATAATAACATATTCAATGATCAAATAATTTTTTTCTTGATTTTGATCTCCATTTGTTTATAATTACGAATCGTTCATGTTCATTATCTTGTTCGTGCTTAGGCTATCCCACAAACTATAGACACAAAATAGAATAATCATTGTAAACAAACTAACGATACAGTGCTTACCTGTTCCTACGTGTAATGTCAACGACGTCTTCGCGGCCCTCTGGAGGCCAAACAGTGGCCCCTATGGCAAACTGAACGTGAAATTTTGTCACATCTGCCATACTGGCTTTATGGCGAATTCTATTGAAAGAACGGGCGCACTCAAAAGCACGCTTAAAGTGCTGTCTTCAGAGCCGGTGTGTTTCATGGGTAGAACAGGTGTAGGAGATACTGTCATCCAGTGATAGAGCGAGAGAGAGAGAGAGAAAAGAGAGAAGGAAAGGAAAGGCAGGGAGGTTAACCAAGCTTGGCCCGGTGGCTAAGTTACACTTGGGGTGGGAGAAACGAGAAGTAACTCTACTATGAGAGAGGCCTCACACTTGATAAGGCTGTGTACACAAAAATTAATCGACAGAAAAGTGTGTTCAAAGAATATGATTAGCGATTGAGAGTACTTGGTACTTTACTATGGGAAACCAGAGAGCCCTCTAAGTGGTGATACCGCCCAGCCATGAAGATAGCGTTCTGTTATCTCTCAAAAGATTTTGGTGGTGGCGTTGTGCGGGATAAGCGCTGCGCCAAAGAATGTACACAAATAATGTACACAAAGAATGCGCCCTCGATGGTGCACTGGTCTAGTGCTTATTTGTATCTTCTGTTTTCTAATAATCGTTGCTCTCTCAATAACGGGCTTGTCGGCGATGAGCTGATTATGATATGGCAATCTGGTCTTTTATCGAGCTGACTTGTCACATTACGTCGCCACACTTCACGTTTGCCTGAATATGAACGAATGGCCGCCATCGTCGCCAGTAGAACTGGAGTGTTGCGCTACTGAGTGCTTTGATTAATATTGAAATAACAGGGAACTGAACTAGTGGGCACCTATTCATTCTAAAAGACAGGGCGGACGAATACGGCCACAGGAAGAAAGCCAGGACAGCCGCTTCTGGTGTTCTGACTTCCCTCTTCTGTCTTGAACGTCCTGCACAAGCAGGTATGAAGCGGGGATGAAGGTCCGAACGCAGGGATGAAGGTCCGATTTCCGAGATGATGGAAGAAAAACGTTAGAATGGAGCACTTTTCAATCCGATAGAGAGAGAGAGAGAGAGAGAGAGAGAGAGAAAGTTAGTCAGGTGTGCGCACGCCACCATTTTCCCGATAGAGGAAGCGCTCCTGATTGTTTTTTTTTTTCCCTGCATCGCAAATGACAGTTGGTCGTGTGGCTGTGTGCTAATCTTAAAGCCCTTTCTACAGCAATAGTGGTTAATTAATGGCCTTCCTCTTCGAATAGGCGCCAATTTTCCCTCTTGCCAGCGATGGACGAGATGTGTCCCAGAGTTTAACGTGCGCGGAACACTAATCCCGTAGTTAATGACTTTCTCCGTGCCATGGCATTCTTTCTGTTCCTCGCGGAGATGCGACGCGCCTTGAGGATAAGTAAAAAAAGAAAAAGAAAACGAGATTCTCTTGCCGAATTTACTTGCGCCTCGGCGTAAGCACCTTTGCGCGCAATAAGAATAACGAGAAGGAACTAACGCGTGCGCCGAGAGAATTAAGGAATTGAGTGCTAGCGGCTCGGCGACGAGAACTCGTTTCTTTCATTCGCTTCACAACGAGGCTGTCCGGGGCGCGTCTTTCGTTCACGAAAGTATCCTAGACAGCATTCTCCAGGTGTCCTCTCGTTGTAGAAACGCGTGGAAGTGGCGAGGTGCTCACGAACAGGCAAAACACGGAAAGCCGTCTTTAATGGTCGAAATACTAAGAGTTTTAAGAAACGGAGCGAAATATAAACAGGAATCCCGAATGAGTTTGCTTGTTTCTTTATTGCCTGGTAGTAGAACACTCTTGTTCTTTTTGCTTAGTGTTGTTGTCTTTATTCTTGGCCTTGTCTTCTCCTTTAATGGGCCTCTCGGAACATTGAATAGGCCCCTGACACGCTGACGTTTACGCTCATTAGGGCGTTGTGCTGGCCATTTAGAGCGGTAGTTTCGGTGTGGTACTGAGGCAACAACCTACGGAGTTATACACAGGAAGTGGAGCTAGTGGGTGGGAGAGGGGGAGGGAGTCACGGGCGTGTTGCGAGGCATTAATTAGCTTCCGATGCAGCCCTCGGTGCGTTGGAGCACAGAATTGTTCGCCTCGCACTCAGTTCCCAGTTGAGTAGCGTAATTGAGGGAGATAGAGAGAGAGAGAGAGAAAGTTGGGGCATCTTTAATGGGACTCGTGTATTCAGCCGAGAGTCTCCGACAGCGCTGCATCGGTTTTTGTTGCAGGATACGCAAAAGGCTGTGCGGGCATTAGCTTGGGAGTGCGTGTCGTAAGACGTGGTGATCCTTGACGTTGTTATAGGTTAGGGGAGAATTCAGGAGAGAGCTAATTGGTAGAGATTCATCTTTAAATATGGAGCTATTTGCAGACATTCATATCTTCACAATGAAATGATGGGAGGAGGCGCATTAGTGTCCATTGGTTTGACCACTCGGAATGATGGACGACGTTGAGGATAGTTGAAAACTAAGCGAAGCAATTAGAACCTAAACGTGTGTATACATGCGTGTATGTTAAAAATTGAGCAGCCCTCCCGTCTTCAGTGACCAGGCCATGATGCGCCTTTATTTAATAAAGAGAAAGAGAGAGAGTTTACGAACCTCTTTCACATTGTGTTACGACGAACTATGAGTAAATGGCATTAAATGAGCTGACAGTGGTGTGGGGGCAAAAAAAAAGGGGGGGGGAGTGAGGGGGTGCCCACCACACGAAACTTCACCCCAAATTTAGTCGGTAGTATATACGGAACACACTGCGATCCGAGGCTGCTTCGCAGCTGTCGCGCCAGTTGTCACGTCTTCATAGAGGGCGGTGGCGAACTCTGCGCTGGGTGGAGCCTATGTATTACGCGCCGCGACGTCGCTATAGAAGCGTCTCAGTATGTCGACGGTGCCTACCACTGTTTACGAACATGAAATAGATCTATGCTCGATGATGTTCTCCGACGAGGAGGTCACCAACCGTCCGCTTTGTGACGTTTAGTGTGCACCATGCGCTGATTGGAGCAGGCTTGTGTGAATCCGCCTTCGATGTGAAAATACCGCTGCGTTGTAAAGTTATTCCCCGCTATATTGCTCCCTCAGGTCTCCTTCTTTAAGTTTGCCGTTAATTTTACTGTTCAGGACAAGGTATTAACGAGGACAAACGCCTGCCTGAACGTCAGAGCATTTACTTGCTTCTTTGTGTCTCTCAGAAGGATTTTGACCATGAGCTCTGTCTAGTATGAGCGATCAAAAAGGCTACCTTGTCAACCGAATGTGTTTTTATTCCCAGCCTTCACCCCAAAAAAAAACGTTAGCCCGCAAACTGACCAATGGGACCGCTGGCAATTTTTCGGAGTTCATTCCTTAAAGTGAATGAGGCGCCCCTATCTGTATTTTTACCACCGTGCAGGAGGCCCCTAAGCATTTTGAAATGGTTGCATGCAGGTACCTCGAGCAAGGGGCTGTGTCCATCTTTTTCATTTATCACGGCTCCGGTCGTTTTTTTTTTTTCAGACAACGCTTATCATCTACTCAAAGGAGCGTTTGTGTTTGAAAGTTTGTGGAAACGAAAAGGGGGCAGGTGATTTGACAGGTCGAATGGAACGCACGCTAACGCATTCGTGCAGAGGGCAGGCAGCCCCGACCACGTGTGCGACGATAAGTTTTGAAATTTCACACGGCGTTCTGAACTGCCCCAGTTTCTGCGGAATCCTATTTCCGCAATTCTGGCGGCACGCGCGGCCTTCCGAAGGCGAGCAAGTCTATTCCCATCTTCTCGGCAGGCGCCGTCAAGCACTCGCAATCGAAATGCCACGCTTCCTTCACTCTTCTACAAGCTAGACCGCGTGTCTCCAAATCGCTTATGCTGCAAACGGCGTCGAGCTTCTCGGTGGGGTGCGAAATTGCGAACGTGTTGTCGCTCGCGACTGCTGTTAGTACTACGTGATGGCACGACGATAATCGTTCTTCCGTCGAAAGGACACGTTGAGGAGGAGGGGTGCAAACGTTGGCTGCTGTCTTCGCTGTCATCTGGTTTCCGGGAAGGGGCGGAGGCGACTACTGGCAGGCCCATACGCACCCATTTGGGGCGCCCGCTTTTTTTTTCCAAAATGCTTTCTTCCGGTCTTTGTGCTTCCCACCCTCCCATCTACCCTCATATTTCTCAATTCCTTCTTTCTGCTTTTCCCGATTATGTTTCCTCCTCTCCCTTTATTCTCTCGCTCTTCCCAATTTTCCCAGGCTTGTCATGTTCCCGGAGGAAACAACAGAAAGGATTGCGCGTGCGCAGTGCAAGCATCGCCTGCCTCGCGCCATCGGCGATTCCCTAATGAACGCCGAGCTTTTCTCCCGAATCGGGAAGTGGGGATAAAGGGAAGGGGCGTAGCAATCCGTGGCGCCTGCTTGCCATGATGACCCAGTTTTTTTTCCAGAAAAAAAGGGGAGAGAACTTGGATCAGAAGGATTCGTAGTCGCTTATACTTTATTTAAAACTCCTTCTCTTGTTTAAGTTTTTCTCTAAACATAATTCTCGCAATATCCACGTTCTTATTCACCACCCTGTCACAGTGTTATATCCCCCTATCCCACGATACCCTCCCTTGGCGCCTTCGTATCTACTTTACGCGGTTGGTGTTTCTCGCTGCGTTCATTAGCGATGCGCCCAGCGAAGAAGAAAAAAAAAGATGCTGCCGAATGAAAAAAAAAAACGAAACGAACGTTACGTCCGTGCTAACGGCGCTTCTCGAAAGCGTATACGGCACCAGCCTATGGCACCGTGGCCTTCAGTTGGTTGAAGCTAGGGAAGCCGTGTTTTTCGCTTCCACCGTCACGCTTTTTACCTGGGATTGGGATGTGATGAACGCTTGGAGTAAGCCAGATGTATCGATCGCGCATTAGGCGCGTAGAGTCAATCGTGATCTACGTCTTGTCGCCTACTGTATACAGTCTTCTACTTTATGTATTGCGGATGCTAGTGTACTGATCAAATTTTGACGCAAAGTGCACGCGAGAACAGGTGGCGTATGCGAAACACTCGAAATCGCATATTGTTCGCTTTCGTATTATTGTGTTAATCTGTATCGCCTTTCCACGCACGATGACACACTGAACAATAGAGAGTTATAGTATACCGGGTTTCCCGGATACCGGGTTGTACCGTGATACCGGAATCTAAGTGCGCATGCGCACATACGTACGTCACTTCACGTTACTGTGGTAGCGTAGGTGTACGTAGTGTACGTAAGCATGGCGGCGCTCTCGGACGCCCGCTTCGAAGTGATTTTGGCGTAGTTGTTGAAAGATTCACCTTGTCCGCCGCAAACGACTGTTCAAAGTGGCTTCGCTTACCTTCATTTAGCTTCGATGACCGAGTATTACGGATAAGTTGGCGTAGTTTCTGAGATAGCTTCCCATTTCGAACGCGCCTAGGCCTAACTGCAAGACCGATGCATACAAATCGGCAACGTAGATGTTCTCGCGTTTGGTGCATGGTTCATATTTATTTGCTTTTATTATCACTAAAATAAACTTCGAACATTGCTTCGCGCGGTGGCATAGGCAAACATTGTCGTTTTCTTTTCAATTTCACTGTTCAACTTATTAACCATCTAATAGGTGGCGCCACCATCCTAGCAGGGGCACGGTAACCACGTGAACGCTATCCCGCTAAACTATAAGACGCTGCCCACAACGAACGTTTGCTGCACGGTAACGCCATTCCCTTAACCTACGCTATCACGCTAACGCTAAACTATAACTGTCTAATGTTTATGTTTCTACGTTTCTTGCACCTTTTCTAAAACTCAACGGATAGCTTCCAGAACGTGGCATGCACAACGTGTTTTCAACAGATGCGATTGGTTTCGGCGCATTTAGCCTGCTAAAGCGTTGCTTGCAAGGTCTTTTTTAAGTATCCAGTCGTGGCCGCTTGTCGTAACGCTCCTTTGTAGCAAGTCGAGCTTGCGCATACGTCAAGGATAAGTCTTCATCCTCTTGTTCTTCGAATGCCTTGATGATGATCACTTATGATCAGCAGCAAAAAAAAAAAGACTGGTGCCTTTGGCGTAAACGCAAGCAAAGCCACGTATAAAAAGTACAAAAAAAGGAAGCAAGCGTTTAAATAGAGAGATATCGGGAAAAAGTAGAGAAAAAAAGACAGACAAAGAAATCGTTAAAAAGAGGAAGAAAGAAATGACTATGGAGAGAAAAAACATTACAGGAAAAACTGAAAAAGAGAGAAAGAAAGAAAGAAAGAGTGGAGGAAAGTAAAAAACCAAAGAGAAACAAAGATGGCTGCCTAGCTCTCTCAGCGCCTCCGTTACTCTTCTCCAGGTGGTGGTGAAAAACATTTATTTACAAAAGAGAGGTGTAGGACCTCTGTAGAGGCCCCTACAGACTAGGTGGAGTCTCTATTCCGGGACCCCATGGTTAAAGCCGCCGTCTTGGCTCTCTGGACCAAGGCCTGCTGGGCCTGAAGGTCTGAGCAGCCGAGCAGGGCCGCCTCCCAGTCCTCTCGCCTAGGGTTTGGGTTAGGAGTAATGGCTGCGTTAGCTTGGCAGGCCCACACCATGTGGTAGGTGTCTGCCACCTCCCCACAGTGCTGGCACTGTCCTGTGACCGTAGGGTCGAAATGTTTGACTATGGCAGGACATAGCAATGTATTCGTCTGGAGGCGAAGCAAAATGCGCTCCTCTGCTTTCTTCAACCCCCGTGCGGGGGGAGGGTAGCGGCGATGACTTTCCGATAATAATAAAGAATTTCCTTATATCGGAGGAGAGGGTAACCCTCCTCATCGGTCTCCATCGGCATTGACGAAGGTAGCCCGGAAATGAGCGCTCGGGCAGCCGCATCTGCAGCCTCATTTCCCCGCAATCCCTGATGGCCCGGTGTCCATATAATGCGTTTCGGATGAGGGTCCGTGTCTCTTATGGCAGTTGCGCAGTATTGTCTCGGCTAACGGTGATATGTACCCGGCTGTATAATTACGACACGCTCGGCGCGAATCCGTGATAATATACCGGGAATTACTGTGAGAGGCCGCAAGGGCAATGGCGACCTCCTCAGCCTGTGTTACAGAATACGCCCTAAAGGTTAGCCATCCACCTGTGTGCCCTCGTGAATAGCAGCCGCCGTGTACCACCCCTTGGAGGTGGGGCCAGCAACGTCCACGTAGTACACACCTGGCTTCTGTCCAAATTGTCGTTCCAGCGCCCGAGCGCGTGCGTCACGTCGCGCTGTGTGTTCATCTCTGTCCATTTTAGTGGGTAGAGGTCGGACCAGAAGGGCTGTGCGCCACAGTTCTGGCACTTTGACCCGTTCCTGTTGTTTCGAAATCATGTCTTATGTGCAGACGTGCAAGCAGGCGTTGGCCAGAGTTGGTTTGGGCTAGCCGTGTGTACTGGTTTAAAAGATGGGCTTCCTTCAGCTCTTGGTATGAATAATCACACCCAATGCCTTGAGACGGCTGTTGGATGTAGAGATCGGAAGATCAAGAGCCCGCTTTATTGTCTTTTTAATGATTGCCTCGATTCGTTCTTCCTCATGTTTGCGGAGGGAGAGGTAAGGACGGAGTACATGACCCTGCTGGTGACAAAAGCGTGCGCTAGCCGCAACGCATCTGTGCACCGAAGTCCCCCCCTCTTGTTGGAGACCCTGCGGATCATGCGACCCACCTGGTCTCCTATCTTCCTTAATTTCGTCAATGTTGTGTCAATCCGGAGCTGCTGGTGAATGTATAGGCCCAGGACCCTGATCTCCTCCGCTCGTCTGATTGGGCCCGCAGGAAGAGTGATGGAGATATCTGTGTTGTCTTTAGGCATGCCTCTAATGTGAAGGAATTCGGATTTGTTGGGTGCGCATTCGAGTCCGCAACGCGCCGCGTAGGTGTGTACAATTTCGGCAGCCTGTTGCAGACTGGTCTCAATGGCACCTAAGTTCCCTTGAGTTGCCCATACCGTAATGTCATCGGCATAGAGGGCATGATGAATGCCCTCTATGGCCGCCAGCTGACGTGGCAGGTGCATCATTGCGACGTTAAATAGAATGGGGGAGAGAACAGCCCCTTGCGGTGTCCCTCTGGTACCCATTTGATACGGCCCGAATTCGGAGTCTTCAATGCGGAGCAGGGCGGCTCTGTCCGATAAAAAGTCCTTGACGTAATTAAATGTGTTCTGACCACAGTTAGTGAGGCTTAGGTATTCGAGTATGACGCTGTGTTTAACATTGTCAAAGGCCCCCTTCAGATCTAAGGCGAGGATGACCCTGTCGTTATGTTTCATCGCCACCGGTTGGATGACCTCTCGTGTAGTTGCAGGAGTAACATCCTGTGCCGATTTGTGAGGACGGAATCCGAACATGGTAGGGGCGAAAGCCCCTTTCTGTTCAAGATATTCCGAAAGTCTGTCCCGCACCATCGTCTCCATCAACTTGCCAACGCAAGACGTTAGAGAGATGGGGCGAAGGTTTGTCTATGTTTACTGGCTTCCCCGGTTTGGGAATGAATGTGACCAGTGATGTCTTCCACTCTGAAGGGACCGATATCCGACCACTCCAGATGGCGTTGATGTATTCCAAGAGGTGTGCCAGCGCAGGATCGGCCAAATTTGCCAGCGTCTTGACCGTGATTTTATCCTTACCAGGGGCTGTTCCTCTACGCATTTTAGCCATTGCCGCCTTCATATCATGTAGAAGAAAAGGGGCATCTAGGGTCTCGTTTTCTTTCTTCTCCAGGAGGCGCTGGCTTTACACTTCTTTTAGACTTGCTACCCCTATTGCGCGAAGCTGTATCAACTTTTTTTGTGATCCTTAAGAGCCTTTATGAGGAGATAGTGAATTCAGACTTTATATATAGCTTACAATGCTCGCAATTTCATATTCACACGCAGTCAAGGACATGTACGTAATCACATCACTTTCTCTAACTGTAAAGTGGATTCACGTGGGACCTACGGTAGAATAACACGTGGATCATGTTGTAGTTACTTTGTGTCATGCAGCATACGTCATGACAACAGTATACGCAACAGGATATACCAGTATTGCATACATTCGTAAACTACAGTAGAGCCAGAATTGAATACTGCATGAAAGCACTTACAGATCCTTCAAAAATCCATAATAGTGCACACACAAAATAATATTCTTTAAAGGCAAGTCTGTGTCGCAATAAAAAATAAACACATCAATTTCAGTGCCCCATGCCGTGTGTTCAAGTCAGACAAGTCTGATTACATGATGAATCCGTGAATATTTTTCTTTGCTCAAAACTAATATTCCATGTTCCGCCCCGCCGCGGTGGTCTGGTGGCTACTCGGCCGCTGACCCGCAGGTCGCGGGATCGAATCGCGGCTGCGGCGGCTGCATTTTAAATGGGGGGCGGACATGTTGTAGGCGCGTGTGCTCAGATTTGGGTGCACGTTAAAGAACCTCAGGTGGTCTAAATTTCTGGAGCCCTTCACTACGGCGTCTCTCATAATCATATGGTGCTTTTGGGACGTTAAACCCCACATATCAATCATCAATTCATGTTTTGTGCATCATACAGAAGTGGTGTTCCGATGTTCATTGTGTATAGCGCAATTTTACGTCTTCTTTGTATTATGCTGTTTGTTTTCGTTTTCAAGTTTACAACTGCATGCAATCCACGGCATCTGCTGCCCTCTGTAGGCCCCAGGTCCCGTCAAGCTGTTAGCACAGCTTTTTACCAGCTTTTTACACAAGTGCGTTTGAAGTAAAAGGGAATATAATTCTGGAATTCTGGATATGATATCACGTAAATTCTGGTAAATTAAAATGGACGAAAAAATCACTCTCCGTCAGTGCGACTTGAACCCATAGCCTTCGGATGACACCTGCGATGCTGGGTGAGGTTCATTACTGTATATGAACCTCACCCAAGCTTCCTATGGCCTTTTTGTCTGTTTCACTTATTTAATTGTGCAGAGCGAAGAAACAAGCCAATTAAACCTTTCTTTAGCTAAAGATTAGGCTGCTAAACATTCGTTACATATTTCTTTTTTAAGTAATTTGCATCTCAGCAATCGGAGACGAATGAGCGCTGGGGGAAGGTGACTAAGAGATTAAAATACGGAGAGATCGAAAGAATAAGGGAACATAAAAAATGCACGTGATCTTAAACTAGAGACGATGTTTAATGTTAAAGTTTACTGGAAACGACGAATGTTCGCGCGTGTTCATTGACAGCTATATTAATTTAATTAGTGCACATTAAGGAGGCAGCCAAGCTTCATTCTTCAGTGTGGGACGGGAACAATCTATAGAAGTGAGCCACCTGCGCGTGCTCTGGTGCACATTCAGAAGCATCAACCTGTTGCTGGCGTTAGCGACCTGCAAGATGAGATCTTGGGGGAGATGTGCTGCCACCTTACGCGCTTAAGTTGTCTGCTCAAGTTGTCTGCTCGTTTTCGATGAGCGTTTAAGCGCGTGATCGCTAACTCTGCTGTGACTGCAGGGAGTACGTAAAGAACGAAGAGATCGGGCTGTTTAAACTAACTGCGGCCTTCCCTTCTCCCTCATTTCTTTTCCACAGACATTATTTCTGCTTCCGCGCCTCTGCTAAACTGTAGCGCTGGATGAGCGATCAATACACCAGTGAGACGCGAGTCGACGCTGCCGCCCGCAGCGATCCGGGATCGACGTCAAGCGCTGGCGTTGTGGGAAAAGCGTGTGGGGGGTGGCTGCTTGGGAATTCCCGGCACTCCCGCAGCCTCCCTCCTTACGAAGCCGCATCCATTTATTTCCCTTTATCGTCTCGCGTCTACCCCCGCCGTAAACCCTTTCTATCTCTCTCGTTTTTTTTTTTGTTTTTCTGTGTGCACGCTCGTGTGTGCGTATGCGTGGCTTCGTACGTCCGTTCTTGTGTGCTGGCTTGCGTGAGAGGGTGTGTGTATGAGGGTGAGGACGTGCACGTGCGTACGTTTGTGTGGGGCGTACGTCCGTACATGCGTGCGTGTGTGCGTACGTCAGCATATAAAGTACGCGCTTGCGTGTGTTCGTAGTGCTTGCTTTCATCAAGGTGTGTGTGTGTGTGTTTGTGAGCGTGTGTGTGTGTGAGCGTGTGTGTGTGTGTGTGCGTGTGCGTGTGCGTGCGTGTGTGTGTGTGTGTGTGTGTGTGTGTGTGTGTGTGTGTGTGTGTGTGTGTGTGTGTGTGTGTGTGTGCTCTCGTTCTCCCACTTTAGTTTCCATGTCCTCCCCTTTTTTTACTGTTCTTCCTCCCCTACAACGTCCTAATTCCACGATCACATCTGTGTTTGGCCTTGGCAACGAATTCTCGCCCTCTACCGCTCGTCTAAACTCCTTGTCCCCTACTCATTTTTTTATTATCGGTCTCGCTTGAAAAGCACCTTTATTCCCTCTCTCGTGGCACCTTATTTCTGTCGATATCCTATCGGCAAGATAAACGCGAGGCATAAGCTCTCGGATTACTTGTGACGTCCTCCTATCGCCTTTCCTCCTTTTCGAGCTTCATCGCTTCTTCCATAACGCCTTTTTCCTCGGCCTTTATATCGGAAATTGGCGCTACTCTTTTTTTTTATCCATCCTCCTCTATTTCCCAATCAGGGCCTCATTTATCTCTTGTCTTTTCGAAGGCTTTACTCCTTCTGATGTGGGTATCCTTTGTTCTTGCGAGCACCAGCGACCTTGCCCCTGACAAATTGGGATGGTGGCGTCGTTCTGTCGCCCTTTTTGTGCCACTTGGCGCAAGCTTACGTCACGTGTGTACGAAGTGGGCCGCCGCTCACGGTACGCGCCAGCACGCTGCAGCTTTTAGATTACCCAATGGTGTTCTCACTATCAGCGTCACGATTAATGCTAGTCACGATGCGTTCTTTTTGGCACCACTTAGCTAAAGACATGGTCAAGAGTTGTGCAAGAACTTCGGTTGAATCTGTATGGAGACAATATCCAACTGAATCCGAATTGAGAATAATTAAGTTAGCGCCAGTGTTGTCGCATGTAGCCGTGCGTTCGGAATATTTTCTGGCCTCTTGGTCAGCCCTCGTATTTAGTTATCACCAAGGTACTCAATCTTGAATCACTGTTTATAAATTGATGTGTGCACCATTTACTGTCTTTGAAAGCGTATGCATCATCGGCTGTAACACTTCTGTCACGAGCATGAAGGCGTAGCAACTATTTACTATCACATTGATTGATTGATTGATTGATTGATTGATTGATTGATTGATTGATTGATTGATTGTGAAAGTGAACATCTTTGTTGCAAGATTAAACAAGGATCTAGACAAGAATTACTAGTGACTCAAACTCGAACCTATTCAACACGTTTGTTATGGACTATCGGAGAACTTCTGATCGTATAGTGATTAATCGATAATTCTTTTAGAAACAGTTGCAGTCAGCAAGAACATCGGAGCCCAGCGAGTTGCTTGGTTCGATCACAGAAAGCAAAACAAAGGAAAATGCGGGGTCGCATACATCGTATACTGCGAACGTTTAAAATAATATTTGTTAGAATTTAACGTCCCAAAGCCACCATATGATTATGCTAAACGCCATAGTGAATTGCCTCGGAAATGTCGAACACCTGGGGTTCTTTAACGTCCATCCAAATCTAAGCTCACGGGCCTCAAGCATTAGCGCCTCTATTGAAAATGCGGTGTGATTCGATCCCGTGACCTGCGGGTCAGCAGCCGAAGGCTTTGACTACTACACCATCACGGCGGGTTGCAGCAAACATCGAATAATTTTACCAATAAAATTGCCGTTTCCGGTGCTACGTGGCAAACTTTCACGAAACTAGAAACGAAACCGGAGGTGCCCTTCAAGAGCACGTGTTCACTGACACAGCCGTAATGCAAGGTTGAGGTTATTTTGTTTGTTTGTTTTCTCTTCTACTGATGCTCTAGCCTGGGATATACTCCATGATTGCTCCCTTTTGCCAAACACGTGTCTGTCAGCTGAAAAAGGCTTCGAATGTAGCTTTTCCTTTGTTATGCTGCCAGCTTGGACCCACTCAGTCCCAGTCAGCCGCCAGAACTGTCAGCACGTTCGCTACGGTGTTTTGTGCTCCTCTCCTCGTCTTTCCTTGTTATTTTTTTCTCGCACGTTGCAACACATTCCGTGTTTACTTAATGCGAGCTCCCACTTGACGGTCCGAGAACAATGCCAGGAAGCGTAACAAAAAAAACACGTCTGTGTTGTTTCAACGCCATCAGCTGCGCGGCAAGCGTGAACCAGCACTGGGGAATAAACAAAAAAAAACGTTTCGCGATCATTTCGCATGCCCCTGCAGCGCATTTAGGGAGCTGTAAAGAGACAGCTACACGTTCTGATTTGCATACGTCGAACGACATTTCCAACGGCACGCATATTTCCACCGGCACGCAGGCCAGAATCGCCTGAATGGGGAACACAAGTTCTTGTCAGTTTATCGAAAACCGAACTTCAGAACACTCCAATCAGAGCTTGTTGGTTGAACACATCTGAATTAGAGCAAGCGCCATGCAAAGCACAAACACGTATAACTGCGGTGACGTGGTTGAAGATGAGCTTGGTGTGCATTTTCTTTGGTTCCACCTTGTCAGACACCTAACCATTTAAACTTGGGTGAAGTGCGAACCTTCTCATACGCTTCGATTTAGGCGCATGTTATGACGAAAATTCAGCGGGGTTGAAACTAGTTTCGTGTTTTTGTGGCGTTTGCCTGAAGTGTCCGAGGACAAAAGGATGTCGCGGCGCGCACGGAAAGCGGCATCTTATTTGGAAGTGCCCTGATGTAGACAACTTTAGAATTTTTTTGCTAAATATTGTCACCTGGTGTTCTTGCGTACTACAGTTTACTGACACACAACGCCTGGTGGCACCTTTACCAGTTTTTGACGCTCCACGGCTCGAACAAAGGCGCAAAAATGCTTCGAATGTAGCTTTTCCTGTCTGTTGAAATGTCGTACTGTTGAAATGTCGTGTCTGTTGAAATGTCGTACGCAAAAAGAACGTTCTCCGGATGACGCAAGTTCCTCGTCGTCGTTGTTCTCGTGCGCCACTGCTTACTGGCACAGAACATCAGGTGGAATTATATAAACTCACACATAAAAACGCACGCACGAACTTACATAAGGTCCTGTTGTAAGAATTTAGCGCAACCTTGATTTTCGCAAACACCCACACAAACACTTTCACATCCACCCAACTAACACACACGACACGCAGTGCTACTCGGGTAGAAGTGCGGGTGTTTGTCCGAGTGTTTGCGAGAATCAAGGTTGCGCTTAATTCTTACAATATCATGAATAAACAACTAGCCCAACAAAAAGTTTTATGCTTCAAGAAAGGAGGTTTTCAGAAATCGCAATTTTTTTAAACACCCTTGTCTCCAACACCCTCCCTCCGCCTCTTCCTAAACACACGGACAAACACATAGAAAATTTATGGCTATGCTTCTGCCCAGAAAGTTTATATTCTGTGAATATTTATGTCGTTTGACTATTTGCATGGCTATATTAGAGCACTGCACTGTGTTGTTAAATGTATGCCCGCTGGACATTGAATCTTCGTTTAATTCGTGAATAATATTGCAAGGAAAACTACCACAGGATCGAGGAGGAAGAAGTTGGCACACTGCACAGGCAGTGACGTTTTCTCAGATATACTTCTTAGATTAAAAAAAAAAGTTGGATAGGCCTGCGCGGAAAGCACAGCACATTGACAGCGACAGCTGAAAGAATGGCCTTTCTAGAGCCAGTCGCAAACTTTCTTGGGGCTTCTAATACAAGTACGCTTGCAAGGTACTTACTCACTACGCCATTATTCGCCATTCTGTGCGCTGAAGGTAGGTACCGACAAGACATGCGTATTTATTTATCTATTTAGTTCAACATACTGCAGCCCCACAGGGCTATCGCAGGAGTAGGCAAATACATGCATAGAATAGCATAACAAGTGCACTGTACATCAGTGGTTAGTAATATACAATAAATATTCATCCAGTGATAAAGATCGAACGTAACCAGGCAAAGAATTCCACAATTCAATAGAATGAACAAAAAAACTATATTTAAAACGCCATCGTACGATGAGCAAAGGTAGAAATGTTTAACTCATGGTAATTTCGGGTGGTCATTGGTCTAGCGTGTGCTATATATTTGCTGAGTAAAGGAAACCGTGGGGAATTAATTAAGGTATGAAGAAATTTCAAACATTCAACGTGTCGACGGGAAGATAGACTGGTAAGCTGTAAGATAGGAAGATGATAACTTGGTGTAAAATACCTGTCAAAGCGACGATAAATGAAGCGTACAGCTTTCTTCTGAATAGATTCAATTCTGTTGATGTCCGAAATTTTGTGTGGGTTCCACACAACAGATGCATATTCCAATATTGGACGAACCAGTGTTTTATAAGTGAGGAGCCGTATGCTGAGAGGTGCTGAACGTAAAGTGCGTTGTAGGTAGCCTAATTTTTTAAGCGCACGGTTGCACATGAGATCGATGTGTTGAGACCAAGATAAATTCTGAGTGAAAAGGAGACCGAGGTATTTGTATTGTGAAACAATTCCGAGAGGGCAACCATTAAGCGAATACGTAAATGGAGAGGGGGAAGAACGCTTGGAAAACGACATCGATACCGTTTTTCGGAAGTTGATTTGCATTTGCCAAGTGTCACACCATGATTGAAATAAAGCAAATGAAAGGCACTGCGTTCACTTTATTGATGCTGTGGCTGATGATGAGGAAGAATTATGGTGGAAAATCTCGTAGTGGGCTGGAAGCATTCAACTATGCACTCGTGACGCAACCCAGATGGTGTTGTGATCTCATAACAGCTTTCGCTGTAAAATTCACGGCTTGGCACCCGAGTATACAGTGCACACCGTTTCCCAAAACGCCGTTCTTAAGAACATTCCGCGAAGCTTGTCCCCATTTAGGGGCAATTCAGGGGTCGAACGTGGTACTACTGAACATCTAACCTATACTGCTTTGCTGTATATACCCTGGAGTAGATAATAACGTGAGGCTAAACATAGAAGGCACTGAAAGCTTTCAAAATGTTAATATATATTGATGACGATGATGGATTCAACAGTAAAGTTTTTACAAGTGCGTGTAAACCTTCGCTTGAGCTTGCTCCAAGCTTCGGCTTTCTGGCGAACGTCATACAGTGTATCATGCACAGTTTGTGAGCCATTCCCAACAGGAATGTTCCGCGTTGCGTAAGGATCAACTCTGGAGCTGAGTCTGAATGGCTTGTTTCTTTCTTTTTTAACTTTCTTAACATTTTCTATCTCGTCTTTGTTGTTCGTGCGCAATAAGCGTGAGAACTCGCGTAATCAAAAAATTGACCCCGTATCTGCATGTTTCACTGCAAATGTCGTCGAAAGACGATAGTCTTGCGTCTGGAGAGAGTTCTGCGCCATAAAATGTTCTGCGCCAGAAAATCGGTGAATTGTATTCTGGAGGCGCTGCGTTAGAAAGTCTCGATCCGTGCAGCGAAGACGAACGATTGCATCGAGGCACGTTAGACACGAGCGCTATCTGGTTATCTTCGAAAACATAGGAAGGCGTACGCGCCCGTCACGGAGGCGATAAAGTGTACAACGCAAAGCGAATGGCAGGTGCCACCACCGTGTCGGCTTAGCAAAGCGTTAGAAACACTTGCCTTATTGAGCATCGCGTTGCATTGTCAGCGCAGCGTGATAAACGCTACGGTTCTTAGAATAATTACTTACGGGCATTCTCCACACGCATGCGAAGTATTGACGTGTTGTTATGGCGCCTCAGATATTCGTAATAATTGCTTTTCATTTGACAATCGCACAAGTATGAATGCTGAAACTTGAGCAATATTGGTGGGAGCTGCGGGTGGGGTTTGGTCGTTTGGCACACCGTTCGGTGCCGTTTGGGGCATCGTTACGGCGGGCAAACAGACAAATTTACAGAAAGAAAGCCAGAACAAAACTTTTGCGTCGAAGAACCCCGAAGAAGGCTATCGTCTTTTAAATAGAATGGCTCTACGTTGTTCAGCCGTAAAGAAGTGTTCCGTAAAGGGCGCATAGCAACAGCTCAAACCTGCACCGCGTGCGCCCTCGTTTCGTATAGAGATTTTGCCGAGTGTCGCTCCATGCAGCGAGCTAATATTTGCCGCATAGACTCCAAACGCGGCAAAACTTCCGTTCGCGCTTTGTGAACCGTGCACTTAGTTCTGTACTTCGTCTTTGTCTTTGTGCGGAAAAAAGAAACCTAAAAAAAAGAAAGCACAATGTGAGGCACGGCGTCTTGAGAGAGCACACCGATAAGCAAACAGAAAAGGATATTTTTTGAAAACAGGCCGTGATTAAAATTCCGAGTATGAGTTTCCAGAAGACTGTATACAGGCTGTAGTTTACTTTTGTTTTGCAGTATCTTGAGACGATATTTACTTTGATTGCGCAGTTGATTAGATTGCTGTGTCGAGTTTTCTCTCACTATACCTCGCTTGTCTCAATATAGGCGCCCGAAAAATAATATTGCAGATGGGATTTCACCTTTCATTTTTTCCATCGGGCATTCGCGATTCCAACTTACGAGTCGTTGCTCCTATTTTAGACGAGGGCTACGTCAAAGTTTTGGCTCACGAAGCGCCTTCATTGTATATTGTTTTCTTTTTTTGTCCTTCATCTCATTGAAAGCCAAGCTTTTTCAATCCGGCAGCCCCACCGCTGCGTCTGAGCTGCTTTTTTGTGCATAGTAACTGCCGCATCACAGGCGTTGCCTAAAAGACGCACGCTTCTATTTTGTCCCTGCGACAGGCAAGTATACGCACTGGCTTTACTCCAGAAAAACAAAAACAAAAAACTACTCATCCCACGGGTCTCTGACCACGTCCTCCATGCGGCGAGCTGTCATCTCAGCGACACCACACATATTAGGGATTTCCGACAAAGCACGTTTCGCTTATCCCGCCTGCTTGTGTATTCTAGTTGCATTTACATTTTATTCGGCGCCACGTGTGTAGCATAGAGCCACGCTTCCGCTATTCTCGCTAATCTTTAGAGCGTAAGCGTTGTTCCACGAGCACATCTTTGTTTTGTTTTTTTTTTTGTCTTGGCTTATTCAGCCCTTCAGCCCACGTTCAGTACATTGCGGTTGCCCTGAATAACGTCTCGTGTATGACGCAGTGAGTTCGCCCGTTTCAACATAAGCCTGTACGAGCCTGAAGTCATCTCAGATCACTCACGAACTCTGCGTCAATGCAACGTATAGTCTATCTATCTATCTATCTATCTATCTATCTATCTATCTATCTATCTATCTATCTATCTATCTATGTATGTATGTATGTATGTATGTATGTATGTATGTATGTATGTATGTATGTATGTATGTATGTATGTTGTGTGTATGTATGTATGTATGTATGTATGTATGTATGTATGTATGTATGTATGTATGTATGTATGTATGTATGTATGTATACACAAGGATGGATGGACCAATGGATGGATGAATGGAAGGACATTTTCATCTGTCATAGGAAACTGGGCGAGTTGGAACAGTTGGAATATACTGCCTATCTTGATCTGGTGGCCACATTCATACATTTGAACATTGTCTATCAAAAAGCTATATATACTACACATGCTTGAGTCGCGACGTCAATACGCAAGTGTTGGGCAGTGGGTGTTTTTTATTCATAAAATGCATAGACACGTAATTCTAAAATTGATTGATATGTGGTGTTTAACGTTCCAAAACCACCATATATATATATATATATATATATATATATATATATGAGAGACACGTAGTGGAGGGCTCCGGAATTCCTACCAACAGGGGTTGTTTAACGTGCACTCAAATCTGAGCTCACGGGCCTACAACATTTCCGCCTCCATCGGAAATGCAGCCGCCGCAGCCGGGATTCAATCCCGCGACCTGCGGGTCAGCAGCCGAGTACCTTAGCCTCTGGATCACGGCGGCGGGGCACGTCATTCTAAAACGCGAAGTGTTTATTACGCTGCGCTGACAATGCGACGCTATGAACGAAGAAGCGGCCGTTTCCTACGCTTCGCTAAAGAATTCAGTGGAGTAGGAGGAATAAATTTTATTATTCAGAAAGAGAAAAAAGATGGGGGAAATTATGTTTGACGGGGGCTAGGTTGGGGCCCAAGGCGCCGCAGCACTAGCAGACCAGTCCGCCAGCTTGGTTTATATATGCCAATTTTATATCCTTAAGGACATCCCCAGGTTTCCGGTGAGGGAGATTGCTGCAGGAGCTCCTCGGGTGGAGGGTTGTTGGGGCAATCCCATAATACGTGGTATTGCCTTGCCTGTGCTAGGCCGCAGTTATTGGGGCTTTAACTAAAACGACCCGCTAGCGCCACCTCTCTGTGGCTCTGCGTTATAAAAAAAATTTTGTTTCTTCACATTACTTCCAGATGACGCCATATATCACGCAGCGCCTCCAGACAGAAGACTATTGTCTTTCGGCGTCATTTGCATCGCTCGCACGGAGATATGCAGCCAATCTGTTTTTTTTTTTTAAGCGAAAGCTGTTATGAGATCACAAGGGTCGCATGCGCCATAGTTGTTCGCCACCGCTGTCACCGCTGCCTATGTCCGTAGCCACTATCACACGAAATATAAAATCTGAGTAAATAAATAGCACCAAGGACACAGTGGGATTCCAACAAGGGTCTCCTGCGTGCCAGCCTAGTATTCTACCACAGAGCCACCCCGGGGATTGAAACTCCGTTGTAGACTAACTAGCCTCAGGCAGGCTTGATGCCGGCTAAAGAATCGCGTTATAACAGGAGTAATAAAGCGCTTTAAATAGCAAAGGAACAACCAGGCGTGACAATGTGAATTGCGTAATGAGTGGGCCATCGAATCCACCAACTATTTACGAAAGCTTCAGGCATAATGCTTCGTTTTCATCAGCCACAGCATCACAAAACTGCGCGAAATTCCTTACAAGCGGGTAGCTTGTATGACGCTTCTGAAGAATGACGAAAATTCGCATAATTAATGCCTCCCTACTACACAAAAGTTTTAATGGTCTATGGCGGAGCGGGTACCCTGCAAGTGTGCTCGTAGCAGTTACCCAAATATTGTTTAAAAAAGGCTATGAACGACCGTTCTTCCAGCTTTTGCTGTTACTCTGCTGCGTGTTATAATACGACGCAATTTAGATTGGTAAAGAAACAGTAACATCTTTACGCTGTGCTTGTCGTGCTACCCTTCTCTAACCCCCTATCTTCTGTCTCTTTAATTCTCATTTCCCCATTCCTTGCGCTGAACTGTGGAGGTGCTCTCATCGAGAGAGGCAGTAACCAAACTACGCTTATTTCTTCATTTTTCCTCTTTTCAATGTCACTTCGTGCCGCTTCATCGGCAGCTGTGTTTCCACGAATGTTTGTAATTTGGGTTCCCGTGGAGATGTTGAGCTTTATGTCATCTCGGCTTCTTCGTTTCTACAAGTTCTAATTCTGACCATCTGTAGCGCTAGAAAGTGTACCAAAATATAACTAAACGAACGTGTACCGTTTGGTCTCCGCCGAAATGTGGCCGCTGTGGGTGGAATTCGATTCCTCGGCCTTGAAGTCAGCAGTGGGGCTCCATAACCGCTAGACCACCGTGCGGTCTTTTCTTTCTTTTTCTTCCCCTTCCTTTCTTTTTCTCCTTTTTTTTATTTTTCCGTCTCTTTTCTGTTGATTGCTTTCTTTCATTCTCTAATTTCATTACCCGGCCATCTTCTCTCTCTCTTCTTTCCTCCATTCCGTCTTTCTTACTTTCTACCTTACGTTTCTTTCCTTCTTTCCTTCCTTTCTTCTTTTCCTTTACTTTGCATTCCGCACACTGCGGTGATCGCACCGTACTATCGTGACGAGCTTACTGGGCTCTGGCCAGCCCACACGAGAGAACTCTGCGCGGCTTCGCCGTCATTCGAATTCCCGCCTCGGAGGGCCCAGTCCGTAGCCACTCGCTTTCGTCTCCTCAGCCTCTTCGAGGTCGTTCGAAAACTGCTCGGCAAGACGCGTGCCACGAATGTGCTATGGTAGAGCTATCTGACCCGACTTCCTTTGCTGCTCCGGTCGAGGTATAAAGAACACTGACTCGCCGTGAGTCCAGAAGCAACGGCGCGTAGTAGACCCCGTCGGCGGCTGCAGGCCGGATAACGAGCGGAGTGGTGGTCACTTCTCGGGAAACGGTCAGCACGGGAGCGCAAATTCAATGCTTCGGGCGGTACGTGAATTTCGTTTCCGCTGCATTAGCATTTGTGTTTTCCATCTAGTTTGCTCTGTTCTCTTTTTTTCGGCTCGTTTCTTTTTCTTCTTTTCATCTGGTAAGGGGCTCTCCGGCTACGTGTGGGGAGATAGGCGTAAATAGATGTACGCTGAGCTAGCGAAATAAAGAAGGAAAATGATGGTTAGAACACTCGATAGTTTCTTCGCTCCAAAAGGGGAAAATAGCTCGATGTCGTGTAGAGGGGGGGGGAGGAGTAATAGCAACTTAACTGCTAGGGTTTAACATACCAAAACCACGATATGGTTATCAACGATGCCGTAATGGACGCTAAATTTTCCACGCCGGCCGTGGTGCCGTAAAGGCACCGAGAGGTGGCGCGCGTGATCGGCTCTGTTTCAGAGTGCACCCGTGCTTGATGTACGTCATTTCCGAAATTCGTACTGCGGCTAGTGTGCGAAGAGGGCAGTGTGTTGAACGTCTGGTGAACGCAAGCGAAAACGTCGTTTACCTGACCTCATCCACGAATCGATCTCGATGAAACCTCCTTCTGTAGCCTTTCAGTCACGGTTTGTACAAATGTACACGCAAACTTTGGTGGCATGTTTCGCACTGCGCGTTGCATCGAATGGCTTTAAATTTGACATCTACATTCGTGCAGGCCTCCGGCAACTAGCGATCACTCACCTTAATTATGCTGCGTTGCGGAGGATCACTTTGTTGGGTACACTACCATGGTCCACGACAATTCGACGTGTCGCGTTCCAGGACCAACGTCAAGACTTTCTTTTTTTTTTCGCTTGAAACGAATAAAAAAATGGTCTCTATCTGCATGTTACACTACAAATGTCGAAAGACGACAGTCTTGCGTCTGGAGGGAGTGAACGCAACGTTTTTTTTTATGTTCTGCGCAAGGAAATCGGAGAATGGTATTCTGGAGGCGCTGCGTCAGAGTGCCTCGAGCGTGCAGCGAAAGCGAACGAGCGCATCGAGTCACCTCACACGTGAGACATGAGCGCTATCTGGCAGTTCTCCTGGAAAACGAAGCGCGTGGCGTGAGCACCCGTCTTGAAGCCGATACAGTGTAGAACGGAAAGCGACGGGTAGGTGCTAGCGATGCTACAACCGCTCACAGACTTCCAAACTGACGTGTCTCTCGGAGCCATTGACGTTAAATCTAACGGCCGGACTGCGCAGGCTGACCATTCAGGCCACTGTACTTTGTTTCTTTTTTTTTCAGCTGAACTCTCAAATTGCACTTCGAAGTTCCCTGAATATGGTGTTGCGTAAGACATGTGAGGGCCGCCACCTTTTGCTGTTAAGTTAACGTGTTCTTATTTTCGTATAGTACGGGGATGTGTATTAGCAAGGTAATGAAACGTCGAGTACACAAGCGTAAACTTTTGCAGTCGCATGCGTCAACCGTAGCACTGTTCGTATAGTGGCTAAATATGCAAAACGATGCGTCTACAACCCAAATGGCGTCACCAAAACGCAACCGCGAGACAGTCTATAGCTTCTCCGTTCGTCCACCCCATAGGATCTGTTCCTTTTTCTTCCAAACACACACCATTTATACTTCTGTCTCTCATTTCTTTCAGTTTAAACCTGTCTTTCTATGAATTGCGAATGAACGCGAACAGACAAGGGCGTAGAAGCGAACTGACATGACAGAGCGGAATACTTTCGATTTCAGAGTTGAAAGTAGCGCTATGATCATATCAATTCTCTTCTACGTTTTTGTCTGTTTGCGCTTAGTCACCACCTCTAGATGCAAACCAACTACACCACCAACATATTTTAGCTGTCTTTCTAATGGCTCTTGAGAAAATCTATCCGTTTCTACCGACGCTCTCTCGTTTCGCGCGTTCGGTATAGGCAACCTTCACTAGACGTCAGCTTCGCGTTTGACCTTGACCCTTAGACTAACGTAACCTACCGTAACCGTACACGCGAGTTACGAGAACGCCTCTAACTCCTCCCTCGAGGAGCAGAGGGCAAGTAATGTTGGACGTCAAAGGAAGACCCGCGTGCACTGTGAACGAGGCAGCGTTTTTGATCGATATACGCCACGACCGTGTTTGTTCGGCATTTGCGCGTACATGAATATTGTATAAACGACAATTTTCATAACTTTTTTTGCTGCCTCTTAGGACTCCACGAGTAACTCTAGTCTAAGGTCAATTATTTAACGTCGTAGAAAAAGAAATGAAAACCGTTCGTAAATCATTGTTCTTCATGGTTCCTCCTTACACGGTGCTTGGCGAGACTTTCTCGCGGGCGAAAACAATTTATAAGCGCGTGTCCTGCCCTATTTTTCTTTTTTCTTCTTTATATTCCTTCTGACTTTTTCTCTCAAAACGCGCGAAGAGTACCGAGGCGAGAGATTAAAAAAAAACGAAAAGAAATTCAGGCTTTTTTTTCGGGGTAGTTTCGCGTTTCCAACTCGAAATGGATCCCCGGAGAGCGTCGCATCAAGATGGTGATTCTGAAAAAACAAACTGCGAAAGAAAGAGAAAAAGTTGTAAATAAACGTAAAGAAAACAAGCCTCAAAGTAGAGCCGAGAATACATAAGACCTTGCGACCCGCATTTCCCTCTCTCTTTTTCTCTCTATTCGGTACCGTCGTCCTCCTCACTCATTCTTACAGCCTTAGATTTTGAAAGTGGATCGCCTGAGGAGATTGGAGTCCCAAGCCCTGCCGCACTGGAAGCTGTGAGTGTTCGACCGTTCACTGCACACAAGAAAAAAAAAACTTAAGAAAAAAATGCGATGGCGCAACTTATTTCCTTACATCGAGCCGTGCCAGGGATATTATGTTGTTTCTATTCTAAACGTATCCCAGTAACACATTTATTTTCATTCTCTTTGTTTTGGTTCGTTTAGCGTGGTCCGAGTTCTCCGCACTGTCATGTCCTCCACTCCCGCCAGTTCTCTTTTATTTATGATGACTTTCCTGTTCATCTACTTTGTCTTAATCCGTGTAGCCCTGCTCTGTAGTGGCTGTCACTGCTGCGGCCTGACGCAGGTCGTTTGTCTCGAGTAGTTCTGCGGACAGCAGCAACGGGGCGCGCATGCCGTGTTCTTCGCGTCGCATGACGTCATACAGCTGGAGTGCGTCACCATAGTAGATTTTACTACACAGAATGGCGTGGGCGTGACAGTTGGATTCCCCATGCGTCCCACCATAGCTGTGGTCATACAGAGGACGTGCTTTTATTGTTGCTCTATTTGTTGTCTTTACAGCGGGGACAGTTCGTTAGACGACGGGCTCCTGTTTTCTGCACAGCAAAATGCAACCTCCCTTTGGTTTGTTTGTTTGTTTGTTTCTTTTTGTCTTTCTTTGTATCTTCTTGAAATATATATGAAACACGCAGAGACAGAACGGAGGAACTTTGTCGAAGTGAAAAAAAAATTCACGGAGCATCAGGTAATGCCTGGCCACTGCCTTCTCAGCTTGTATGGCCTGGAACTGTACTCCGTTTCAAAGTATTTGATCCGAACGCTCAGCTCAATTGTTTCCCAGGGTAGGATAACAAAGACGACAATGAATTATGAATGCAAAGGAAAAAAGTTAGCGAGGTCGACGAAAACCAGAATTCAGGTTTGTCGCCCTCGTGCTCTATCGATCGATCAGAAGTTATAAGGGAAGCAGGAAAGAACAAGAAGCAAATAGAGGATGAGAGCTCACGTGCCTTCACAATCACATAACACATCTACGCGCACAATCATTATACATGGTCACAGCTCAAGATGACTAAGCGAAGGGCTATATTGTAAATACTCGGCTCATCTCGGTCATCCCTCGAAACACTCATATTCGCACATACCTCAACTCAAGAAACACACACTGATGAGTGAAAGTGTGCACAAATGTGAGAGTGTATCAAGAGATTTCCAAACTGCGCTAAGTACTTACTGTATGACTGGTTGCCAACTAGTCCAACAACAAGTATTATTAAGTGAATGGTTGCAGCAGGTAGTGGCGTGGGCACACGAGCAGCTACGCACGATACAAAGACTGGTGCGTTTCTCACAAACCAAACACATAGGTGTGCGCATCTGCTCTTATTCTCTCGTCGTAACGTGCCAGAAACCTGAACTTTCTTATCATGTATCAACTGTGCCAGAACATAACACTGATATAGCACGAAATAGCAGAGAATAGCCGTTTCCAAAGTGTCTTGCGCAGATTCTGTTATGCGTAAACTCAACAGTGATTTCGTAGCTATCTACAGCAACGGCTTATCTGAGTACACGGGCGTTGCTGTCAGCTTCCAATTCATTTACTAATTCCTCTTGCGTACAGAGTGTCGTTCATTTCTCCACACTCCTCAGCACGCGACTTGCAGGATTAGCGTAAATTCCATCTACGCAGCTATTTTACGAGACACGTGAAATACCGTATTGATTTACCGCGGCAAGCAAATGAGACAAAATAACAACGTAAAGCAGGCCACGTTCGTCGCCATAATCTATTTACTTCGCCAATCCATACCTCAACACCGCGCAAGATGAACGCTTTCAGCGCACGCTTCTGATGTTGCGCCAGCGCCATCTCGCCGGCGATACCGTCCCCAGCCAAAACTCTCGCAACCCTCCTCTCGAGACTGTAGCGTGGCCTGATATAAGCATTGCAAAAGGACTAGAAGCAGCTTCGCCAAAAACGCATCAAAAAGCCAAGAAGAGTCTGGGTATAGTGAGCGAGCACGACACGGGTCCACGGTACGAATAACGCGAAACAAGGGTGAGACGGAGAGGGGCCCGGCAGCACGTCCCCGGGCAAATTGGGCTCCCCAAAGTGGGTTACCGAATATTCTCTGCCGCTCCAGTCACTGTCTCCTATTCCGAGGAAACAAGGAGTCTTACGTGCAGAGGAGGCTCGGCCTAGCGGCAAAGTGGCTGAAGGACACCAAGATAGAAGAATGTACTTACAGAAAAAAAAAGACGCACAGACCACGGACGGACACCATAGCCCTGAAAAAGTCGGGCTGGCGTCCGCGTCATGAACGGAAGGGAATTGGTGGAGACCGCGTATAATTATCGGAGTTTCTCTCGAGAGTGCTAGCATGCGTGAGACTCGGACTCGTCACCAGAGCCCGGCGTGGGTCTCGATGCATAGACTGCAGTCTCTTTTCCATTTTGTTTGTTCGTGTGGCGATGCATGTGGCCTCCGTATGACCGCCTTCTATTGGTGAGCTGGTTTGTCCGCGTATGACTCCGTTTACTCGGCTTATACGTCGGCACCGGTAAGTCCCAACCCCTCACCGGACCTTCGAGAGACGAGACCTTTTCCTTCGCGTAGCGATAACCGCACATCCAGTCCCGGTCACCGCGTATAATCTGGAAGACTCGCCGAGCTGGCGACCACCCGGTGTTCTGGTAGTTAATAACCGAGATAATGAACCCGGAGGGGGTCAAGTTCTTCCTGCTCTACTACTCGCTGCATCTTCGTCTCGCGACAAACTTGCTTCATTCATCTATTCGCCTCTATTACCCATGCCCTCCTCCCTTCGTCCAGAGCAGCCTTCTTCCCAAAGCCTTTCTGGGGAGGACGACACACTATGCTCGATCTCAGCAAGGTCTTTGTCGTTGTTTAATTTTCTTTCTGTTCTTGTGTTAGGTCATCTCGATTTGGAATTATTGCTTTGTTTCCCATCTCGTATATGTCACCTCGAAGTGGTTTTCTGGTCGGAAGTTGCGCACGCGCGCAAGTCACACGCCTGAGCAAGCGCGTTCTCACGGTGTTTCGTCAGCCCGAGTTTCTCAACGCGCTCTTCTCGGAGCTTGTGATCTTCGTCTCTCGTTTAAAAACTACACGAAAGAACGAAGAATGGAAGCGACGAAGGAATTCGGTGGCACGTGTCGCCCGACTTAGCATCGGCACATCGATTATCCGGGCGAAGGAAGGAGCTAAAAAAACGAAACGTTTAGGAAGTATCGTTGAGCATGTCGCGACAACACAAAGCTCTCAAGTACTTTTTTTTTCGTGTTACTTTTTTCCTCGGGAATCTAAGCTAATGCGACATGGGAAAGTAAGAAAGAAAAAAGAAAGAAAGAAAGAATGGAAGAAAGAAAGAAAGAAAGAAAGAAAGAAAGGAAGAAAGAAAGAAAGAAAGAAAGAAAGAAAGGAAGAAAGAAAGAAAGAAAGAAACGGAACGGAACGCACCTCCTGTTAGACTATTAGGATTTTTACATGTTGTTATCAAGCGCACGTGCTGTGTGTTTCTGTACGCTGTGCTATCATTGAAAAAATAAAAAAAATACATGAGCGTTTTAGTAGCTCTTCTTTTTGTCTGTTGGGAGTAAAGGCAAGACGGCAGACGCAAATGGCCGTGTGCTTGGTCTTTCCCAATGTGCACAAGCTGTTTGCCAGAAGAAGAGATGCCGATACGCAGTTCGTGTAAACCTCATCAGTCTACACTAACTGTGTGTACATCTGAACCGGCGGTGTAGCAAAGGGGTTTGTTTGTGGGTTTCCAACCTCCGCCCCCACCCCACTTCGATTTTTTATATTGTGTATATACCTACACGCGCGCCCGCACAAACACACGCAGAAGTGTTCACATAGGGTTCCTCCCCCTCGAAAATATATTTCAGCTACATGGCTAATCTGAACAGTCCGGTACAGATAGATATCGCGCAGCGTGTATTGGCATTTCTTGCGGTTGAAATAATATAGCACCTCGACACTCTCTGAACTAACGCAAAAACGCCTTGCGCATTCTAAAACACCTACATGTATTCACCAACTTACCTACCCAATGGATCGTCGGCGGTGGAGTTATCTTTCTGTATGCTCGCATGAATCCCGGCTGCGGCGGCTGCATCATTTCCGATAGAGGCCCAAATGCTGTAGGCCCGTGTGCTCAGATATGGGTGCACGTTGAAGAACCCCAGGGAGTCGAAATTTCCGAAGCCCTCCACTACGGCGTCTCTCATAATCATATGGTGTTTTTGGGACGTTAAACCCTACATATCAGTCAATCAATGTGTGCTCGCAGGGCTTGGCACACGCGCTTTTGATTGATAGAATTCACGCAGAGCTTCTGGTGTTGGCTTCCAGCTCTCTCTGTCTCCGTGCTGCATTTGCCACTGACTTGAAAAATTGAGGGAAAAAGGACAGTTCTGAAATAGACTGCCGTTACGTCGTTCATTTCGACGGAACACCCTGCTTCGAGTCCGTTCCGCCTATCGAGCGATCGTGCATTCGCTGTGGGGCTGGCTCGCGAGCAGGAAGTTCGCGGGGCGTCCAGTGTTGGGGGGGGGGGGGGGAGCGCTGCGCGTCAAAGCGGGGGATGTCAGTTTGCATAAATCTGCATTCATCGGTGCCGTATATGGTCTGGCGCTGACGCTCGTGCCCGTCTCTCCACAGAAATTCCCGCATTCGTCGTTCTGCATGTACCACGTATGGAGGCCCGGAGAAGCGGGTTGAGGGGGTGACGGAAGGAGAGGGTACTGTCTATATATATAACTTGTTGTCTTGTCCTTGTGTTCTTCCGTTTGTATAAACATGTGACCGAAACTGGCTGCTTAGCGATGTCCCTTTAGCTTCGTAGTTGTGTTTCTCCAATCTTTTAGTATTCATAAACTACTTGCATTCCCTTTACGCATGCGCTCGTGTATACGTGTATACGTCTTTGCATTGCACTCTATAGACCAATTTCCTTATCCCTATCCTCTTTATTCCGGCACGTGCCTCTGGCATCGCTCAAACGGGCGGAAGCAATCGGTCTGAATAGGGGAAACAGCATGCCTATTTCCCCACGCCCTGATGACCAGGGATAACGGGCACGCGGGGCAAAGGGAGTTGGTGGCGGAGTGTCTGGAACAGCCGATTGGGAGTCCGACCGCGCCCAGTTTTCCCGTGTACTTACACATGCACGCTCGGGGGAATGATTGTGGTGTGTGCCGCGTATGTAAGTAAACGCCCACCCTGCGCGCATAAGAATGCTCGCCTTCGAGAAATAGCCTGCCCAGGCTTAAGGACGCCGTCGGAATGCTTCCATCGCGAGCACGTAGTGCTCGTAGAGGGGGAAAGAAGTGTCAATGGTATTTCATAACCCAGTTATGAAGTGCGCACTGCGTTGTAAACATGGTAGAAAAATAAAAAGAGAGTGCGAGGGAAGAGAGGGACAAGACGAAGTGCTTTGCGAACTGGGGGAACTGGCATCTCACGGCAACTTTTCTTTTTAATCGGCTTATTGTTTCGTATTCCTGACCGCAGCTTCCTTTTCTCTGTGTGAGAGGTAGGAATGTAAACATTGTAAACTTCTGTGGTGGATTAAGATCGAACTTCAGCCACATCTTCTTGTGCCGTCCTCCTGTCATGCTATTTTTATCCGTAACACAAATTATTCTTAGGTCTAGCTTCGTTCGGTTATGTTTAGTTACGTATGCTGAGGCGTCGAATCGCCAAGCTGGTGCTGACGTCATCGGGAATGCTTTCACTTCACTGATCTATAATCAATCCAAGATGGTCAGGCTCGTCTTAAATGCAGAATAATTAATAGCTGGGCCGGTTGGTAACTGCTCTGGGAAATAAAACGCAGCGCAACCACAATGCGGAACGAAAGAAAAGAGAAACAATACGCAGAGCTGACTTGATATAGGAAGCGCATGACACATTAGATTACTACAACGTTCACACCCACATGACCACATGCAGAAGATGACCAAATCAGCTCTCATCGTATACTGAATACGATAGTAAAACACGAAAAAAGATGTTTTCCCGTTCCCGAGGAGCACCATCACTGCATCCTGTGCAGGGATGTTTGCATGCCCTAAAGAGCGCCGTAATAAAGCTTCCATTCGCCCTCGCAAGCGAGCGAGTCACGTGATCTTATCGGGAAAGTCAAGTGTGACGTTATTAGTAGAGCGGCTCGTCGCTGATGACTCCGGCAGCAGGGATGCAAGAAAAGTAGTGAGAGCTGCGAAGTGGTGCGGTGTACTTTACCGGCACCCAGTTGACACGGGCGAACCAGTGACACTGAAAAACAAAAAAAACTTTTACTTTGATTTGTTAACCTTATTCTCTACTTTCGTTTTCCAACTTTTACACTTTTGATGTCCTTGACCTTTAATGAAAGAATGGTGTTGCTTGGTTTCTTGAGCTTAATGGCACGCAAACAACTGGCGCTCTCTTACGCCAAGCATAAGGTATAAATTGTGTGAGAAGTGGGGTCACCTCAATGAGCCCTTGTCTGCTAAAGGTAAAAAATAATTGAATGAAAAGCTCATATCTCATCTGAAAGAAGTTAAAGTGGATGGAGTAAACAACATTATATTGAAGTTTAGAGAAGCGCATGGTATAAATAAGTAAATAAATAAATAAAGAAAGAAAGAAAGAAGAAAGAAAGAAAGAAAGAAAGAAAGAAAGAAAGAAATAAATAAAGGCCTTTCATCTCGAACGAAATGGCCAATATTTCTTATGCTTCTCTTCTTACTCTGCTTGTCTCAAGTCGCCTTCTATTCTCTCTATATACATACTGTAACAATACTGATTGCTGGCCTAGTTCGTACTTGCCTAATGACATGCTTTGGCCGCAAATAACACACACACAAAGTAAATGAACACTCAACAACAAGTTGTCGTTTAGTGTTTGTTTACTATGTGTGTGTGTGTGTTATTTGCGGCCAAAGCATGTCTTTATTCTCTCTCTCTCTGTTCCTCTGTTTGTTCTTGAGTTTCATATTTCAAGCCAATTTCCTTACCCTAATTGCGATGCTGTTCTCGTCTTCTTCGAATTATTCGCGAGTGTCAAAAATTTGGTTGCCCTGTCTGTTTTTTTTAATTATGTATCACTCGTTTCGTCTACTGACTTCATCCCGCCTCTGGACTGTTTTCATGTTTATTTATTTATTTTATAGGTACTGCCAGCCTCACACATGAGGCCTTAGGCAGGGTTGGGTAATGTTTGTTTTGTTTTCATCGTGCCTACTACGGTATCCGTAACCTCTCCTGTGAATTCTTCGTCTCTGTTGCCCGAGAAACGTACGGGTCAAGTTTAGTTGGGAGGCCGAGTGCGTTCTCTTAATAGGATGCATAAATGAATGAGATCCGAAAGGCTCGCCAAGGAGTTGTGTAATCCGGTTCATGCATGGTAGTACAGCCCGCTGCGGGCCGCGCTTATTACAGCTTGCCTTTAAAGGTCACTGTATACGCTCGCTTTTTTACTGGCTTCCCAGCAAGCCCCTTGCGAGACGATCGCATGTAGTTGAGTACAGTGTACGAACCATGCCTCGTGCTGGAATTTGGCGAAGTCTAACAGTAGCGGTCTTTAATGGTAACTCGCAGTTGCATCACTTCCCAAATTCTTATATTTTATTTATGTCTAACTTGAAAGCGAGATGGGTTTGCTAAGCAAGCTTTTGGGTACTGCGCCGTGCGTGATCAGAAACAGGATAGATAAGCAGCAATGCTCATATAACTTTGAGTTATGTAACCTTAAGATACCAATCAGCTACGACATCAATCAACTATACTGATTGAAGTCTTCGGCTGGGTGTTTCTCAAACCTGCCATAGATCAGTTACGTTCGGTGGGAACCGCCTCAAGTTCGCCGGGAATTTTTCCGAACAATCTTCAAGAATGATCTGTTTCGTTTTCATAGATTATTTTTTTGTTTTTAATTTTTATTTTTGTTCCGGTGGGAGCGCGAGCAATAGAACGAAGAGAGGATAATGAGGGAGGGGCATGTTAAGTATCAAATGCAATGTCATTGTCATTATGCCGCTTCTGGGTGGAGGGGAGGTCGCGTTCAGTAAGGCCCAATAGTTTCGCATTGCCAGCGTGCGAGACTTCAAACGAAACCATCAAACGTGAAAAGCCGTCAGCACAAAGGAAAACTTCTCGAACCATGCACGCGAACTTACTTATAAATTGGGTCAGTAAAACCTATACAAACGCTACACGCAATATAAAACAGACTGCAATAACAAACTTTAGGCCGCTAAGAAACTATGAAACAAGAAAGATGTTGACCAAAGCATCATACCGCTCAGGGAGGGAAAAAGAAAGAAAAATTGGAGGGAGTTGTGACTAACATGGAGCCAAATGGCATGTTTCTTTTTCTTAACTCAGTATGGCGGTATACTGGAAACACCAGTTCTTCCACGCGTAGTACGAAGAATCGGTGTACCAGCGTCTTAAAAAAGGCATCAGCACCACTTTATCCAGCTCGTCAGCTATAGGTATCCGAAAACAATTTCGTCCCTGCTTCCGTCCGTCCGTCCATCTAGTGAACACTTCAAGTACAACAATGTAAGACTAAACGAGAGGTGGCTACCAATACTACTACTACTACTACTACTACTACTACTACTACTACTACTACTGCTTTTACTACTACTACTACTACTACTACTACTACTACTACTACTACTACGACGACGACGACGACGACGACGACGACGACGACGTACATCACGGACGCATGACCAACGACTTAAGGAGCTTCACCCATAAAAGAATTCTGGAGCGGAAGCTTTCACTATGTCATAGCAGCAGTTGTGAAGCAGATATTTGCCTGGAGTCTACCTCAAAGCATGGCTTTCTAGCGTGATACCAAATCTAAGATAAATGCATTTCGTTCCGCTAACACAAACATACAATAAGAGATCGTTGCTCCTGACAAAAGTAGTACGTATGGATAAATGTAAGTAGCTTGTTCTTTATTAATATTTACCAGAATTTTGAGACTTTCTAATAAGGAAGCCTGTAACACTAAGGCACATGTTGAGCAGTATGTATCCAAAAAAATTATCGTTCATGGTGCAGCGCATGAGCATAACCTTGCTATAGTTGAGGGTATAGCGGGCATATTGGTTTTTGACTGCGTCCTATCATCTTTCAAATTGCGTGTTTTTATGTTTTAATGCGAAGCATTTCTTGGCGGACTTCGGCCACTTTGACTGTATCTGTCTTTCTATCTATCTAGATGCCTACGAGTTTTCGCTCTCCTGGCCGTTCCTACATTGGTATCGATACCAAACCTGGTATGGCATAACATGACTGTAAGGAACATATTTGACTAGTCATAATACGAAAATCATGACATGAATGTCATGATTTACATTGCATGATCCTACAGCTCTTGCGGTGGTTTTGTTAACATGGCATGTTGCAAAACTGGTATGGTATGACATGATTGCTTGGTGAACACAAGCGGTAGACCTTAACATGAAAATCATGACATACGTGTCATGTGACAACATGACTACATGCCACGCTCATGACGCACTCACGGCCGTTTCGCTAGACTCACATATACCAAATTTGCTATTACGGTACGTGAATGGATGACGAAGATATGTGACTGGTGATAACATGATAAACATGAGATGCCTGTCATGTAACAAAATGACTACATGCTACACTCATGATGTGCTCGCGGCCGTTTCGCTAGCTTTACATGTACCAAACTCGGTGTTACGTGACGCGAACGGACGACATAGGTAAAGGACACGTCCAAACTTGATAATCATGATATGCGTGTCATATAAAACATGACTAAATGCTTCGCTCATAGCGCGCTCGCAGCCGTTTTGCTAGTTCAACATATACCGAAGATGATATCACTTGACGTTAATAGACGACGAAGGCAAATGACACGTTCAAACATGATAGTCAGGACACGGAAGTCCTGTACGGCATCATTTACTTCCACCCCGTTACACTGTGCTGATTTTAAAGTGACATATCAACACTTTTCATTCGTGCTTCGCATATTATCGATTCCAACTGTACGTGAGATCTGCCAATTTTTTTAATTGTGTATTAGACACGCGAGCTGACTTGCAAGGTCCAAGATGGGGTCGCTCTGATTGGAACGCACGGGAGCTGCGTCGTCTGGTCCAACATTTCTCTTTAATAGATACGTACAGACTAGTGCATGGGCCGCAATATGCCTGGACTTGGCGGCGTAGCACATCGTCTAGTCGGTGAAGTGAAGTGAAATGAACTTTATTTGGTCCTGGAGAACTGGACAGACGCCCCCCTAAAAGGTTTCCGCCGCAGTTGCTGGCCGCGTCCATGCCGGTACTGGAAGACCGTGGCCCTCCGCCCGTTCGCAGGCCTCCTGGACTGCCGAGTATTGGACTGAGAGTTCGGGGCTTTTAAGAACCCTCTCCCAGTCTTCTTCTGTGCTGAACTTTGCGCCATGTAACGCCGGGCACTGCTAGAGCATGTGAGCGAGTGTTCAGTTATGTGCCTCACAACTAGGGCATCCTGGAGTTATGCCATTAGTAAAGTGGCTGAATGTGCTATGAGATGGGAATGAACCTGCCTGTAGCATCCGAAGAACCGACGACTGTGGCCGAGTGAGCTTGAAATGCGGAAGCGGGTACCTCCGCCTAGACAACTGCTAATGGGACGTCACTTCGTTAAAGGTGCCAAGTGGATCTTTAAACTTATCCGCGAACCCATCTCTGTACCCGCCCGGACCGCCGCAGCACGTGATTTCTCGCGCACGGTTATGGGCAAGTTCGTTGGCGTTAGGAAGAGTCGGGTGCACCTCTGAGCCCATGTGGGCCGGAAACCAGGTGATTGTGTGGTGGCCTACTACACCCCTGGAATTCAGAATAGCGGCAGCCTTCCTAGAGATTACCCCCGAGGCAAATGCCCGGGCGGCAGCCCTGGAGTAAGTAAATATCTCTGGACGCGAAGGGTCCGTCATCGCCAAGGCTATCGCTACCTGCTCTGCTACGGAGGCAGACGCTTTCCTCACGGAAGCTGTGTTGAGTACGCGACCGCGATGATCAATGACCACAGCTGCAAAACGATCGGAGCGGCCGTACTGTGCCGCATCGACGAAAGCTACACCACCCGTGGACTTAGCCACAAAATCAAGGAGAGACTTGGCCCGTGCCTTTCGCCGGCCAACATTGTACTGTAAATGAGCGTTACGCAGGAAGGGCGCCACCTCGTACGTGCCCTTCATTAATTGTGATAAGAAGATCTTCTATTTCTCCCCTGCCGTATGATGATATCCCAGCAACTGTAGGAGACGCTGCCCAGCTTTCGTGGAGGAGAGGCGCGCGACCTGAGCTAGTGTTTGTGCCTCGGTCACCTCCGTGAGGGTGTTGTGCATGCCCAGACTCATGAGCCGGTCCGTGCTGGTGCTCATAGGTAGGTCTAGTACCCTTTTGATGTTTTTACGCAATAAAGTGTCGAGTTTATCCTCCTCGCATTTAGACCAATTTAGCGAGGATACCACGTAATTAATGTGGCTCATCAGGAATGAATGGAAGAGCCGAAGGAGATTGCTCTCCCTCAGCCCTCGCCTGCGGCTCGAAACCCTCAATATTAGTCTGAGCATGTTCTCTATTTTGGAGGTGATGCGAGCCAAAACCTGCGAATGTCTGCCGTTAGATTCAAGCAGGAAGCCTAGCACCAGAACACAATTGACTCTTGGAATCGACTGCCCATCCTGTGTGGTTATAGTAATCTGCACCTGATCAAGCAGTGACTCGTTCCTTCTTCCGGGTCGAACTGGTCGATATAGAAGCAACTCCGATTTAGAGGTCGATAGCTGGAGCTCTGTACCCTGAAGAAAACGTTCTGTGATTGACAAAGTAGATTGGAGCGCCTGCTCCACTTCAGCATGCGAACCGCCCATGCACCAGACTGTAATGTCGTCGGCTTATAAGGCATGGTTGGTATTGGCTACAGTGGAGAGGCACTCCGAGATGCCTTTCATGGCTATGTTAAACAAAAGGGGTGAAATCACCACTCCCTGTGGCGTGCCCTTCGCACCCAGGGTGAAGGCCTCCGATTTCAATTCGCCAATCTTTATGGTGGTTTTGCGGTCCCTGAGGAAGGCGCGAACATAGGCGTGGAACTTGGGACCTTATCCCATGCGCTCTATCTGCTCCAGTATGAACTGATGTGAAATCGTATCGTAGGCCTTGGCGAGATCAAGGGCCAATGTTCCTCGAATATCTCGGGTGTGTCGATCGATAATTTGCCTCTTAATCAGCAGCATCACATTCTGGGTGAAGAGACCCGACCGGAAACCTACCATGTTGTACGGAAACAGCTCTTTATCCTCAATATACCGAGATACTCTGTTGTGTACCGCATGCTCCATCACCTTCCCACCTTCCCTACGCAAGATGTGAGGGAAATGGGACGGAGGTTCTCCATGGCGAGTACCTTGCGCGGCTTGGGAATGAGTATTACCGAGGCGGTACGCCAGGTCTCAGGTACGCGACCTTCTGGCCAGAGGATATTGACCTCCTCGGTTAACTTAGCGACTGACTTTCCGCCGAGATTGCGCAGCAACCTGTTCGTAACGCTGTCTGGAGCAGGGGCTGAGCGGCTATTAAGCGCATGAAGCACCTCTTCGATCCCGAGGTTCGTAAAGGGAAAGTCGATTTCCTCGAGCGGCCTTCCCTGGTAGACTGGGTAAACCCAGTCCCCGGAGGGGCCAATTGGAAGGTATCGCTCTGCCAAATCCTTGAGTAAAGTGGTGTCAGTGACTCCACTGCTCCGCTGTGCTTGAATCTGGTTACTTTTGGAGTTTGTCTGATCGAGTAGTACCTTCAACAGGTTCCATTTACCTCCGGTGCGCATCTGCCCATCTACTTTTGAGCAAACTTCGTTCCATTGCTGCCTAGAAAGCTCCTGACAATATTCTTCAATATCTTTATTGGGGAGAGCTATGCGTTTGCGGAGCCTCCTATTTAACTTTTGTGTGCGCCATCTCTCAACCAGCAATTGTTTTGCCTCCAATAAATGCACAAGACGTGATTCCATCGTATCTACCTGTAAGTTGGTTTGGACAGTCTTGGTGGCGAGGAGCTCATCCTCCGCGAGTCGAGAAAAGAGTTCCTCTAACGTGGCATATTCGGTCTCATCAGCTTTCCGGCGCCTCCTGAACTCGTCCCAATCCGTCACCCTGTACTCTTTAGGTGCAGCCGCCCGGGTTTCCTGCGTGACTGCGACGATGAAGTGATCACTACCCAGGCTTTCCTGCAAGTTAACCCACTGAACTTTTCCCGCATTTCCGATGAATGCCAGATCCGGAGTGGTGTCTCTTGAAACGGAATTGCCCAACCGGGTTGGGAACTGAGGGTCCATGACCAGCTCCAAGGAACAGTCCGTCATAGCTTTAACAAGGTTTTCCCTTTAACAGTGGCCTTTGGATAACCCCAGGCTGGGTGAGGTGCGTTAAAGTCACCGATAGCTACGAGCGGTGACTTTCCGGCAAGGGTAGCCGCCTTTGCGACCACCGAGGAGAACGCCTGCTTGTGATTTAGAGGGCTGCTGCAAACATTCAGTGCGAATATGCTGCACTTAGGCCAATTATTCGGAATAATTTCAACCAGCTGAGCTTACAAAGTAGAGTTGCCGAGCGCAAGCGTGTGCTCTAAAAACGCACATTTGTTCGAAACCAAGACAGCCAGACCACGTTGACCCTCCCCCCTAAACGATATAGATCGATAGCCGGGCAAGGCAAGCGCCGCGTCAATGGTTTCTTGTAAAGCAATCACATGCGGCTGAACTGCCAATGAAGCAATGTACTGCTGGAGGGAGGGCTTACGCTTCCTGAACCCCGCGCAGTTCCACTGCCAAATGACGAACTCAGTCGCGTTGCGAGCCATGGCTGCTGCTGCTGGTTTGCCGACTTCACGGCTCGTCCATATCGACGGGAGCCTGATCCATTGGCGTACCTGGGCGCGCAGAGGGAACAAGTGAAACAGGCGTCACCGGGACAAAAGATTTCCCGCCTGGAGCGAGTCTGCTTTCGATCATGGCAACTTTACATGCTACGAGGTCAAAGCATTCCGCCTACCGTGCTACCGCCTTTTGTAAATCTTTGATTGCTCCCAAGACGTCCAAGTCGGAAGCCACCACTGCCTCCCCTTCCACACCTATCTTTCTCTTAGCCGGCCGCGGCTCTACTGACGAAGACCACACCGGGGCCTGTGCTGTATTTTAAGGGCTTCAAACTCGACCCTCATCTGCTGAAGCTGCGCTGTTGAGCTAGCATTTTCTTGAAGTAAGAATGCAATCCTAGGATCTTCTTATTGCTCTGGCAGTGCCGCGTGCGTTACCCGTTCTGGCTGCTTCGCCGGGCTTGGCTTGGCACGATCCGCCCAGGTCTTGGGAGCTTCTTGGAAGCGTAACTTAGAGTGGGAGCGTCCCTTGGAGCGGGAGCGCCCCTTGGAGTGGGCGCGCCTCTTGGAGCGAGAGCGTCCTCTTGAGCGGCTGCGACTCTTCTTAACAGCTGGCGAGGAATAGCGCATCTTCGAGATTGGTGCCACGCTCGAATCCCATGACGGCAGACCCTCTTGGGGCTGCCTGCGTTCCTCGGCGGCCTTTCAACGCCGTCTTCGTCGCCTTACCAAGTAGGGGACTTGGAATCGATGCTGGCAGGACTTGTCGGCCATTAGATGTGGCCCCCCGCACAAGGCACATGTCGACTGACATTGGTGATCGTTCGCGGGATCGTTGATAGCACACCCGCGGCACACTTTCTTCGTCGGTGTCCGGCAGACATCGGCACGATGGCCGAGAGCTCCACATCCATAACAAACGTCAGTCTGTCTCCTGTACAAAGTACACCGTAGCATGCTCGAACCACACATAACATAGTTGGGTACCTTGAGATCATCTGAAGAGAACGACGACGGTAGTCGTTTCCTTGATGCAATGCACCTGCATGGCTTTAGGGTTGCGCTGGTTGACGATCATCGCCGCCAACTGGCGCTCATCGATGTCCACGTCGACGCCTCGGATGACACCTTTGCAGGTATCGTCAGAAGCGGCCGTGTAGGCCGAAACGTGATACTCAGTCGAGCCAAGGCGGATGAGTCGCAGCGCCGCGTAGGCGCCCGCATTGCGGGACGCTGGCGTAGAGACCACAACGATAGTCTGGGTTATGTTCGGGCAGACGATATCATCCAGTGTTTCTTCCGGGGACAGTTTTGCTGCCGTCTCCAGGGATTGGGCTAGACGAATCAGGCTAGTCTAGTCGGTTAGATCGTTTCTATATGCCGAGTGCGCTAGCTTACGTATCGCACTCCAATGTAGTAACATTACCATCACACCTTTTTTATATATCGGACCACCTACCAGTGACGCTTGAGGCTTACTTTCCCTTTTCATCGTCAGTGAGACCTCGGCGTCTGTACATCCGCATTCTGCACGACGCGCGTTCACGCTCCAGTTTATCTAGAATCTTGCGCGCCTCTCTTCTAGGATCCGGTCCGGAAGCGTGGGACACGCTCAAGACACAGTGGCGTTTACACTGCCCAGTAGCAGGGCGTGCCCTTAGACGCCGCATGTCCGAAGAACTAGCGGACACTGCCACAAAATCACGTATTGCTTTTCGGTTTGATTGGCTAACTCCCTTGATGCGCGCATGGCAGCGAGAGTTACGGGATCGTTTTCAAGGCCTTATTGCATCGTCGTCATTGACGGCGGCTGCTTGGCGTTGCAGACGTAGTCCATGTGTTCACCTTGAGGTTCTGCGCTCTGTGGAAAGCTCGCTTCTCAACCCGTCGAGTCCACTAGGAACTCAGGTCAGCAGATCTTTACCAACTGCGTTGCCGCTGGCACGTGATGAATCAGGTTTCCCAGCCCACTTTGCCAACATGGCTCGTACGACAATGTCATCACATCGTGGTACCACCGAGACAGCCACAATGTTAAGTAGCCTCCCTCCAATTTCATCAGAAGTAGCTGAACAAGTTTGCTCAAGTCCGTCAGCTGACGTAGTGAAAGAGGCACTGTCTCCCTTGAAGCGTGGCTCGGTCCCCGGGCTGGACGAGTTGCCTGTTCAGTTTCATTTAACGCTTTGGGACGACGTTGGTGCTCTTTTCACCTGTGTTATTCGTCGCTGCTTTGAAAACTTTGATTTCCCTGATAGCTTTCGCGATGATCGAATTGTGTTAATACCTAAACATGACCCATCGTCGGTTCGCCCAGAGGAGTGGAGGCCAATAACGCTCTTCAACGTTGATTATAAAACTTTCGCAGCAGTTATCACTCGGCGTTTGAGAAGCCTAATGCCTTCCTTAATAGGCCATCATCAGGCGTGCCCTATTTCTGGAAGAGAAATCCACAGTCTTTCCTTTGTTATGCGTGATATAATTGCTTAAACGTTAGGAAAATCAGCTTGGGGACTTTTGGTTTCACTTGATCAAGAAAATGCATTCGATCGCCTCGAAATATCTTAATATTTAGCGTAATGGCAGCATTTGGCTTCTCCCAAAACTTCATTGAGCTTCTTAGAAACGCATACCGAAATATGCGCAGCAGGTTGTTTCTTGATGGTTTCGAGAGTGCGTCATTTCCTCTTACCCGTGGTGTTCGTCAGGGTTGTCCTTTATTCCCTGCACTTTTTGTACTCAGCCTCGAACCATTCCTTCGCTCGCTAATTGCTGATCCATAATTTCGAGGCCTTCCTCTTCCAGGTAGTGGTACCGTGACGGTGACAGCGATTGCTGAAGCCATCACGTTGTATTTGAAGAATGAGGACAGTTTATCCTGTAGCATACGACTTTTTGCTGTGTAGGGCACAATTTCAGGTGCTGCGTTAAATTTTATTAAAATGACAATATTTATTCATTGGTTCACTAAGTCCTTTTTTCGGTCTTCAAAAAGTGACTCCATTCGCATTCTGGGGCTTGATTATACTTGCTACGGCGTATCAGCCACCTTGTGGGTTACAGTAGCCGAAACTGTAAAACTACACGTCCGGGAAGCACAAGAGTATGATTTACCGATGCTCGAAAGAAGGTATTTAGCACAGACGGTGCTTTGCGGCCGTGCGTGTTACATATCGTACAGCCCCAATTACGAATCACTAGGTCATGCAATCCCTCACCGGCTCATTTTACTGGTCAGGTGGTACAGAGCTTGTTTGCCGAGCAGCACTTGGGCAACCGAGAAACTGCGGTGGATTCGCATTCCCGTCCATATCTGTTCACTGCCGGCTGCACTGCCGGCTGCTTGCTCTACGATTCTTACTTTGGTTAATTGTTGAACGGTGATCATTTTTCTGCGCGTGATCTTGCCTGCTATTTCTTAGGCACCAAGATACGCTATTTACTACCAGCTGCACGGCTTAGTTCTGCACCGCAAACACTTAACGTGCCTGCATTTTACTCAACGGCAGTAGCACTTCGTAGACACGCGCAGCAGGTTTGTCTTGATGTGTACATTCTCGAAAGCCGCATTGTAGATACAATGGCAGCTCATCTGGTTCCTCTGGTTCCTCCTACCCGCCTAGCACGATCGAGACATGTCTAGTGAAGCGCGATAACGGCATCGTTTTTGCCTGGTCACCTCCGTGACTTCATGTGTGGTCTTGAATGGAGATACTCCCAACGCAGGACACACTGGGGTAGCGGGACGTGGTCCCATCTTCCGCTTCTCCTAACTGCCCGTTACAGGAGTCTAACTAGCATATGCTGCAGCAGTGTGTCATTGCAAAGGTGTTTCGGAAGACCGTTAGCACTGGTTTCCGTGGCCTAGGTGTTAATCACTTTGTCACATCTGGTCGCTGCTCGCCTAGTCGCTTTGCACGCCTTTTAATTGCGGCGGGAGCGTTTTGTTTTTGGCGTAATGTGTGCGAGGCTGTTGCAGCAAGTAATTGTCGTCGCGCTCTCTTTCCGATTCTGGAACGCATATACTCTGAACTTCTATCGCTTCTGTCGGTGGAAATATTCTTTCTTGGGAAGGAAGAATTTCTACGACAATGGCCGTGCCGCTTTCTGTCCGTAGTTGACAGACGTGTTCTATTAGTCTTCCACCTGGCCTGATTTATATAGCCAGATCACCTGTCATTGTCTGATTAGTGCGTGTAATCTGTATGTGTTTGCTATGTCTATGTGCTTGTGTGTGCCCCGTATTGGGGTAAGTTCTTGTACATATGCACTTCAGTCTAATGCTCTAAATTATTTAAATCGCACAAATCTTGATGCCAGTTGTATATACTTGCTAACATCTTCACCAAGTCTTGTAAATTCTGTACGTATATTATAATGTGCATTGTCCATATTCTGATGAGTGTATATATGTAGCGTATGTAGTCAATATTAACATGGGTTAGGGACACCCTACTGACTTGGACACGTTTGTTTATATGTGTCATGTGTGTTGCTCTTTGTCATTGTTCTTGTGCGTGTTGTATAAACGCTCGTCCCATAGGTTTCTTGCGTCCCGCGATTAAATAAACTTTTTCTAAACGCATGAAACGTGAAGCCCACAGGATAGCTTTTAGGCGCGAAGCTCCTTAAGCCGTGGGTCGTGCGTGCGTGATGTATGTAGTAGTCGTGTGTATGTAGCCACCACCACGGCCGCACTAGAGAAGTGGCACGCGCGCGCCCTTTTGAACTGAGGAGGAAACCCGCGCACGTTCATCATAAATAAAAATATAGTTGTCTCTGATCAAATAACCTACAGAGACGAGGATTGCTGACTTAATCTCCAATAAAATTTGTCTTGAATTTGATGCTTACTAAAAAAATTATTATCAGAAGGACGCATTCTCAGCACTATCTGGTTGCCACGTTTAACATGCTGGGCGTGACCACTGGTTTTAGCAAGGTTTAGCGAGTGTTGGTCAGTTCCATGAGCTAGAGGCGGTGAAAGGTGGGAAGTAGACACGAAGCGCAGGCCGTAAGAAAGTGCGCGTGTGCCGCTCTTCTAGTCCGGCCGTGCCACCTCTCGTTTAGTTCTTGGAAAGTCTGCTGGATGGCGCTACTTCTATGGGATAAATATATGATGAAAAGATGCGATATGGCGGTACTTGGAGTGTTCACTAGATGGACGGATGGATGGACGCACTGAGGCATTAACGTATGGACGGACGGTCGCACAGATGGACGCACGGACAGACGGAAGCAAGAACGAACGAATGGACGAGTGCGCTGACGGATGCTTCGCCCCACTCATTATCATGCACTCCATGGATATGCTGTGATTTTTTTGCTCTCCCGTAGTAACTTACGAAGTGCTCTAAATTGTTAACAGTTTTTCTAAACAAAAACGACATACGAATCGGGGACGGCTTCATGGTGTCCCATGGTAGAGTACTACACACTCTAAACCGCTTAACACTTTTTGTAAACACAATGCGGTGACCATGTGCGTCGTTTTGACTAGTCAAAGTCGCGTTAAGCCACAATTTTTGTCGACATGGCCTCATCAAGTGTCAGGAAAACGGAATGGCTTTCAGCTCTCACGTGGTAGAGCGCGAAGTACTCTAAATCGTTAACCACTTTTTCTGAACACACAACGTCTTATTGAGCCGGAAGTAAGATGGAGCCGGGAGTGTTCACTTCCCAAACATATTTTATATCGCAGAAGGTTTTCTGTTTTTATAACCTCCTAGAGTCATCATCAGCATCATCATCATCATCAGCCTGACTGCGTCCACTGCAGGACAAAGGCCTCTCTCATGTTCCGCCAGATAACCCGGTCCTGTGCTTGCTGCTGCCAATTTATACCCGCAAACTTCTCAATCTCATCTGCCCACCTAACCTTCTGTCTCCCCCTAACCCGCTTTCCTTCTCTGGGAATCCAGTTAGTTACCCTTAACGACCAGCGGTTATCCTGTCTACGCACTACATGCCCAGCCCATGTCCATTTCTTCTTCTTGATTTCAGCTATGATATCCTTAACCCCCGTTTGTTCCCTAATCCACTCTGCTCTCTTCTTGTCTCTTAAGTTTACACCTACCATTTTTCTTTCCATTGCTCGCTGCGTCGTCCTCAATTTAAGCTGAACCCTCTTTGTAAGTCTCCAGGTTTCTGCTCCGTAGCTAAGTACCGGCAAGATACAGCTGTTATATACCTTTCTCTTGAGGGATAGTGGCAATTTTCCTGTCATAATTTTAGAGTGCTTGCCAAATGTGCTCCACCCCATTCTTATTCTTCTAGTTACTTCAATCTCGTGGTTCGGCTCCGCGGTTATGACCTGCCCTAAGTAGACATAGTCTTTCACAACTTGAAGTGCACTATTACTTATCTCGAAGCGCTACTCTTTTCCGAGGTTGTTGTACATTACTTTCGTTTTCTGCAGATTCATTTTAAGACCCACCTTTCTGCTTTTCTTGTCTAACTCCGTAATCATGAGTTGCAATTCGTCCCCTGAGTTACTCAGCAATGCAATGTCATCGGCGAAGCGCAGGTTACTAAGGTACTCTCCATTAATTCTTATCCCTAGCTGTTCCCATCCTAGGCTTCTGAAAACCTCCTGTAAGCACACGGTGAATAGCATTGGGGAGATTGTGTCCCCCTGCCTTTCACCCTTCTTGATTGGTATTCTGTTGCTTTCTTTATGAAGCACCATGGTAGCAGTTGATCCCCTGTAGATTTCTTCCAGGATGTTTATATATACTTCATCGACGCCCTGATTCTGCAGTGCCTGTATGACGGCTGATATTTCTACTGAATCAAACGCCTTCTCGTAATCTATGAAGGCTATGTATTACCGAAATACCATGCATACGAACACAAAAACCTCGTGTTCAGTTTTATGACGTGAGTTTGCGTGCAGGGATCGCCCATATATACCTAGCACATGGAAGTTTATCCAGACGCTATGAATAGCCGCTCTTTTATTTATACATTTCTTTGTTTATTTATTCATTTATTTATCTCTTTATTTACCTATTTATTTATTTATTCTCCAATCTGAGTGCCATTTGTGCGTTTCTTAGACATATAAATATGTCGGTATATTAGGTGAACTGTCAGATGAAGTGTAAATAATGATCGGGTAAATAGGCTAAACATGAGTGTGACTTCTCCCTGCAGTTGACGTAGTATGGCAGATGATGATTGGGATGATAGTGAAATTGCTAACTCCGACAACAACTTTTAAAAAACTTTTACTTGTGACAATCTGCATACGATCAACCTTTATACATTCTTTTGACCACTGAGTCGGAGTTTCGTTAGCTGCAACAACAACGAGGACGTCAGCATAACGTTTGCACATAATGTGACGTACTGCAGTTTAACGACAAATTCCTCGTCTCTTCGAGAGCTTGAATTTTCGCTTTCAAGGATTACGCATACGACCTTTCGTTAAAAAAAGAAAGAAATAAAGAAAGACAGAAAGAAAGAAAGAAAGAAAGAAAGAAAGAAAGAAAGAAAGAAAGAAAGAAAGAAAGAAAGAAAGAAAGAAAGAAAGAAAGAAAGAAAGGCAGGCAGGCATCCGATTTACTAATATTGTTTAGGTACGCGAGCTACCATCAATTTGGGGCCGCCTAGCGATAAACATTGGTCGTGTCCTTAAGTACTTGCTAACCAGAAGTGTGTCGGGCAAGAACGTGTGATATCAATCTAAATGGACTATCATATCTTTTGTCCAGCATATACGTACGATACTTGTGCTTCTCTTCTCAAGGAAAACTAACGCTGCCGCGGTTGGTTGACAAGATGACAGAGACCCAGTTTGGCCTGTCTCTCTCCACCACTCATCATAAAACAAGGAAGTCTATATCATCCATACGCGTACCTCACCGGCCTTCAACCATAGATAGCTACACTTTCTGCCCCCCCCCTAAAAAAAAGAAACCAAGAATAAAGACCGACCACACGACTGCGGTAGGTCGTCCCTGCGAGACGCCGCGATGCACTCCTCCGCATTTGCATCGGAGGCCTTGAAGGATTGGTGCTTTTATGCCGGAAACACAAGTAGGCGCCACCACTCTATTCGCGGTCGAGGCCCATGAAACTGTACCTACCCCTAGTACGTGGAAGGGGACGCCCGTCCTGGTCGGCTGGGCTGGCACTGGAATTCAATAATGATGGATGTCGAAGTCAAGGGCACATCTCACGTTCCCCCTTTCCCCAATAACCCCTTTCGGTGTTTGTTTCGTGGTGCTTCAGCGCTGCGGCACGTTTGATGCTTGCCCCTAGCTTTTGTGTCGATTTCCGGGTCTCCTGTGTTCTGTTTTAGTATTCATTGGTTCCCTTCTAACTGTTGCTGCCTTTAGATGCGGAAGAAACTTATTTCGCTCTCTAGTGGTGGGCAATTTGTTTTGCGTGTATGCAGCGCTCTTTTGACGCGACTGAGTCCTGAGAAAAAGAAATACGAGGAGGCAGTTTTCGGAAACGTTCGTTCGATACAGCGTACTCCAGCTGAATTGATGCCCTCGTTATGTTTCGGACTAGGGCCATGGAGAGCTCCAGCAGAGATGGGATGGGCAAGTTTTGCTAGCTTTGTATATATGGCAACGTTCCAGACATATATTTTGTATGCAGATTGTGTGTCTACATGTCTCAACTTCGTGATATTTAATAAAAGGGCACATGGTGGCTAGTAAACTTATCGGAGTTTGCAAGAAAGAGATTGAACCTATCTATCTATCTATCTATCTATCTATCTATCTATCTATCTATCTATCTATCTATCTATCTATCTATCTATCTATCCATCTATCTATCTATCTATCTATCTATCTATCTATCTGTCTGTCTATCTATCTATCTATCTATCTATCTATCTATCTATCTCGTCCTTGCGGCGATACTTTTGCATCATTTTGGGTGCAACAACATATATTGACCAGAGCGCTCATATTCAAAAGAGTCAATTAGTCATTCAGCGGCGGCACTTCTCGCAGTTTCTTCTTTTCTTATCTTTATCGTTTAAATGAACAGGTAACCGCTACGAGCACGCATTGAAATAACTCTACTAACAGAAAGGCTGTCTATTGTATTGTCGAAAGGTATACTTTTGGCACCTCACGCGGCTAAACAAAGAGAGGGGGGAAAGATGGCTCACTTGATGGTGATCACATGACCTTTTACTAATGTGCGCTATTAATTGTCTTTATATTATCGTTGACATCCAGCACACTTTTCATTATAATCTTTTCTAACTTGAAACGTGCAGACTTGCCTTCGTTTGTACAGAGCAGAATAGTGGTGCCACTTCCACTCGACGTATGACGCAATGCTTATGAATGGTATACTACGAACAGCGTTAGGCGAGGGCCTATCGGCGCCTTCCAACGAGCTCGAAAAGCACAAAGAGCACTTCGAGGACGTCGCGATTAACTTCGGCAATACGTTGCCAGATCTCTTACGAAAGACATGAGAGCCATACTCTAGAGGCGGTAAAGACCGAACGACATGAGCAGCGCTTGCTAGACTCCTTCTATCGGCTCTCCTTTATGTATTCTAAGACGGTCGAAAATTCCATTATGAAGGCGGTTAGCCACACTTTCTGTCATTCCTGTGAAATCAGAACCTCTAGAGCAATGAACAGCTGAGGTCCGTTACGACGCCTATTCAAATCTGTCAGCGGTAATCGATGCGTTATATCGTCTAATTTAGCACCTTGAATATGTTTATCGTGCACCCAGCACTTTCTAGTAGTTAGTGCAGCCACCTAACTTTCAGAATCAATTGAAATTTGCCAGTTTTGGCAACATAGTGACTTTTCACAGACCTTCGCACGAACCTATATGCGCATATCGTGGGGAAAACGCACATCGCTAGTGAACTTGACAGAGGTTTGAGCCCCTTGTGGTCTTGCTATGCAGTAGCAACCAAGTTATGTAATTAAAAGAACATTTGCAAGTCAAATATCAAATTTAGGTGTCATGTTTACAAGCTAACAGTATTGAGCACTAACAATTGCCAAAAATTTCTGCTAGCAACTCAATAGAATGCTGTTGCAAAAAAGTCAGGACACATTTTTCGACAAAGAAATATTACCGAAGGTTTGCCGCATATATAAAGCGTGGAGGTGGCCTGCTTAGCCAGTTTGCAGCAGGTTTGATTTCGCTTGTATGGTTATACCAGACACAGTACCGCAACTAGTGTCACTAGTCGCTCTTATGTCGGCGGCGTCACACGTGTGTGAACGCGCACCTGCTCTGCAAAAAAAAACACGCACCACTCAAAACTGTCTTGCAACCGCACCTTAATTGAGTCATAAAGAGCTTAGAGTCTGAGGATGACGGCACCTCAGCTTGAAGTGCTATGGCGGCGTTGTTTTGCGTCAGCCTGAGACATCCACAGCAGTTCATGGGTTTGTCTTGTTTGCCTCCTCAAGCTGTCTTCTCCGCCGCAAGCGTGTAGCTCTGGACCTTTGTACACAATTTCATGGCTATTCTGGTTGCGTGCCAAGTCCATAAATCGCTGGGGCGTGGTGTGCTGGCGTCCCGTGCAGAGCTTTCCCTCACGAAATGATGGACACCGCATCACATTTTGGCCCATGATTACGCAGCTAGCAGCGCGAAATGTTTCAGAACTGCACTCTATATTGTTTTTTAAAGACGATAGGCTTTCTTGGGGACCTTCGACGGAAAAATTTTGGTCTGTCTGTCTGTACATTTGTCTGCTTGTCCGTCCTAACGATACCTCAAACGGCACCGAACGGCCAACCCCATCCGCGGCGCCCTCCAATGCTGCTCAAGGTTTAACGTTCATAGTTGTGCAATTGTCAATTAAAAAAGCGAATATTGCGCATAACTGGGGTACCATAACAACACGTCTATGTTTTGTATGTCTGACTTTATACTAGAAGAGGCACACACAAGTAACTCTAAGGACTGTAGCGTTTATTACGCGGCGCTGACAGTGCAACGCGATGCTCAAGAAGGTGTTTTCAACGCTTTGCTACGACGACACGGTGGTGGCACCTGCCCGTCGCTTTGCATTCTACACCTTATCACCTCCGAGACTGGCGTGAATTTTTCTCCGCGGTCACGCACGCCTTCGTTTTTGTATATAACTGCCAGATGGCGCTCGTGTCTAACGTGCCTAGATGCGCTTGTTCGCCTCCGCTACATGCTCGAAGCACTCTAACGCAGCGCCTTCAGAATACCATTCACCGATTTCCTTGCGCAGAACATCAAATAAACGTTTTGTTCACTCTCTCCGGATGCAAAACTATCGTCTTTCGATTACACTTACAGAGTAACATGTAGATTCGGGCCGATTTTTTTTTTAAATATGATGTGCAAAAATGCAAGTAAATATGCTCAGACGCATATATTAGACCGCCAACCTATGCGGAGTGAGGTGGATCGTGAAAAGAAGTGACACTAGACGAAATAGTGAAGTTCATTAACCATCTGATTTATAAAAGGATTATTCTTTTCACGGGCATACATCCTCTATTGGAACATGTGCAAGCTATTACTGCAAAAAAAAACAACTCAGAAAATCGTAGGAGAGCACGTGGAACACACGAAAAACTATGCAAGGCTTCACCGCATAGCCCGAGCAATGAAGCAGCACCTCGGTTCCGATTTTTTTTCTATGTGAATAGAAACATTTTGTACATTTATTATTTCACAGCGAAAGCTGTTATGAAATTACAACAAGGTTCGTGGGCGGTGCCGTAATTGTCCGCCTCCACCGCCGGTGTCCATACCCACTGTCGTACGGAATAAAAAAAAACTCAGTAAAATAAGAACACGAAGTTTACCACGTGAGTCCCCAGCGTGACAGTCCAATATTTTACCACTAAACCACGCTGGTGCTTTCCTCCCCACTCTCTCCTTCCCCAGTGAAGGATAGCCTACCGGGGCTCAGCCCTGGTTAACCTCCCTGCCTTTCTCCTTGTGTTCTCTCTCTATATCTCCCACGCTGGTGCTTGTGACTCCTTTGCAACTTGGCCTTAGGCAGAATAGGCATCGGGAAAGGAATCGTGTTAATATGAGTGATAAAGCGTTTTAGAACGGCAAATGAACAACGAGGTATCACACAATGCGAATCGCGCAACGAGTGGGTCGTTCTATGCCCCAACCCATGACAAAAGCTTGATCTCGTTCACCTGTAATGACCTGTGGCGCATGCCTACGGTGGGGGAACTTGTCCCGGATTACAAATGCTTCGGGCATAATTTTTAACCGTCGTGCAGTGGGTACCACGCTTCTCCGAAAAATGATGAAGAGTGGCATAGTGAATTCCTCCTTACGATTGATGGCGTAGTGGCTACCCTTCAAATGAGCTTGCAGCCGCTATCCAAATAATTTTGGAAAAGGCTCTAAAGGCCGTTCTTCTAGCTTTTGCTGTGACAGTGCAGTGCTTACTGCGTTTTTTTTTATTCTTTTCCCGGGTCATTTATCTTCAAAGTGTTAATTGTGAATTTTCTTCGTTTTGAATATTTTTGCATATGTAATGTTTTTATTGCGCTGGTTACTAGCTGGTTACCAAAAATTACATATATTTCACATTTTTATTCATTTAAAAATATTCTTGTTGCTGCACAACATATACTTTTTGAAAAGAACATTTCGTTGTCCAAGTTTAGTATGTTGCAATGCATGCTGGAGTACTTTTCAAACTGTCAAAAAGTGTGCTCTCGAGATATATAAATAGCCATTTTCGCGCGGTAACAAAATAGTTAACCTTCCTGCCTTTCCTTCCTTTTCCTCTTTTTTTCTTCCTTCTTTCCTTGCACGAGGGCTATCGGAATCGCTATCGTTCCACAGATCTGCAGGAGGACGCTTCGTACAGTTTTAGAGACTTCTCAAATAGAAAAAATGAGCAGATCTCACGCATGAATGGGAAACGTCGATATGTCACTTTAAAATCAGCACAACGTTACGAGGTGGAGGTAAATTATGCCTTACGTGACTTCCATGTCATGTATCATGTTTGGATGTGTCGTTTACCTTCGTCATCTATTCACGTCACGTGATCACGTGATACCAAACTTAGTATATGTAGAGCTAGCGAAACAGCCGTGAGCACGCTATGAGCGTGGTATGTTGTGATGTTCTTACATGACAAGTGTGTCAATATTATCATGTTTGCACCAGTCATATATTTCGTCATCCAACGACGTCACGTAACACCAAATTTCGCATATGTGGAGCTAGCAAAACGGCCGCGAGCGCATCATGAAGCGCTCATTGTACTTTAATGTAGCGTTGACATGCGCGCACGCTATGCACAGCGACGCTACGTTAGCAAAACACGAACACTCTATAGTCTGACGCCAGGCGCGACCAGCGTACGTCGGCGTGGCCTCACGGCAACCGGTGCGAAACGCGACATGCTGCATTTCCTGATGCCATAGAGTAGCATTACTCTATGGCGATGCTTTACCCAGACAACACTGCGTCTCCCTCTTTTCGTGACGGTGGGACGCCGGACGCGCTGAAACGCGCATGCGTCAAAGCAACGTAGAGCGGCGCGCGCCTACGAGTATATGGCAGGACCGGCGCCTTGCGTAGCAACGCCGGCGTGACGCGACGAAATGAACGCCGGCGAGCACGCGCACCGCGTCATGACGAAATGTATTTGCGCCTTGACTGTGGCATGTAGTCATCTTCTCACATGGCACACATCTCATAACTATTATGTTTGCACCAGTCTCATACCTTCGTCCTCTATTGGCTTCACGTAATATAAAATTTGGCATATGTGAAGCTAACGAAACGGCCGCGAGTGCATCATGATCGTAGCATGTAGTCATGTTGTTACGTGACACGCTTCTCATATTTATCATGTTTGCATCAGTCACTTACCTTCGTGATCCATTCACGTCTCGTAATACCAAATTTTGTATAAGTGAAGCTAGCAAAACGGCTGCCAGTGCATCATGAACGTGGCATGTAGTCATGCTGTTACATGGCACGCTTCTCATATTTATCATGTTTGCACCAGTCACATACTTTGGCCATCTATTCACGTACTGTAATACCAAATTTGCTATATGTGACGCTATCAAAACGGCCGCGAGTGCACCACGAGTGTGGCATCTAGTCATGTTGTAGTTATGTGGCAAGCAGGTCTTGATTTTCATATTAGGGTCTGTCGCTTGTGTTCGCCATGCAATCATGTCATATCATACCAGTTTTGCAACATGCCATGAGAACGAAACCACCGCAAGTGCTGCAGGACCATGAAATGTAAATCACGACATTCATGACATACACGTCGTGATTTTCATGTTATGACTAGTCAAATATGTTCTTCATACAGTCACGTTATGCCATACTAAGTTTGGTATCGATATCATTATTGAAATGGCCAGGAGAGCTAAAAGCCGTAGGCGGCTAGATATATACACGCTCAAACTCGCCGAAGTTCGCTAAGAAATGCTACTCATTTAAAATACTGCCTATGAAATAACCACGTGCTTTTGGTATCAACCACTGCAGCTACAAATGCTAAGAAGGATGAGCTTTCTGTTCCGCTGTGAGAAACTGGGACGAGGAAAATCTGTTGTCAGCCCCTTCAACGCTGCACTTTTTTCTATTTGTAGGGTAGCGAACCGAGTGGCCGTCTGGTTGTCCTTTCGTTTCCCCCATATCTCTCTCTCTCACAGCTCACTCACACAAACTAGCACACACTCACTCAAACACAAATACACACTCACTCACTCACTCACTCACACATAAACACACACATCCCTCTCTCTACCTCTCTCTTTCTCTTTTTTATTGAGCAGAGACATAAAGCGTGCGTTTTGACACGGACCACTCGTAGCTTGATGGATCCTTGGTCGCTGTAAGAGGGTGGTCACCAAAGAGTCTAGCTTATATCTCACTCTCACATGGCAGAGTGCTGCAGGCCAAATAAATTACTGAAGGACAGCTCCCCTTCGCCAAACACCAAATTTCGGAGAACCGACTGCTTCTATCCACGCGCAAAACGCATAGTGAATTCGAGAGATATAGAGTGGGTGCATCACGCCTACTTCATGTTTATGCAAATTGACTCCAAGCTCTATCCTTTTCTCTCTTTCTTCTTGCTTAGTTTACTCTATGTTATTTCCTATGGCTCTAAAGCTACATAAGCCAATTCCGAGGGTCGAGAGGAAAAAAAAGCTATGAAAGAGAGTTGATACGCGGAATCTAAATATCAGACGTGGAGAGAATTCAAAGCGCAAGCTTACAAGACGCTTGAACTTTCCACAGGCTTCGTTTTTTACTCGGCCGTGTTCGCAAAGTTGGTTGGGCGCGACAGCCTATATTTGCTCTTACGTCATTCGTTACTTTTTTTTCTGTGTTCATTTTTTTAATTAGGCTTTCCTTTTGCATTGCAAAGAAAACGCAGAAGTGAAACACAAAAGTAGCAAGTTCGTGCCTGAAGACGAGACCAGTACGCGGAACTCCAGCTTAAATCTGAAGCGGGGTTCCTTAGGACTGGCGTCGACCGAAATTGATAGAGAGTCATATTGTCGTCGAAGGTCACGGGTCAACAAAAGACGGCTCTGACGAAGAATAGAAGTATTCCGTGTATTCCTCAACAGCTGTGGAAGTTTCGCAGAACTTTTCCTTCGTGAAGTTTTGCCGTTTCCCAACTCACCTTCGCTAATGAAAAGTGCTTTAACAAAGCCTGTCGCAGTGAGCCTCTTTTCTTTTCCTCGATTGTTTGCCCCTAGGCACAGTAAATTATGGTGTCAGATAGGCACGAAAACAATAGATCAGTGGGGATAGACTACCAGAGAATAATTGCATAGTCCGTCAGCAGAGCGGCCAAAGTGGAGTGGTCGGCGAGACCTGAGGCATGTTGTACAAAGATGGTGAAGACGGCTTAATTGCAGGCCTTGGCCAATTCCGCTGCAAGTGTACCACTGTCACACGGCCTGCATGTATTGTCTTGAATTACAATATAAAATAGCCACGCAATAATTTTTGGGTGAGGTCAGCAACCGTTGCCGATCCCTGGTCGAGGCTTCTGAGAACACGCGAGCCAAACATTATGGCGCGAAACGCGGTCTGTAATCTACAATTCATTCTCAAAGTCAGTGATGAATCGTTAGCGGCGGTCAATACGTCAGACAATAAATTCCTTTAATGTAGCCGTTCGATTGTTGCTTGAAAAAATGTTGCAAGACCCTTTTTTTTAAAAAACAAGAAGCTTTGCGAAGCAGCCACCGATACGATGTGAACCATAGTTCCTGCATCCATCAACTACCCCATTTGGCCCCCACGAATGCTTTAGTTTTACCTGTTCTTCAATCTTTCGTGTAGCTCCTTGTAGATAACATGTTTTACATTCACGGGAGTGTGGTAGGTGTATATAACTTTTATATCTTCTGTCACACCATTTGACGTCCTTCTTTTGATACACACTTTCAAGTTAGTTGCCTACACTCATCACTCTTTGATTGATTGATATGTGGGGTTTAATGTCCCAAAACCACCATATGTTTATGAGAGACGCCGTAGTGGAGGGCTCCGGAAATTTCGACCACCTGGGGTTCTTTAACGTGCCCACAAATCTGAGCACACAGGCTTGCAACATTTTCGCCTCCATTGGAAATGCAGGTGCCGCAGCCGAGATTTGAACCCGCGACCTGCGGGTCAGCAGCCGAGTACCTTAGCCATAGACCACCGCGGCGGGGCCCGTCATCACCCTTTACTCCGCTAAAGTGAAGCTCAACGAGACGCTTCTTTAATGGTTACATTTTCTGCCTTTCCTTTCATCGTTTCTTCCTTTCTCTCTCGTTCTTCTGACTACTGCTTCAACGAATTGGTTGGTTGGTCAAAGTTTATTCATAGCCCTCCTGGGACACACGATTTCTTTAAGCAACGAAGCGAAGCATATGACATAATAGTAATATTAAAGCTGGCATGAGAAAAGCCTACCGTTCTTAGGGACTCACTCGAAAGTAAAAGCGGCGGCCAATTGCGAGTCGCTATCATATCTCCAGAAAATTTGAATGACCAATCATAACGTACCGTGGACTCCGGGCCGAATCAGGAAACTGTTGGCTCCATTCCTAATATCGTTGGTCCGAAACAGCACCACATAAGCAGTGATGACACCGGAAAAAAATAAGAAAAAAAATTGCCCGCAGCTTCCCTCGGGGGAACACTGAAGAGGATGCGGAGCATATAATTGGTTAACGGGGTGTTAAAGTGCGACTTACTTGGGTCGATGGCTAAATTGGTTAACGTGGTTGTGAAATGGGGTGTTAAATTGCGACTAACTTGGGTCGATGGCTAAATTGGTTAACGTGGTTGTAGGAGGGGGTGTTAAATGAGTGAACACGTACACACGTATGCGAAAGGACGGCGCTGGTCGAAGGGACGTCGATCATTGTGTTTGTGGATTCGTTGGAATTCATTTCACCGCGACCTTGGACGTCGACGCGCCGTACAAACCAACCGACGAGCGGCAACTGAGCGAGCGAGCGCCGACCTTGAGTATATATAGAGCGCGACGGCGCATGCACTGTCAGCTGTTGAATGTTCTCGAAGGAGAAGCGCGCGCGCGGCACAGATGGCGACGGCGCGACGGCGCATGCGCTGTCAGCTGTCGAATGTTCTCGAAGGAGAAGCGCGCGCGGCACAGATGGTGGGCGACGGCGCGACGGCGCATGCGCGCGCGTCAGCTGTCGAATGTTCGAGAAGCGGTGCGGACGGCGCGGACGGCGCACTACAAGGCGCGAGTATAAGATGCTTCCGCATCTAAAATTGGCACATCCCACATACAGTGGGAATCGATGATATGCGAAGCACGCATGAGGAAGGTTGCATGCCACTTTAAAATCAGCACAACGGTACGAGGCGAACGTAAATCATGCCGTAAACTACTTCCATGTCATGATGATCATCTTCGAACGTGTCATTTACCTTCGTCGTCTATTCACGTAACGCGATACCAAATTTAGTATTTATGAAGCTAGCGAAACGGCCGTGAGCATGCCTTGAGCGTGGCATGTTTCACGTGACACGCATATCATGATTGTCATGTCTATACGTGTCATTTACCTGCGTCGTCTATTCACCTCACGTAATACCACATTTGGTAAATGTGGAGCTAGCGAAACGACCACGAGCGCACCATGAGCGTGGCGTGTAGTCATAACTTCATGACATGCATGTCATGATTTCTACGTTAGGGTCTGTCACTTATGTTCGCCATGCAGTCATGCCATACCATACCAGTTTTGCAATGTCGTGTGAACGAAACCACTGCAAGAGCAGCAAGGCCATTAAATGAAAATCATGACATTCATGACTAGCGCGTCACGACTTTTATGTTAGACTAGTCAGTTATGCTCGTCATACAGTCATTTACGCCACACCAAATTCAGTATCGATACCATTATCTAAATGGCTAGGAGACCTAAAAGTCGTAGGCTGCTAGATATATAGATAGACAGATACGCAGAGTCGACGAAGGTCTCTAAGAAATGCTTCGCATTTAAAAAATCACAGCATATCCATGAAGTGAATGATGATGAGTGGGGCAGAGCTCCGGAGTGTTTTATTGGTAAAGCGTGAATCGTCCGTCCATCCATCCATCCGTCCGTCTTTCTGTCTGAAAGTAACGCTCTTCGCTGACCACAAATGATCGGTGTCTGTTTTCGCGAATCAATGCTGCGTATACGATCAGCTTCGCGAGTTTGGTCTCGAAGCTCCTTATCGTAACACACGAAGATGTTCCCGTCAGCGTGACTTCCTCCTCCTCCATTCTACGTGACGTCCACACTCTCAAGCCTGTACCATCTCACTTACCATCTTTCGCTTTATTTTTCGATGTTTTTACTGCGCACGTTTCGGCGTGGCGTTGTTTAGCGGCGTAATCGCCGTTTACAGCAGATCGGCACGCCGAGCCTAGCGGCAAGCACTCACTGACAAATAGACAGCGAGAGATGTAGAGAAGGAAAACGGAGTGCAGTTTACTACATGGCGATCCCGCGGCTCGGCACCAACGGAGTGCGTAGTGGGGTGTGTCGGGGAAACGGGACGAGCTGTGCGTCGTCGCTTATCGCGAAATGCGGTCTCTCGCGATGGTTATTCGTTGGCATCGTTCTCGCAGCGCTTAGCTCGCTCTTTTTCCCACTATCTCTCACTCTCTCTCTCTCTCGCTTGGGTAATGGTCCGCAATAGCTCGAAGTACGTCGTCGGTCGTCCTGTTTTTCATGTCTTCTTCTCATACGATTTCCTTTTTCCTTTCTTTCTTTCTTTCCTTCTTTCTCTCTCTCTCTTTATTTCTTTCTTTCTCGCACAACCCTGCTCTTTCACTCTTACGAGTGGGCGTTTTACTCGACACGTCTCCGTACGGGTTATCTTCCCTCTTATCACCTCTCACGTTTACCTCGTTCTTTCACTCACTTACACAATCTCTTATTCTCTTTCTCTCGCTTTGCTAACCGTCGGCTCCTCTTAGCGCCACCCCTCCAATGGGAAACCACTCCGCCATCTCCCTTCCTGCTCTCTCTTTGTTACTCTCTCTTGTTCCTGCACCGAGTCATTGTGTTGCCCTCAACTTTTCATCCTCTCCTCTTTACGTTCTCTCGCGTAGGTGTTTCGAAACTCGGAAGCAGCGCGACTGCTTTAAGCGGAGAAGAGTGATGGCGGGATTCTTGAAGATTGTAAACCATGTGAAGTTCTCTCTAACATTTTTGTTCATTCATTCCCGCCTGGTGGCGTTAACATAATGAGGTGAGCTCGGTAACTCAGAGTCCGTGAGGACGAACTGCGAAGCTTTCACTGAATAACGGCTGCATAACCAAGATATGTGATTTTAAACAGTTGTACGGGATGTACACGCAACAAAAAGGGTTGTAGAGAGGCTATTGCGACTATTGCGTAGTGGTTGATTTTCGGCGTGTGTGTTTGTGTGTATGTATTTATGCATGTATGTCCGCGTATATGTGTATGTATATATGTATGTGCGTACTATGCATGTATGTCCGCGCGCGCGCGAGTATGTTTGTGTGTGTGTGTGTGTGTGTGTGTGTGTTTGTGTGTGTGTGTGTGTGTGTGTGTGTGTGTGTGTGTGTGTGTGTGTGTGTGTGTGTGTGTGTGTGTGTGTGTGTGTGTGTGTGTGTGTGTGTGTGTGTGTGTGTGTGCGCGCGCGCTTCAAGGCGCGGGACGGTTAGAAACATCTTTCTAGGTCCTCGGGAGAGAAAGTTTTGACCTACTGCCCTGACGTAGGGGAATGGAACTTCGAAAAAAAATGAAAGAGGAGCGGAGATAAAAGCAGATTTTTGTTTCGAAAATTTTGAGGCGGTGAACAAGCACGAATAGGCCAACAGCAGTCGTGTCCATTTTCCTGTGGGGTGTCCTTTATGTTTATTTGCTAAGCTGGTGAGCGGAACGATGGTGATTAGTGCCCTAAACAATCTGACGACCAAACAAAATGCTATTCTACTTCGGTCTTTTGTTGCTTTACATTCATTCATGCGTTCATTCATTGATTCATTCATTCATTCATTCATTCATTCATTCATTTATTAGGAAGCCTACTCTATCAATGCTTATTCATACGACATGTACTTTCACATCCGTCTTTTTTATGGCATTGTTCTTTCTAGTGGAATAAAAATGAGAGCGAGACACTGGGTTATTACGAGCGAAACGAAAGAAGGTATTGTCACGTTACGCATGTTCACCAACCAGGCCGACAATCTAAAGCGTTTGTCGTTCCCTCTCTGTCTACATGCTGTTGCGACCGGGGTTTCCAGACACCGGGGGTCCGGGATGAAGTTGTCGAGGCAGGAGGAAGAGAGACTTGAAGAGGGTTTATTTACAATATATACATTGCGAACTCCCTACACGGTGAGCCCTCAAACGTGGCAGGCCTCTACATGACTCCTAACATAGCGCTCCATGGTGCTTGGTTCTACATGGTTCTGCTCGGTTCTGCTCTGTTCTGCCTGGTTCTCTTCTCGAAAAAAAGCACACCGAATGAGCCGTGGGGGCTCATTATAAAGGGTCTGTCCTCCCCAGATCCCTAGATCGGGGACCGCGTACAGAGGGCACCGTCCAACCACGGATCACACATTACCCGCGAGGGTGACGAGCACGCACGGTCCACGTGAACGTTCAAAATTGAAGCGTGGTCACTGCACGGCCATGTGGCACGAACGTGGCTCCTCCTCGTCAAGGGGTGTCGCTGGGCGAGGGGTCTGAAGTTGATGACTGCATCCATCGAAAGGGCCGCCGTAAACAAGCTTCAAATGGTCGCCGAACGACTCGTTCAATTAGCGGGACGATTTCCGGCCGCCGCCGCCGCCGTCATCTTCCAAAGAAGAAGCTGCACTTGTGGTCTCCCGAACTGCTCACGGTGTCGTGGCGGCAAGACGCCGCACCCTCCGGCCAGGGGGGAACAATACATGGCGGACACAGGCCGCCAACCCGTTTGGCGACTAAAAAGGAACATCAAAAGGAACGCCGATCCATTGTCAGACCTGGCGCCGGTCCTAACAGTAGGCAGCCGGTCGTTCGGTTTGGTTTGAAGATTAAAGGAGCGCCGCTCCCTCTTCAGCTCCGGCGCCGGTCACAACAGCTCGTCCGCCGGCGGGAGAAGCGACCTGAGGGTGACCAGCTGCACAGGTTGCTCGAAGTGTCGCTGTGTAGTGCTGTCTTCCAGGCCACTGCTGATGACGCTCAGCCAAGGACTCTTTCCCTCTCGTTCCTTGTGGCTCCCCTCTGGGAAAAGCATTCATACACACCACCACAGGCACGGGAGAGCACCCTGCCCGCACTGAGACACGTCGAGTCCGACAAATTATCCAAAAGCAACCTTACTTAAGCAGTATTACCAAACACAAAGCAGCAATCGGGACGTTTCTCTGAGGTTTCACCAAAACTCCTAACCCCGATCCGATAATAATCTTCCCATCAAACTGCTTTCAAGAAAACTAATTGTCAAGTGATGCGCTCACCGTGGCATACCCGAGTGCCTGCGTGAGTAATCCGCCGTAACCCACCAGGTATCATACTCATAAAATGAAGCATTTTACTTCACGCTATCTTTTAGTTCCCGAAATTTAGTGCCGCCAAAGCCAGTCGTCAATTCCTCTTGAGAAGACGAAAGCATAACTGCCGTGCTGCACCTGCATTAGGAACCTCTTTATTATACATCCGCAAACGCACATCACAGTGCGCCTGCCTGGAGGAGATACCACCTAACCGTTCCCTTGCTGTTGCCACTTTCACAAAGCATACATATAAACTCACGAGCTAGCTTTTCTTACACACCGGACACATGCGAACAAAACATTAAATGAACAACAAAAAAAGTTTCGCATGAATCCTGAAAAATCTCGCAAGCAATAACTTTGCGTCTCTACGCTCAGTCATAATTAGTTCATAACGTTGCTCCTGCTCATTTACACGTATCTACCATGACGCAGGCTCCTATGCGTGTCGTTTATGCAATCGCACAACGCTTACCTTAGCTAAACGTACAACGCCCAAGAAATGAACAAAACCAAAAAATGTGTTACCTAAACACTATTTGGTAGACGAGATTCTTAAAAAACACATTAAAATCCAAAACAACTTAAACAGTCAAAAGCAAATTTCAAAACAAAATAAATCCACTAATGACCATCGTCAAAAGCTCACGGATGTCTACTCCTTTTTGGGACTAACGCGCGGTGTCGCGTCCTGTGGGTCTTTTTAGGCGAACGGGAAATGGAACAATGGCAAAACCCATTCGCTTCGCCTCCGACCCCCGCAAAGCTCTGCGCTGACAACCTGCGTTCTTACTCTCGCTGAGTACCTCGCACTCCCGCAGTCCATCAAACATGCCGTCGATAGAGCGACGAAAGGGTCTGCCTTTCTACCCAACGTGCTTTTTTTTTTTTTTCGTTTTGTCCGGCGGCTCGGACGCATACAAACCAACTCCGGTGCCGATGACAAACGCCTAATTCTGTACGCTCTAATGCGTGTCACTATCCTTCCAATAGATCTATACAACGCATATAGGCTACCAAAATGATAGAGCGCTAACGAAAACAAAGTACAAACGAGTTATTTACAAAATCACAAAAACAAACAAAATGTTCCTTTCAACAGTCCCGAGTCGACGTTTTCCGAGAGGCTAACAGCTGTTCGCAACAACTCTGAGTCGAACTCGCGGTGGTCGCGCCCGGAACGATTTTCTCGAGAAGCGGGGTCTACAACACGCGTCAATCGCCCTGCTACCGAACCCCGCGACGTTCCTCGAAGCCGACTTGCTGTCGCTTCCTGCCCCTCGAAAACCACCGACTCTTTTGCCCCGCACCCCGTCCAATGCACCGCGAGAACAACGGAAGGGTCTCTTGCCCCTCGACCACTTACGCACACAATGCGCTTCTCTTTTCTTTGTTCTCTGGCCGCTTGGACGCTTGCGATACGGCAACTTTCTTGAAATTTCGCTCCGCCATTTGAATACATTCCTCAAACGCGTCGCGATTTTTGCCTGCCTGTTTTTACGGCGCTTTCTCCGTTTTGCACGTCTCTTGGTGCCGTCTACGGAGCCTTTCGCCCATCTCTGATGCTCACCAGCACCCACATGCTCATCTGATTTTTCGCGCGGACTGTCTGGATAATTGCCTAGCAATCTATCCTTCAAACACTGCCGCGTACGATGCGCTTTTCTTTTCCGGCGGTTCGGACGCATACGATACAGACCCGTCAGAGATGACAACGGCACTTTTCTCGCGATTTTACCACGCCGTTTGAAACCCTTACTCAAACGCGTTGTGCTCATCTCGAGCTTTGCCTTTTTGTTGCCCTTCGGACGCTTTCTCCCCTGTGCACGCTTCTTTGTGCGGACCTGGGAGCCTTTCGTCCTACTCTGACGTTCTTCATCACCGATATGCTCCTCCGCCATCTCGCGCGCCCAGTCCTGATGATTGCCTATCAGTTCATCGTTAGACCGCGGCCGCGTAGATTGCGCACTTCTGTTCCTTACTCTCCGGCCGCTCAGACGCATGCGATTTAAGCCAGTCAGAGAAGACAACGGGCCTTTTCTCGCAAATCCGCCACGCCGTTTGAAGGTCCTCGTCAAACGCGCCGCGCTGATCGCGAGCCTTGCCGCGCTTCTGTTTTTCGGACGCTTTCTCCGTTTGGCACATTCCTTGGTGCCAAACCTGGAGCCTTTCGTCCGCCTCTGACGCTCATCAACATGGTCTACAGGGCTGCAAGGTTCGATGGAACACTCTGTTAATCTTAACTTCGTTTCCACCACCACGGAACCCTCACACCCTGCTGTGACCGCGAGCTCTTTTCCCTCAGAATGGGTTAAAACCTGTTCCATTCCCTTACAGGCACTAGCCTTCTCTTTGGCCTCAAACGGCACCGCCGCTATATCTACAGATATCAGACCCGCAGCACTCTCTTCGGCCCTAAACGGCACCGCTGCTGAAACGCACCGTTCGTGCGGTACATCTGCAAATTTCTGACCTGTAGCCCTCTCTTCGGCCTTAATCGGCACCGCCGCTACGTCGCACCGTTCGTGCACTTCATCTACAGATGTCTGACCTGTAGCCTTCGCTTCGGTCTTAAATGGCACCGCCGCTACATCGCACCGTTCGTGCGCTACATCTATGGATTGACCACTCTGCTGCAATGCCACCAATTCACAATTAAGCCTTTCTATCTCTTCATCTAATTCCTGCATCCTTTTTATATGTTCTTCATGCCTGCGCTCAGCTTCCAATTCCTCCTGGCGCCATCTTTCCTTTCTTTGCGCCCTTTGTACTTCCTCCTCCTGGTCCAATAAGTACATATTCCCGAAGTGCTCGATTTTCTCATTGTCACTATTGCTTTCGAGAATCACTTCGCGGAGTTTAGAAGCAGGCATATCATCATTAAAATCTAGCTCCAGATCCCAACACAGGTTCAGCAGGTTCTCTCTCGTCAATCTCGTAAGATCCATGGCGACTACTTTGCTTTGGCTCAGCTGTGACAAAACACAAACCCACCAGCGTTTCAATTCTGGGTCTAGAGAAATTGAAGCCTGGCAAATCTCACAGCGGAGACCACAAGCTTAAGCACCCAAGTAGCACTACGTGGCCAACATCCCTCTCTACTTTTTCTTGTTAATTTTTCACTCCTGCTTTTTACAACATCCTAAAATTTAACCCGCAACGTACCCTTAGAAATTTTGAAACATTACCACTTGTTCCTATTGAATCATCTAAGCTTTCCTGCTTTAGCGTACTTGCTCAGATAATCATCCAGTGCTGCCTTGTGCTGAGATAACAACCACAGTGGCCAGGCAGTTGTTGGTTATATCTATCTTTTAACGAATCTAGGCTAAAAGACTCGATATATCTCAAGCACAAAGCCAGGCACTCACCCCATTACGTGCGGTGGTGGTACGCTGCTTCGATCCCGCCGAGTTCCAGGGCTTTCGGCTGGCCTCCGGTACATGTCGCTCTCCGTCGCAGACTCGTATCCCACCGCTGCCAACCAGTTGTTGCGACCGGGGTTTCCAGACACCGGGGGTCCGGGATGAAGTTGTCGAGGCAGGAGGAAGAGAGACTTGAAGAGGGTTTATTTACAATATATACATTGCGAACTCCCTACACGGTGAGCCCTCAAACGTGGCAGGCCTCTACATGACTCCTAACATAGCGCTCCATGGTGCTTGGTTCTACATGGTTCTGCTCGGTTCTGCTCTGTTCTGCCTGGTTCTCTTCTCGAAAAAAAGCACACCGAATGAGCCGTGGGGGCTCATTATAAAGGGTCTGTCCTCCCCAGATCCCTAGATCGGGGACCGCGTACAGAGGGCACCGTCCAACCACGGATCACACATTACCCGCGAGGGTGACGAGCACGCACGGTCCACGTGAACGTTCAAAATTGAAGCGTGGTCACTGCACGGCCATGTGGCACGAACGTGGCTCCTCCTCGTCAAGGGGTGTCGCTGGGCGAGGGGTCTGAAGTTGATGACTGCATCCATCGAAAGGGCCGCCGTAAACAAGCTTCAAATGGTCGCCGAACGACTCGTTCAATTAGCGGGACGATTTCCGGCCGCCGCCGCCGCCGTCATCTTCCAAAGAAGAAGCTGCACTTGTGGTCTCCCGAACTGCTCACGGTGTCGTGGCGGCAAGACGCCGCACCCTCCGGCCAGGGGGGAACAATACATGGCGGACACAGGCCGCCAACCCGTTTGGCGACTAAAAAGGAACATCAAAAGGAACGCCGATCCATTGTCAGACCTGGCGCCGGTCCTAACAGTAGGCAGCCGGTCGTTCGGTTTGGTTTGAAGATTAAAGGAGCGCCGCTCCCTCTTCAGCTCCGGCGCCGGTCACAACAATGCGTGTATTGAATGCACTTTACGAACGAGTTCAAATAAATTGAATCAAAATATATCGATACCGTTGTTCCAATCTACACGCGTGGCTACAAGCTAATACGCTATTCTTTCTTTTTTCAGTTTACCTCCATGCGTTTTATGTCTAAGATGCTTGTGAGCAGCCTGTGTAGCCGACATTACTGGCCTGGGCAGGCTAAAGAATGTCACGTGGCCATGGTGGAGAGGAGGGTGTTGTTACAAAATTAAAAAAAAACGAACGACGCAGCATTGGACATCAGGAACTGTCATGGGTTCCAATCTTTCAAAATAACCAGACGTGCGAGTCCTCGTTTCTTGTTTTCCTTCTTTTTTTTACATTACATAAGGAATTGGTGTACAAATAACGCTCCATCTTCTCGTTAGCTCTTCGACGTGTCTAATATACCATCTTCATCCTTTCACTGCAGGTATCTGATGAAAGGAGGCAAAAGGGACTCGCGTGATTGAGGTTACGTAAGGCGGTCTATTCAAAGAGTGGACTGAAAAGGGGGAAGGAGGGAGGTCACTTGAAGTTTACGTAAGGTCGTCGGACAGCAAAAAAAAAACTTGCTCCTGAAGTGGCTGCAAGTGAACTGGGAGTGCCAGGGAAGACTTAGTAGAAGTGGAGAATAGTTAAAGGCCACTCAGGTTGACCGCAGCCGTCGACTAAAACTAAAGACCCGACGTAGCTTAAAGAAAAGACACGACGAACTTAATAGTAACTGGGCAACGAATGAACGAATGCAAGGGGCAATAGTTTCACCATCCGACGGGTTTCACGACGTGAAAAAGACTAGAATTTTTTTTCGTAATCTTCCTGTCCCTCTTTCATTGCTTCTTTACAGCCATGGCACTTGGTAAACTTGACGAAAAAAAATGCGCAGCTCATATGGCAGCAGAAATTTTTGTCCTCTAAGCGATTTGGACTGCAGCCATATGAGACATCTTGCAGCCACTCATCATCACCCTCCCTCCCCCCCGCGCCTTCTATAAATTTTTCGAGGACCCCCCCGCGCCGCAGTACATCATCAACTGCGTGTGGGAACACTTCAGCCGCGCTGATAATTGCTTTTTAATTGCAGCACCGCAGAACCCTGCTTCTCACTCCAAAGGTTTCGTCGTACCCGCACGATTTTGTAACTGCCCATCTGAGCCGATTGTCTTTTTCTAACAATTATAGACATGTCGTTGAAATATGATCATCGACCAATTTTGCTGTCTGTTTTATTTTCTTCTTCTTCTTGTTTGAGCCCGCGACAACGCTCTTTCCCACAGGTAGCTCACATCACCTACGCGTTATCCTTCGCGCTTCAAAGGCGAAAAGGAATATCGCTTTTTGTCCAATCGGGTGCGTTGAACTCCCTTCCACCTCGATATACGGTGACACTTGGGCACGTCGAATGATGATGCCACCTTGGACAACTTGATGGACAGCGGCGTCAGTATATATAGCTGAAAACGACACCGGAGACGTCACACGTGGGCGACTATCGTGACTGCGTTTCTCGTGCGACGACGCAAAGTGCCTCGCCTTGAAACGCTCGTGAGGTGACGGTGGTTGTTACCTCACTGCCGAACTTGTTTGTTTCACGAAGAAAACACCTGAAGATCCACCACTCGCGACGTGCTCCGTCTCACGCGAATATGTAAGATGTCGCTGAGGTGCACTATAAAGAAATTTGACAGCACAATGAGTGCGCGAGACGAATAAGGTTATATCAATATACCCATTGAAAAATATGGGTGAGTTTAAAGTATGGCAGGGGAACGAGATGGTTGAGACAACGGAACTGCGTGCATCCTTGCATGAAACGACCATGGACGCACTCGACAACACACTCTCTCCATGTCTGAACTTCATTTTTCAAGCTGAAATCTCCTCATGAAGCACGGCAACTGACTGTTGGCGGCATGCCCCGCCGCGGTGGTCTAGTGGCTAAGGCACTCGGCTGCTGACCCGCAGGTCGCGGGTTCGAATCCCGGGTGCGGCGGCTGCATTTCCGATGGAGGCGGAAATGTTGTAGGCCCGTGTGCTCAGATTTGGGCACACGTTAAAGAACCCCAGGTGGTCGAAATTTGCGGAGCCCTCCACTACGGCGTCTCTCATAATCATATGGTGGTTTTGGGACGTTAAACCCCAGATATCAATCAAACTGTTGGCGGCGTGGTCGTCAACCCGAATGTTCCAGAATATCATCTCGGGGTCACGTCACGATATTGTGACGTCAGATCATCGCCAAAATGTGTGATGTCATCGTGACGTCTCTTACCACGACGTCGCATGATTACGTCATAACGTGACCTCGTCGCTTTTGCGTTGCCTCCGTGATCGGATGGCCCATCACGGAGGCCATGCGAAACCCAGGTGAGGTACTGAAAGCTTGCAGTGCCCCCGATCTCAGAGGCAGTGCAGAACCACGTTATGTGCAGAAGGGTTTTGGTTGGGACGGGGTAAGAATAAATCGACTGACGATAAAAAACAAGAATATGAAAACAAAGAAGATGATTTTCGCCTTCCGGTCATCTTAAGCGAATGCTTGAAGGATCCTGGGGGTCTTTTTTGCTTGTTTGTTGTCTCCGCTGTGTCATTGGTGTGCGAAAAAAAATGAAAATCTCTGTGAACGTCAGAATCAGGCTGATTTCTTTGTGCATTCGTGGCCGTGTACTTGGATATCTATCACCTCTATGTTTCTCGGGGAATTATTTTCGGGCTCTGTGTAAGCTATGTCTGCACCAATAACTATCCTAAGGGCGACGCGATTCCATCGAAGCTTTCAATATGTACACAGGCGTTGAAGTTGACACAGCCATGACTGACACCTATGAAGGGGTAACTGCGCACGTAAACGTGTGTGAGTTACGAGGAATGAAGGGGTGCTACAAATTAGGAAGTGGAAAACAGGTGACAATGATTGAAAGGCAATGTGATACTGTTTTGTGCGTACCGCCTTTAAAAATTAACGTAATACGGAAGGAGGCACGATGTTTTAACGTCATACTGTCATTGCTGACGAAACGTATTGCAGTTCATGCGCCCTATTTTTTTTTTTGCAACTTCCGTTTTCCTACATCTACCTCAATATATTTTTCTTCTTCATTAGTATCTGAGAACGGTTTCAAGTTCTTGGAGACATCAAGCCGTGACTATACGCAGACTTTCAGAGAGCGACAACATGCAGACTTGCAGAGCGCTACGAAACGACAGTACGGCAGAAAAAGTCGCCAGCAGCGCTGTTGCTATACTATCACTTTTTGACCTCCTCTTCAAAAGAAGTACAACCAACAAGTCAAACTATCTGAAGTTTTAACGTTTGCGAGACTGCGATAGAGCCTTACAACAAGCTTAACTCGTTTTTGGGTTGTCCTATACTAACACTGCCACGGTACGTCTTTCTGCTGTCTCAAACACCGTACGACAGCCTTAACAGCGTGGTACAAAGAGTGCAAGCGCGATTCTCGATTAGTACATGGTACAACCGCACTTACAGTAGTGTAACGTGGGCTTTGCCAAGACCCGTTATTACGTAACTTCAGCAGTGTCTCCATTCCGCTTCGCTTGCTTAGCAGAATGAGTCACAGCCGTTACGCAACGAGGAACGGTCGTTTCTTGAAGTGGCGAACCAGCGGGGCAAGCCAAGAACTCGCAAAAGGTCGACGAGAAAGTACTTTCGTTGCCCATTTTTTTTTTTTGTGAGTGCTCATCATACCGATCTGAGCCCTTCACTTAGAAGCAGGCACATTGACTAGCTTAACCCAACTTCACTTACCCCTGCGCTTACTGCTCAGTATTCTTTCGTATTTTTCTTCCGTGAAATCACGCGTAATTATGTAGAAATAGTGCAAGAAAAAAAGAAACGATTCCATCTGCCGGCAGGCCATGCACGCAGAGACGCAGTTCATGGACGCGTCGAAGGCTAGGACCTGTGGCCCGGGTTGTTTGTCTACGTGTACCAGCCGCCTTCATTCAAGGCTGCCCACGGGGATGAGTTTCAGGGCGGCAGTTTCCCAAAGGACCGCGACTCGGTGCCCTGCTCCTCGCGAATGAGGACGCCCGCCAACAACACCGTGGTCCGCTGCGTCCCTGACCGTACACCCACCCCCTTGAAATGTCCCGGAGACCTACGCATAACGTTTTAAAAGAGAGTCGAGAAACGGCGTCAAGAAACAAAAGAGAAGCGAATAAGGTGTACTGGAGCGAAAGGGCGGAGTTGAGGCTGTTTGTCGCCTCGACGTCTCTGCGTCGTCCCAAAAATATACTTCTACCCTCCGAGAACGAAAGGGAGGCAAAAGAAATGTGCGCACGAAATAGCACCAGCTTCCTCGCAGTCGTCGTGCGAGGCGACAGTGGTAGTGGAAGAGAAATGAGATACAAAGATAAAAGAAATGAGTGTGCGCTCCTAGCTGGGGGACCATCCCCTCCTCGCCTCTTTCAAAGTATGCGCAGCTCTTTTTGAAGTGCGGTGTGTTGTCGCTACAGCGCTATGCCTCTGGCCGCGCGCAGGCGGCAGCAGCCCGCCTCGCTTACTAAGCGAAGGCGACAAGCTCACGTTTTTTGATACGGCTGCCCTCGCCGAGGCTCTGGTTTTAATTCAGGTTCCAAGATGACTCTGTTCTTGTTTTAGACCCGTGTCTGCGCCGCTGCTTCTGCTGCTGATGTTGCTGCTTTGAGGAAATGCGTGTCCCACACGACGGTGATAGCGTGCTGCTTCGCCGTTTTCTTGTTTTGTCTGGGTACTGAGTCCTTCAATTCCATCGGGCTTCAAGCATTTCTTTTTTCTATGTTTTGATACTGTATCGCTGGAGGTGATGAAGCGGCTGATGGAAATGGATGTGGGAACGCCATACCATCGTGACTTGGATGCTGGAATGAATATATGGAAGCTGTGCGCGCTAGTGTTTGTTCGGGGCATATGACTCGCACATCCAAGTCACCACATTTCCGCTTCACGTGGAACAAATCCTTTTGCAACAACAACACGAGGGTAACTAATCGGGCTTTTACTTTATGCAGTACCGCACGGCGACGGAGATCTACGCCCTGGTGTGTTACCATAGTTGCTTTTCTAATATAATTATTATTATTATTATTATTATTATTATTATTATTATTATTATTATTATTATTATTATTATTATTATTATTATTATTATTATTATTATTATTATTATTATTATTATTATTATTATTATTATTATTATTATTATTATTATTATTATTATTATTATTATTACAGCAAAAGCTCTATATGGCTAGGAGAAACGAAAAACCGTTCGGCAGTGGTTTCAGGAGCGGTCTCCATTGGCTGTACATTCAGTTACGTCGTTCTCAGCGTCATATCCAAGTACGCGCGCCATTGGCTGCGTTGCGAGTGACGTCGTTCATCCCGTCGCAACCGGAGTGCCGAGCACGCGCGCGTCAGTTTCCACTGAAACCCTTCCACGTGGGTGAGCCACGGACAACTCTAGAAGAGCCCCGCCAGTGGAAACGTGTGAGAGCATTCGCCGGGCCGATGGCGCAGTCCGGGCACGAAAACAGGCCCGGGAGGTCGAGTGCCGGCTGCGTGCCGATGATCCGGCAGCCTTTCAAACCGTGGTAAAGCGCGGATGGTCATACAAGCTTCGGTGGTGGGCGGATCTTGCAAACCACACCGACGAGTCAACTCGTGATGTCAAACACTTGCAAGAAAGGACGCCGCGCCGAACAAGTGATGGTGCGGGCACAACAGCGTCAACTAGACGATTGTGGGAGTGCGTTCGTTGAGGCAAACGCCCGCTTTCGGGAGAGTTCTTCTAGCGGCGCGTAGGATTCGGCTGCGACGTCTGCGATCGCCTGTGATTCGGTAACAACCATTGTAATTAACGCGTTTCGAAACGCATTTAACCGCTCAATACACTCCTCCATGACCGTGACCACGCGAGGCACAGTGTGCGGCATGTGAAATAAACACTGTGGTAAACCAAAGCGGAACGTGTGCCTAACCTCATTAAGAAGCACCAACATGTAACCAATCATTTTGAAAGGCTTGAATGCAGCGTCGGGTTCAACCCGATGATAAACACCGAAGCCGCTCGTTTCAGCTTTCGCTGGCTAACCATTTGTATGGTGTGCTTGGGCTTTGATTATTAGTAATATTATTATTATATTGTTAAGGCGCACTGTACTCCCAAAATAAGACACACCTTCACCACAACATGAATTGGCCTTCCTGTTGCAGTATTGGCTGCCACTTTCAACCTGACGCCTATAGCTTAAAATGAGCACGGCGCCTGACCAAGTTAGTCAGATCACAATTGATAGATTGATATGTGGGGTTTAACGTCCCAAAACCACCATATGATTATGAGAGACGCCGTAGTGGAGGGCTTCGGAAATTTAGACCACCTGGGGTTCTTAACGTGTACCCAAATCTGAGCACACGGGCCTACACCAATAGTTAGATCACAAGGCTACGATCTTCAGGGTAACATTGCCAATTGGGCAGTGTAATACGTGAGGTCGACAGAAATTAACCTCTCCAGTTCCAACAATTCCATCGCACCAGCTACATTGTTATCAGCTCGGTAATGTCAAAACGGACAATTTCGCTTCCTGTTGAAAACAAGGAAAGAAAAGCATCAAAAGATTAAGAAAGTCCCACATGTTCAAGTCCGGGCACGTTTTTCTGACGAAAGCCATTAGTTTTCGGAATGAACGTTAGTGGAGGCGGCTAAGGCTTGCGAGACGTTTTGGGGATGAATAATGACACGCCCGCAGACGTGGCTTTGCGAGAGCACGGCCAAGCGGGAAGTGTTGCCAGCCGCTCGAAAATTCTTTTTCTCCTCAGTACCAACGAAAAATCGAACCCGTTTAATATCGCAGCTTGCATGCCATCTCACAGTGTGCTTGCTTTTCTTTCTTTAGTATGTATAATTCATTTCATCTGGAAACAGCAGCATGATTATTAGTCTTCTCTTTTTTTTCTTTCATTCATTCTTTCTTTCTTTGTTTACGAGCAACAAAAGAAGCACTATATCCTTGTCTTTAAAAGCTCGCTACTTATTCGCCTTTCCAGCAGGCCTCCAATTGACGTGAACAACAAACAAATATTTTTTTTATTTTCGTGCACGTTTGCTAAACATTAATTACCTCTACATTTACGTCCTATTCAGGTAACTAGTTTCTTAATGCGGCGAGAACTTTTTACTTTGAAGGGTGCTAAATACAAGTGGTAAACCGGTTCTTTCTTGTGCGTTTTCCTTTATCTAAAAAATAAATAAATATCATTCGCATTCGCTGTACGTGGTTTATTAGAAGGCGACACAATGACGCTGAGGGTTTTATATCCCAGACTTTGCGACAAAACACAAAATTTCAGTATGCATCAGTTTCATGTAGCGGGTGTAACAAACATCGAGTATTTGGATGATTTTTTTTAACGAACAGATTTCATTTCTGGAAAGATACAGAAAAATGAAGCGGAGCTAAAGGCCATTCGGCCTAACCTGGCTTCGCTACGCGAAACGTTAAAACGTTCAGCAAAAGTTGCTACATTGAATAATAAATATCAAAATACAAGAAACCGCAAAAATAACAGAACACAACAATAGCATAAATGCAAAAATAGGCGACATAGACACACAAAACGTAGGCCACATAGACATACAGAATCAGACATCGGTGCTCTTTTTTATTACATATACATAACTCCAAAAGACACACACTTACAGTATTGAATTACATGTTCATACATTCATATAATACACTCGTATATTCATACATACATCTGCACATATGTACGCACATACTTCTGTATATGCACGCGTTTTGTACCTACACGTGAGAGTATAAAGTCCTTCTGAGAGGCCGAAGAGAGGTCGCTCTGCTGCGCAGCTTATGGCTAAGAGTGGCTTTCACGGAGCCATATTCGTTTCAGACAGGGAAGGCTGACAACGCTCTTTGCAACGCCTGCGGCGCCGAGGAGGCTGCAGCATAACGATGACACTCAAAACTATTGTCCAACGACATCCTGAAAAGTCGTCGACAATTCAAGCAACCAAGGGATCGCTGAAATACCTAATGACGACAGATTTTCACAAGCGGCTGTAGATTCATAACGTATACTGCACAATACTGCCGCTCTGCGCAGGGACGTAATGTGTGTGCGTGTGTGCTTCCCCTCTGTTTCTCTCTTTCGTTGCTCTTCTTTCAACCCCCCCGTCCCCATTCCTTCTCTCCTGTGCAGGCCATCATACCGGTTATGCCAAACTGGTTAACATCCCTGCCTTTCCCCTCTCTCTCTCGTTTTCCTTACCACTATATAAATTCCATATCTCGTACCTTTGAAATGTAATATCGGTCCATTTATACTGATACAAATCGGGTCTAAGCAGACGCCTTCGAATAGCTGTGACCTCGCCGTCGCTTGGTGCGGGTATACCAAGGCAACGTCGAAATGTGCCTGGCCTTTCGAATTTGTCTTTCCTTTCGGCCAAGGCTCAGTGTACAGGTCCAAACTACTGGCAAACAAAGGAAGCCTCGAAGTGGGTTCTTCCCCTACCAAATACGTCCGGCTCGTTGGAGAAGTCCCTTCACTTGCATGAGTTTGTGTGTGTGCGTGTGTGTGTGTGTGTGTGCGTGCGTGCGTGTGTGTGTGTGTGTGTGTGTGTGTGTGTGTGTGTGTGTGTGTGTGTGTGTGTGTGTGTGTGTGTGTGTGTGTGTGTGTGTGTGTGTGTGTGTGTGTGTGTGTGTGTGTGTGTGTGTGCCGCTCCTCGTCGGACAGCTCCACCAAGAGCCCTCCATGTCTATACTCCCAAGCGCAGCCCTCGCCTCCTAATCACAGCTGTTACCGCAATCTCGTTACTTCTCACAATTTCTCTACACTGTCGCGCTCTATTTGCTTCTGGGAAGCAGGCTGTCATCTCAGAGAGGCGAAGTAATTAAACCAAGCGAATGAAGTGACCAAGCGAGCGAGGAAAGGATTTGCGACTTCCGAAGCTTGTTCCTGCACGCGATTATTGGGACCGTGTGTTGCCTCTTTTTTTTTTGCCTCTTGTCAGGCAATATCTTTAAAAATAGAAGAAAAACCAACTAAAACAACAAAAACAAGCGTTAGAACCGGAGCTGGCGCTGGGGGAAAAATAGGATGTCCATTTCTTCGCCCGGGTCTTCGTCCGACGTGTAATCCTTGTCCCTCAGTGACAAGACTCGTGCCTTAGCGCGATTCGCTAAGGCTGGAGCATCCCGAAGCAATGACTTGCTGCGCACGGCAAAACAAACAAACAAGTAAACAAACAAGACGCTTGGAACACACGCGCACGCACGTTTCCTTCGCAGCGGTTCAGCAGCGCTGTAAGAGGCGCGGGGGCAAACTATTAACCAGTCGAGCGGTAAACTATCCGGCCGAACGAAGACGACTCAATTGCGGGAAAATTAGGTGCACTTACAGAGGGCGAAGGGAGAGGTCGAAGGCAGTCTCGGTTGCGCTGTGGAGAACAGGCACCGAGAAAAGGGAGGATTGAGGCCTGGCAGGCGGCATCACTATATAGCCCCGTGACTGGAGATGGTTTCTCGCGGTTGTGCAGCGCGCCGTGCATTCGCGTAGAAAGGAACTTCTTGGGGTCTCTAAATCAGAGCGAAAGGAAAATGAATAAAAACACGGAAAGATGTTGGAAGAAAGAGAGAAAAGGCGGTATAGAAAGGGTTGCTATGTAGCATCGTACTCCTCTCTTCTCTTTCTTTTCAGCTTGGTTTCTTTTCCTGTTAGTTATTTGCATTCCTCTTCCCGCCAACCTTTCGTGCCTTTCTGTTTGTATGTTTTGAGCGTTGCTTTTACAGATGCCTCTGACTTTGTTTGAAAAAAAAAATGCAGTAAACATCCCACTTCCTTGTCATCCTTTCTTGCTTTTATTTTCGCGTCTGCCACCAGTCGCGGCCCCTTGTTTCATCGCCCCGTTATCGTTCGTGGTTTCAATTTGTAGCGTGCAAGGGTAGCGCCTCGACTTTTTCTATTCTTTCTCTCTTATTTATGCCTCAAAGCGCTCTAGCGTGCACCACACTGGGCTCTGCGTGCTATGCATTACGGCAAAGTTAGGCCGCGTTCTGCTCCCAAAACTTGCTATAAGAGCCGCCGTAGGGCCTATATACTTCGTTGTATAAGTAGTTTACATTTGCAGGACGCTGCTGGGACATAAAAACAATGCATGAAAAAGGGTCTAGTTGACACAACAAGCAGGACTTTTTTGTACACTTGGGATGCTTCCGCTATCGTTTGTTTACGTGTGTATCAGTAGCACGCTGCAAATTTCGACTGTCCCCAAACATTTACTCGCTGGTTGAGAGAGAGGCGCTGCTCAGGTGGAACCCGGAAGGTTCTCTAATCTTCCAACCTCTATCCATATACTCGACAATAAATGGGGGAGGGAGGGGGGCTCTCTCCTCATTTTGAAAGCTTTGATGTTGTAGTTCTCTACACCTTAATATAGACAAAAGGCTAAGTAAAGTATTGAAATTGAGCTGGCCACATTGTGACCGTTCGCTGCATATATACGTAATACAAATACATTTTGGTCTCTAGTATAAGTACTTCTGCTCACTATGCATATCTGATTACGTGTACGTGAACGATTGACAAGATCTCAACAAAGTTTTATAAAATGTAAACCGTAAATCGATAATTCCTGGCTATAGTCTTCTATCCATCATTAATTACCACTCGCCATTAGGAGTCGTATATAAGGTAGCATATCATATGAACATCAAATGTCGGTTTGTTCATTCTCTTCGAGCGCTGGCGAAACTCGACGGCTTCACGCCTTCGAAAGGAAGCAAGACGAAGTTTACTGACACGTGTTTATTTTTCTCTGCGTCAAGGACACATGACCTGCTAGTTGCGTTTGCAGCTCAGTGGCCGAATTCGTAAACATTCTCGAAACCTCCTGGTTTGTTTACTTTGCCGGGCTAAAACGGGAGGAACTAACAAAACCAGTTGATCTTAACGCCAAAGATCTCGTTTCACAGAAATTCCGGTGTCGGCTTTAATGGTTGCGAGCGCAAAATCAGCGTTGTTCGTGAGTGAAAAGTTTGAGATAAATGTGAATAAATGAACAATAATAAACAACGAACAGAGTGGGAATCAAGCGCAGGCCTTCTGAGTGGCAAGCGCGTTTTCTACCACAGAGCTAAGTCGTTGCGTGGAACCTCACACGACAACAAAAAAGCCTTATTCGAATGTCATGCAATACGAGGAGCCTCCTTACAGCATGCAATGTTTCGCGCGGCTAAATCGCAAACTCGCACCAGGCGTCGAGACAATGGCTTGCACGACGAGTTAGGGATTTAAAGGCCTACACATTACGAAGCGTTGAGAAATATTTAATCATTACCGTCAGCAAGACATCAACAAAGTAAGCAGCAGCGTAGTTTTCCGTGTTACCTTACGGATGTATCGAGGGAGCTTCGCTGATTCGCAAAGTAAATATTCATGGCATGGTTAGCACTTCAAAACTCTGTTTGCAGTACGCATTCTAGTACAGTTTCAAACGACCCGTTTACACGCGCGAAAATTTTCCTCTCCTTGCGGCGTGGTTGAGACATGCACCGAGGAGCGAAGTGAGGCTGTATGGACTGAGATACGGTATGACGTATTGCTCTTGAAGGCGAATCTCAAGTGCTTTTCAGCGTTTTAGGGGGTGGAGTCACATGCAAATGACACCGTGAGCGTACTCACAGGTACAGATGCACGCGAATAAGCGTCTCAGTTGTTACCTCGCCGTGTCTGAAAAGCGCACGCTTTTCGCAAACGGAGACTGCAATGATTGCAGTGACCTTTGTGCGCCCGGTAACTACAACAGAATCGTTTCAGGTAAAGGCCGAGGCCAGCCAAGACGCAGTACGATCCTTCCCTCGAGATAAGGGCGCGCGAGGGAGCGTCGGCCCATTATCTAAGTGGAGCAAAGTACGCGTGGGAGATTACAGCACACGTCACCGCGTGATGTGGTGGCGCGAGCTCATTGCGTCATTTTGTTGTAATGCTAAAAACGCGATAACCCCCCCCCCCCTCTCCCGAGTCCTGTCAGCAGAGGTAGGTGGTAGATATATAAAGCTTGCCGTTTGAACGTTGGAGGACGTTCTTTTAGGTGGCTTAGTGGTTAATGCCTCGCATTTACGACGCCAAGGTCCCTCGTTCGATTTCGGACACATATATATATATATATATATATATATATATATATATATAATATATATATATATATATATATATATATACATGAGATCTAACATACAATAATGCCAAGGAAAGAATAGGGGAAGACATTAGAACAAATTGTAATGTAAATACGAAGAAAAGTGGGTGAAAAGATAACTTGCCGTGGGCAGGATCCGAACCTGCGACCTTCGAATGACGCATTCTATGCTCTACCACTGAGCTACCACGACAGCTATCCTTCCAGCCTCTTTATGGGGTTTATATGTGAATTAAACGTGGGAGTGTCAGTCAGCACCATCAGTAGCCATGGCGGCGAGCGTTGCACACTCTTTTGAGCCTGTTTGGCGTCACGTAGCACGTGAACTTGTTACGATGGGGCAGCTGACCAATAGTCCCTCGTACACAACCCAAAGGCACTAAGTGTGCCAGTATGAGACCATCGTTAATGAATTAAGGAAAGAAGTGAATACCTAAGGGCTCGTAATTCCGCGTTTTTACACAATATTAATGAGATCTAACAGACAATAATGCCAAGGAAAGTATAGGGGAAAATAGTAGAACAAATTTCAATGTAAATATGAAGAAAAGTGGGTGAAAATATAACTTGCCGTGGATATATATATATATTGAGGTATGCATACACGGCACATGACGTCGATGCCCACGCCGATGGTGAAATCCAGCTGAGAGTGTCCATATAATTTCCATCACAATAAAAACAGATACAAACAACAAGGTTCTAGCACAAATCGAACCCGAGCCCTCTTCGTGGCAGTAAAGCGTTCTGCAAGAGCCACCACTGTACGTGACATTCCTGCGCAAAATGCCCTGTACCGGCGGCGTGTCAGGTGAGGGATCACGTAATAATACGTATTATCGTGTGGCGTCCGAGGTAAATCAAACCAGGCGTCTCACAAGGTTGTCGGCCATCAAACGTCTCGGCCATAATTGATTAACATCAGCCAGATCGTCAACGAAGTGTGCAGCTACACAGGTGCGCGTACTACCTTGCTGACGAGTATTGGTCATCTCGCTACTTTGCCAAATGATTACGACGCAGGGGGTATATGCTTCCTTACTTTCCAAAAGGATGGTGATTATGTCGTATGTGGATACCTCGCAACTGTACCCTCAGTATAGTCGCCCTAAAGGTGTTTACAAAGGTGCGTATGAAGGGCAATCTTACAGCTTACGCTGGTAGTGTGGCGCGTATTCGGCGAAGGCGAGGCATTCTCATTAAGTGTGCAGCACTTTATGTAACCAGGCTGTAGTACGTTGTCGTCGTTGCTCAAGCGCGAAATCTGAAGACAAAGAAATAAAGAAAATAGTAAAAAAAATTGAAAGAGCAAGAAATAAAAAGAACAAACGGATAAAGAGAGAGCAATAAATGTATAAAAATAGAGACAGGAAGAGAGGAGGAAAGAAAGAGAAAACCGATTAGAGGCAAAGAAAGCTACCAAGCTACGCACTTCTTACAGGCTTGGCTCCACTGGTAAGAAGCCTGCATGAACTGTGTTTGTTTGTTCATTTGTTTGTTAGTTCGTTCGCCAGCCTCATTCTTACAAATTGCTACAGCATGCAAAATGAACGCGGCCTCCTTCCTGCCCGTCCTTGGAAGGACGATCTGTCAAGCGTCACCTTTAAATGTCAAAAAGAAAAAAAGGGATCAGAATAATGTTGAAACTCCCTGTCTTCTTCCTCACCCTCCGTACTCGTGCTAAAAGGCCTAGTCCGCGAACTTCGTGAAACAAAACTTCATTTGTTAAAGAAAGAAAAATAAAACTAGCAAAGACGTGTTACGCGAATCGCAGTATCACCCTCTCACGTGCTTTAACGTGCCGCCTCCCGCGTCTCATCATCACGTGAATCAAATGCGCACCGCCTCCAACACCGTGTGCCGTTTGTCAACAAGAGAGAGTAGGACAAAAAGGAGGAAAGAGGCAAGCCACTGATCGTTCTTTTCGCGTTTGCGCCAGTTGAGGTGCGTGCGTTTCTAGCTACCGAAATGGCTCGCCAGGAAGCGCGTGAACATAGCCGTGAGAACAGAGGCGAAATGGGCACCGCCTCTAGCCCAATTTGTTTGTCTTTTTGTTGTTGTTGTCGTTGTTGTCACGATGAAACAACGTCAAGTGTTTGTTTCCCCATTGCTCGGACTCTCAGAAGAACTGCTCTCACTTCCGCCTCGTTTTTGTGTCGTCATTGTCCTGAAATTTGTTCTTGTTGTCTTCCTCACTCCGTTGCTCTATACTCTTTATCCCATCGCTTTTCCATGGGTTTCCTGTGTGCGTCTTCATTTTGTGCGACAATGCGCTTTGCGTGTATGCATTTGTGTCAGTCGCTTTAGCCGTCAGCAGAGCACAATGTTCCATGAGCGACCCACGCGAGCACCCATCCAGCAAAGTGTCCTGGCGCAGTGCCAACGAAGTTTGCGCGCGAATTATGCGGGAAATTTCTCCCCCTGTCTCTTCCTTTCTTTCTCGTTCTTTCGTTGTCTCCCTCTCTCTATTTGCGTTATTTTTCTCCCTATGCCCAGCAAGAAAACATGGTCAGCTTACACGCAGCGAGTGCTACGTCGTAACTCTTTATTACAGACGCGAACACCAGCATCAAACGCGCCTCAGAGAAGGAGGAGAGGGTTGTTCTAACGATTGGAAATATCGGCGCTTTCATCCCCCTCCCCCTCCCCCCGTTTCGAGGCGTGTCTTCTTCGTGATACCACCAGCCTCGGGCAGCAAACAACATTATGCAATGCCTCCTCGACGGAATCTCGGTCGAGCATCGTGCCGCGTAGCAGAGGCGTGTTGTTCTTCAGCTGCGGCAGTAGCTTTGTGCTAGTGATGTTCCGGCATGTTTCGACCAGCAATTACGCTTTCGAATATAAACACGCTCGCTGCAAATGTGGGTCTTATGCACCAAGAGTGATCTATCTATCTATCTATCTATCTATCTATCATCTATCTATCTATCTATCTATCTATCTATCTATCTATCTATCTACCTATCTATCTACATATTTATTTATTTATTTATTTATTTATCTATCTATCTATTTATCTATTTATCTATCTATCTATCTATCATCTGTCTGTCTGTCTGTCTGTCTGTCTGTCTGTCTGTCTGTCTGTCTGTCTGTCTGTCTGTCTGTCTGTCTGTCTGTCTGTCTATCTATCTATCTATCTATCTATCTATCTATCTATCTATCTATCCGTCTATCCAGTCTATCTATCCAGCAAGCGTACGCATGGCAACAGTATAAAAGAATTTTAAAAAGACACCAAGACTATGGTATCGTTCGGTGAGTAAATGCTTTCATGCTTTCTCCAACGTGTTAATGTAAAGTAACGGAGGTGTGCAGCGACAAACTTCGATGTGATGTACGACTTGCTACGGAGCGGCCAGCCCGCTGAACACGCCAACTATTTGCGGACTACGTTAAAAAAGAAACTTCAATATTTACTCTGGGAATCGTGCCGAATGTGAAAGCAAACAAGACGCCAACCCGTCATAGCTTTGACATCCTCTCCGGACGTTCTGGCGCCGATTCTATCCATGGTATATAAAACGTCTGCTAGGAGCACCATGAGAACGCGCCCATCTCTGCGTGGAATAGAAGGTTCCTGCTTTGCATCGAGTGCGGTTATGTCACCGCAGCTGTGAAAAATGCTCGCTCGTGGGCCAGTGCGCCACGCTGAATAGCTGAAAAAAAAACAAAAAAAAGATGCATTTGTCACGTCTCTCTGCATTTCACGTCAACTTTGTTATATGGAGTGTGTGGCGTAAACATAAAACGAAATCGTTGCCTTCTCTTGGCTCATCTTTTTTGGAGAAAACAAAGCGCTCGCATGAGAGCTTGAAGAAAGAGGTTGCGAAGTTTATGTCCGAGCCCGCCTCCATGTGCTGTTAACGTTGGTGATTTCTTGTTTCTTTGTGAAGCCATCGAGCGTGAGAAGCGATGCTTTACGATATGAAGCGAAAGTAAGATGAATGACTTTCTGAAAATGGTTCTTTCAGTCAATGTGACCGGTGAAAGGAAAGGAATGAAAATAATTTTCCTTGACGGTGAGCTCTTTACGTAGTTATGGATTCCAAATGCTCAAGAAAAAGAAATACGATGAATAAACAAGGCGCTGATATAGGATGTTTACACTCAAATAGAAGAAAAAGAGCGTTTGTTCTCAAGTAATCATATTACAGTTTCTAAAACGGGGTTAAAATGGGATTCCTCGAAAGGAAAATGAAAACATATTGGATTACGCGAGAGCAAGTGGCAGAAGAAACACGCTTTAGTTTAAAATGTCCCAAGATTTGTGTGAGTGGACAGAACACGTGCGATACGATCGGGCTTTCTCGGCACATAAAGAGATGAATTACTGCAAGCGCTTGCTTATCATAACATCACACTCGTTCAAGTTACCTTAGCTCCTTTAAATGAACAGGGAACATAAAGTATAAAGAAAACTGAAGAAGTTTACACTGTTTATATAAAGCTTACAAAGCAGTGAACGTAGTCAACTTTAGCGGCTTAACGTGGCCTTTTCGGCAGATGTTTGGCATTCCTTGGAAGGAAGTAAGGTAGAACAACAAGAAAGAAGGCAGGGAGGTTAACCAGGCAGATGCCCGGTTTGTTACTATGCGCTGGGGGAATGTGAAAGGGGACTATACAAAGACGAAAGAGAGACGAAAAAGAGGAGAGACAAAAAAAAACACAGTGAATCGGCTGACGCGTGTGCAGCGGTGGCACTACACAAAACTCAAAGGCGTTCAGAAAGGCCCGTAGTCCTCAAAAGGCGTAAGAGGGTTTTGACTGCCTTTTGATCCGGCGTAGCCAAGACAGGGTTGAACCGCAACCTGCCACAGACCTTTCAAGAATGTCCGAACTCAAACACCCGAAACTCACTTCCAAGCCTGGCTGGGGCACTCCCTGCAGGAGCGCGAGCCTTTCGCCGCTCGTAGCGCTGAAATAACACTTGGCTAGACCGGTCGAATGCTTTGCTGTGGGCAATGACGTCGCCTTCACCTATTACCTCGTTTCAGCAACGAGCTTCCGTTCATGTTTGAATTGTAGCTCGAGGACTTAACAAGGTTGTACGACTATCATCACGGCGTCAAGCTGCGGACATCGTCGCGAATGTTGACGGCTGAATAGGCTGACGGGCCACTATAGACAGGCGGGATTCCAACTGTACTCAACTCGCGCCACGCCGGACAAACTCGGCGCTGCGGTTGCGCGGACTGTCTGACCTGTCTCCGTCGATGGGCATGGCTTGACGGTCGCTGCTCCTCGGCGCACGCGTGGCCTGGCGAGGTTAAGGGGCCTTGACGCCACATTTTCGCTCATAATCTGTGTTATGTTGGTTAGTCATTGGGTGTACTCAAACAAGCTGGCGAATCTTCTGCGTGTTTGGTTGAGCACTTGAATTATAACGAGCATTTTTATAAACACGGCCCGAGAGTCTGAAAACACTGGCGCACTGGCCAGCCGTGACGTAACAAGCTGCTTGCTTTGCGAGCGTCTGCAATCTGGCCACCGATATTGTTTCGCAGTTAGCTGCTCGTACAATGAAGTGCCTACTACACCTCTCTTCAGCTGGGCATTGAAAATGGGGTGATTTGCAGCGGCTGAAATTCGGGTAGAAGACGACGGCTCCACTCCATAAAGCTTGTGACGTCACACGCACCATAGTGAAATGGCGATCGTCGGTGATGGGTGGGGTTTATAGCCGGTGACATCTAGTGCTCATTTAGCAATTAAATATTCCCTCACAGTCCATTTCTTTCTCTATGGGCACGCACAATAGACTCCTTATTTCTATTCCTCACTGAGAAACGCAATATTGTGGATGACCGTGTCATGGCCCCTCTAAACCCGGGGGGTGCGCAACTGTGGCTTAGTTTTTGCTATAGGCAGCGGCTTAGAAAGTTGCTTTGTGAGCGGAGGGTTCTAGCTTTAATAGCTTCGCAGCTAAAAGGAAAAAAAAAACGACGGAAGGTACCTCCCAGGAAAGAGTAAAAAAAACGAAGGTAGAGTGTCACCTGACGTCGATCTCGCAAAAGCGGCAGCAAGGTAACCGTTTTCAGGTCATTCGCGGCTCCACCAATTATGCACAGCGTACTCGCAGCTTCTTTATACTGTCTTGACTTAATCAACTATCCGCGAGTACACTTCATGCATGCAAGAACGAAATGTAAACTGAAACAACGTTTTCGGCGCAATAATATTTGCCCGTCCGTGATATCTGATTTTTTCTTCCATAAATACTGCTGTAGTATCAGAAGAGCTTAATTGAGGTAACCACGTCATTTCAAACTGCACTTAGCTGTTGGTGTACTGAACCAAGTTGAAGTTTTCTTTCTCTCTCTCTGCACACGTTAGAGAGTTGTTACAGTACATTAAAGAGTTATAGTATACCGGGCTTACCGGGTTACCGGGTGTTCCGTGATACCGGAATCGAAGTGCGCATGCGCAGATACGTACGTCACCCGTACAGCTTCCCGTACGCGCGATTTTTCAGGTTTCACGTTACCGTGGTGTACGTAGTGTACGTAAACATGGCGGCGCTCTCGGACGCCCGCTTCGAAGTAATTTTGGCGTAGTTGTTGAAAGATTCACCTTGTCCGCCGCAAACGACTGTTCAAAGTGGCTTCGCTTGCCTTCAGTTAGCTTCGATGACTGAGTATTACGGATAAGCTGGCGTAGTTTTTGAGATAGCTTCCCATTTCGAACGCGCCTATAGGCCAAACTACAAGATCAATGTAAACGAATCGGCTACGTAGATGTTTTCGCGTTTTGTACGTACTTCATATTTATTTACATTTATTATCACAAAAATAAACTTCTAACAATGCTTCGCTCGGTGGCATAGGCAAACATTGTTGTTTTCTTCTCATTTTCACTGTTTAACTTATTAACCATTTAATAGGTGGCACCACCATCCCACTTGGGGGCACGTAAACGCTATTTCGCTAAACTATAAGACGCTGCCTACAACGAACGTTTGCTGCACGGTAGCGTCATTCCCTTAACCTACGCTATCACGCTAACGCTAAACTATAACTGTCTATTGACAATATGTTTATTTTGTTGCTTTTCCCGCTTTTTTTTAATAATGATGACCTGCCTCTGGGGCACACTGACTATGGTCCTCGTGTTCTATCCCGGCCTGGCGGTTGTTGCATTTCTATGGTCGCGAAATGGTAGACGTTCGTGTACTGTGTCATGTCAGGGCACGTTAAAGGACACCAGGTGGTCAAAATTTCCAGAGCCCTCCACCACGGCGTCTCTCATAATCGTCTTAAGGTTTTCAAATAAATCACCAAATATTATTATTATTAGAGACTGATGGTGATCTAAAACGGTACACTTGTTATGTCATTGTTGCATGTAAGAACACTTAACTCGTGTACGGCTAGGTTACGTCATGTGTGTTGGTATCAGTTTGTTTATTCACGTGCATGCTGTACGCACGGGCTGTATTTTGCATGCACCTTCGAACAAAAAAGTATTTTTTTTTAGCTTAAATAATTCCTGGTGTGTACTGCTGTCGACTCAGCCCTGCAAGCCCAATGAGGCTTTGGTAAGCCGATTTCTTGTTGTGTTGATGCTCTCTCAAACAAGTATTTTATTATTATTATTATTATTATTATTATTATTATTATTATTATTATTATTATTATTATTATTATTATTATTATTATTATTATTATTATTATTATTATTATTATTTGCAGCACTGAAAGTCAACAGCACTAAGTGCTTGTGCCTGCTTTAGTTATTGGAGTGAAAGCAATTCCTACAAAAGTGTCAGTGATGATTTTAATTTGAGCTAATTGCTGAGTGCTTCTATGGAGCTGTTAACTGCATTAACAGATCTATACGTTGTAACGAAATAACACATTGGAGAGGAAACATTTGGATAGCATTTATTTTTTCGCCACGTAAAACAAAAAAAAAAGGAAGCGTTCACCGGTACATGTCGGGCGGCTTCGAAGTACGGTGTCTTCTCGGCTCCTGTGGGTATGATGGTTAACTTTTAAATGCTTTCCATCGCGTGCCATATGACACGGGACGGCTTTCTGCTCTCCCATAGTAGAGTACATCGTACTCTATCTAAATCGTTAACAACTCTTTCTACACACACATGGCTGTCATAGCGGGGCGGGTAAGTGCTCTCCCATAGTCGAGTACGATTTGTTAAACGGTTTCGAGTACTTCGTGCTCAACTATGGGAGAGCATTTAGCCGCCCCGCTAAGACGGCCATGTGTGTGTAGAAAGAGTTGTTAACGATTTAGAGTACGATGTACTCTACTATGGGAGAGCAGAAAGCCGTTCCGTGTCATATGGCACGCGATGGAAAATATTTAAAAGTTAACCATCATACCCAAAGGAGCCGAGAAGACACCGTACTTCGAAGCCGCCCAACATGTACTGGTGAACGGTTCCTTTTTTTTAGTTTTACGTGGCGAAAAAACAAGTGCTATTCAAATGTTTCCTCTGCAATGTGTTATTTCGTTACAACGTATAGATCTGTTAATGCAGTTAACAGTTCCATAGAAGCAATTACCTCAAATCAAAATTGTCACTGACACTTTTGTACGAATTGCAACGGATAAGTTGGCGTAGTTTTTGAGATAGCTTCCCATTTCGAACGCGCCTAGGCCTAACTACAACATCGATGTAAACAAATCGGCAACGTGGATGTTTTGGCGTTTGGTGCGTGGTTCATGTTTATATACTTTTATTATCACAAAAATAAACTTCTAACAATGCATCGCGCGGTGGCATAGGCAAACATTCTCGTTTTCTTTTCGTTTCACAGTTTAACTTATTAACTATCTAATAGGTGGCGCCACAATCCCAGCTGAGGCACGTAAACCACGTAAACGCTATTTCGCTAAACTACAAGACGCTGCCCACAACGAACGTTTGCTGCACGGTAACGCCATTCCCTTAACCTACTCTATCACGCTAACGCTAAACTATAACTGTCTATTGACGATATGTTTATTTTGTTGCTTTTCCCGCTCTTTTTAATAATGATGACCTGCCTCTGTGGCACACTGACTATGGTCCTCGGGTTCTATCCTGGACTGGTGGTTGTTGCACTTCGATGGTCGCGAAATGGTATAGAGGTCCGTGTACTGTGTCATGTCGGTGCACGTTAAAGGACACCAGGTGGTCGAAATTTCCAGTGCCCTCCACCCACGGCGTCTCTTCTAATCATCTTAAGGTTTTCGGACGTAAATCCCCAAATATTATTATTATTAGAGACTGATGGTGATCTAAAACGGTACAGTTGTTATGTCATTGTTGCATGTAAGAACACTTCACTCGTGTACGGCTAGGTTACGTCAAGTGTGTTGGTATCAGTTTGTTTATTCACGTGCATGCTGTACGCACGGGCTGTACTTTGCATGCACCTTCGAATACGCACGGGCTGTACTTTGCATGCACCTTCGAACAAAGAAGGTAAATTTTTTGTTAGCCTTAAGAATTCCTGGTGTGTGCTGTTGTCGGCTCTGGCCTGGAAGCCCAATGAGGCTTTGGTAAGCGGATTCCTTGTTGTGTTGATGCTGTCTCAAGGTAATATTTCATCAACAACAACAACAACAACAACAACAACAATAATAATAATAATAATAATAATAATAATAATAATAATATATTATTATTATTATTATTATTATTATTATTATTATTATTATTATTATTATTATTATTATTATTATTATTATTATTATTATTATTATTATTATTATTATTATTATTATTATTATTATTATTATTATTATTATTTGCAGCAGCACTGAAAGCCAACAGCACTAAGTGTTCGTGCCTGTTTTAGTTAAGAGAGTGACAGCAAATTCCACAAAAGTGTCAGTGATGATCTTTAATTTGAGCTAATTGCTGAGTGCTTCTATGGAACTGCTAACTGCATTAACAGATCTGTACGTTCTAACAAAATGACGCATTGCAGAGGAAACATTTGAATAGCATTTGTTTTTTTCGCCACGTAAAACTAAAAAAAAGGAACCGTTCACCGGTACATGTCGGGCGGCTTCGAAATACGGTGTCTTCTCGGCTCCTGTGGGTATGATGGTTATTTTCTACCAGTGTTTCCAATGTTTGCCGTTGCAGGAGTCTAACCAGCATATGCTGCAGCAATGTGTCATTGCAAAGGTGTTTTGGAAGTCAATCAACACTAGTGTTTTGTGACCTAGGTCATCGCTTTGTAACATCAGGTCGCTGCTCGCGTAGTCGCTTTGCACGCCTTCTAATAGCTGCGGGAGCTTTTTGTTTATGGCGTAATAGGTGCGAAGCTGTGGCGGCAGGTCATCGTCGTCGTGCTCTTTTTCCGATTCTGGAACGCCTCTACTCTGAACTCTTATCGTTTCTGTCGGAGGAATTGTTCTTCCTTGGGGAGGAAGCGGAATTTCTGCGACAATGGTCGTGCCGCTTTCTTTCCGTAGTTGACAGACGCGTTCGATTAGTCTTCCACCTGTCCTGGTTCCTATAGCCAGGTCACCTGTAAATGTCTGATTGGTGCATGTAATCAGTATGTGTTTACTATTTTTATGTGTTTGTGTATGTCCCATATTGGTGTGAGCTCTTCTATATATGCACTTCATTCTAACGCTGTAAGTTATGTAACTTTTATGAATATGATACCTGTTGTACATATTTTCTAACATCTTCACCAAGTCTTGTAAATTCTGCGCATATATCATCATGTACATTGTCCATATTGTGATTAGTGCATTTATGTAGTGTATGTATAGTTATTAGTACTATGGACTATGGACATCCTACGGACTTGGACACTTTTGTTTAAATGTGTAATGTATGTTGCGCTTTGTCTTTTGTTTGTTATTGTGCCTGTTATACAGACGCTTGTCCCTTAGCTTTTTTGCGTCCCATGAGAGAATAAACTTTTTCTAAACATAACAAACAAAAAGGTTTGCTAAATGCTATCCCGGAACGGCTTTATGCTCTCCCATGGTAGAGTACCTGGTACTCTGAATCATTAAGCACTTTTTTTTTGAACAGACACATAGCGGGGCGGCTAAGTGCTCTCCCATAGTTGAGTACGAAGTACTCGACATTGTTGAGCATTTTTAATGACGATAGTCTTTATTGGGACCTTCGACGCAAAAGCTTTGGTCTGTCTGTCTGTACTTTCTCTGTTTGTCCACCGTTACCACGAACTGGTTACTCTAGACAGCAACAACCGCTACCCCAAACGGCCGACCCCATCCGCAGCGCCCACCAATGTTGTTCAAGGATCAGCGTTCTTACGTGTGCGATTGTCAATTCAAAAGCAATCATTGCGCATATCAGAGGTACCATAACAACACGTCGATGTTTTGTATGTGTGCCTTTATGCTAGAGAACGCACACACAAATAATTCTAAGGACCGTGGCGTTAAACCGTCACCTCCGGAAAATCTTTTCAGGCCTGCGCCCAGCAATTTGACGTCATTTCCGGCCGGCCGACTCTCGGGGAAGCCGCAGCGGCTGCGAGCGCAGCGCGGGCGGCGGTGGTGACGGTTCGGCGGCGTGGTGTTGACGGTGTTTCACGTTTGTTGCTTTCCGTTGTTGTTTTGCGGCAATTTCGTTTCCGTGCGTGATGCTGGAGTGATGCGACAATGCCGAATAAGTGTTGTGTACCCGGATGCACCGGCAACTACAAAACAGGAAAGAAGATACAAGTGTTTTCCTTCCCTAAAGACGCCGACGCTCTCAAACAATGGCTACGCGCCATTCCTAGGAAGGACTTCGTGCCGACTTCGTGCACTAAGGTAAGAATTTGAGATGCTCCTGTTCTTAGCTTGTCGTTGCTTGTTCGGGTAGAAATCACCTATGATGGGAAATACTTGAGCGTGTGGCCGCCGGGCCTCGCGAAGCGCTGACGCCAGCAGCGTTCGCAGCAAGGATGGTCAGCTGCGCTTTGTTCACTAACAGTGCCGTGGTGTCGTCCATTCTTGCAAGCTCTCGGTGGAAGCGCTTCGTGGAGTGCGGTGACATCACGCTCCCGTGTTTCCTTTCATGTTGCTTGTACCGCTTAGCGCAGCGCTTTTATTTAGATGCTTGCGAAACGTAGGTAGACTTTGTTTTAGCTACACGGACTGTAAACGCGGTCATGCAAACGGGAGCGCATTTTTTTCTTTTGAGAAGTGGCGTCTCAGACGTTCTTGAAACGTTTTTGCAGGTGTGCGCGAATCATTTCGACGCTTCATGCATTGAGAAGACGACATCGTAGACGGATCCAAGGACAGGGAGAGTTATTGAAGTTGCACTCCCAGTACCACGGTTGCGTCCTGGATCTGTCCCAACGGTATTTTCCGGCTGTCCGTCCTACCTATCAGTACGAGACCAGAGCACGAGAGAAACCCCTGACGCCAAGAGGAGCCGACAAGAAGCCTCCCAACTCGCCCGTGCTGTAGAAGAGTCGCTGGCGTCATATGAAGCGGAGCAAAAACGAGACCGGTTTTCGTCCCTCGAAGAACTAAGGGCTCGCCTGCAAGGGGTGTCAGTGTCTCCAAAGTGGACTGTGATTCATAAAGAAGAGTGCTCCATGTTTTTGAACATTATCGACTATCGTGAACCTTGTTTGAATGCGTCATTGACCGTGTTTGCAAACCTTGAAGTCTTTGCCTGCTATCAAGGTTCACCAATCAAGAACCTTGGTAGCGCTGTTGTACCAGACTCAGTTCAAAAAGTAAGTTCCTTGTTGGAAATTTTGAACAACCTGTCGATGCTGTCTGAGGAGCGCTGCACTTATTGCCACCTGGCTCAAGCAATACATTCCCTTGTTTGAGCCTTGTTTCCAGTTTTGTATCTCTTTACAAGTTGTTAGCTTTTAAAGGTGCTGTACTTTTTTCTTTTTTTTTTAACTCGAACTGCCTCGGTGCCCACTGTAGCAGTTGTACAGTCCGTTTTGGTACCTAAGCTGTGTACACTTTCCTTGTGCACTCTGTGTACAGACATGTTGTGCACTGTGATTTGTTTTTTTCTTAGATTTTTGTTTGATTTTTTCCCTAGGAAATGCACCTACCTGTGGCAGTACAATTACTTTTCTTTCTGTCATTTATCATGCTGTGGACCACAATTTAGTCACCAGTGTTCTTTTGTATTGTATTTTTTGGCAAGTGTTTGAACCTGATACCTTGTGTTGCTACTGCTACTATGATAAACGAATGGTATGTTTTCCTCTAACCTACAATTTAAATGAAAGTGTGCTTTTTCTGTTCCAAAGCTCGGGGATGTTTTTGCTGTTACAATCTGTTTTGTTTTCTGAGTTTTATGTGGCAAGATATTGTGTTTTGTACTTTTGGCATATTTTCAGCATTAAGGGCAACATCTTGTGTTGCCTGTCGTCTGCCTGGACCGAGAACAATGTGCACTGTGATATTTGTACAGACGGCGTCTGGCTGTGATAAATAAATACGCATTATTCCATTCACGATATTCATTATTTCTTGATACCTTGATAAGTTCCCCCGCAACGGTGGCTCAGTGGCTAAGGCGTAGCGCTGCTGAGCACTAGGGCGCAGTTTCGATACCCGGCTGCGGCGGCCGCATTTCTGATGGAGGCGAAAAGCAAAAACGCCCGTGTGTACGAGATTTCGGCACACAATAAAGATTCCCAGGTAGTAAAACTTGATCCTGAGCTCTCCCCTACGGCGCGCTTCATCGCCTGCATTGCGTCGGCGCGTTAAACCATACAATCAATGGATACCTTGATAAATCGTGCGGACATGGTGTCAAGGAACCTCGCCCGAGTCGGTAGGCGTGAAGGGCGCTCGCGGCTGGCGCAGCCACCCAGCGAAGGGCGGCCGGCCGGCCGGCGCGATGTGACGTCGTCGACGTCACGTCACGTGACGCGCAGGCCTGAAAAGCTTCCGGGGGTGACGGTTAAACGCGTTGCGCTGACAGTGCGACGCGAGGCTCAAAAAGGCTGGTTTTACCAACGCTTTGCTAAAACGACATGGTGGTGGCACCTGCCCGTCGCTTTACGTTCTACACCTTATCGCCTCCGAGAATGCACGCATCTTTTTCTGCAGGCACGCAGGCCTTCCTTCGTTTTCGTAGATAACTGCCAGATGACGCTCGTGGCTAACGTGCCTCGATGCGCTCGTTCGCCTCCGCTGCACACTCGAGGCACTCTAACGCAGTGCCTCCGGAATACCATTCGCCGATTTTTAGATGCGGAAGCATCTTATACTCGCGCCTTGTAGTGCGCCGTCCGCGCCGTCCGCGCCGTCCGCACCGCCTTAGTTGAGCTAATTCATTACGTCTGATACAATAATCACTCGTTCTCTGCTACTGCAATATTCACGCGTTCATCAAGTATAAGGTTATTTGTTGCACTTCAAAAGCATACATGTGTCCGAGTTAAAACGGTCAAAGTTTCACATTAAATGCACCAGGAAGGTAAAGTATTGGTACGGAAACCAGTAACACAAACATGAGCTTGTACGGTAAAGTTAGCTATTTAAAACCTACGCGAGCGTCGGTGCACACTGAACCATGCCTGTGTATTCAGGCATGTGTCTAACTCTGTTACCAGCCACTAAACTGTTTTAGCGGGACGGCTCAGTGATCTCCCATAGTTGAGTACGAAGTATTCAAAATCGTTCAACATATTAGATGCGGAAGCATCTTATACTCGCGCCTTGTAGTGCGCCGTCCGCGCCGTCCGCACCGCTTCTCGAACATTCGACAGCTGACGCGCGCGCATGCACCGTCGCGCCGTCGCCCACCATCTGTGCTGCGCGCGCTTCTCCTTCGAGTACATTCGACAGCTGACAGCGCATGCGCCGTCGCCATCTGTGCCGCGCGCGCGCTTCTCCTTCGAGAACATTCGACAGCTGACAGCGCATGCACCGTCGCGCTGTATATATACTCAAGGTCGGCGCTCGCTCGCTAGGTTGCCGCTCGTCCGTTGGTTCGTCGCAATAAATAAAACACCGCCCTTTCGCATACGTGCCGTACGTGTTCACTCATTTAACACCCCATTTCACAACCACGTTAACCAATTTAGCCATCGACCCAAGTAAGTCGCAATTTAACACCCGTTAACCAATTACATGCTTCCGCATCCTCCTCAGTGTTCCCCCGAGGGAAGCTGCGGGCAATTTTTCTTGCGCAGAACATCAAATAAATGTTCTGTTCCCTCTCTCCACACTCAAGACTATCGTCCTTCGACGACATTTGCAGATTGCATGCAGATACAGGGCCTTTTTTTTTGCTAAACGCCACTGTTCTCCCATAGTAGAGTACTTAGTGCTCTAAATCGATAACCACTCTTTCTAAATACCTTCACCTGTGTTCATTTCTGACCATCGTCCGATTCCCGTAGAGCTCAAAGTTCCACTTTCTTTTTCGGAGAAACCATGGCGGCTTGATGTTCGCGTCCTCCAGGACGTGTTCTCTCGCTCAAACTTGTCCCGTACCATACGGGCGTCACTTGCTGCGTCTGGCCCATATGAATGGCAATGGTGGCGGTGGTGGTGGCACCGCCACCGCCACCACCTTATGAATAGGGTGCGCTTAAAACGCAGTGGCGCTCGCACTGCTCAGTTGAAGGGCGTTCCCTTCGTCGTCGCGTTTCTGAGGAGCTGGCCGATTCTGCAGCGATGTTACGCATCGCCTTGCGTGCCGAAACGCCGTCTCCCCTGATGCGAGCTTGGCAGCATAAACTACGTGAACGCTTCCATCATTCGATTGCCGCCTCGTCTCCGGCGGCAGCTGCATGGAGTTGCAGGCACAACCCTTGTGCACACCCCGAGGTGCTTTCCCAATCACCTGTTTTTATGATCACGCATACACCACATGCACAGCCGCTTCCTACGCGTGATCGATAACTTTTTTAGGGGGGGGGGGGCATTTGGAAGAGATCTTATGTTCGACCATGCGGACAAACAGCGATATAATACCGCCTATGCTTAGAGATTTGCCTCGCATTCGTGAAAAAGCTTCTGTCTCTGCAAGTCCCCCCCCCCCCCCATCACCCGAAAATGTAAAGGCAGCACTACTATCTATGAAACGGGGGATGGCCCCTGAGCCAGACGGTTTTCCAATTGTATTTTACTTGACATTTTGGAATGAGCTTGGTACTGCCATAACCGTGGTTATCCAGTGATATTTCAAGGATGGTGTTTTTCCATCAAGCTTTAGAGATGGCCGTATTGTAGTCATCCCAAAAGCTGACGCTTCCTATCTTAGTCCTGAAGATTGGAGACCTTTCACACTTCTTGACATTGACTATAAGATATTCATGACAGTGATCGTTCAACGTTTGAGGGCTCTGTTGAACACCCTAATGGGTCATCACCAGGCTTCATCAATGCTTGGACGAGAAATACACAGCTTGTCCTTTACAACCCGGGATATCATAGTCTATTATACTCTGTCGTGATCCGCGCGTGGTCTCCTCGTGTCTTTGGACCAAGAGAAAGCATTTGACCGACTAGAGCACACGTATATCTTTAAAATGCTCACAGCCTTTGGTTTTCCTGTGTTTTTTGTGTGTGTGGAATTAAATGCATATATACCTACTCTGGTATAAAAAGCACTGAAGTTCTATATGGTTAGGAGAGTGCTGCCTTTTCTATCACACGTGGGGTCCATCAGGAATGCCCATTGTCTCATGTTCCATTTGTCCTCAAACTTGAGTCATTTTTGTATGCTCTAAAAGCGGATTCGCATGTCCGGGGTCCTGCACTTCTGGGCAGCGGTGCCGTGAAAGTCACAGCTTTTGCTGACGACATAATCCTGTACCTTTCAGATGAAGATAGTTTTTCCCATAGCCTGCGTTCACTTTTTCAGTATGGTGACATTTCAGGTGCTGCACGAAACTTCTCTAAATCCCGCTATTTCTTCATCGGCTGTCCAAACTCCAGATTTAGCTCCGCATCTCTTCTCCAGTCGGATGCGTCTCTTCGCATTTTAGAAATTCTGTACAACCACAACGGTGTTTGTAACTCCGTTCAGTCAAACATCCTCGACGAGGTAAAAGCAAAAAAACACAACGCATGGGATTTTGACTTTCTGCTTCTTTAGCGGAGGCACCTTACGCAGACTGTGTTCTGCGGTCGCATTTGGTACCTTTCTCACGTGTAGCAGCCGCATTTACGCATCGTGAGGTCATTGCAGTCTACCTTGTGTTCCTTCTTTTGGTCCGGTGGCACTGAGTTGGTTTCTCGTGTGGCAATAGGACAGCAGCGTTCCCACAGGGAGGCTTTGCTTTCCCTTCGGTGTCAATACGCTGCCGGCTACTGGCCCTGCGACTCTTGTTGCGCCTCGTACAAGGCGAGCAATCCCTCACGCGAACTCTGGGATATGATTTTCTAGGCACTCACCTTCGGTATTTAATGCCTAATGTGACCTTAATCGGGGCCCACAATCGGTAACACTTCCTTCGTTTTATGCAACAGCTTTCGCGTTTTTTTTGTCATATCCAGTCGGCTTGCCCTGAGGTAGATGTGTTGGACAATCCTATCGTTGACACAACAGCCCCTTAGTTGCTCCCGTTAGTTCCTACGGCACGCCGTACCCGCTTTATTCGTGTGTCTTGGAGCACGCTGACGGCATCGTTTCTGCCTTGCCACATCTGGGACTTCATGTGGCGGCTGGGGTGGGGTGTCCTTCCTATTCTTGATAACCTCAAAAGGTTGAGAATAGTCCAGTCAGCAAAATGCCTGAACTGCTTCCTACGCGAAACAAATCAGCATGTTTTAAGACAATGCGTCGTTGCTCGTGTTTTCTGGATGGCCGTGCATGCTGGATTTTGCGGCCTCAGAGCAAATCGCTCTGTTTCTTCTGGGCGTTGTTCTCGAGGCCGCTTCGCCTGCCTTCTCATTGTTGCTGGTGCCTACTGTCTTTGGCGCAATTGCTGTGAGGCGGTTGCAGCAGGTCATCGCCGTCGTGCTTTCTTTTCGATTTTGGAGCGACTGTACAAAGAACCAATATCTATTTTGTTGGAGGAACTGTTCTTTCTGGGTGAGGACGAATTCTTTCGACACTAGTCCTGCCATTTTGTGTTCGAGTGTGAGAGACGTGCGAAGCTTGTGTTCAGGCCTGCCTGGTTTTAGTAGGTTAATGTTTGTTTGGTACTCACACAGGTGCCTTTATATGTAAGTGACTAGCATGTGGATTTTTGCGTTGGTTTGTGTGTTCTTCGTTTGCCGTGTAATGTACACATGTAAACGTATCTTCTTGTAATTTTTGGTGCGTCTGTTTATGTTCTGTTCCGTGTACATATGTAAACATACTTTTTGTCACAATTTGTGGTGTACCTGTGGATTTTGTGTTCCATCGCGATGTTCTAGCTGTTGGATAGTACTTGATGTTAACTGTTCGTGAGAATAAATTTCTCTAAACACAGATATATGTGTGCCTGTGCATATTCTACTTTCTTGAGGTGTTCTTCTCAAATGCTATACAAGTCCACAGTCTGGGAGAATAAATATATGTAAACACATGACGCTTGACTATTTGTAGCTTCACAGTTTACCATAGGACGGCTTTCTGCTTCGGCTTTCTGGAGAGTTCGGAAGGCCTTCATGATTGCTGCTGTTGTTAGAGCCAAAGAGTTTCCTCAAATTAACCAGAGGCGACTCTGGCGCTGCGATCGTTCAGCGACCATGGGAATGACGGGTAGTACACGGATTTGCCTAGTCTTCCTACTTTAAGATTGTGAATCGCACTTGTGGCCTCGCTTATTGCTGTGTTGTGGTTTTGTATCTAAGGAGAGAACAAGCCTTTTTGAACTTCGTGACTTGTTTTTAGATGGTAAGCCTAAAAAAAACAAGGTGGTGAAGTGCAACCACTGAGCGTTTACTGATTTTTGTTTCGCGAAAAAAAAACAGCTTTAGGCCATATGAACACACACAGAGTCAGAAGTACGAAGATTAGACGAATCCGTCTACTGCTCATCATTCCCATGCTCGCGTTGCAGCTCCCATAGACACTAGCGCCAGAGTTCTCTCAAGTGTATATTTAGGAAACTCTATGGATGTAACCTCTAACACGGCTCATACTCACTCAGAGGAATTAGCCAAGAGTTGATGAGATGACTTTCTCGACATTTGAGATTATTTATTTTGAGAACCAAGTGACAGCGTTTCTTTCCAGCTTTTTCTTTTTTTTTCAAATAAAGTTGTATATATCACTCCATCTCCAGCTTTTCTTAGCATATACAGCTAGGGATGACTCTAGCCACAACATAAATTGCCACCCATAAAATTATTTAGGTATTGTTCGTATCCTTTAAGCTAACGTCACCAGAGGCAAAGTGCGAAGCTCGTATTTCTTATAGATGGTAACATAGGAATAAAGGCTACAACTGGTCACACTTCGAAAGATCCCTGCTCGTGGTGAACACTGGTACTACACGTTTCACCTTACCTGGTTAACCACCTGCACGAATTGGTTGGGCGGCAATGTTTTCTTAATATCTGATCTTGTTGGTTTTTAGCGACGCACTAATTCCTGAATCTCTTTACGTGAGAACACATCACTTCGTGTCACTAGCGAAAATCCGACCGATGTCAACAAAACTATTCCAGCATATCCACGGAGTGGATGATGGTGAAGTGGGCGAAGCTCCGGAGGTTTTTCGGGGACACCGTGAATCCTCAGAGGAGCAGCATCCGGGCCCATCCGGCGCCACGCTCGCTTTGCCGCCGCTTCTCGCTATCGCGTTCCCAAGTCCGCTTCTCGTTGCACCCGTTTCGCAGCGGCTTCCTTGGTGCGGACCGTATCGGGATCTGCCCGACGCCGCGCTCGCTTTGCGACAGCAACTTAGGCCAACGAGCGTAATCCGACACTTACGGCGACGATCCGGGGGAATGAGAGATAACGGGTGAGCGCCGGCACCCCTGCGCAGCCCTGGCAGCAGCCGATTAGTGAGCAACAGCACCCGCGACGCCATCTAGTGTCCATTCCCCCAACCGCCATATTTCACACATCTACATGGGACAGCGCCATCTAGAAAACAAGACGATAAATGGCGAAGACGAGACAAATTGCGTACAGCGCCACCTAGTATATAGTCACTCATCTGCTGTTTGCAGGAATCTCTATGAAATAGCGCCATGTATTGTATGATAATGGCGACGCTACTGGGTAGGCCGGAGGCAAGAGGGATTGACCTATACCATAAGGAGCTTCGCTCCTAAAAAGGGCGAAAAGGCCAAGGAATGCTCTTTTTTCTCTCTCTATGATTATTAGCCGTCCATGATGCTTGCAGTGCATGGTGACCAATGAAATAGTTTCGAGAAAATGTTCTAATCACTTATCTCAATTTTGTTCTCTATTGCAGAGTTCGGTGTACTCGATGTCGGTCAAAACGCTCATCACCGTGTCCACTATCATGCTGCTCGGTCTCATAGTAGCCTACCATGCCTTAGAAGTTCAGGTGGGTACGCTTCTGCTCACTTTTTTTCATTTTTTAAAGATCCTAAACCTGTACGTTCACTGACATGCGTCACTCCGTAAAAATGAGCCGTTCAATGTCCATTGACAACGTCAGCAGTTACGTTTGTAAATGTGCTTAAGTGCGTAACTTCAAGTGCATAAATCGACCCTAGCGTCGCAAATGGCAAACTGTGGTGTTCGTGTGTACTTTTGAGTGAAGCTACATACTGCGTGTTAATTATTATTGTCCCTTAATCCATTTCCTCCCTCGAAGGGTAGCAAACACGACTCCCATATGATCAGATGACTAATTTCCCTGTCTTCCCATTTTCTCCTATCTGTGACGCCGTAGTTGATTGTCTTGCATTGTCATGAAGCACAACTTTATGCAGTGAAGTCTTGGAAAGTCCGAACCTGGCTTTCTATATCCACTTTACTATACTTTCTATTTCGTAACTGTCATTGCTTCATCCGTGTTACTTTTTTGGCCGGAGAACATCATTTTCGGTGCAATTTTCTCAGCCTACCACAGTTGCAGAAAATCTGAAAGTCACAGAGCAGAGCAGCGTTTTGGTACGCAGCACGTTTAAACACTGCTAGTTACATCTAGTTAAATTAGCGCTGACACTAGGACTTTTTTTATGTTTCGTTACTCTGATGAGTTTTCACAATATCGGCGACAACGACGTGCTGGTCACGTTTCCGTTTCGAAATAGCAGTGCCTCAATCTCGTAGATGGCAGTGGTGGTGCGTATTCGTACGCTATTACAGTATATCAAATAAGTATAAAAAAAGACGAAAGACGATCGCAGCAAACGTTCCGCAGGGAAACTCGCGTGTCAAGTCATATCCCTATTTGGCCGCGCGTATTTGCCCTAGCTACCGCCACAGTGTCCGCAGTGTCGGATCATCGTCGACGTTCCTCCCCGCGCTAGACGACATCGGGCGGTCCGCCCACCGCCACTGAAACTGCGTGACAGCGTGTCCCCGGCCATCCGCTTCCTGGTCTCAGCCAGAAGCGCCAGTAGCACTTCATTCCGCCATCCGACCCCCCGACCCCCCATAAAGAAAGAAAAGGAAACGTCCCTAGTCAAGAGATGGAGAGGAGAAACCGGAGAGGATATGGAATGAACGAGCTATTTAGCCCAGCACTTCGTGGCAGTACCACCGCCCCCTTTCCCAACACACGCACGCCCTCTCGGGGCGATTTTATTATCATCCTTTATTTATTCCCGAATTCTCACACTTAATTCCCAAAACGGGCTTGGCTGGTGGTGGAGAGGAGTTCTCGACTTATCCTCTCCCCCACGTCCCTTACTTTTTTTTCCTTCCCCGCTCAAAAGACCGGCTTTCTCAAGCGGACCTCGAGTGGCGCACGCGCGGGATGGAGTGTAGGGAACGCTGCGCAGAAGCGGGTTAGTGAGAATGCATGCAAGTGCTGCGGGGCAGAGACGTGCTCATCTCGCTAAAAGCGCCACCGCTTTCCCTCCGCCCTGTCCGGCCATTTTTTTTATTTCATCTGGTATGCTATACAGTCCCCACTTCTCCTCTACCCAGTGCCTCGCTGTCCCTTTTCCCGCACTTTTGCTCTCCCTCCCTCTCTCTGTCCCAACAACGACCCTTTTCCTTCGTCTCCCCTTCCTGCCTATGAAAACGCTCGTATTTCCCCCAGTGCCCTTTTTTCCACTCCCCCTCCTTTTCAGTCTCAGCTTTCCTGCGGCCTTCACAGGGTCAGGCCATAGCGGCAAAGGTTTTTACGGAGCCGGCAGCTCATTTTCGCTTCGTTTGTGATTATCACTTGGCAAACGCGAGCGCGCGCCGTCCTCTGGTAGATGTGCTCGGTGGCATCGATTGCATATATTTCACGCGAACGATCATTCCATCTTGCTCTCCGGTTCCTCCTTCCTATCCGGTTTAACAATTTTCTTTCCTATGTGTTTTATTGGTTACTAACTTTTTTTTTAATTTTGATCTTTGCTTCTAGGGCTCCGCGTTTTTTTTTTTTCTTTTCCAGCTCTCGCTCTCTCTTTCTGATTCTTTTGCCTCCGTATATATACGTGTTCCCATCTCAAAAAGAACGGAAGCACTGCGTTAAATGTATACGGTTCATAAAAGTGATTACTTTCAGACTGGAAGTAGGCAGCCACCATATCGACGGATATGGCTGCTTCGTTTTGTTCATCAACTTGATAATAGGCTTTTATTAACCAATACTCTAGGAAGGTCCATTTCTTTAGTTTATTGTTGCCTATTTTGCCTTCATAAATCACTATTGCGAGAAAATTTGTCACTATGTGTTGTGTGTCTTTCTACAGACTAGTACAGTGCTTAAAAACGGGAGAAAAGCTCAAAGGTTTATGTCGTAGAACTGGCGAATCGAAATTGTTGTTTTAGCTTATAAACTCAAAAATTTTTATTAACAAGTACTTTAGGCACACATTTCGAGTAAATGTGCGTTATTTCGCTGCAAAAAATTTAGAAAGAAGAAAGAAATGAAGTGATCAGCTAGAGAGGTTAATCAGTGGAAATATCCGATTGGCTGCCCTGCAGTTATGAAGGTTAAAGGATAACGGAAATACAAGGTCATCACCATAGCACTGTCTGAAAACTGTGCACTGACATTGTCCATAAACAGCCACGATGTGTCCTTCAGTACTGCTTCTTCAAGATATCGCACCAACGCCCTCACAGTGGTTCGCGTTGTAATCTGAGCCGGCCAGTGTCCAATAATTTTTGTTTCTGTGGGTCGGTGGTTGGCCAACTGGCCTAGGGTGGCTGACAGGGCTGGTGTTTTGTATTTAAAGCGAGTGAACTCGGAAAGACGCTGAGCGAGCGTCTCGATGCACTCGTTAAGTTCGAATAATCAGTTACTAGTAGTTTCAACGGAATATTCTATCAAATTTCAGCAAACTAAGCAAATTGTACGTTGCGGCTGCGGAATATTTTTCTATCATTTGTTTATTTGTACCTTTGTCGTTGTGCATGCTTATTTTACGGCCATTTGTTTGTTTGTTTGTTTGTTTGTTTGTTTGTTTGTTTGTTTGTTTGTTTGTTTGTTTTGTCACCCATCCACGTGATACATCTTCCGAAACTTAGTTGATGCGCATACACAAGAGAGGTATACCATTGGCAGAGTTCCAGTGACGCACTTTTAGGGAGGAGGAATGCTCCTGCATTAGCGCACACGAGTCATCGCTCTTGGAGCAAATGTGATCAGGTTGCAATCTCGCGTTCCATTTTCGTGAGTCGTATCCCTTTGAATGCACGGCTACTTTTGTTGTAAAATCCGTTTGCTCCCCTCGGTACCATTTTCTTTCTTTTGCCTCCGTCAATGTTCGGGCTTCACTGCATGCGCAGCGTATGATGATCTGATAATCAAGGTTTACGTAGCGTGTTTGCGACAGTCATGCTGTTTAGAACACCTAAAATATATTACTGGCAAGTGAATGTTACATTTAGAAAGTGGTGGTAAAAAGGTGTTAGAAGTTACGAGGCGAAAGGGCTGATGGGGCGTGGGGAGGGGCGTTAGGGGATGGAAAGAACTCTTCGTCAACACGCCCGCTTCCTCCTAGTTTATTGTGCCAAGTTTCTGTCTTTTCTTGCGTTTTTGGCACAAGCGCTGACCTACGATCTATTGTGCCTGAAATATACACAGCGTCACAAATGACGCAGTGTGATACTTTTGACTTATTTTTGGTTTCCAAGCGAGCAATGCGGCAGAATTTTTCTCATGTCTTCTTGTACGTTCTTACGCCGATCATAATTCGCTCACTTTCATCATTAATAATGCTACTTTGCCACGATAGAGGAAAGAGAAATGTGTTTGTGCCGTCCCCAAAAGGCAAGGTCGAGGACGCACCCATTATTGATGTGCGCATGCGCGCCGCCTTTTCCTTGCTTACGTGGATGGTATTGCAGCGCGGTGGCTGCCTGCGCACGAACAACCCATTCCAGGAGGTGCTCAAGCTAGTCGACGCGATAATGCTCAGCCGCGACGTAAATTGTGAGAATTACCGCAACGCGACCCACGCTGCATATGCCGATGTACCCTTCGCGCTCTGAGAGAAAAATAAAATGATTATTAATGACACTGGCGCTCCACAAATCATCGTGAAACACCAGAAAGCAGTTAAGGGAGCGGGAAGGTGGGCAGAAGGGGAAGGGTGGGATTTTGAATACAACAATCACGTTATGCGCTCATAATAAGTGGTCGTGCCCTGCCTCCAAAAACCACGATATTATTATGTGAGGTGCCGTAGGGAAGAATTCCGGTAATTGCGCTGATATTTAGGCTGACGAACTACTAACATTATGGATCCATCTAAATGAGGCCGCTGCAGCCGGAATTCGATCCCGTGACCTTCGAGTGAGCAGACAAGGACACTTTGTTCTCAAAACACTTTGTCAGGTACATCTCATAGTTGAATTAAGATACAATTTTAGAGCATTACGCGCCAAATTCAAGATCCTCTGAGAAGATACGTTCGCGTGTGGCACTGCACGTTATTTGTGATTATCTAAAACGTTTAATCATAACTGCTAATCTATCTACACAAGTATCTTTCACACTTTGTCAAAAATGCGACCACTGTTGTTAGGATGAAATTCGCTATCCCTAGCTCAGCAGCGCCATTGAATAGCCACTTCTTTACCTCTGGGGTTACCAGTAATAAATATTTCAACGTTATTTTCGTAACTTGAGCTAGAGTCGAATAACGCTCTAACTACTTAAGTTAAATATGCGCAGTCACCACTGAGACTTAAACCTCGGAGTAACGATAGTCTCACTAGACGGTACTTGCATCAGCTGCTCGGACTGTTTAACGTGCACTTGCGTTCATAAATTGCGACAGATGTATATGGCTAAGAAAAACGAAAAACCGTTCGTCACGATTAATGCTAAACGTCTCCCGTGACTTCTCCGTCAGGTACGTCGTCCTCTACGTCACACCCAAGCACCCACGCTATTGGGACGTAGAGTGACGTCGATCATCTCTCTCCAGACGCGCGGCCGAGTCCACGCGCGGCACTTTCAATGGAGTGGCTTCGAAAGAGAAAAAATTAAAAAATGAAGAAAAAGGGTGCCGCGCCTTCTCTCTGTGCAAGTCATCTCAACAGCGCTGCACGGAGATTGGAAGTGGGAGAGGCAAGAATGTAGGAAAGTGGAGAAGACATGGGAAATTAGGTGATTCGGCCCCGCCCTATCAGCGCGCTCGTCGCCTCTCACCCTGAGAAAGTCGTCAGGCAGCTTCGCAGAAATGTTCGACTTACAACTTTCACAAGGGTGGGCGCGAATCTTATGAACGCCCGAACAGTAGACAACTTTCCAAAAACGAGCCCGACCCCAGATTCGTGGGAGAATTCATATTCGCCGTGCCGATGCCGCAGTCTGGACTCGAGAGCAGGCCCGGGTAGCCAAGCGCAAAGGGCAACTGTGTATTGAGGATACGGAAACCTTCCGAGCCGCGCAAAATCGCGAAGCGGAACACAAATATCAATATCAAGTGGATGCAGCTAATCACGACGCCGAACTAAATCGAGATATTCAATGTACGTGACAACGGCGAGCCGAGGAGACGGCGTTGCGAGCAGAGCAACGCCAATGAGGCACTGATGAAAACGGGTTCGTCGGGGCCAACGCTTGCTCCCATTGGTAGCTTTTCGTGTGGCTTCGACTGTGGCACCTGTAAATACCTTTGACCGCAAATCTCAGCTTCGCTGGTTAATCATCTGTACGGAGTGCTCGGGCTTTTTTTTGTATTTTGCATGAAACTGAGAGCGTACAGTATTCGAAATAAATTATCGAAAGGTTTGACCATGCTTGCCGTTTCAGTTTTATAAAGTAGTGAATTATTGTCAAAACCTTCCTGGGGCTAACGGTAATTTGTACAGGTTTTGTGGTAATGCATTTGTCATCTCTCAGGGCTCTTAATAAAGTGTGACCATCCATCGATCCAGTCATTACCTTGACATGGCAGCACATCCCTGTAAAGCGTGCTCTGCTGCAGTGTAGTCCTTTTTGAGGAGAAGCGCACACTACTTGTATCTGGTTTGTTCAGATCTATGTAATGCTTCTCCTTAGGCATGGTGCAATTACGACAGAGCACGCTTTACAGGGGCAACAAAAAAAAAGTATTGAAACGCGGAAGTGGAGAGACACAGAGGGAAAGGTCTTTTTGCGAGCTTCAGCGGTGTTATTGCACACAATCTCAAATGGAAAACGTGGTGGTACTAATATATTACCGCTATTTTTCTATGTGAGTGAGCAGTGCGCTATAAACAGTCACTCATGTCAGGCTATTCCATAAAACACCGGCGGTCAGCGAACGTGAATATTTGTACTGATAACTCCAAGATCAATGTCTAGAAATACGGCTGCAAAATCTGGACCATCACCACAATGTCTCAATCCAGGAGACTGTCAGACTTGCTCTTCCTGACAGCTACCTCCAGCGCCTCCAGCGTCTCCACCACCACCACTGCCATTATCCACGCCTTACATTCGGAGAGCCAAAAAAATTGCCCGCAGCTTCCCTCGGGGGAACACTGAGGAGGATGCGGAGCATATAATTGGTTAACGGGGTGTTAAAGTGCGACTTACTTGGGTCGATGGCTAAATTGGTTAACGTGGTTGTGAAATGGGGTGTTAAATTGCGACTTACTTGGGTCGATGGCTAAATTGGTTAACGTGGTTGTAGGAGGGGGTGTTAAATGAGTGAACACGTACACACGTATGCGGAAGGGCGGCGCTGGTCGAAGGGACGTCGATCATTGTGTTTGTGGATTCGTTGGAATTCATTTCACCGTGACCTTGGACGTCGACGCGCCGTACAAACCAACCGACGAGCGGAAACTGAGCGAGCGAGCGCCGACCTTGGGTATATATACAGCGCGACGGCGCATGCACTGTCAGCTGTCGAATGTTCGAGAAGGGGGAGAAGCGCAACGGCGCATGCGCGCGCGTCAGCTGCCGATGTTCTCGAAGGGCGACGGCGCATGAGCGCGCGTCAGCTGCCGATGTTCTCGAAGCGTGACGGCGCATGCGCGCTACATTATACAGCTAGCGAATGTTCGTGAAGAGGAGAAGCGCACGAGGTGTGTAGAGGAGGAAGGGTGCACAGATGGTGGAGGAGTGAAGCGCGCGCGGTGTGTAGAGGAGGAAGGGATGCACAGATGGTGGAAGAAGGAGGAGGAAGCTTGCGGACGGCGCCACACTACAAGCCTCGAGTATTAGATGCTCCGCATCTAAAAGACTCAGAGGGGATGAAGGTGGCGGCGAATGTCGCGTAGTCGTCCTTACGACCACTGCGCGTCCACAGAGAGACGACGCAAGAATTCTCTAAGGATCTCAGTGACGAAGACCTCCGTGTCATCGCTGTGTTCGTGTCGTTGATTAGCAGAAGGCGGACACACCACACCGGGTTGAGAATCCCACCAGCTTGAAGCGCAAGTTCCGGTTACCTTGGAGTCAGTCCTTGCAAGCCTTCTTTAACATCATGGATTGCAGTGTGCCTCATCTAAAACAATCGAAGTTCATCTGTACTCTGCTACTGTTCGCACTTTGATTACTTTCTGGGCATGTGCGGTACACGAGCTGCTGCGCGTGCTGTCATGTTAACACAATTGCTTTCAAGAGTTCATTTCGGAGAAATGCGTGACCGAAAAATAAGAAGATTGATTGATTGATTGATTGATTGATTGATTGATTGATTGATTGATTGATTGATTGATTGATTGATTGATATGTGGGGTTTAACGTCCCAAAACCACCATATGATTATAAGAGACGCCATAGTGGAGGGCTCCGGAAATTTTCGACCACCTGGGGTTCTTTAACGTGCACGCAAATCTGAGCACACGAGCCTACAGCATTTCCGTCTCCATCGGAAATGCAGCTGCCGAAGCCGGGATTCGATCCCAGGACATGCGGTTCAGCAGCCGAGTTCCTTAGCCACTAGACCACTGTGACGGGGCAATCAAGAAAGATACAAATAAAATAAAGAATAAAAATTGCAGGTCTGTGAAAGGTTCAAAATTGGATCGTTTTTGTGGCAAGCGGGTGTTCTGCCACACAGCCACATTCCCCTTCCCTTTTTTTGTTTTCACTGTATTGACAAGCAGAGGTGTGGCTGTGTCAGCCGCACCTCTGCTTATGATAAGTCGAACACAATATATTTTTTTTTCGAAATTAATGTTCAATAATATAGTGAAATGTTTCATGACGCTCACTAACCACTTTTTTCCCTTGCATCGTGACCTTTCATTCAGCAGTCGGATAAAAGTTGCGTCTCTAACTAACGCAATGGTAATCAGTCGCATGTCCCTACGTTAAACTAGAAAAACTCACCACCAGTATGATAGAGCTGGTTTTTCGAAACCAGATATTGGTCGCGATGATACTCGTATAAATATTCGCTGGGTCGTGTGTTGAAGGCTTCTGGGCCTTGTGAAGGCACGCACTTTGATGCAGCTGCTTATCGCGGTCATCAACTTGGCGTTTCGTTATTTGCTCAGTTGTTCGCTCCCTCACCCTCTAATACTTTATTATCACTTGCTACAATATGGTCCTGTTCTAGGGAGGTGTCCGACCAGTTCTCCAGGACCGAATAAAGTTCCTTTCACTTCACTTCACTTGCTGCGAGAGTTAACTTGTTTCTTGCGCAGGCTCCTTCTTGTGTTTTACATAATCTGTTCTTGTCCTCTTTTTCTCCGCGCGCGTGACATAAACATGCGTCCCAAGAAACGTGCCTCCAGCGAGAAGCGCTCTTTATTAGCGTGCGTCTCGAATCGTTTCCTTACCATCCAGTCTGCCAACACAAGTTTACATTTTTATGAAAGTAGCAATAAAAAATGGACGGTATACAGGAGATCTTTCAGAAATTCTTTCGAAAAGAGAAACACATGAAAAGTTGTTTCTTTCTTCCAGTGGTTGTGCTTATCAGGCCTCCACGAGGAAACTCTTGTAAGGAATCGGGAGCTGGAAAACGACCCCCCATTGAGCATCCAAAGCGCTTTAGACGTCTTCCGGTTTCGGGGGCTGCCGCGCTTGCATACCTGTTTACATTGCCATCGTAAGGTCGCTATGCGTGCGACAACCGGCAATACTGAAGGTCTTTTTTTTTTCATACCGTTTATCTCAGCTTCGCCGGCAACAATAACAAGAGGGAATATATTAAAGTAACAATGACTCGGGTTTTCGTTTTTATCTTTCTCTCTCTCTTTTTTTATTCAAGAGCGTATTTCTAGTTACATGAGCTTTCGCAAAAGTTTGATCATGCTGGCATTTTTTTTTTCGCGTTTGAGATTTGTGACAGCTTTTCTAAGGCTACGTAGGCTATTCCACGAGTATAGAACGAGCAGGTAGAAAAACTGAGAAACGAACGTGATCTTAACAATAGCACTGTGACCGGTTGGACGTTTTATTTAAACTTCGACGAAAAATATACTGGCATTACTTGTTATGCTCGTTCGGACCAAGAGAAAACTGAATTTTGAACCTTTATAGGGTACCACCGGTGGAGGGCTTACCCACCTTTTTTCGTTCTTTCTTTCTTTTCCTCTGGTTTTATGAGTTACCTGGAGACTCGGAGAAAGACGTTGTGCACCGCACCGGACGTGGTCGTACACAAAGCGGTTTTTATTATGGAGAAGAAAGAGATTGCTCCAGAAGGAGACTCGAAAACAACATTTTTTCTTTTCATGCAAAGCAGGTTTTTTTTCTCTCGTTATTTTTCGTACGAGGGGATCGGAATCCATTCAACATATACTGCCCGCGGAAATAGCGATTTATCGAACGCCCTTGGACGGCGTACTTGAAACAAAGACGTACGTTTGCAAGAGTCGAAGGAAAAACAACAAAAGTTATCGAAACGTGATTCTTTTTCTTCGAACTTTTCGAACGTCTTGTTAGAGCTTCTCGCGGCCCCTATACTGCTGTAGAAGTTTTTTTTTCTTTGTTTCCCATTCCAAACAAATAGTAAAACGGAAGCCCAGTAGGGTATTCGGTATTTCCGATTAGACGATCGTGATCGAGAAAGACGAATGCTAAATAAATAAATATATCATGGGTGAGACTAAAGACAGGGCCAGAGGTGAGGGAAGAGGCGACTCTGATCATCCTTCTTGCGCGATTGAAAAAAAGCACTGTGTTCGCAGGCCATCGTTCGGTATGTCTTCTTATACACGCCTAAGTGATACGCATCCCTTGGGGGCCTTTCTTTCTATCTCTCACTTACTCACTTTTACTGTCTAACCGTAAGCCTGATTCAATGCCCCCTCTTCTTTGTTAACATTTTGCCCTTTCCTATTTGTGCTTGTGTGCGTTTCTTAATCTTCATACACAATATGCTGGAGAAACGGTCGAAGAGCACTTATTCACGGTCGATTTGTCTTTCTCGGAGACGAAATTCTAATTGGATCCTCCAAGGGCCTTTTGCGTGTCTCCTTCAGCGTGTCCGACACAGAAGGAAAGAAATAAACGAGAGATCTTCCTCTCATCTCATTCTCCCTCTCCCCCCTGCTACCCGTGTATGCCCTTCAATCAGTTTGTGTCGCTCTACCTGCGTTCTTCTTTCTGTTTGTCTCGTTCAGTGCACTTCCCGTAAAATTCAGTCGAAACACCTCACTCCTTAGTCGCTTCTTCGCTGTATTTCTTCTTTTCGAACGAAACACGGCCGTTTAATTTCGCTCCTCGGTCGTAACTCTCGAGTCGCGATTGTTACGTGACGACTGCGCTGCCACGTGGACGACCGGCGAGTGTACAACGATGACGACGACGACAACGATCGACTGTTCTTTATTAGTCAAGCGAATTCTTCTCTTCTTATCAGCGGTGGCGGCGCTGTTTAAAACAAAAAACATGACGGCCTCCCTTTTTTAGGGCTGTGGTGCTCGAAAGACCTCATCTTCCCCAGTTTTCCTTCGTCGGCACCAATTTCCTTGTTCTCCTCGTAGGTCTTACATTGCGCGCAACTTTCGATTTTTCCGGTTGCTTTCATTTCGGGGACTCTCATTCACCGCACGCTTCGTCGTACAACCGAAGTGAACCCTGTAATATCATCTTCTTCGCTACATTCCTCCTTCTCTCCCTCCCTAATCCTTCTCTCTCTTCCTCAATCACTCTTGATGGCTATAAAACGATGCAGTGTTGCGGCTGCTGGAGCTCACGCCCTGCTACTCGTGTAAGTAGTACATGATCTCGAAGCAAGTAGATTCAGCTAGCACTGGTCTATTGCACGTAATTTTTACACTCGGATGCAGTGACCTTCGCAGACTACCATTTGTACGACAAAGACGTTGCTACTCCACGTTTTGGGGAGCGATATGCGTGCCGTATTAAGCCGTATCTTTCCGGATGCACATGATATAAATCGTCGTTGTGATCGAAATGTTGCAGTTTACCTATACGGAAGGTTGGTTAGAGCATTACACTGCTTGTTAAAAATAAATTAGGTAGGTAACTGCGGGCATAGTAATGTTTAATACTGAGAGAGGGGGAGGGAAATTAAAATTGTCTCCTTGCCTGTGCGTTTTCGATAATGACACTGTGTTGCCAGTGGACGGCAAGCGCTGCCAGAAGCTTCTGTAAAAGGGCTTCGTCCAGTTGCAATATGAATTCTGATATTTCATTTATGGAAGTCTGGATAGGCAACCGACCAAATTGTTTCACTGAAGTGAGTAAACAATATTTATTGCTAAAACCGTCCTTGGCTAATAGTCTCTAAAGTTCGTTCACGCAAGAACATTTGCATTATTACCGGCGTTGGGACACACGTCTCATCACCATTCTGATATAAAGATTATATTAATTATAGAAATTAGGTAGAATTCTCGTACACTCAGCTACTCATAGATGACAGTTACGTAGGATTGTTTTGAGGGTAATGAACGTGATCTGTCTGTCGTTTGCTCTGAACAGATTGTGCTTTGTCCCTTTGCTTTGTAGTGGTTCGTTCCGTTCTATTTCGTGTTCGCGTGTTGTTTATTGTTCGACAAGGTTAAGTGGATCTCTGTCACGTGATATACAGCTATTTGTTCAACTATTGCTTGTCTGTATATTACACACCATATGCCATGTCAAGCAAAACACAACAACGGTCATGGAACGTGTTTATACTCGTGTACTATGTTACGAATGCTCTAAAAAGAGTATAGGTTACTGCTTTCGTATAGCTCACGTGTATCAATAAAGGGAGTCATATACGTGGTTAGTCAAGACTCACAGAAGAGAGTCACAAGTCTGCTTGTGGCGAAACACCGCAGACAGCTGGACGAAGAACACACAGGACTCAGCGCCGACAATCAACTATTGACAGTCAGCGCTGCGGCTTGTATTTTCTTGTGTCCCGTTGTCCGCGCTGTTTTGTCCCAATGTTGTTGAACCAACTAACCCACCTACGAGATCTCTGTCTAAGATATGTATTTTTTTTCTTGGAATATATGGAATCCCTTCCGCCCACGTCGACAACAGAAATCATACGCAAGAATGGTTTCCTACGAAACCTCAAAAAAAGAAAGATGGAGGACCTATTGTTATATCAAAAGATTACAGCCCTATCGCATATCGTACCACTCCAAACTTCACCCCCCCCCCCTTTGTGAAGGAAAATTCGTGCGGAGCCCGATAAGCCATATGCAAGCTCTGTTTCCGTAACGCTGCACGCTATTGGAAAGAATCCCAGGAGCGGAGAACGGAGACAATGATTCGTTTCGTCGTTGCCTCCAATCTTCCATTCTTCGAGAAACATCTCGCTTCGGTGGAATGTGAATAGGACCCGTTACGATGGGGCTGCTTGTCACGGGGTCTACTCGACCGTTCGCCGAGGTATAAAGCACCGTTTCCATATATGGGAACAAATTAACGCGTGCTTATACGTTCGCGAAAACACTCTCTTAGCAGTAGATGTTGCCGCGTAAACGCCTTTTTTAATGAACCTGTCTTTAAATAGACGCCCACATTCTACGTTCGCTCGTAAACTTAGCCTGACGTTCCTCCTGCCAGCATATGTTTTTTTTTTCATTCCCCCTATTCTCTATCTGTCTCTTTCTCTCTCGCACACTATCGACTCGCTCTTTCCCGAAATCGTATCTACCAGATGGTTCTCAGGTAAATAGCGTTGCTTCCACAAAAAAAATATTTAAGCCACGTAAATGCAAACGAGAAACGGGCATCCTTCACTAAGATCATTTGTTTTTGGGCTAATGCGTAGTTAGTTCGTTTTGGTGTGAACTTGATCTGACGCGAATATACAAGCATTCTCGTCTAGCTACTTTCTCGCTTTCGTTATTTTTTTATTTCGTTGCGTCTCGCTGTTATCGTAAATCTGTTTAATTTTACCCGCAGATCTAGCAAGAACTGTCCACACGAATTGAACACTGAAAAGTATAGCGTTCGAACGCGTTAGTTCAGCGCTTGCTTCCTTTTGCCCCTCTCCCCGCTCCCCCTCCCCCACGCATGCCTTCGGACAACAAGTCTTCCTCAAAAAAGCTCAGTGCAATCGATGCATCATTCCGTTTCACTTTTATGAAGTTCGTTGTTAAGCTCGCGAAGCGTTTGTTGTCGTGCCCAATGTCATGCTCTTGTGCCTACAAATAACTTCGTGAAATGAAGCACCAGCAAGAACGTACGCAATAAAATTTCACCACGCCCGACGTTGCTCAGCTACATGATAGCGCGGCGCGCCACCGCAGTTAGTGCGAAGCGATTAACCGACTCAAAGTTCATCGATGTTTGCTTTTCGCCAGCTCCGTTGTGCGACTGCGCGCAAAGTAGAAATAATAATATTGAGGCTGAAAACAGCGCTTTCATCTGCCTAATGATTTCTTGAGTAGAATCTCTCGTAATTTATCGAACGAAGATCATGCAGGATGAAGAAATGAATACTGGGGAATTCTAACTGTTTTGTCTGTAATTCTTTTTCGTTCACTTGCTGTTCGCAATTTCGTCTTTTACTTCAGAGTCTCACTAGTTGGAGCGTGATGCGTTGCAATGTCGTTTCCGGTGCGTCTTTTCTTCTCACGTAAGCCACGCGCATGCGCAAGGGCTTGTCGAAAACAAAAGCTACTTTATATTCAGAGAAAATGATCGCGATTTCTCATGAGTGCCATTTTAGGTGCTTTTTATGCATTTTCCTTATAAAGATTCATATCTCTATGTGGTTTCGGTGATATCAGCTCGAAATAATGGCCGCCTACGAGATAAACAGAAATACAAGGAAGCAGAAATGATGTAAAACGAGAAGGGAAGAAACAAGTGAAAGTGTCACGTTTTCCCTAGGTCCTCATCTAAACGCAAAAAGAAATCCGTTCCGTTTGGAAACTCTCTTCCGGGTTTCAGATCTCGGGGCCTGTTGGCGAAGAATCGAAAAGTGTTCTCTGGGGAGTTGGCGTGCTTTGCTCGGTATACGTGCGTGCACATGCCTCACAGACTTTGCTATACCGTTTTCGGTCTTCCTTTGCTTCACATAAGTACTCGCGGTTAAGGAGATGCCCTCGCGAAAGTTTAAACACATTAAAGGTAACGTCATTTTTGTGAAGAAAATCGTGAGTAGATGTATTGTTGAAGGCGGAAGCGTATATTCTCATGCGCTTCAAGATACAATGCTAAATTCGCCATTGGGGATATAGTCAAAAAACGCTTATTTATAAAAATATCTCGTAACCAAAACAAGACAAATGGCTCTTCGGCAAAGGCAAACTATAACTGGTGAACATTTAGCTAGGTAAGAAACACTTGGCTTGGAGAGGATAAACGTTTAAATCTGTAGAATTGTGCATAGGAGTCTAGCTTCCCGCAGACACCAGAGAACCATTCCTGCGTTATGAAGTGAGTAGATTTTTTTTCTTACATATTTTACAAGTTCACCTTGCTGTGCTGCATAATTGACCAAATAATGGCGGAGCCTCTCGTGCCTGAAGTAGTGACGAGGTCCTATAGTTGCCAGTCCTGGGGCAACTATAGAGCCTTGTTATGTTGTGCGTGTTTATATCAAGGGAGCCGAGTCTGTTTTTCAACATCGTAGCGCAAGCAAAGCACGTGAACACGATGTTTGCAGAAGTGGCCAGAGGTCATTGGCCAGACAGTAAATGCATCGCAGAAAAGCTTGCTTTTCACTTATGCAATGGGTCAACTTCTATTATCCCCAGCAATTATCAATCGGCATTTCAGCTTCATTTTTGTTTGTTTCAACAGCACTTGATTTTTTTCGTCGAAACACTGACTTCCAGTTGAAAACAACTTTTTTTCACCGATTCATTGTGCTGGGGCGCTCCAACAAAAATGTCCGACGCTTTTGTGTCTTCGAATGGTCATTCGTTGTGAATGGTCGTACTGAGGTTTGTAACCAACGGACTCAGCTGCATTGATGACAGCCACGCATCACGATCACTATTGCTATCTGGTAACTGTTTCAATATGCTTTCTAATGTGTTGTTCCAATGTTAACGCAAACATACTAGCCCAACTCTCTCTTTTGTTGTGATGCAGCAACGGTCGCGAATCCTCGCTGCCGCAAATCTTTGCCCTTTCGTGTTTGCCTATTTCGTATGATGAATGCATCAGTGCCTGCTGCAAGATTCATGCAAAAATCTCATGTACGCTGCACCGTAGGAGTCGTGTACGGGAACCGGCTGTGGAAAGCATTAGGTAGGACAGACAGAACGCTGCGTCAATCAATACTCACGGGGGCGTAAGACAGCCATATATGATGTTGAAAAAAGGCCGATTTTTCCACTCATTTTGTCGCACAAATTTGAGTGAAGCTATTATACCTAATCAAAATGCAACAAGAAAGGAAGCAAGAACGCATGTGCGTGAGAAATTTTGCAAGTGTTTTTATTAACAAAAAACTTTAAAGAAGAGGAAGAGGTGGAACTTACTCAAGTGTCATGTCCACTGTAAGACGACGATCGTATCGTTCATCATTCATATGGCTATAGCCCGCCGCGACAAGGACACAAAAGAGAGAGACACACACACAGCGCTATGTGTGCGCGTGTCTCTCTTTTGCGTCCTTGTTGTGGGGTGCTATGGCCACATGAATGATGAACCCCAACGAACTAGCGCGGCAACGTTCCTGCAGCAGATGATATCGTGATCACGACAATGTTATTATAACTGCCTGCGTGATCATTAGATAAGCTACAATCACTCTAGAGAGAGATAAAGATGCAAGGAAAGGCGGGGAGGTTAACCAGACGCACATCCGGTTTGCTACCCACAATCACTCTAAGGAAAAGGATTATGACCGTCCTTATTTCGAGTAAACGTGCTAATTGAGCCGTTTAGGCAAAGCTTTCGTGTTTTCATCGAAGTTCGTCTACATCATCTTTTTCATCTTAAATGTTTTCTTGTCCCTTCGCAGCTGTTCATGATCGACAACTGCGCGGACGACTGGCGCATTGCCATGACGCCCCGCCGGGTGGCGCAGATCCTGGCCGAGCTTTGCGTGTGCGCCGTGCACCCGGTGCCGGGCGACCAGCGCTTCACGTGGACCACCAAGCTGGCCAACCACGGGAACCGCGTGCGGTCGCGCGACGTTCCCGTGGACGTGACGCTGTCGCTGCCCATGTTCCTGCGGCTGTACCTCATCTGCCGCGTCATGCTGCTCCACTCGAAGCTGTTCACCGACGCCTCGTCGCGCTCCATCGGGGCGCTCAACCGCATCAACTTCAACACGCGCTTCGTGCTCAAGACCCTGATGACCATCTGCCCCGGCACGGTGCTCCTCGTCTTTATGGTCTCCCTCTGGATCATCGCCTCCTGGACGCTCAGGCTATGCGAAAGGCGAGTGCTTTCCGGCTCCCTGTCTATTACACTTAAACTACCTTTACTCCTGAAGACCGACAGCAAGTTATTCGTTTTTCTCGCCGAAAGTTCCCTCGAGTAGATTGAACATCAAATCTACATAGAGCACGTCTTCTCCGACTGTCCTCGCTACAATGCACAGAGCAGCCACTATAGCTTGCATTGATCAGAAACTTATGATGGTAGAAACCATTCTGGAATGTCGACCTGAAAGGTCATCGCGAGGGAAGACAAAGAAAGCGGTGCTGAACTTCTTGAATGCCAGAAACTTGCACCGGTGATTATAGACTTACGGTGTTGTGATGATGCTGAAGTATTACATTGCGTGTGTGTGCTCTCTTTCTCTCTTTCTCGGTCTTTAGAACTCGCCTACCTCTTTTCCCTGTGTAGAGTAGCATACTAGTTTTTTCTAGACTGGTTGACATCCGTGCCTTTCCTTTTCCTCCTGTTCCTTCCTACATACCACGAATGTTACGGTATTGTTGTCACTGCCGGTATTGTTGTCACTGATTTCTGTATTCTTTTTTTTCTGTAATTCCACTCCTGCCTGGGCCATGCTGGCCTGCAGTATTGTGAAATAAATAAATAAATAAAATAAATAACAAACGTTATCCCGCCGTGGTGGTCTTGTGGCTATGGGGTTCTATTGATGACCCGCAGGTAGCAGGATCGAGTCCCGGCTGCGGTGGCCACATTTTTGACAAAGGCAGAATGCTATAAATCTATGTGCTAAGATTTAGGTGCACTATAAAAAACCCCAGGTAATCTACATTTGCAGAGCCCTCCCGGCTACGGTGCCTCTCATGAACATATCGTGGTTTCGAGTGGCAAAACCCCAACAAGTTTCATTATTATAGTAACAAAGATATTTACAAGTTCTTGCTGAACTACAATGAAATTCATACTTAACGATGTAGTTTTGAGACATTTGTTCAGGGATAAATAAGTTTGGATTCATGAGGATTCCGAGAGTAACCTTAGTTTTCCATGTGCGCTTGTCTCGTTGCTTACTTGTGTCATTGTTTTGTTGCGCTCCCTGCTCAAGTGTTTTATTTTACAACTCGCCCCAGATTTCCGTTCCTGCAAACAATTAAGCGTGCGTATGTTATCCCTAGGTCTCACAAATCAGAAGCTCTCGGTCTCAAGAATCAGGAAACCTAAATAATTTCGCCCCAACTGTTACGTCAAAGAATTGAGCTACCGTTGTCACCTCTCACATCTGTTGAAATTCATTTGAGGCTGCGTGGCGTTTGGTTTCTCCTGCATTATTTTAAATGTCCGAGGGCACGCTTGACTCAGTGGTGTTTTTCTAAGGGCGAGGTATCTTGTTAGTGTTATTTATTTATTATTTATTTATTTATTTATTTATTTATTTATTTATTTATTTATTTATTTATTTCAGTATCCTCAGGACTTGAGAGCATTACAGAGGGGAGTGGGTAACACTTTTAACACGACATACTTAAAAAGCGAAAAATTTGAAGTTACATAGATCAGTGAAGGAAGCCAACAAAAAATAGCACACAGTTTATTAACAAAAACAGGTATTTCAGAAATAGAAAGCATAACAGTTCTATTACAAAAAAGGATCAAGTAGACGAAATAACACTCAAGCACAAGCACGTGCCTATATGAACAAAAAGTTGCATCGTTGCAGCAGCATATATCAAGATAAAGAAAAGGCAAAAGTGAAGAAAACAGTGCTACCGAAAAATGTGAATATCATAACCATAAAAACTATAACAACAACAGGTTAGTTGCATCAACCATAAACATTGATTTATTTGTAATCTCGGCTACAAATCAAAATGTTTTTTTTAAAAATGCCAACATAAAAGCCTCACTTCGTTGAAAGCATCGTGCTCTCGCAGTAGAATGTCAGGGACACGCCGCTGCAGTATAATTCCGCAAGCCTGACGTCCTTTCAACCTCAGTGCGTGTATTGAAGTTGGAAGGTGAAAAGGGTCCATCGGATGCTGACCACATGCGTCGAGCTAATTAGGTCTCCTTTGAGAGTCGTGAGAAGTTTTCAGTTCCTTTTTCTTTTCTTTTTTCGATGGGAATACATAAGGAGGCAGGCTGCTACACCAGAACCGGCTGCCCTAAAATCATCAATACTTCTTTAACCGAAACTTCGCGCCACACGGGGGCCCACCATCATGTTTCATTTTCCATCTCTTGACAGAGGTATCTGGTTGCATTATCATCATTATCGACCTAATTAGGTCCACTTCAGAACAGAACAAAGGCTTCTCGCAATTACATCCACAATAGTCACGCGAGCTGATTCTTTTTTATCCTCGCGTACCTCTTTATCAATCCAGCTAACTCGTTACCTTCTTCGACTTCATATTCCAGCCCTTGATAACCATTCCGTTACTCTAACTAACCAACCTGTTGTCTGTCCTACCTAGTACTTCGCCAGCCCCCTCCCATTTCTTTCTTCTGCTGTTAACAAGAGTATATGCTAACCCTGTCTGAATATATATATAATATGTGTCCCAAATTTTAAAGACGCATCAGAGCTACAGGATGTGGCACAGCGTATCTCTGAAACGGCTATATTATTCCACTTCGCGCAACGTATACAGTGAGGCACTCCACATTCTTTAAATATCCGCAGTTCCTGCGTGCCGGACATTTTCAGTATGCGAACTCATGGTAGGTATAGCGTGATCCGGCAACAGCGTCTTCGGAACTTGCAGTAAAGTATACAGGCTCGTAAGAGAAAAACTGTTCGTTGCGCGGCAGCGGTTCATCGCGTAGATGCCGCCACCAGGCGCGGAAACGTCTCTCCCTGCGGTACTCGCGCTGTACTATACTAGCTCTTCGAAAGGCCCGCAACAACGGAAGCGCTCGTGACGTTGATTGTCGGAGACGGTAACATTTGCTGCAAGTGTTCGTGTGACGCGCTGTAGCTCTCGGGTCCTCTGAACGTGCGTGCCGGAGAATGCAGCAGTGTTGCGCAACTTTCTAAGTAGCCAAACGGCTGACGCATTTAACGTTACGTAACACGTGTCCGAACGTATAAATTGCTAAAGGGGTTTTGTTTCGTACGCGGTACCTGGCCTTTTTTTTCTGCGTTCGAACTTCACTCTCTTCGCACAGGTAAAACGATTGTTTGTCTATGCACGGTACGTGTTACACTATCACGTGCACGCTTCATTCAAGATCGGTGCGGCGTTCACAATGCAGTGTCATCACAGCGTCTTTTCCTACTTGTGTTCGCGTTGCGTCACGCTCAACTTCCGGTATCTTTACTGCACCATGGCATTAGCGTCAAGGATGGCTTAAAGCTCGTTTGCGAAAGCTCACAGGTCTGCGCAAGAAATAGCTGTTGCCATGCAGTGCTCGACAACGCCCTTAACGAAATGCCCAGAAAACTTGCACTGATAAGCGTATGGGCGCTTTTTCTAAGCATTAAATCGCGTGAGGTTAAAAGAGGTTTTTTTTTTAACTGGGAGTTTTACGGAGGGTTCCTGGAGTATGGGAGGGGATTAAAGGACCACTCACCACCCCACGTTCAAAGACGAAAAGCAATTTTCTCCTCTCATTCGCACACGCGATGCATCCTCCTCGCCCCTCAGCTCTTAAATTAACGGGAACAATGTCATTTAACCATATGGTGTAGAAGCGCAAATTTGACGGGGACGAAGAGGACAAGAAAACACGACACTCGCTACACTCGCAACTAATTTTTATTTCAGAAGCAGCACTTCATATATAACCCAAAACCCTAGCGACACAGAAAAGAACTACGAACAATGTCGTCACTAAGCGCTAAAACCTGTCAGGATTTCAAGCTTCTCGGCGACACCCTGCTATCGCCGCTCGCGCCAATGTCAACATACAGAATGAAGTGTGATTGATTGATTGTGCGGGATATTAATGCGAAACAAGGAAGAACGGATGGATATAGCGCTGCATGGCAAAACAGTGCAGGAGACAAATCACATCCGATATTTTGTGTACATGAACCAATCGAGATCTTGTACGCTATAGACGTCGCTGGAACTACTGTCTATATCACAGAAGTGCCCAAGAAGGACAAGAAAGATCAGGAGAGAATATCGCGCTCGTTTTTTTTTTTTTATTGTTACTTTGAGAGCCTGATGAGCGGCCCTTTAAAAGATTTTATTTTTATTTTTTTCAAGAAAGAAGAAAGGTGACGCTAAGAGGCGAAATAGAGGTGTCAGGCTTTTTAGTCAGTACAGGATAGGCTTGCTGCCGTGTGTCTGGCATGCTTTTTTTCTGGTGAGTATAAAGAAAAATCGCCAGGCCTGCGCAGAATACGCAGCACAGTCACTTCGAAAGCTGGAAAGGTGTCCTTTCCAGAGCCCGTTGTAGACTGTCTAGGGAGAACTAATACATAACTTTCATGAATTAGAGAAGCAACCACCGTGCCATTATTCGGCGTTCTGCGAATAGCCGAGTTAGCTGCTACGCATTTTATTTTACTTGTTACTTCACTCTTTCATTGCGCTATATTACGTATGTTAACATGGTTCCTTACCCTATATGGCACCTCTACAGGGTGTCTTAGCGAAGACGTTTAAAGCACCATCGATGCTCTGCGGTAGAATACTCTACTGGCACGCAGAGGTCCAGCGTTGAAAACCGGTTGCCGTCTGAAACTTTTTTTCTGCTTATTAGTTTTTTTATTTCTCGTCATAGTGGTTACGAACACCAGTGTTGGTGGTGGCGTATCATTACTGCACCGACATTGGCTACTCTTGTGATGTTAGGATGGCTTTTACTGCAATTCATAAGGGCCTAAAACACCATTACTGTCGCCAGAGCCATGGCCGAGAGCACAGAGTGGTCGCTTACCGATGGCAGTGTCAGTGGTAAGTGACAGCGAGCAGAAACAGCCGCCACTAGTGGTATCTGTCGCCCAGCCATGACTTCATATCGAAAAGTGAAGTTAACGAGATGACATCTTACCCGCTGTAAAAGTTGCTAATCAGAATCAGAATCACTTATTTCAAATCAAACAATGAGTTAAGTACATCGTAAGACTATACAGTTGGAGGTCCCGTTGTCACAGGCTGAAATGGGACCTTCTGTGTATATTAACATGTTGACTAATCTATACAAAATGGCAATATAAAAATTTAATAATGACTCAAGCTAATATTATACAGGCAGATCAACGAACAGTTATTGTTTTGTTGATGAAGATAGCAAGAGGGGCCGACATTCGTGGATTTTTTTTTCCTATTCTTTTTTTTTCTTATTTCGCGCTATAGCGGTTACGGATGCTGGTGATGGCGGCGGTGTTTGACGCCTACTTCACTGCAACTACCGTTGGGATCTGATAGCAGCTTTCGCTGTAAAAGAAATCTAGGTCCACAATGAGGGACAAAAACAAAAGATAAAGAGGAGGCAACATAACATTGAATAAACTGAATTGCGTTTTTAAAACCATGCAATGTTTTCTAGGGAGCTCAAAAGGGGGCTTTTTATGCACGTAGCCTCGTAGCCCTATGAATGTGGCTTGATCAACGTCGAGTTCGTAAACGTCGAGTGATGAACGTCAAAAGACTCTTATTCATTAATTCAAGAGCAGAATTAGTTGGCTGTGCCTTGCCACACGTGCGTATGCAGAGCGCAGCTGCTGGCTTGTCATTTTGATTTTGCACGAATATCGTTGACTGCAGGCGACATTTCGCTGAAATCGGTGTAGATCATGTCTGATCACGCTTACAAAAGCCACGTAATCAGTGAAACTTTACACTGCACTGCACAAGGCGTAACCTCCGTGATTAGCAATGGCTGCTGCAGGAGTTTTCGCAACTACACTTTTTTTTTCTTCAGTTTGTAGACGAGGACTATAGTTCACTGTTCTGTCTCGACGTTTGTTCAGCAAACGTGATGTCGTCCGAAACGTAGGTGCTGGTGTTAAAGAAAAAAAAAACACCTTGATTTAGCGACGTGCTGATTCCGTCAGCAACTGTGCAAGACGATAAGTTCGGTAATCCGATTATCTCAATGCGCTCCGAAGACCCCTTTATATTGCGAATGTGTTTATCAGGTGATATACATAAGCCCTAGTTCTCCGATCGCGTCCATGAATATTTCTCCAGTGCCGTGGTCAAATAGATTCGTCACTCGTGGTGTTCGTCCTCGGTGGGAAAAAAACGTGTTCTTCAAAGTCCAAATACTTTTTTGAAAAACATAATGAAGTTCTGAACAGGAGGAAGGTGGCAAAGCGAAAATACCCAAAATATCCCTTCTGCTTCCGCCTTTTATTTCTTTTCTCGACTTTTGCGGGTGTCTCGTGCTTTATTTAGATAACGATACATGGTGGATTAAAGTTACACTGCATGAATGCTCAAGTGGAGGAAAATTCTGCTTTTCATTCGTCGTCTACATTACTCAGATACTTTTCGTATCGCAAATGCCTGCAGGCAAAGCGAACATCAAGCATGAACTTGAGAATCACTGCATCTGAGTACAGTGCTGTGATTGGTTAGACGTAGTTATACTCCGATGCGTCGTAACCCAAGCCAATCGATATAGAACTTCTGTTCTAGAGCAAAGTCTAATGTTTCTTCCGAGAATATACTCGGCAAACAACAGCATAGAAAGGAGAAAAAATAGTATCGATGCATTCGTGGTGTAATGGGTGTGAGTGACAGCGTGACGGCATAGTCTTAAGTAGTCCATCAAGCACGGCGTATACGACAGAATGCAATAGCGGCTACGTTCGCCTCTTCTTTTTCGGTGTGCCACGGGTCGTATAGCAACGGATCCATTTCCTGTGAGCGAGTACGGTCTCCTCGCCGAATGATTGAGCAGAAGGGCCTGTAGGGGGCGTCGCTGGCTCGGCTTCTACTAGCGCTTCCGGTACTTCCGGTCTGCATCTAGGTCTGGCTAAGAAAGAAGCGCCCGTAATACGGGGCGAGATATGAGTTACAAGAGTGGGCTTGGAAATAAAGGTACCAGAAGAAGACTAATGCCGAGATTCTAAGTACACTGGGACGCTCTTCATGCGGACACGGTACGGCGCGCCGAAGGGAGAGGAGAACGAGACGTCTTACTGTAGCGCAAGGGCTGCCAGCTCTAGAACGTCCGTTTTTATATATAGTAAGTTTCTTTTCTACACCCTAACGTCGTTAAAAACCTTGTAGTGCTGCGGAAGCTAGCTAAAGCGCTGGCGTCATCCCAACCGTGCGCAAAGATCCGCAAAGCCCTTCGCTAGGTAGAAAAGTGGCCGAGAGTTCTGTGCAGTGATAGTTCCTTGTAAAAGCCGGCTGGTCGGTGCGCCGATTTAGAACGCATTATGACCTTACATGGTTGAAGCTGATGTAATGTTGGTGTGTTAGGTTGATGAGGGTGCGTTGCAGCGTGCCGCAATGGCTGTTGAATTGATAGGGTGTTTTATAGTATGTCGAAACGGCGTCTCGTCAATAAAGTATATATTTGATACAAAAAGTGAGACCGGTTGTAGTTAGGAAGGTGATGGCATCCTGTAAACTATTACATTTCGTTATTGTTGCAAGTGCAGATGCGACTCACTCAGAGTCCCAACGTATAAACCTCGTTATGCAAGTGTTTGTAAGAGCGTTTGTAAGATGGCTACCGTGCTAGCCTGCGCAACGTTGCACCTTTCTAATGGAAGTCGGAAGGAAGACACGGAAAGAAGCCTGTGATTGCGTGGAGCTTCGGAAAGAAAGAAAGAAAGAAAGAAAGAAAGAAAGAAAGAAAGAAAGAAAGAAAGAAAGAAAGAAAGAAAGAAAGAAAGAAAGAAAGAAAGAAAGAAAGAAAGAAAGAAAGAAAGAAAGGTGAACCAACAAAAAAATGCTGAACACGCCTGCAAGGACGCTGCGTGTATAGGCGCATACCCGCTCCTCCACTCCTATATATATATAAAGAGCTTTCCCTTATAATGCGCATTTCGGTGAAGCCTATGTCACCTATCAGAGGTTTCACCTAGAGTGATGAAAAGCCATGTAGGGGGAAAAAAAAGCATCCGTGGCTATAACGGGGCTTCCTCAATCCGCGTGCACTTCTACGGGTGACAGAATGAAAGCCCCTGTGTTCGTAAGGCGTGTCCGCTTCCTCTGGCTACGCTTCAACCTGTAAAGATGTTGTTTACATCTCCCTCTCTCTGTCTCTCTCTCTGTATTTTTCCTCCACTGCTGCTACACCTTCTCGCGAATCACTGTACGCAACGCACTAGTGCTACCGCATCGCGTGGCTGTCGCCGGAGTTCCGTTGCGGAATCGCGAAGTGTGGAGGGAGGGGATGCATCCTCCAGCGACGGCTCTCATCAAAGGAACGACTGGCTCCCTCCTCTTCTCTCTCTATTTAGGCGCCCGCCTACTTTATATCAGGCTCCTAAAAAGCAGCGAAGGTCAGCGAGGCCATTTGTCGTGCCCGCTTTTTCCCATTGTGCGAAGGGGGTGTTTCCAGAAGCGATGCGAAGCACCGGCGTGGATGGAGGTCGGTTCGTGTGATGTACCTTTGCTGTGTTAGCTATTGTTCCGAAAAAAAAAAACTCTTTCTACACATGATGTGATGCTTTTTGAAGTAGCTGAGCTCGTATAGCCTCTTGCCCTTGCACTTCTTCGGATACCTTTTCTGTGTAGTGTATAATTCTCTTCTCTCCCTGCGCCCTCTTTTATGTCACCATTTAGCCACCCCAATGCGGGATGGCGAACCGCATAGTAATATTTGGTTTAACTCCCGGCTTTCCTCTCCATAAATATATGCATATCTTTCCTTTCTCTGTCCTATATGTCTTCAGGTGTATCTCTTTACGAAATGCTTATTTATCACCGTAGTCTGAGAGAAACAAGAGTTTTTCTCAGAAATTATCGTTCTTTCGTTCTTGCGCTAGTATGTACAATAACCTTCAAAATTGAAAGTTTCGTTTCCCTACATAACATTTTGCCCACCTCCTGTCACCTCCAGGTACACTGACATTAAGGTATACGAGGGAATGTCACCGAAGCCAAGGACAGGCTTAGTTGGTTTGAAGAGCACATTATCCCTGTTATATTGTTCTATCAGCTGACCTCATAACACAGTGACATGACAGGAAGTAGGCCGGAGCCCGTGGTGCCCTTCAACTAGAGCTACTTTCTGTAGCTCTAGTTGAAGTAATCTGGAAAATCCAGTGCACGATCCCTAACAGCATAGTGAGGTTGCAAGGGTCTATAAGAAATATTGCAATGGGCTCATTCAACAAGAGCATAACTGTCTTTCTGCCATTTATGATTCAATTTCTACGGCTGCGCCTGTTCCACCTAATGCAAAAATACCATAATAGCCCACACATATTCATCCGAAGTGTCGAACAATCATTCAAACCTCTTCTGCTGTGTGTGTGTGTGTGTGTGTGTGTGTGTGTGTGTGTGTGTGTGTGTGTGTGTGTGTGTGTGTGTGTGTGTGTGTGTGTGTGTGTGTGTGTGTGTGTGTGTGTGTGTGTGTGTGTGTGTGTGTGTGCAGTAAGTACTGAAGAAAAAGCATCGATCAATTTACTTATTTATTTGCACTTAACAAACTCTAAATACCGAGTCCAACGAATAGCAAGAGACGAGTGTCACATAACGAGTGTGACAGATAATAAAGAGAGCCAAGACAAGTGCCATTTCTGCAATCATCAGAAAAAAAGTACAAAAGATGAAGGTGCCGGGCGTAACTTCCACAAGCTGTGCAAGGCTAAATGCGCCGGAGAGCTGATCGCTTCTTATATGGTCCTGGACATACGAAGGGACGTCAAGTGATGCAAAGTGATGCTGTAACTTATATGAAGTAATTCCAACTGATACCAACATCCTGTCGAGTCCAGCACAGTCGGGGACTGCTTTAAGAGTAGAGTCCAGCAGTATCGCTACAGGCAGCACACCGTGATTCCCCGTTAGCGGCTTTCTGGTTGGTGGAGCTAACCTTTTCCAGTCTCTTCGAAGGAGCGCATGCGCTGTTGGCCGTGACGTCACGTATGATGCTACCGAGTGGTTGGGTACGGTGTCCAGGCAGGCAGTGTATGAACAGTGTATGAGCAGTGTATGAGCATTGGCGGAGCAGTATGAGCTAGCGAAGCTGGCGCCTAGTTGTACGACCGCTTGCTAAGCGACGCACAGTGACCTCACCACGGCGCGATGTTTTTTTTTTTTGTTGTTGTTGTTGCTGTATTAAATGCGAAGCATTTCTCGGCGAACTTCGGCGACATTGAGCGTATCTATCTATCTATCTATCTATCTATCTATCTATCTATCTATCTATCTATCTATCTATCTATCTATCTATCTATCTGTCTGTCTATTTAGCCGCTTACGGCTTTTAGCTGTCCTGGCCGTTTGGATAATGGTATCAATTCCCAAATTGGTATGACATAACATGACTCTATGAAGAACATAACTGACTAGTCATAACATGAAAATCATGATATGGATGTCATGAATGTCATGATTTACATTTCATGGCCCTGCAGCTCTTGCGGTGGTTTAGTTCACATGGCATGTTGAGAAACTGGTATGGTATGACATTACTGCATAACGAACACAAGCTACAGACCCTAGCATGAAAATCATGACATGCGTGTCATGTAACAACATGATTGCATGTCACACTCATGATGTGCTCGCAGCCGTTTCACTAGCTTTGCATATACCAAATTTGGTATGACGGGACGTGAATGGATGACGAAGGTATGTGACTGGTGCAAACATGAAAATTATGATATGCGTGTCATGTAACCACATGACTAAATACCACAGTCATGATGCGCTCACGGCCATTTCGCTAGTTTCATATGTACCAAATTCGGTATTGTGGGACGTGAGTGGATGATGAAGGTATGTAGCTGGTACAAACATGGTAATCATGAGATGCGTGTCATGTGAAAACATGACTACATGCTACGCTCATGATGCGCTCGCGGCCGTTTCACTAGCTTCACATGTACCAAATGTGGTATTACGTGACGCGAACGGACGACATAGGTAAATGACACGTCCAAACATTATGATCATAACCTGCGTGTCATGTGACAACATGACTACGTCTCACACTGGTGACGCGTTCGTGGCCGATTCGCTAGCTTCACATATGCCAAATTTGGTAATACATCACATGAATGGATGATGAAGGTATGTGACTGGTGCAAACATGATAATCATGAGATGCGTGTCGTGTAAGAACATGACTACATGCCACACTCAAGGTGCCTATACACTTCGACGTGACCTGCGGTGCGCGTGCGCGCCGGCGTTCGTTTCATTGCGTCGCGCCGGCAATGCCACGCCAGGTGCCGATATTCCCCTAGCGGAGATCAGTGTATCTGCCCACTGACCTCCATTGTGGATCTGCCTGCCATATACTCGCAGGCGCCTGCTGCGTTGCTTTGACGCATGCGCGTTTGAGCGCACAAGGCATCCCTCCGTCACGAAGAGAGGCAGACGCGGTGCGGTCTAAGTAACGTCGTCGTTGCGAAATGCAACATGTCGCATATCACGCTGGTTGCCGCCGGGCCGCGCCGACAGACGCTGGACGCGCCGGTCGCGTTTCGCTTGCTCTACGTGCAACAAATTTGGTATCAAGAGAAGTGAATAGACGACGAAGATAAATGACACGTCCAAACCTGATAACCATAAGATGCGTTTCATGTAAAGCATGACTATATGCTACGCCCACAAAATCTTCTCGCAGCCGTTTCACTAGTTCTACATATACCAAATTTGGTATTACGTGAATCATTGGACGACGAATGTAAATGACACGTCCAAACACGATAACAATGATATGCATGTCATGTAAGACATGACTACATGCTTCGCTCATAGCATGCTCGCGGCCGTTTCGCTAGCTTGATATATACCAAAGTTGGTATCAGGTGACATTATAGATGTCGAAGGTGAGTGAAACGTCCAAACATGATAATCTTGACATGGAAGTCATGTACGGTATAACCTACCTCCGTCTCGTAACGTTGTGCTAATTTTGAAGTGACCTATCAAACTCCCTCATTCTTGCTTCGCATATCATCGATTCCCACTGTACGTGGGATCTGCCAATTTTTTTACGACTCGCTTGAGCAGTTCTGCTATTAAAAGTAAAATAGATAGAATAAGAAGAACCCAGCCTATCGCGGCTTGAGCTTCAGCACCTTCCCTGCCACGTTTTACGTTGGTTCAAGGCTGATTCGGGCAGATCTGAAAGTGATCTCCCTGCAACCTGTTTGTTATGTTTATAACGCATAGTCTGGTCTAGACATAACTTATGTAAGTGCTAAAGGCACGTACGTAAGACGAGCGAAGAACGCAGGACAAGCGCTGCAAAACAATTGTTGGTCAAGACAGTTGTTGAAAGGAAGATTGAAGATTGAAGGCTCACCATGTTTCGTAAGCTATAGTCAGTAGGAATCAAAAGAAGACAGAAATACAGCGTAAAATGGAAGATTGAAGGTTGTTATCCACGATGTTTTTATTTTCATATCTTTTACCATGTTCCAGGAAGGCAGTTGCTACCTTGATAAATACAAGTCCAATAGTGACATCTCTTGTAAAAAAATTTCGCACCCTAGACTGGTTTATGACATATGCAAAAATCCTCATATTTATATTCTTTGCTGGTTCTTTTTTTTTATAAATTCCTAAACCAGAGCCGCTTTTTTGTACGTAGCCTTCTGGCTCTATCATAGAGGAAAGCAGTAATTGTCATATCTTCGCGGGCTGCATTCCACACACACGAACCACGGTGACGTGCCATCCGGGACGGTATCTATGCGTTATTCACGTCCAATAACGCATCGTCAAGATTAGTGGGATCGCTCCTAAAAAACGTGCAGGAGTATGCCATCGTTTAATATACCCACACGCTCAATACAGGAACGCCGAAAAGGACGTGCGGTAGAGTAAATACGATACCCTCTCGACGTAGCATTTAGGAACGGTCTCCACGCAAACACTTCTTTCCGGGTCTAACGAGACGGCAAACAAAAGGCTCTTCTCAAATCGAAAAGATCGAAAAGAGGGGACAGTTGGTGTAGCGTCTACGTGTTCTATACCCCGTTTCCTTCGGGGACACACACACACGCACGCACGCACACACACACACACACACACGCACGCACACACACACACAACACTACCGCTGGGACCCATATATAGCGACGGGTCACACGTTCGCCCAGAGACGACATGACCCACGTATATGGCCCTTCTCGTTTGGCCTGTCTTTTTTGTTTGTTTGTTTTTTACCTAGGACGAACAACAAATATCCCCCGCTGTCTGCTCTTGCGCGACCACAAAGACTGGAATCAAGGCACAAACAAAGAAACCGGAATGACGAAGTAGTAATGTCTAGAATCGAAATGAATGGGACTAAAACAAAGCGTGCGTACGCACACACACACACACACACACACACACTCGCACATACACAAACGCACGCACGCCCACGCACGTACACACTCACACGTACGAACGCACGCACACTCGCGTAGAGACAGAAAGAGAGCATTGTGGATAGACAACCAAACAAACAAAGCAAGAGCGAAAGGCGGGAATGCGCTATACAAGGTTTCGGGAAAAGACTTTCGCAAGAGAAAGAGATGAAGCCCTTCTCCTCAGCATCTTGGCCTCCTTGTCCTTGCTGGTGCGCCCGCAGTTCCACAGTGCTCGGACGTGCGCCCGCCACTTTTAAGGAATAGGAGAGGCGGAAGCGCGGGACAAGCATGGGTCGGTTGGGACACGAGGGAAACGGGAGAAACCTCAAAGTAAAAAAGAAAAGTCAGGGTATACGGGAAGGAGAACGAGGGGGGAATGCCTATCCGTGACTATGGCATGCCTTTTGTTTCTGGTATGTTTCTTTGCTTTCCTTCTTATTAGGGTTTTCTTTTTTTTCGACGCCTTTTTTCTAACAGTTTGCGCTTCTGTTTCCTTGACAGTTCCATTGGTGAAAAGGGGAAAAAAAGGAGCCACAAATCCTGTAATGGGCGACCATTGAAAGCTCCTCTATACCAAGATTGCTGTATTGTTTTCTCGCACTCAGAAGTCCTAATCCTATTTTCTCTTTCTCTCTCCTTCTCGATGTCCCTGGCTCGATGCCAGTAAATGAATGGCAAAGAAAGTGGGCGACATATTTTTTGTAACTGTATAGACGTCTATATTACGGCTCGTGAACAATGGCGAAGGAGGTATCACACGTGTGTGTGCATGCGCATGTTTTTGCCCTTTCCGTTTTTCATTTTTATTCGACTAAAGACACAGAAAACAATTAGTCGCGTGTTCTGTATTTCGAATCTTCATCACTGTTCTCCGTCTTTTCTTTCTCTCTCTATCACTTTATTTTATTTCGCTCTGAGAACTTTCCACATGGGAGTTTCGCGCTTCGTCGACAATCGCTGATTTTTGCGTAATTTAAAACCATAGATCGTGCCCCGCATTATCGCGCTGGACCGAACAACGTATTCAGGTCTCGACGTCCGTAGTGCTGACATCCCTTTTTTTGCGGAATAAAGTCTCCTGGAACAAAGGCGTTCGCTAAGAAGCTCGTCCTCAGTTAAGCTTTTGTTTTCCCCTTTTCGCAACAGAATAATAATTTATTCTGCGCCTGTATTCCTTTCAAGATCAAGGGACGATTCTTCTCTATAGCTGACAGTTTTTATCTTGTCATTTTGTTGTCTTGAATTCCGCTTCTCGTGCGTTACGAGAAGCGTTACTCAAAGCGGGAGGAGCCGGTCGAGTCATCGCTATCTCCATTGAAAGATAGTAATAATAATTTGTTAACGACGGCTTTTCAGTTTACACAGAAAGCTACGCTTGTATGCTTATTCCAAACGTTTCATTTCTAACTTTTGAACTGGCTTTGGCTTTTATCGGAGTAATCGCAACCCCATTCGTCGATATCACAGCATAGAGTGCGATTGTTGGCGGCATTACTGCGTATCCTAAATTCTAATGTAGGCGAGAAAGATATCATCCGAAAAGTTAGCACACAGTTATGTCAGAAACAGCTTTTGACGTATAGCAAGGAAAGGCGATGCACTGTACAACGAGCGAGACATAGAAAGGCGAAGGAAAAGCAAGGAAGTTAAACAAGTTGCATCCTGTTTTCTGCCTTGCGGGTGACGAGCGGAAGAGGAAAAAATAATCGCATTGTAGAATAGCTCAAAAAGACCTAACATGCAGCGGTGCCATTGAACGCGTATTTTTCCCGCAATTGCCACGAGTACCTGTATTTTTGAAAAGCCCGTGCAGCGCGTCCTGTATTTTTTTTTTCAATGCCAATCAGATGCGCCCGATACAGTCGTTCACCGTGCTCTCCTCCTGATTTTCACTGCTTTCGCACGTCGCCCAGCACTCGCGCGTGCTTTGTGGTCATAAGAGAGAAAGCCCATTATGTGGTGCCTCACGACGGAAATCATATAGAGTATTTTTTATTATTATTCAGTAGTGTACATATCCGCGGACCGGCCCCTCGTGTTCACAATGTTGGTGGTCACGCTAGCTCTGTAAGAGATACGCTGTTTTGAGACTGCGTGTCGCTGTTCGTGGAGCTATGCGGGCAACCAATGGGAAAGCGTTACTGCGATGCTGCTGCATGCGCTCACTCAAAAGCGCTGTGGGGTGTGGGCGGCATTGCTTCGAACCACAAAGAATCGGAGCACGAAGGGACAAATCTGACAGGCATATGATGTTGGAGAGGGAAACACGTCTATCGCGTCTCCGTGGGAAAGCGCTCGGACGCACGTGTGACGCAAGCTGCCCTACCCCTCATGTGGCGTCGCATCACGACCACTCCCTGAACTAATACGGACCGACGCTGCCCGTGTGTTTGCACTGGCATTAAAAGATATAAAGGAGGCGCTGGTGTGTGATTAGTGGACCCATGTTGTTCATGTCGACTTGGCGTCTTGGTGCATTCTGTTGCATGGCCGCAGGCATGAACGGGATTTAAATGAGGGAAGTTGACACGTGAACTATATAGCGGGCTTGCGAAAAACGCTTAAATGGGTGCTGGCGTGCACGAAAAACTTCAATTCTTGTTTGCTTGCGTCAAATAAAAGGCCAGCCTTCAAAGACCACAAAGCGTTGTGCTATGCGCGAGTGCACCTTGAAAAAAGTAAATACAGTAGGTTTTTAAAAGCTAGTTTGGTTGCTATTCTACCTTGACGTCACAAGATGGTTCAAGCTTCCCGTCACGTGCTTGCGCAAAATATAGTGACGTTTCAACAACCACTACGCCCCGTGGATCCATTGGTGACGCACAAACGGCCAAATCGAATGTTTTAGTGACGCACAAGAGGCCATCTTGGAAGTGTCGCTACCTGACCCCATCCCAACTAGCGAGACTGCATCGTGAAGTCACCTGAATTAGTACTGTAGCCTGACGTCAAGTAAGTGTCGATGTCGGTAGCTGACCATGACAAAATCAACTTTAATATCAAGGTAAAATAACTTATCAGCGTTTTCTGGGCGTGACACATCGCTCAGACTTGTCTCTGTATACGGGAGAGTAAACTGTATGGCAGAGTAAACTTGCCTGTAAAAAAAAAAGGTTTCAGTACCTATCACGAAAGACTTCCTGCTCATATATGATTGATTTGTGGGGTTTAACATCCGAGAACCACAATATAATTATGAGAGACGCCGTAGTAGAGGGCTCCGGAAATTTCGACACCCTGGGGTTACTTACGTGCAACTAAATCTGAGCACACGGGCCTACAGCATTTTCGCCTCCATTGAAAATGCAGCCGCTGCAGCCGGGATTCGATCCCGTGATCTGTGGGTCAGCAGCCGAGTACCTTAGCCACTAGACCACCGCGGTGGGGCTTTCTGCTCATATAACTTTACTCATTGAATGCCTTATGCACAGCGGTGGTCAAAAGTTCACAGATTGCTAACCACGCAATGGTGTGGCAGTATGGCCTGGTGAAAAATGTTTCATTATTCCTTAGCTGTCTAATAACGTCACTTCACTTTTTAACACCAATTTATGTGCCTGCAGCTAGAAATCGTCCATTTGGGCAACACGTATGCTGTAATAACCACCACGGCTAAAACCGCTGCCTCAATGTCTAAACGTAACGCAACTTATGTAATTAAAGAAACAAAATCAATGAATGATGCAATGCGGCTGCAAGAACGATACTTGTCCTCTTAAGATACGCAGGCCATAATGACTCTCATTACCATACATATCTCCACAAGAAAAAGTAATAAGTCATCTGGGTACATTATGAAATGCGCATTTTGCTTACGTAAGAACAACCTGGTTTAATTGTGCCGCCCTATACCCATCTCCTTAACTAACCTCCGTTACGCCAGATTTACTCAGTCACGTCTGCTCCTGTGCGGCGACATGACTGGATTACGCGTAAGTTAACCACCGTGCCCAGTAGTTAGCAAGCATTACGCAAATGTACCGCATGCCACGTCCTTGAACTTTCGCATATACAGGTTCACCATACTTAAAAGCGGCGGCTGCTAACAGCACTCGAGCGATGGGTCGCTTACGAAACGCTTACTGCGAAAATTCATTGGCGACTTACTGAATCGCTGCTTCTCTCTAGTTCAAAAATATAAAGAGTTCTAACAAAACTCGGTATGTACCCCAAATGTAGGAATTATACAAGTAAATAAAAGCTCAATCGTTGTCTCAGTTACGGAGTAAAGTGCAGCTTAGAACAGAAAAAGAGAATAGAAAAAAAGAGTCTTTCTTTAGCCCCCAAAAACATTGTTGTTTGATGGCCGTAAATTACTCCGGTGCGTGGTGAATCGCGATTAGATTGAGGTAGCGCGCGGCTAAAGTACTCCCCAGAGTAAATGTCTGCGCAGTGTTTACGAGCACTGCCTAGCTTTAATTCACTGCCCTGAGCTCCTTTACTCCCTCGATTCTTGCCTCTTTACCTTCCTTGTCTTTTATTTAACTGTTTCTTTCCAACCTAGCTGATGCGCATTTGGGGCTGTCTGTAAGGCCGAATGAGTTAGGCGTCTTCGTCTCGCCTCTACATATAATAAGCCTGCGAGAGAGCACCGACAAGCACCCTTGCATGCGACGAGAGAAAATGCGATGCAAAGTGAGCAACGAGCGTGTGGATCATACGTGCGCGCTGTTTTTTTTTTTTTTACGACATCGCGCATTACGGGCTCGCGGTGTTTTAGCGTTTCACGTGAAAGTGCGTTAACGTTTCCTGCTGCGTGGTTTATGCGTGTTTCTGCGGCAGTAGTTGCTTTCAAAGCTTTACAGTCGAAAGGGCTCGTTTCGACCCGAGTGATCTAAGTGAGAAGTTTCGCTCGTGTTTCGTATACTTCAAGTTGAATTGAATTGAATTGTTTATTTTCAACATAAAACATGTCGAGGGATGGTATGGCTAAAGGCAGAATTAACTGCCTGACAATGGCCCTACCACCCAAGCACTGTCCAGCACTTCCAGCACTGTCCAGCACCCTACCACCCAAGCACTTCGCAGCGCGTTTGTACAAATGCGTGCTCTCAGGGTTAGCCAGGCTGCCGTTCTATAGGCCTTGCATTAGATGGTTATAAATGAGTTGTGGCGACACTAGTCCAAGTTCGATCGAGTGACCTTCGAAAACAGGAAGGCTTTTTGTCCCCTGGTAGGTGGGGCATCGCCGTTGAGCGAACGGCACTGTCGTTTTTGCCGTGTTTGTATAGTATATATAGTTAGTGTACTGTGGTTCCGTTAGGGGTCTAGGAAGCGGCTCGAACATTTCGAAGATTTTTTTTTCTCGATATTCTGCAGGCAAACTAATCAGTAGGTAGACATGCGATGGCATTATGGTGTTTCCGCAATGGCTCGTATATTGTGAATTGTTTTTTTTTTGCGGCTCGCCGCAGATACAAGAAAAAGCACAACTGTTATTGCATCAGCTGTGTACATAAATACGCGCTATGGTCATTGCGTCCTTCACAGGGATTGGAGTCTAAGCCTCGAAACACGAATCCAAGTTTCTGGGTTTCAACTTTTCCTTTAGCCGCCCCTTAGTGCCTAGACCACTAAAGCTTGTTTTATGTACGAAAGTTGGACGAAATCGACCAAAGCAACAAAACTGTCAACAAAAACTGGTACGGTTACTGCCATGACACCACAGATCTCACTCATATGGTCTAGCGTGGCCCCGCATGATGCAGCGACAAACAAAACACTGAAGAACGATGGGACGCAGCTCCTCGCTGTCGTACATAAGAGGGACAGCTATGGACAATGCAATGGGCCCGGAAGGCGGCAGGAAGGCTAGGTCTTTCGTTTCCAAGGTGGGAGCGGCCCGCTTCGGTCTAGGGACACTTGCGGGACCTATTGGCACTTTGATAACGTTATTCCATTCACCCCATAGCCTCCGAGATGGCGGGCTGTTCACCCATACTCCGATTTGAAAGCACCAACCACGCGGGCTGTGCTTGCCATCTGCAATGATACCATCGAACCTTAGAAGTCCGTAACGAAACGGACCTTCTGTCGGCATGATAAACTTTACAGACAAAATGGAAATTCAGTAAGATTATCATGCATGTCCTGTAGCCGCGCAATACAGAAGGTTAAGAAAGGAAGAGGAGTATATGGTTGTAGTGGCAGGGATGTACTAGCAGTGAGAGCATGACCATCGTGCCTAGAGTAGGTCACTGGGTTTATTTTCATAAGTGTAGTCTCACGTCGCGTTTTAAGCCGGAATTGTCGACATCTCGCTAATTGCCTGTATCACGTGTAACTAGTCCAGTAATTGTATCAGTACTATATTCAAGCCATCCTGCGATTTGGGGACGCCACGTTGTATTCCTACAGCAGTAACCTCTTATCTTCACTGTGCTGTTGTCAATCGATGACGCCATCTTGTATTATCCCAGCAACAACGCATTCACCTCCCTCAAGCAGCGTCATGAATCGATGACGTCACGTCCTACTTGCCCGGTAACCACTGGCGCGCTGCCTTTTGTGTGGTCTCGCCGATTGATTGCATCATCGCCCTTCCACCGAGAATTTACTCACACACTGTATCCGAGTTGTGGGACGGGAACTGTCTGCATAATCTTCTATCATCTCATCGGTCACTCACGCACGGTCTTCGGTATCCCGAGTGTCTACCACGCCACAGGACTGCTCAACCGAAGATCGCAGGATTGAATCCCACCCAGGGTGGCCGCAGTTAGATGCAGGCGAAATTTTGGAGAGCCATGCGCGTAGATTTAGGCCCATGTTAGAGGCCAGACACGTGGTCGTAATTTCCGGGACCCCCCATCATATAGTTTCCTAACATACACCAGAGGGAACTGTGGTACTATAGTGTCTATGGAAGCTGCAACGCACGGCGCTTCAGCGAGCATGGGAATGATGGGTAGTACACATATTTGTCTAATTTTCGTACGCCTGGCCTGCGTCTGGCTCCGTGTGTGTTCGTGTGGCTTGGAGCTGTTTTCTCACGAAACAAAAATCAGCAAATGATGAGCGGTTTCACCTCACCAACTTGTTCTTTTAGGCTTATCATTTCAAATCGAGTCACGAAGTTCAAAACTGTTTGTTCTCAAAACGAAACCAAAACCAGCAATAAACGGAGCCGCAAGTGCGATTCGCCGCCCGCAAGTACGAAGACTAGGCAAATCTGTGTACTGCCTATCGTTTCCATGCTCACTGAACGATCGCAGCGTCAGAGTCCCCTCTAGTTTATTTTAGGAAACTCTATGCCCTCCACCATGGTTTCTCTCACTATTATATTGTTGTTTTATGACGTTAAGCCCGGCTAACTACTCTTACGAATCGGTGACGCCGTCTTGTATTTTCTCGGCATTCAAGTTTGCCCTTCCTTCAGGTCACCTCGCGAATTGAATGACGTCGCATCCCGCAATCCCACTAATCATTGACGGACCCTCTTGAATGTGGTCTCTCTAGATGATGACATCACGGATTGCTTACAGAGTCGTCTCGGGCAATCGGTAACGTAATCTTCTATTTGATCAGCAATCGCCTATACGTTCTATTCGATCTGTCGAAATTACAACGCGTTAATGATTTGGAAGCAGCACCGCGTGCTACCAGATGCGCTTTCGGACATGCTGCCCACATTTACCGGCACGGTGTGTGGAGAACGTTTTGAGCACGTTACTTCAGTTTAGCTTTTCTAGAATTACAGTTCTTTATATATATAAAGACTGCGCTCTTCGACGAGGTTCAATCGTTGTTTCTTTTTTTTTGTCGACCGCGCGAATTCTTCGCGAATATTCTCGCCTCGGCGACGTGCTTCACGATTTTGTTTCGTAGACTAATATTAGAATCCTCTAGAATTTATTTCGCCTGCGGGCCTTAGCTGGTTTATGCTATTGAAAGAAACTCGAATGTGAATATTATCAATGAGGCGAGCAAATGAAAAAAAAAACGTTCTCTTACCTATACACAACGTGCGTTTCTTTCCAGACTCGAAACTAATGAATTTTCCGTGACTTTCGTTCTAGTTGTTGTTACTCGATTCCTTTTACACAAGCCCGAAATCACCTGTGATCCGAAATACGAGAATATCTTCTCGTCTTTCTCACTGGAGGTTGCCTTAAACGAATCGCCTGGCTGGAAAAATTATAATTCAAATTTTCATTGATTGTACGCACTATCGAGAACAATAGAAGAACTTCGACTTTTTGAGCATTGTTGGTTTCGGTGTTGACGGTAATTCCGTCTGTTGCCTGGAAGACAGACTTTAAGCAGTGTTGTATTTTCCTTTCTTTTATTAGTCTGTTCCCCCCCTCCACCACTTCCTTATATTGTCTCTTTTTTTCTTTCTATTTTATTTATCTTACCATTATTCACCTCAAGAGCCAGTCTAAGAGCAGGCTGATCACCCTGTCTTCACGTGTATTAAGTCGAAAGCCTTTACTAGCTCATACTTTCGTTCGTCCGCCCACCCGCCCATGCCTTGGAACCGTGCTAGCTGTAAACTCTCCCCCTTACATTCTCTAAGCATTCACGGTAATGCTGAGAGTGTGTAAGAAATGTCGCAATTTAAATGTTATAAAGAGACCTGGAATAGTCAGTCGCATGACTACAGGCTTTTGCCAAACAAATTTCGGAATGACCAAGCTTCAAACATCGCCTCGCCATGAAATTGTGTTTCGTTTTATTCTTTTATTCTGCTCCTCTCCACTTCTCATCTCCTTTCCTTCGTACAACGCGTTGCTAGGAGACGAATGGTGACGTCATCACTCGGCGATGTTTTTGTGTGCCCAACAAATGACTTAACGTCCCGCTTAGACAGCTTCGCACCTAAAAGGAGCAGTGGAATCTGCCATTTCGTACTCAGAAAAGTTATATGTTACGTACCACGATGAAGTTTCCTCACTTTTCCCAAAAGCTTTGTTGTTTTTCTACAAGCGCTTTGGACAGGGAGACAGGCATACCTATATATAAAAGACAAGTGGTGACATGAATATTAGCCAGAACTTGAGAACTCCCAAGTAATGAAAGAAAATCTGCCACTATTAAAGCAAAACGTAGTCTCTGCAAATTGCCGGTTCTTGTACATGGGGTGAAACAGGATGATAACAAGTAAATTACAAAGGTTGAGGACCACGCATCGTGCAATGAAACGTAAAATTATTTGAGTAACCATAAGAGATCGGGAGACGGCGTAAAGGATCAGGGAAACAGGATGTTCTAGTTGACATCAAGCGGGAGAAACATGCTTCGAAAATGAAATCGCGACGTTCGGTCCTAAGAAGAAAACTATGGCGGTGAAGCTAACGACAATAGCGTCATCAAAGGAACATTAACAGACTAAACTGATGTGGCGTATAACATGATTGTCACTTTAAGCGGAACATGAATGCAATATATTTTTTTAATATTTGTTAGGACGTATAGCTCAAGAATAAATCTTAGACTGGAACGTCTGCATAGACAAGCATTCAGAGCTGCTACTCGTAGCGAACATGTTTGATATGGTGCAGAAGGACGCTTTGTTCGTTTCACCCACGGTTTGCTGCTACCAGAAGACCACTACATTGCATGATGATGACGATGTTGCACTCGCCACAATCCGTGAAGTTGAAGTGGTGGTAGTAAAGGTTCCGCTTTGTAGCCTATTAGGGCGTTTTGCCAACCTGTTACAACATAATGAGTACGACGCAATAAACAACTTTCTATTGTATGTATATGATTTATATATACAGAATATACCCACCTTTTAACGTTCATGCCTATCAAGTAACTCAGCTGTATGTTATTCTAAACTATATGCACCACTGGTTAACTCCAGTAAGCCACCCAAAAGCATACGATAGCATATAACGTAAACTAAGATAACTGCAACACCAATGTTGCGTAGAGCAGAGGGATTTCTGCAGTCCTCTCATGAATGAGTATGGTACGAACACTATAACTCCTTGACCTCTTGTATATATGGTAATTGATTCAAGCTCCCTTAATGAAGTTTACCTCCAATAGCCTTTGTTCTTGCCCTATACTAAGCGAACCGTCGCCCGTTGCTGCGCACTGAGAGCTACGTACCACTATAAAGTTGCTAACGATATACTGCAGAACAAAGGTATGCTAATTCATTTATCACATCCAACACCGTGTTTTGCTTTGATCCATTTTGCCCTCCTTTTCGTGCCTTTATTTTTCTCGAAATAACCTGCAACAGGTACGTCTATGCAAGCACGCTACCTTCGGTCCGACCTTGGATAAAATGAAGCAGCATCATGCATGAGCGCACGTAGTTTATACAGAATGCAGAGTAGAAAAGGCCTTCTTATGTTCCTTCTTTACGCGCATGGCGATACCAATTTGCGTTCATACAACATCATTTCATCGTCACTATGAATGAGAAAAAAGCCTTTGTAAAAGCTTCAGTTACTTCACTAATCGCACTACCCCCCCCCCCCACCTTCTTTTTTTCATCGAATACTATACGCACTTTGCGCTCTCTGCACGCTACCACGACTACGCCGTGCAGCAACATCCCGAGTACCACACTGTTCGCCAGCTCCACTTCGCTTCGTGCCCGATCACCGTGAAGCCACGGGGATTCGAGGGCAAAGAATGGCGTTACATTATGAATCAGGAAGGAAGCGAAAGAGTTTGTCATCAGGCGTGTTTCGACAGATTGCTTGGCTTTAAGGCAGAAAACTGTGTCACGATGTGATGATCCATCACGCGGACTGCCGTGAAAGGCCAGAGAAAATGTAGAAGGGGAAGTGAAGTCTCCTTTTTGTTTTATATTTGGCTGTTCGAAAGTCTTCAGTTAGCTCTAATAAATGCTTAGAGCTATTTACTTCTTTTATATATGCAAATGCGACGCCTTGTTTGCGTAAGCTACCAGTTGTTAATTCCTTGATAGCCAGTTAATCGTCGTTTGCAGCGTGGTTGATAACTGAGGTGATAATGAGTGACATCAGCCTTTCACTAAATCTTCCTCAGTGGCAGTGTAGCAGTAAACTGTGTAGCTCACACCAGCTCTCTGTAATGTCCTTTCTCTCTTTATTTTACTGTCCTGTGCAACGCTGTCCCTCCGTACGGACGCACCGCGCGCCGCAGTGCTTGGCACGGTTCCAAGTAGGTCACACCACTGCTGTGCGTTGACGTCACGCTCCCCTCGCAGTGCGCGCTGGCGTCACACTCTCCCTCGCTTTCCGCGCGCTCGCCGCTCGTCCATTTCGCCCACAACACATGTCGCGACCGCCGCTCGCTACACTGGCGAGCTTTCAGTTCACGCGCAATAAACCTGACACGCGTCGCCTAACGTACGCGTTCAAACAAGTCTGTACGTGTCACCTGCAAGGCCTATTCCAGCCATTCTTTCGAAGGAATCTTCCAGCGCTCACCTCAGTACCAAGCTTTTTTTCTTTCTCTCTGAGAATGAAGGAAGCTAACTTTGTAGAGGTATTGATGTACACGGGCAGAGAGAGGGAGAGAAAAACCTTTGTATGCAGAGAATTGAAACAGCGTATTCGCGGTTGACTGCGCGATACTCCGCATAAGAAAGAGGATTGGAGACAAGAGGACGTTAGGGCGAGACAGGCAAGCGGCAAGCAAGAAACTATGGCGTTGTTGTACTGCAGGTGAGATAAATGTGGTAGTTTTGATATAAGCCAGTATGACGCTGATTAACGTATTTTTCTTTATGTAAAACTGAACTTGGTGTTGCTGAAAGCAAAGAGAGAGAGATAAAGATACATTATTAGAAAAGCAGATTTTTTATGGCGTCTATACATATACCATTGCCATGCTACTCTGCATAATGATGATAGGGATTGGGAAGGTGACTGAACAATTTTAGTAGATAAAGGAAAAAATAATGACATGAAATATGCAAGCGAACCTGAAAAAGTACTTACAGTTAGGGTGTCACGTTAAGATTTTTCTTATGGTCACTGTTCTATCATTGGAGTCATCCGACAAAGGCAATTTCGGAGAAGTAATTTAGCAATTATTGTACAACTCCACGCTGTTTTGAAAGTCTGGGCACTGGACCCAACATGTCGCACAACGTAAATGTTCTAAAGCAGAAGACATAGGACCAACTGTTATTTCACAGATTCATAGAGCTGTTTGGTAGACTGTAACAGCTCACGGTAAAAAATGATTTTAAAAAGCTATTTCATCTCTGTAATCTTTTGACATACTGAACCACCCACTTCTTTTCAATGACGCATTCACAAATAACTACCCGTACCGCGTTAGTTTCACCACCAGTCAGTATTATCATAAGAATGGTGCGTTGAAAACAGAAGACCGTATATTTTTTTTTAATTTCCGGCGTAATGTAGTTAGTTTTCTCCTGGCCACTCTGAACGTAGCAGGAGTGCCTCTCTCGGTGTATTCACAAAATGTCTGACTATTTAAACCATTCTTTAGTGCTTTATCGATAAATGCTATAGGATTCAAGCTAGCATTTTTTTTAACAAAGACTTCCAATGCCATTTCGATTCCTCAATGCGATGTACCTTTGAAGTTTAGTCACCGTCGGGAGAAAAAACGAGATACCTCGAAAGAAACTGCTCTTTAGGAAGTTACATCAATGAAAGTCATCAGCCGAACGTCTCTCCAAAGTGTTTTTCTGGTCTACTAGCTCGCGTAGTAATGTGTCAATAAAAGCCCTGTGCGAAGGAGTATGCTAGAAGGATAATCGCGAGGGCTTGTGTTGCTACTGCATGACTCTGCGTCAACTCGAGCTCTTACAGACTTGAGATTCGTTGCTAGAGACGTCATAGCACGCCTAGCAACAAATCAGCATATGGGCCACATTCGGAACAACCTAATTCTATATTTCGACGTTCATCGTTGCGTTACTGGTGCCCGCGAAAGCCCTCTCCAAACTCTGAATGAGAATGAGACGCGAATAATACCATTAGCATTTGTGAAACGCAACAGAATTCCATTGGCATTCGTGTGACGCAACATGTTCCTTTCCTGTTTATTTTCTGCAGTGGAGTGCAAGAATGTTTAAGGTGAAGTCCTACCAAAGCGATCGTTACGGGGGTATCTACATCTCCCGAATTACATTCACAAAAGGTTTAAAGGTTAACATCTTCGCCAGATATCTTTTGGCTGGAGAGTTTATGCTATTAGTATTCACAAAAGGGTCTGAGATCGTGCCTAGCACCCCTCACGAAGTAGCCGCAATGTCGTAAATAGTTAAACAGGCATGCGTCGTCATGGCGTCGTCTATTTGCATTGATCCGGCTCTCAGTGGTTCACTTCGGTTCCTAACAATGACCACTACCGATGAGCCTCATGACATCATGAACGATCTGGCCCTGCTGCAGTGTCGTAAACAATGCAGCTGAGGCCTTTGTCAATCTCATCTATCGTCTTGATGTGGGCTGCGCACCGCATCAACTCTACAGCCTATACGGTATTCGACGAGAAGGGAATACTGACAACCACTAAGAAAAGCAGCATCCTACAACGCTCTATTCTTAATTCTTTTTCTTTATTTATTTTCTGGTTGTCGGTCTTGTGTGTCTACGCCAAAACACTTTACCTATAGTTCCCATAGCTTTCTGAAAAGGGACGCACAATAGCGTCTCTCAGCTCGACTTAAGCAGAGATGGCGACGCTCGTTCGTTATCTACTTTAGAAGTATATATACATATCTCTTCCACGCGTGCTCTCCCGCTAATGGACAAGACGAGCCACGCTCCGATCCATCGGTCTTCTTCTCCGGTTACGGCCTTGGCGATGCCCTGATCCGAGACGGGGGAGACGGCGATCGCTTAACGTAGAGGCGCAGAAGCAACGCGCTCATTCGGGCTCTTTATGTGGCCTGGCCACGGAACGGGGCTAGGGTGTTATGCAGCAGCCGACGCCGTGATCGGGCTCCCTGGTGCCATTGAGTCTTTCGGTGGCAGCCAGTCGCATCGTCGCTTAGTACGCAACGTGCGTTAAATGTATGTTCTTTTCATGCTAGGACTATAGCGTCGAAGTTCGTCCTGCTTACTCCGTGCAATTCATTTTCGTGTGACACTTCCGGTTTTGGCGGCAAAAGTCGAGAGTTGGATTCGTTTCGAGCGTTTTGTGTGCGCACGCTGAACTTGGTGGCTGTGGGGAGTATACCATTGTGGTCCATGGGTGGGCTTAGTCAGCAGTGCTGAAAGACGCAAGTTTAGCGCTAGGAAAGCTCTGGCTGTTCCCTAAAAGAAGATGATGTTCAATAAGCATAAGAAGGAGAGGTCGGCATAGAAAGTGGGTTTTATGCCTCCTATTCCTCATGTGGGTAAGGGGGAAAATGAAAGAGAGAGGAAGAAGGAGGCATGATGAGAGGTGACTATGCTACGGCACAATGAGTCACTGCACACGGTGCTCTGTGCTGGGTAGGACTCGCATGAAGTCTGTGTACATTGGCTACATTATCACTGCTCTAAAGACGAGCATCCAAACCCATCTCGATTAGAAATCTTAACAAGCACTTTAGGCTGCGTTGGGAGTAATCTGCGCGTTCTCAAGCACCGAAAGCTTACAAGCTTCCAAACAACTGAACAGAAATGTGCTGCTTAATTCACTTTTTTAAACTCGTCTTCTTCATCCAAAGGCATTTTGCTGAAGATTCTCACAGTTTACAACAGTTTACAAGAGCAACATTCAGCCCTAACTATCGTGTGTTTGTTGTTCTAATTATTTTAGCCAGAAGGATAGTTATTTGAGCAGTTGTGTTCTAGTATGGCACGATAATCAGCAATACTAACCAGCAATATTAATGTAGCGTACACATCTGTGGGCAGACCGGAAAGCCTCGTCAATGATATCATCACCAACAATGACCTGGAAGCCAGAGAGACACTACATGGTTACCATTCTTCCAGGTCATGGTGGCTATTCTACAATTTCATATAGTGTGAGCTCTGGCGTTTTGCGAGAAGCACAGTGCAATTGCGCTGACCACGATGGAAGCTCGGACACACATTTAAGAGTTAGGCTACTTTAACTTTTCTTCATATTAGTCCTACGTGCTTCCTTTTGGTTCCAAAACTGATTGGTAGATGCAGAAGACACGTACTCATAGTACGCGAGACTACCATTTTGTTGCTCTTACTGTCCGCCGCTTGTCTGTTCCACGCGTTACGAGGCCAGCCCAGGTCATTTTTTCTCGCTTGAGGTCAACTAGGATATGTCTATTTCCTTACCTATGCTGCTGTCCTCCTATCTCTTAATGTTATTTCTAACAGCTTACATTTCATTGCACGCTGCGTGCTCATCCGCTTTTGGTCTAATTGTTTTGTTATTATAAAAGCTCTTCTAAAGGCGCAGCTCTTTACGCCGTGGGTTGTTTTCTCCTCCTCCTCCTCTGTAGTAGTAGTAGTAGTAGTAGTAGTAGTAGTAGTAGTAGTAGTAGTAGTTGTTGTTGTAGTAGTAGTAGTAGTAGTAGCAGCAGCAGTAGCAGTAGTAGTAGTCACCTCTAGTTTATGAGTTGCACCCCGCCGCGTTGGTCTAGTGGCTAAGGTACACTAGGCTGCTGACCCGCCGGTCGCGGGATCGAATCCCGGCTGCGGCGGCTGCATTTTAGATGGAGGCGAAGATGTTGTAGGCCCGTTTGCTCAGATTTGGCTGCATGTAAAGAACCGCATGTGGTCAAAATTTCCCGAGCACTCCACTTCTGTGTCTCTCATAATCAGATATGGTGGTTTTGGGACGTTAACCCCTGCATGTCATTATTAGTTTATGAGTCGCTCTATAAATGGCGTTCTGTGTTAATGTCCATGGGGATAATATAATCAGATGCCGTTAGTGGTTTTCACAGCATATCCACGGAGTTAATGATGACGAGCGGGGCGAAGCGTCCATCAATCCGTGAGTCTGACCGTGCGTCCGTCCACACTTCCGTCCGTCCGTGAGTCCGTGCGTGGGACCGTGCCTCTATCCATCCGTCCGTCCAGACGCACGGACGGATGGACACATGGACAGATGGGCGGATGGACACATGGACGGGCGTTTCGCCCCACTCATCATAATTCACTCTATGGATTTGCTGTGATTTTTAACCGTGTTTAAACACGGCACATTGTTTTATAGCACCAAGGGCTTTGGCACTGTTAGGAAGATAAATATTTTTCTTGCGTATCACTTAAGGGTGAAAGAGAATTGAGCTCCGATAATGGGTTGCCCTGTGGTGTCCAAATATTGGCACAGCTGTCACAGACGTTGACGTGTGTAGCATCGCTCATAGCAGAACGCGGGGCCCATGGTGCCTGCGCCTTATTCGATTCTCCTTCATTTCAGTCACGCAAGATGACCAGCGTTTTTTTTTTACTCCATCACTCTTATTATTGTTATTTCTTCATCGCTTGATCGCCTCTGTGTTTGATAGCAGAGCGAGCCGACAACCGAAATTTACTCTTTCGTTAACTTCCGGCTCGGCAGCGCCGCCCGGGCGACTTCCTGTCTTTCCACTTCCGGCTGCGGAATAAAGCTCCCCCTTTGTTCGACGCTCGCGTGGCCAGCGGGGAAAATCTTTTCTCTTACCTTTATCTCACAAGTTGCAGCACGCAACTGTCGAAGAACATGTCTCGTACTGGTCTTCTTGTTTTCTTGCTCAATTTCCGATCTGGCACCACGTGCGGTGTACGGGTTCCGTTGTTTGTTCAGGCGCAAGAAAGCACTCTTGCGGCTTCGGTCGATTTCCTTTAGTTTTTCTTATCCTCTACGACCTTTTAGTGGGGCGGCCTTTGTCGATCGCGTCACACTTGCTCTGAATCCTCCCTACGTCCGCGGGAACTTCTCTTTGTGTTTTGTTTCGGCAGGCTTTATCTATATCCGCGCTGTTGTCCGAGGTTACGCCGTTACGCCTCGGTGTGATCGATTTGGCGTTTAAAAGCAAATCTGTGTCTCTTAGGAGTGGGCGCTCTCTCTCTTCGGGTGGTAATCTCGGCGCTGAAAAAACATCTCACGCTATCTCTATAAGCATCCACTAAAGCAGCTTTTATTCGTTGCCCGCCGGGCGTTCTTACGGGAGACAGTCACGAAAAAAAACAACAGTCGAGATATACGTACATCAAAAAAACGACAGAAACTTTGGTAACGGGCCTCCGTGATACGCTGTCTATCGTATTGGATAAGTAGACAAATCTGTCAATACGGTGTCGTCTTTTTTTTCTATACGCGATTAAAACGTGCGCTATGCTTGGTGGTGTTGATTTCTAAAGCCGGCGTACTTAACGAAACTCGAAGGTCAATAACGTAAGGCTACTAACCACTAAATCAAGCGAAGGAGCGTGTGCGCAGAAGAGCAACACTTTCTGGGGGTAGATGATGAACAGCAAGTTTGGTAAACACATCGAACGACGCGAAGCAGGAGTTAACGCCGGTGGTGATGGCTGCCTTAGTAGAGAGGCATGGTGGTTACCTGTCTCCTGCGTCGTAAGTCGAGAACTTAGATGAATTAAAGTGAGCGGCATATGAAGTTTACAGATAGAGAAAGAAATAATGTAAGAAAGGTAGGGAGGTTAACTAGACTAAGTCAAGTTTGTTACCCTATACGGTGGAGGGAGAACTTAGGGACTAATAGCGGAGGAGGAGGAGGAGGCCGTTGAACACCACACACACAGTGGAGGGTCTCACATGTGGTCGCCCAGTGATGTTGCCTTCAGGAATTGTAAAAAGGCTCGTGTGGCTTTCTGGGTTGATGAATTTGAAGAGCGCGAGCCTAAGATCTTCTCCTGAGCAAAGGGGCGGTCGTCCAGCCTCCTCAAGGCACGCTGGAGAGTCCAACGATCACGTTCAAATTCGGGACAATGGCAGAGGACATTGTTAATAGTTTCAACTTGATTGCATGATTTCAGCTAGAGGAATCACTCTGCGAATCAAGCTGTTACACGTCACTTCGTGTATGGCGGCAGAGCTTGCGGCTTTGCGTGGCGCCCTAGAGTACATCAAATCTCAGAGACCAAGTAAATGGGCTGTGTTTTCCGACTTGAAACCGGCCCTACAGAGCATGCAGTCAGTCCTTCGACAAGGTTGCCATGAACAGTTAACTTACGAGGTTGTCAAGCTTTTTCACCACGTCACAGAAACAGGCCACGAGGTCAATTTTCAGTGGCTACCTGGCCATTGTGGGATCATTGGCTATGATTCCGCAGACAACGCGGCTCGCACACCGCACCAAGAAGAGCACACCCTTCTGGTTCCTTTGTCAAGGAAAGACGCTGCAAAGCAACTTCATCACCTGGCACGTAGTCCGTGTCTGCTGGAGTGGAACACCCCAAGCATAAGACATACGGCACTCTACCAAATAAACCCTCGACCGGAACTTCGATCTCCATCCGGACTTCGTCGACGTGAAGCTTCGCTTCTTTGTCGCCTGTGGTTGGGGGTTGCCTTCACAAAAGCATATACAACCCTCATCGGATTGACCGACAATGCGGAATGCGATGTCTGCTGCACCGAAGAAGACATTGACCATCTAACATGCCGTTGCCCTCGATTTGCCTTTGAAAGACAGAAGCTTTCGGATGCACTGCGACAATTGGACGATCGGCCACTCTCTATGCAGATGCTACTGGAACACCGTCTCGCCTTTCGTCGGCTCAAAAAGCACTGAAAGCCGTCTTGTGCTTTTTTGAGGATTACAAGCCTATGTGAACCCCATTAACTTTTGTGTAGTGCCACCGCTGCATTCGCGTCAGCCCATCGACTGACAATCCTTTTTTTTTTCTCTTCTCTTTTCTCTCACTCTCTCTATGTCATCTTTATGCCCCGCATCTCATTCGCCCAGCGTACGGTAGCAAACCGGGCGTGTGCCTGGTTAACCTCCCTGCGTTCTCTTGTTGTTCTTGTCCTCCTGTCCTGTCAGCAGTTATCACAGTTGGGGGAGTCAGCCATACCAATGTGATAACTGAATGAGTTGGTAAAGGCTGCGTCGACCCACAACCGACACAAATAGTGAATTCTTTGATGGCAGTTGTATTCGGAGTAATAAACCGAGGTTCTGTATAGGCGCCGAGTGGAGTTCAGTGGGATATCCTAATGCATAAGGGAGGCATTATGCGTGACGTCGCGAAGTTCTCTTACAGCATCAACCCTTGACAGGGGTATAAGCAGGGCAGACGCTCCTTTGTGGGTACATCGGGCAGCGTTGTCGGTTAGGTGGTTAACAATGATCCCACAGTGACCCGGCAACCATTGAAAGGCTATGTCCTTGGTTAGTAGCACGATGACTGATTTTATTGATCTCAGACACCAAATGATGATAGTTCTCGCGGTGCAGACTTTGCTCGCATTTAAGGGCCGCCTTGGAATGGCAGATTGTAGCCCACTTTCCAGGTAATTCTCGCATAACTAACTTCATCGCGGCTAGAAGAGTCGTGAGGTCGGAGCCCGTAGATGTCGTGGCATGTGAGATTTCGAACTCGACGCTGATTGACTGAGATGGAACCACAAAGGCGCCCATCGATCTTTCCGAGACTGAATCGTTCATATAAATATGAGTTCGGTTAGCATACGATATATGTAAAACGTGCAATGAGATCTGCAGATGTCAGGATAGCCTTTTTGTATATTCCCGGCACTGCAAGGTGTGCATGTGGTCCTTGCCGGCACCACTCCGGACATAGCGGTATGATTGTGGTTGAGAATCTCCAGGAGATGGAACGCTGGTTAGCCGCAAGAACTCTGACGATCTCTTTTTTTTTTTGTCTTTCTAGTGGCAGGCTAGCAAGGTGGTGGTCAGGCAGTCTGGTTATACGGCGCGTATGCGCCCGGAGTGTGTTTAATCAAGCTTTATGATACGGACGTTATGGTAAGGTTCATTTGCATAACTTGGATGTTGATAGTGGCTCAACAGATGACCTGCAGGTGGCACTGCACCTATATATGTGTACGCATGTACGGTATAAACACACGGTGCATGTGACGTGGTTTGTTTGCTCTGCTAACTTTTGAAGACTGAAAACCGAAACTACGGATGAATTTTGCTCTTCGTGGAAATCCCATGCACTTCAAGGAAGTAGTCACAGATATATACGGCGGCACGATACTACTAACTATTAATGTTGCTGTACGAAGTTCACACATCCAGATTGTAGTCGGGCTATTAAGAAATATGATTCGAAATGCGCCGATTGGTGTCGCTTAAAAAGTAGCGCGATGGTCCGGAACGGGACACATCAACGTACGAAAGCGCTCATTGTCCTATACTTCTAATTGTTAATTGTTAATTGTTCTAATTGTTCTAATTGTTAGGTCAGATGTCTGTTTGTTGATTCTTGGTGCATTACATAGTCTTGTAGTGCGATTCAATTAATCTGTTGTCGTTTGATAACTGTCAAGTGCGTTTACTGACAATGATTCACGGACACAATGTCCAATGCGAAAACTGGACAAAGCATATTTATGCACCCTGAAGTAGCGGGGGGTGAGCCTTTGATGAACCTTCGCCTACCTGAAGTGGTGACAAACCACATGTCGCATGCCTATGCTGTCAGCCACATTTTCTTCCAGGTCATGAGGTCACGTATGCAACAGTACTAATACCTAGGAACTCATGTTAACCTCACTTTAGGCTAAATGTTCAGAGACTTCGGGTGGCAAACTTTGAACAATGAAGTTCAAGGATGTTGCCGCACCAGGAAAGTCATATTCAGGTATTCATGCAGGTTTCCTGAGCAGCATAATTTTGTTGTCAGTCGATCAACGGGAAAGAAATTAAAGCGGATGAAGTTACGATTGAGCAGCTAGCTTTCTGGTACCGTAAAATCGACTATTTTAATCAATGGGTGAAAATCACGAAAAACAGTCAAATACATAGACAGCCTCCTAAGTCTGCAACTCATCAAAATTTTCACTTGAAATGGCCAACCAAGCAAGCGAAGTTGGTTAAAGCAAGCAGGGTCAACTGTTTTCTTTGTGACGCTATTTGCTATGTTAACCAGCGTCGACATCAAATTAGTGAGGTGCAATAGCATATGCAGTTTCCCAACCTGAATTTTAATATTTTCATTACTACCGTGCTATTGGGTTTGTTGCTCCCTCCATCACTCCCTTTTATTTAAACTGCGCGCCGTTATTAGCATACCTAAATTTACTCATGCCAGTAAGGTGTACCGGAAGTGTAGACTGTGCAAACAAGTTAATCCATTTGCAGTTAAACTCGCAGAACATCTCCCAAATGTACACGTGCATAAACATACAGAGCTGAATCAGTAGATGGTTTCATCACATCCTTCAAGAAATCAATCGCTACCTTCATATTAGTGCCACGTAACATCATACCGCGTGTTGTTTTCTTTTTTTTCTTATTATAGGATTGTATACTAGTGCTGTTAACTTACCCTTCTCGGTAATGAGTCACTTTTGTTTGCCATATTTTTCAATGCTATTTTCAATTACAGTTCACATCTACGAGATGTTAATCAAATGTTATCATTATTAAACTTAGAACGGTAACTCGTACTTAAGGCTCCCTTTCCGCTATCGGCAATGTTTTCCAATTGTCAGTAAGTCGGGTCTTTCAAGAAATTAAACGAGGTCAAGTTTATTTCTCTACCTGCAACCATTGCATAAATCTTTCATTATTCAAATAAATAAAGAGAGTGGCAGAAGCGTTTACACTAGTCGGACGACGCCCTGGCGCAGCTGTGTTTAGAAAACGTTGTTAACGATTTCGAGTACTGCGTACTCAAGTATGGAAGGGCAGTGAGCCGTCCCGAAAATACATCACCGTGACAACGATATTCACGCGTAACCTCGGATACCTCGCCAATCAATTAACTCCCTCATACGTTGAGTGACCCAGCTTAGAGGCGCAGCATATCGCCATAGCAAAACACACCTTCGTTGCGTACCTCTTTAAAAAATCCTTGTACGAAGAAGCGTCTCCCGCAATAACCGCGGTCAGAACACGCGACATGTGTGCTGTTACGCACGACTACAAGCTTAACTTGCACTAGCTCGCTGGATTCCGTGCCGAACGGCTGTGCCCTCGCGATCTCCGACGACAGTGTAGCTCTGGCCGACTAGGCTGATCCTACGCCACCTCCTGACGCCGGTCCCCGACGACGACGACAGCGTAGCTCTGGCCGACTGGGTTAGCCCTACGCCACCTCCTGTCGCTGACATGAGCTCTCGCCAGTGGTGCCCCGTCCTCGGACTCCTGCGACCGCCTCCATCTTTTGTGTATTCTCCTTACTTACGTCGTTCACTGTCCCTGCGCCTCGCTCTTTCCTTCCTCTCTCTCTCTATCTCTTTACCTTTTATTCCTATCATTTTAATCCCTTCTCTACCCCATCCCTCGTGAGCTACTGTCGAGGTGTCCTCCCTCTGAGAAACAGTTACGGGGCTCACGTTTCTCTTCTTTTCATTTAAAATCACTCCCCCTCCCTCCCCCGCTTAACTTGGGCATAACTGTATATGTTTCGCTAGTTTCTTGCAATGCCTGGTAGTGCACATGAGCGAAGTACTGCTATTTTCTCAGACGTGCAACACGGTATATCTACATACATAAATAAGTGGTTTCGCCAAATAACAGTCCTTTACCGCTTGCTTTTAACCTTTACCGCTTACTTTTAACCGAAATGGCCGTCTATTAGAACAAGAAGTCCCACTCGTAATTTCTTTCGGGGTATTTTTTTTTTGCTTTGTGTAGCAGTAATAGCAAGTTATATTACAAAGCCACCCATGTCTATATAAAATGAAACAATCATGCCATCTTCTACTTTTTATTTTCTTTGCTCAGTGCCAACATGACCGTTTTAGTTGAACTCAAGTAAAATTCTTGCCATACAGTAGTTCCGTATTCTTTCCTTCCTTTTACTCCTGCCCTTCCTTTACGATGGAAAGTAGAGGGGCTAACTTCAAGACACGCAGGCTGCTTTAAAATGTTTTTGGAAAAAAAGTCTGCGTTATGTTATAGAAAAGAGTGCGCTTTGCAAATATTACCAAGCATTCGTCGTTCATGCAGGTTTGTTACATACTTCGTAATTTATTGTAGCTTTTCACTAGACAGATGGGTTCCTGCTACACGTTCGTTATGGCACCACCCTGTAAGTTCAGTGATGTGTCCAATGGGTTCTTCATGCCAAATATTCATGCCAAATTAAGTTGCCATTTCATTGTGTTAACCAATGTACCTTGTTTAGGCTTTTCCTGTTGCATTTAGCTATCATCATCTCCTGCGTGGCCAATCCGCCTCTTGAATATTATATCCCTTGTTTTGAGCAAACAACTACAGAATTTGTCAGTGCCATTCTGGCACTGGCATATCAAATCCGTCAGCGTGTTCCATTCTCTGAAAGTGCGCTCATTACATTAGAACTCACTCGCCTCGTTTTAGAGGCCTCAGACGTGACGTCTCAGGCCTCTAAAACGACGGCTTTGTAGAACGGCGTCCAGATGTTCTTTACATACCCCTTTGTTTATAACCGTTGCGTACCCAGCCGCGATAGCTTCAAAGATCGCTGTCCTCAACTATCAAAAGACGTCGAATCGGAGTCCCCATCCCGACCAACTGAGCGTCCGCAATCGGGATTTCGGCCCATTGACTGAAACCAACACCATAGCACAACACACTTTGCCTGTCTCCAGTTGTCAGCCCAACGTTTTCAAACTCTGCGTGCTGGCGCAACCGTCTTGGTCGAATGCGCCCGCTGCACTGCTGTGAAGCCGAATCTCCAAGGCGCGCGCACTGTACTCTCGCGTCGGCGACGTTGAAAGCGTTTGAAAGCCTGGAACAAATTCAATCACGCCACCATAATTGAATTATGGATCAGCGAACTGCATGGCTGAGCTCACCCGCCGCTGATATGTTGTGTGTGTGTGTGTGTGTATGCGTGTGTGTGTGTGTGTGTGTGTGTGTGTGTGTGTGTGTGTGTGTGTGTGTGTGTGTGTGTGTGTGTGTGTGTGTGTGTGTGTGTGTGTGTGTGTGTGTGTGTGTGTGTGTGTGTGTGTGTGTGTGTGTGTGTGTGTGTGTGTGTGTGTGTGTGTGTGTGTGTGTGTGTGTGTGTGAAGAGTGGAGGGAGGCGGCAATGCTGTAGCAGTTGTTTGAATTCATTTTTCCTTGCTGAGGGCTTGAAGTTTGCCGCGTACATCTGGAGGACACCCTTTCAAAGCGGAACGCTTCTCTTCTTTTTAAGGGAACAGTATAAATGTTTATGCCACGCGCCGTTACAAATTGCGAACGACTCCCAACTTGACTCCATTGCTGTGTCTTCCCGCTGTTTTAACGAAGTGGTCTGTAGGGGAAAAAAGGGAAGCTCTTCCCTTGAGCGAGCGTAGTTGTAATTGCGTTATTCCGTCCTTGTCTGGCCTGTCGGTATAATTTGCTGTCCCTATCGCGTACATTTAGTACTTCCCCAGATAGATTCACAAATAGCGGGCGTATACACTCACGGAAAATTTTCGCGTCGGACTTCACGCTGGTTTCGGTCCCGTTTTTGCGGAAGAGTGGCAGGCCCGCGGGGCGGGGATAGATAAAATGTTGAAACTTCCGTCTGCTTAGCTTTAACAGTTTTCTTTACGCTAGCAGTGTGCTGTGTATGCGTTCGTGTGTAATTCTGGCAGAAAATAACTCTGCCTGCTAACGCGAAACGAATTAAGGTTTATTCAAGCTCCGTCTGAGTGACGGCCCTTTATGGTAATGGCGGTCGTATGGCGAGCGCAGGGTCGTATAAGCTTACTCTTGATTCGTGGCCGCAGTTTCACCTTCAGATAAGTTAGGAACATGAAAGAGGAAAGCTAGGGTACGCGGCTTAGTCAATCGCCGAACTATAACACTGTTAGTAATGAAGGTGGACAAAGGTTTCGGCTATGCGGCGTCTCACGTTACCAACTCGGTGGGGGACCTTATAATATATATATATATATATATATATATATATATATATATATATATATATATTCTTCTGTCTGTCTGTCTCCACGTCTCTGTTTGTCTAAACTTTCCGGCATTCTAATTGTAGTAAAATGCGGGTATACAATAATTCGGCGCTACACACGCGCCTGTTATTTAATGTATCTCACATGACTCCACAGACCATAGATAACTTGGAAACTAACGTTGCACCAAAAAATGTCGTGCGCTTTTTTTTTTGTTTTTGCGCCAGATTAAGACACATCTAATGGCCCCGAAAGTGTGAGGCATAGCTTCCGTTCATTTTCCTTCAAACAAACCTCCCCATCGACTCTTTTTTTTCTTCTTTTTTTTCACTCTCCATCCGTTTTCCTCCTGTGTATCAAAGTAGAATCGCTACAAGTGGACTTTTATGCTTTCGTTTTTCTGTATTTCATATCATCCTAAGATGGCATGCAAACAGTTTCTTGGTGTCTTGCTCTGTTTTTTTTATGTGCTTTACGCTCTTGTATGGTGTTAGTTTATATCGTTGCTTAACAAAACAACGTCTACTCGATAAACTGCATTTTCACGTGCGCGAGTATATGCAGAGACAGCTGCGCGTCGGTTGACATTTCTCGCACCAGCTCACTTCAAATCTCGATAGAAGTGCGGTGGGCGTTGCGCCACCGGATTCCACTTTTCGTAAACATGTCCGACTCTGTCCCATTGTCCGGGAGTTGGGTCGTCTCTCGTCGTATCATCTCCCTGCACAAACGCCGCGGATGTTTCGAAACATTCGCCATCGCTTCGAAGTGTGACGCCCACGTCCGGCGTTCCCTTCTCTACGCGTGCACACATTCTGAAAGTTGACCTCGCGAAGTTTGCCTCGGTGACGGCTTCTCGCATGTCGCGGGTCAGAGCAAACTCCGAGGTTGCGCAATTTCTCGCTAATGGCGCCACACTGCGCTTTGTTCGATTGGCTAGTTGTGGAAATGCGACGCGATGTGTCTGTATCTCTCTCTCTCTCCCTCAGTTTTACCTTCTCTCTATAACTTCATCTCTCTCTCTCTCTTTCTTTGTCTCTCGCTTTCTCTGGGCGGTTTCCACGGCCCCATTATCCTCTTTCTCTCTTTCGGTGGATAATACGCAGCCGTCCCATTCCCTTCGCCTCCCGTCCCGCAGCGAGGCTTCACAGGAAAGGCGTGGGAAGCTTATTCCTCTGAAGCGACCAATCGCCTGTCTCGCGTTCGGGGAGAAACGAAACTTTGCTTTTCGCGAGCAAACGTCTGCACACCAAAACAGATTGACGGGAAACGACGCCGCACACACGCTGCACGTGCAGCTGCGCACGCCAGTGCCTTTGTATGCATAGCTGATAAGAACGCCATGCCGGCAGGCACGGCACACACTACTTTTTTATATATTTCTCAGTTACTTCAATTTTTCTTATCCTTAACTCTTCTTTTTTCCCTGTCACTAATTTCTTCTGATTTTGCGTTGCCGTTTCGTAAAATTGCTGGAAAAAAAACCATTGATGTATTCCTTCTTCTTTCTGTTCTCTTTCCTTTTCATCGTTGTTTTGTTTTTGTTTATTGTTTTGAGAAAAAGATTGCTGCCCCGCCGCGGTGGTCTAGTGGCTAAGGTACTCGGCTGCTGACCCGCAGGCCGCGGGTTCGAATCCCGGCTGCGGCGACTGCATTTCAGATAGAGGCGGAAATGTTGTAGGCCCGTGTGCTCGGATTCGGGTGCACGTTAAAAAAACCCTGGTGGTTGAAATTTCCGGAGTCCAGTGCAACAGTCACTGTAACCAGTATATCCACCACAAGCCCATACTGTGACCTTTCATCAATCGTTTTTCCTGCGCACAGCCCAAGACTAGAATGACCTGCCCACCGAAGTCACCGCCATCATCGACACCCAAGCATTTAAACGGCTCATCGAAACTATCCCATCATAACTACCATTATATTGTTAGCCTTTGTAATATCCACTCCCTCATGTAATATCCCAACCGGGACCTTTGAGGTAATAAAATGAAAATGAATGAGTCCTCCACTACGGCGTCTCTCATAATCATATGGTAGTTTTGGAACGTTAAACCGCACATATCTATCTAAAAGATTGCGTTCACAAAGGGCTAGAGGATGGCAGTGGATTTTGAGGAGCGGTGTCGCGTGCCCGTCGCCATCCAAACACAATGGGAGTTTCACAATGTGCCCGATGCTTGGTGGCACGTTGCTCCGTGCGCACCGCGGCTAAATTTAACCGCCCGCCTGCGGCTGCGGTGGCGCGCTGCGCTGCGGACAAGGAGGCTTTAGCCAAGGCCCGGGCTTAGCGGCAGGTGCGCGCGCAATATGACCCGCGCGCGTTTTCTTTTTCTTTATTACGTTGCTTGTTGACAATGTGCGCGATCACCGGACACTGGCGCAGAAACAATGTCTTGTAGCTTTCTTTTGTTCAATTTTATTTGTATGGTTTGTAACAGTTGGTTTGGCTCGTGAGTCCCGACAATGTTTATAGGGTATATTGGAGAAATACTATCGAAACAATGCGTCTCGAAAACATGCCTGTTTCGTTTAACTACGTTCATGGGTCAAGCACTGTTCCAGGCTTTTTCGATTTCATCAGCCTCGCGAGCAAGACCAACTGAGCTCATATTTAAAGAAACACATTTAGACTAATAATAATACTAATAAGAAGAAGAATAAAGAAGAATAACTTATGAGGCTTAATGTGCCATAACAACGTCATCATCACCAAAAAATGCCACAGTGATGGACTTCGCCGTTGCTTTGATGTTCTGTGGTTGTTTAACGTTCGAATAAATATGAATGCACGGGCTTTTTCGCACGCACGGACGGGCGGATGGACGCATGGATGGTCACACAGACGGACGCATGGACGGACGAAAGCAAGAACGAATGGACGGACGGATGCTTCGCCCCCCTCTCCATCATTTTCCATTTTTTTATACACAATGTGCAAGGTTTATCTGACTTACTAGTGCGGCTTTGGACATTGAGGCCCACGGGAGGGCTTTAATCTCTCCCATAATAGAGTACCCTGTACTCTAAATCGTTACCCACTTTTTTCTAGCCCCCTCACCCCCCCCTCGGCCTTGAAGCTGAGCCTTCTCTCGTGCGTCGTCATAGTAACGGACATGCGCAGTGCCGGTTTGCCTCTCCTCTCACGCCAACCCTCTCACCGTCGGTTGGCGAGAGCCGCGAGCTGGCGAGCGCGCGCCTCGAGTGAGTGTACTACAATCGCTTCTAGTACACTCTACTACCTTGCGCTACCTCGAGACCTCAACTCCGGTCACGTGACTATGAGAAATGTTGACCCCGTGCCTCTGCTCGCCGCGTGGAGGCGCCGAAGCTCGGGACACCATGTGGCATCCCTTGCGCGGCAGTTGCTGCTGTTGCTTCACAAGTCTAGTTTGACCACGTTGAACCACGGTGCCTTTCTTTTCTTTTTCTATTAGCTAGAGTTCACTCAAGCAACAGGCATCGGAACCTCCAAACATATGATCACGTTTCAGGTTTCAGCTTGCACAATTGGGGAGTGGTGCTCCAAAAAGTTTTAACAGTTTTCGTCCAACAAACTAACGCATTGAAGAAGGATGGCGATTTGGGCTAGTTGATTTGAATTCATGATAATAAGGGTTGCAGCGTGAGCACGAATGTGCTAGAAAAAACAGACTAAAGTCGAGGTACGGAAGGCAGCGCTCGTGTTGTCCTCTTTGCCTTCCGTACCTCGACTTTCGTCTGTTTCTTCTAGCACATTCGTGCTCGCACTGCAACCCTTATGAAACTAACGCACTCTCAGCTGTGTTTCGCAGAAGTCGGCCTACCCTTTGCAGTGGCGTTGAAAGACCGTCACACTGACGGGATAGATATACATGGAAAGCTACGCTGAGTAGAAAGTACGTACGATAGAGGGCTTCGTTAACAAGGATTAAGGTGGCGGAAGCGATGAGTTCTGGGTTTTATCGTCCATAAAGTTCTACATCGTAGCCTCCCAGGCAAGCCGCGCCGCAGAGCTCCGAGCTAATTTCGACACACTTCTAACGCACATTTAATCCAAGCACGCGAGCGTCAGGATCTGTGCCTCCATCGAGACTAGACAACGTACGCAAGCAAACGCCAAGCTCGTTGGCCCCAATATTCAGTGGCGTAATTAACTTCACAGCTAACAAGCCAGTGCCTCCCACAAAGGCCGTTGTTTTAGCAGCCAAGTATGCAGACCTAACTGCTTCATTGACTCCATATACTTAGCGCTTCAATATTCACGTCCTCCTTCTTCCCTTGCGCTTCGTAGCTACGTTAAATTAATGCTTTGACGCCGCTGACCAAAGTCCCATCCATTCGATGGCCCTGGCGCATCTTTGACACGTAATTGTTATCCAAGCTTCCGTGAACGCTTGCTAGCTAGCGCGAGAACCAGTGATGTGTGGGCGCGACTGGGGGCGCAGGAAATGTCGCAAGCCCAGTGATAATGTGAGCGTGGCGACCCTTTAGTTACAAGCTGCTCCCGGCCGCCTGACCGGAGGCGTGTTTGGAGCGCGTCGAAGCGTGATGCCTTCGGTGTCAACAGTACGCTCATCGTTTTTACATATATATGCGGTGGCACCAACTTCAATACACCACCCCTTATACTTGTGTCGCCGGACGACGTTTCCTGTTCCCATATCCCTAAACCACACGCAACTTGTATGGAAAGAACCTTTTGATAGCTAATCACTCCGCCATATTCATACCTAAACGCCAACCGTGTTCACGCATAACTTGTGCCGCTCTTACTGAGGCTGCAGCATAGAGAGAGAGAGAAATAAAGATGCAAGGAAAGGCAGGGAGGTTAACCAGACGCACATCCGGTTTGCTACCCTGCACTGGGGAAGGAATAAAGGGGAGAAAAGAGGTTGCAGAAAGATGAGAAGGTACACACAATCACGAGCACACTCGGGGAGCACACACAGACTACAGGCGGTCGCTCAGGTTTGTTGACTTGAAGTAAAGTAGCAGTGCTTTTGTTGCTTTCTGCGCAACTGAGGCAGATGCCCAAGGTCCTAGTATCTTCTGCACACAAAATGGTCCGGGGTCAAGTCGATTCAAAACCATCCGGAGCTCACATCGCTGTGTGTCGTAGCAAGCGCAGCTGCACAGGACGTGTTCCATGGTCTCTTCAGCTCCGCAGTAGTCGCATGTAGGAGTTTCTGCCATACCAATGCGAAAGGAGTACAACTTTGTAAATGCAACACCCAACATGATACGGATAAAACGGTAGACATAAAAAGCAGACTTGGTGTTAGTGCATTGTCCCGACGACTGCGTTAACAAAACATTCGGCCCTTGTCCAATACAGAAATTGCAGTGGCAATGCGGTTGTTGCTTCTGAAACTTTCTTGTATATGGCACGTTTTCTCACATTTATTTATTTATTTATTTATTTATTTATTTATTTATTATTTATTTATTTATTTATTTATTTATTTATTGGTACTTCAAGGGCCCCGAGGGACATTACATGAGGGGTGGGTATCATAAGTGTAGAGAAAACGATAAACAATATAACAATAAACATCAATAGGACTAAAATACAAAATGCTGATACAAATGGCAGCAATAAAAATAAGACAATCCATTTCACAAAGGCAAGTCCAAAGGCATCAATTCGTGTATGTTCAATAGTATATCGGAAGCGTGTTGCATAACGGACAAGTGCAGCATCTTTTGGAAGGCCATTCCAATCTCGGGCAGTTCTGACGAAGAATGACTGATGGAATGTAGTGGTGCAGATACGGGGTGGAATTACTGCGTTCAGGTGACTTGTTCGGGATGAACGATGAGTCAGTTAATTCAACTGACTGTCACGAGGCATGGTGTGAAAGAATCTGTGGTAGAGGCAAAGGCGTGAGATGCGGCGACGAGAGGCAAGGGGCATTAGCTCCAGCTTAGACGTTAGAGACGAAACGCTTGCGTGATACGAGTACTCAGAAAGGATAAATCTGGCGGAATGGTTCTGGACCGATTGCCGAGCTTTAGTGAGATTAGATTGGTGGGGGTCAAAGATAGCTGAGGCATATTCAAGTTTAGGTCGCACGAGCGTTATTTATGCAAGTAATCTTACATGTGACTGAGCCATGAACAGGTTTCGGCGAAGTTAACCAAGCATTTTGTTCGCTGAATTGATAATGTGGGTTATATGATCCGTCCAAGATAAGTCTTGAGACAGGTGAAGTCCTAGGTACTTGAAGGAATGCACATTAGCTATAATGCTGTTATTATTCTTATACACGGAGGGTGCATAGTTGGGTCGACGATGGAATGAAATGTTCACGGTCTTACTGGTGTTCAGTGACATGAGCCATGTGGTACACCAGTCTTGAATACGATGTAGGCCTTCCTGAAGAGTACAAACGTCGGAGGAGTTATTGATAGGGTGGTACACGACGCAATCATCTGCAAAAAGACGTATTTGAGAGGTTACAGTAGATAGCAGGTCGTTGATGTATATTATGAAGAGGAGCGGGCCTAGAACAGTGCCTTGAGGCACGCCAGACAGAACGGGTGAAGTAGATGATGTGTAATTGTTAGCGTATACGAACTGTTTCCGGTTGGTTAAGAAACACTCAATCCAATTGTGAACAAGCGGATGAATGTTTAGGCGCGACAATTTTAACAAAAGACGACAATGAGGAACCTTATCGAAGGCCTCTTCAAAATCTAGGAATAGAGCATCGGTTGGAATGTTACTGTCTAAGTTTAAATGAATGTCATCAGTGAATAGAGCAAGTTGAGATTCGCATGAGTGACCTTTCCTAAAACCATGTTGATTTGGATGAAAGAAGTTCACCGAGCTTAGGAAATTAGCAACTTGGGAGTAGATGACGTGTTTCGTGATCTTGGAGCATATGCTGGTGAGGGAAATGGGACGGTAGTTTCCATGGGAAGACCGGTCACCTTTTTTGAAGACTGGAATGACCTTTCCTGTCCTTCAATCATCTGGCTCCGTACCTGTGTCAAGTGAGTGCTGAAAGATAATACAAAGAATCGCACTGCACGCATATGTTTGTACTTTTTAGTACTTTCGCGTTGATTCCGTCAATACCGCAAGATGAAGAGCACTTCAGGGAGTCAATGACCTTGACAATGCCCTCTGCCCTGAATTCAATACCCTCCATTGGAGGAAAATTGAAATATGGAAAGTGTGGTAATGCATCTGTACTTTCTTTTGTGAACACTGAACAAAACGCTAGATTCGGTGCATCGGGCACTTCGGAATCACCAATGGGTGTCCCCGTGTTATCACATAGTGAAATGGCACTTTTATTATGAGGCTTAATCGCTTTCCAAAAACGGCGCGGATTAGGCTGCAGCATATTTGGTATGGTAGTAAAATAGTAGTCACGCTTGGCGGGTGCTTTTAACGAGTTGTACTCTTCAACGACCTCATTATGCTTTTGCCAGGCCGAGGATGAACCAGTTCGTTTAGTAACTCGAAATAATCGCTTTTTTTATTATTGAGGCCTTTTAAAGACTTGTTAAACCTAGGGGAACGCGCTTTTTCATTTATATTGATAGTTGGGATGTAAAGATTCATTAAACGCAGCATTTCGGCTTTGAATAGTATTCAAATGCTCTCAGTTGAATGCTGCCGATATGTAAGTGCAAGTTTCTCGTGAAAAACAGAAAGTTCACGGTTGATGCTGGAATAATCGGCTGTTGGCTTATGTTCGCTTTATAATATAATATATATATATATATATATATATATATATATATATATATATATATATATATATATATATATATATATATATATATATATATATATATATATATATACCGAATATTTGTGTAATCTCATATTGCACGTGATACATACAAATATCAGATATATTCTCTTCATTTGGTTAAGAAAGAAACGAAACCCTCGAACGATTCCCCTTATACAGTTGATACAGTCGCCGTGATAGTTTATGGTAGTTACTCGATGTTGCGTGGTAATGTCGTGCGATGCGTAAATAGGACTCTATGTCTGAAAAACAGAGAACAGTTTGTTTGTTTTTTACAACGAAAGCTGCTAGGAGATCCCTTTTCGGGTCTGGCGCAGTTGTCCAACGCCGCCGGTGTCCGTAACCACATCGCGCAACATTAGAAGAAGAAAAACTTGCACCAATGACACAGTGGGGCTTCAACCCGCGTCTGCTATATGTCAGCCCAATATCTTACACTAAGTTACGCCAGTGCTTGTAACTTTTCGACAAACCTGCCTTAGGTGGGCATGTCCTAGCACCAGTGGCACAGTGAGGCTCGAACCCGGGTCCGCTGGGTGCCAGCCCAGTATTCTACCACTGAGCTACGCCGGGGCTTGTGACTTGTCAAACTTGCCTTAGGCAGGCTTGATGTGGGGAAAGCAATCGCGTTAATACGACTTATAAAACGTTTTACAACAGCGAAAGAACAACCAGTCGTCACACAATTTGAATACCGTAACGAGTGGCCCGTCCAGTGCTCCAAACCAGCAGAAAAACTTGTTCTTGTTCCCCTATTAACTGTGGCGCATACCCATGGCCTCCAAGTCATTATTCCTCATCGTCGTAAGCCACTGCATGGACAATTGGCACAAAATTCCTTGCAACTGTTGCGGATACCACGCTTCCCAGAAAAATGACGAAAAATGGCATAGCGAATGCCGGCCTACTATACCCGAAAGTTTCTTATTAATGCCCTAGTGGTTATCAAGCAAGTGTGCTTGCAACAGTTACCCAACGAGAGTTTTGAAACGGCTCTGAAAGGCCGCTCGTCTAGCTTTCGCTGTGACTGTGCTACGCCTACTGCGCAGGCCTGGCGTTTTAGATGCGGAAGCATCTTATACTCGCGCCTTGTAGTGCGCCGTCCGCGCCGTCCGCACCGCTTCTCGAACATTCGACAGCTGACGCGCGCGCATGCGCCGTCGCGCCGTCGCCCACCATCTGTGCCGCGCGCTTCTCCTTCGAGAACATTCGACAGCTGACAGCGCATGCGCCGTCGCGCCGTCGCCATCTGTGCCGCGCGCGCGCTTCTCCTTCGAGAACATTCAACAGCTGACAGTGCATGCGCCGTCGCGCTGTATATATACTCAAGGTCGGCGCTCGCTCGCTCAGTTGCCGCTCGTCGGTTGGTTTGTACGGCGCGTCGACGTCCAAGGTCGCGGTGAAATGAATTCCAACGAATCCACAAACACAATGATCTACGTCCCTTCGACCAGCGCCGCCCTTTCGCATACGTGTGTACGTGTTTACTCATTTAACACCCCCTCCTACAACCACGTTAACCAATTTAGCCATCGACCCAAGTAAGTCGCAATTTAACACCCCATTTCACAACCACGTTAACCAATTTAGCCATCGACCCAAGTAAGTCGCACTTTAACACCCCGTTAACCAACTATATGCTCCGCATCCTCCTCAGTGTTCCCCCGAGGGAAGCTGCGGGCAATCTTTTTAGATGCGGAAGCATCTTATACTCGCGCCTTGTAGTGCGCCGTCCGCGCCGTCCGCACCGCTTCTCGAACATTCGACAGCTGACGCGCGCGCATGCGCCGTCGCGCCGTCGCACACCATCTGTGCCGCGCGCGCTTCTCCTTCGAGAACATTCGACAGCTGACAGCGCATGCGCCGTCGCGCCGTCGCCATCTGTGCCGCGCGCGCGCTTCTCCTTCGAGAACATTCGATAGCTGACAGCGCATGCGCCGTCGCGCTGTATATATACTCAAGGTCGGCGCTCGCTCGCTCAGTTGCCGCTCGTCCGTTGGTTTGTACGGCGCGTCGACGTCCGAAGTCGCCGTGAAATGAATGCCAACGAATCCACAAACAGAATGATCGACGTCCCTTCGACCAGCGCCGGCCAAACTGTTGGCGGAACCGCTTCCGCATCCTCCTCAGTGTTCCCCCGAGGGAAGCTGCGGGCAATTTTTTTTATAGACACCTTCAGCTTATCTTATTCACTCATGAAACGCGGATCATCTTCACCTGTTCAAAGACTGGCGTAGCAAAGCAACCTGATGAAAAAAACTCGTTGATAAGAACTTGCGGGAACAAATGTGCAGAAAACATCTGGTAGAAATGAAAAGCTTTGGTATAAATTGTAGGTCAAACGCTATTTATTTATTTGTTTGTTTATTTGTTTATGTATTTATTTATTTATTTAGTTATTTATTTATTTATTTATTCGTTTATTTATTTATTTATTTATTTATTTATTTATTTATTTATTTATTTATTTATTTATTTACGTTGAGACACATGCATCACATACTGTTCAGACCGTGGCCACACGTTTTAACGGTGATATCTACTTAGAGAGGAGGGAGTTGTTGAAGACAGAACAGTAAAAGCCAACTCAATAAAGAACAACGTATTGAAGTGACGAAGCCGAACCAAGAAGATATTTCGTATGCGGGAAATATTAAACTTAATCTGAAATCATACTCTTAAAACTTCTCCCAAGAATCTAAAATATAGCATAAGCTGACATCTTATAGCATAAGTTGACATCTAAAACTTCACATAATATATATTCGGTATCTATCTATCTATCTATCTATCTATCTATCTATCTACCTATCTATCCATCTCTTTGTCTGCCTGTCTGTCCGTCTGTCCGTCCGTCCGTTTGTTTGTCTGTCTGTCTGTCTGTCTGTCTGTCTGTCTGTCTGTCTGTCTGTCTGTCTGTCTGTCTGTCTGTCTGTCTGTCTGTCTGTCTGTCTGTCTGTCTGTCTGTCTGTCTGCGCCATATGGTAAAGAGTAACAATAAGATTAGAGTTCAAGAATAACCGAATTACAAGAAAACTCCAGCTGTAACCGAATAGTGTGCTGCCGAGAAGCGAACGCGAGATCGTTTCGTAAGCTGCTCGTTTGCGAGTGTCGGATCGTTGCCTTCAATTCATGCTGATGCAGCACGTTTACATACAATCTTACGTAAGTTCTCCTTCAGATGGTAGGGCAGGCTTAACGCACACTCAGGTTAGCCGTGTGTGAAATGCGCACTCGTTAGAAAATTTGAACACGGTGACAGAACAGTATGAGCCCACGGGCACTGGTGTAGCCAGAGGTTCGCACGCCGAGCCCGTGCCCTCCCCCTCCCCCCCCCCCTTCCGGCCGATAAAAAGATTTATGCCTACACCTCTTGCTCCCATTACAGCGCAACTAGCGGGACACGCACAACACGTGCAATTTTGGAGATGCAGGCAAGGTTGAGATCGGGACGTACCTTTTGTCTTGTTCGTACTCGAAGCATAGGCTAAAGACAATGCCCCAGTATTTTTCCTACACCCCTGGAAAAAGAAAATCATTTGACCTTTTTTTTGTTTTAGAGTTCTGGCTTGCCACGTATATCAGTCTCTTTCGTCGACACTCTTTGGTGACCATTATATATACTCTCTTTTGAGAGTTGTGTGACCGAAAAGGGAGAAAACGTGCCTCTCTAGAATGTGTAATATACGTGGTACGTCAGGGCTACGCGAAAGGAGTCACACATACTCTTTTTTTTGAGTACATGTGTGCTATAGAAACTCGTATACTTGAGCGCGACGAGAGGTCTATACGAGTGGACGCAATCACAGATAACACGTATTGTCGGCATTCGTGGAGATGGGACAACGACCGGTGAACCCGGTTTCCCGCGTATTTTGGTAAAGAGTTATATATCAATTTTTAGTGAACACCATGGGTTAGCCAGGTGCATCGCCTGACTTCCTACTCCAGGTGCCTGCTGTTGACCATGCCATATACAACGATCGCATACGTACATCCTACAATCATACATCACGCGCACGATCACCCACACACATATTAAAATGATCGTTCATGAAATTTTCGAAAAATACCTAGTCTTCTCAGATGCCAACTGTGTTTTTACATTGCGCATCGCGCAGGTATCATATATTTTGTCGAGATATTCAGCGATGAAATGCTCGCTCTTGAAAGTGAAAAGCAATAAAGCGAGAGGTACGGTTATTCATATTGGTTAGCTTGGTTCACTGTTCGGTTATACGCTTCTCTAGGCGTACAGCTCGTTCTTCCGTTTCCTCGGCTGAGTGCCTCCTCTTCGTTTTGTTCCGACGACAAAGCCTAGCTGCTTTCATTCTCTCCGATTCACTTTCCCTATCTGCCGATGAATGCCACCGACTCGCCTCTTCCACGACGCAACGCCGGCTGCTCCTCTGTTTCACGCGGTTTCACCGGTTCCTCTTCTGATGTCATGCCAGATGGCGCGGCGAGCGTCCCTGCCATCTGCGGCTGTTGCTAGGCAACAGCTCAGCACGCGGTGCGGCCACCGGCCACAGCGAAACGGCGAAATTACGACCAATGTATCTTTCGCTAAAGCAGTAGCAATGCCCGCGTGTCTTTGCTGGCCGACGCTGGATATGACCATGGTCTGAACATAATCTTCAAGTGATCTGTTGTTTAAGTTGTTCAAAAAAAGCGTGAATAAGTATGTCCATTTGATTACAAAGCAACCACGGAAACACAGTGTGTGTTCTATCGTTTCTCAATGTTTCACGAGTAACATCTGGAGGTGCCTGGCATTCCTACGCAAAAGAAATGTGTTTTGTTGAAAGCCACTACTTGTCTCAGGTGGAACAGAAAATTGTTTTAGAAGTGCTTTGACCAAGGCAACTTGGTGCGACGTCCTGCAAAACTCACCAGCACGAAAGACGAAGACGTATAAACAAAGACGTCCCCTTAACTTAGCAAGCGGCACAGAAAAGCTGCGTCTCGATTCGATAGATTTGACTGTGCTTCCCTCATATCTTTCAGAGCTCTCTTCACCTTAATGGAACGTATATAGAATTATCAAAGAGCGAACAACGTGCAATAGTGTCAGATGCTTGCAACATCAATTTTCATTTGCATGCTTCTTCAACGAATGACGGCCTTCGAACTGAAAATTGCCTGCTGCATATAGTTTCACCGATGTCGCCGCTTATTCCCATGCAGCGCTTGCGTGTTATATATATACGATATAGACGCTCCAGCCTTATTTTAAAACTGCAAGCGTGCGCGCAGCAACCGCTTTAATTTTCGAAGCCTGGAAAACTGAGCTGGCTGGGGAAAATTAAGGTTTTCTCGGTTTGCTGTTTCATGGGTACATGTGTGCTACTCGGAAAGCTCGTGTCTTCGGGTGATTGAGATCGTCTTATTAAGGTTTGTGCCTTTATTAGTTTTACAGGGCCAAAGTTAGCTCGAGTGCCTTGTAAAGACCCGCATACCTTTATTTTGATGTTAGATATATGTTTTTACAGAGGCAATATCAGCGAATTTTATCGCTACCTCATACAGTAAAGTAAAGGTCGAATTTTTTCAAAGTCCACATATATACGTTTCAATAAGGTGAAGAGCGCTCTGAAGGATAGGAAGGAAGCACAGTCGAATCTCTCCCATCGAGACGCAGCTTTTTTGTGCAGCTTGCTAAGCTAAGGGGGACGTCTTTGTTTCTACGTCTTCGTCTTTCGTGCTGGGGAATTTTGCAGGACACGGTGCAAATGCTGCTTATCCCCCTCACAAAAGTAGAATTTTCTGTAAGTCATGTGCACTGCAATAGTGGACAGTCGAACTTTCATCAAGTGCGCTGCCAGAACGAAAGATTAAGCCTAACTTTTGCGTGTTGCAAAAAGGTCAGGCATGGCTTTTCATATGTGCAGCTGTGCTTGTCAAATGGCTTTATATGGGGAACAGTTTCCAGCTAATTTCCATTGCCTGGCGTGTGCCGTTATGCATGTGAAACCTAGGCTGATTATATACTGCTAGAATACCTTCGCATTCACTGTCCGCCCACTCTGTTATGAAGTTGAGTTACGCCGTATGGAAATCGAACCCGTGAGCCCATCATACTCGAGGCTCGTACGCCCCATTTACTACCACTGGCGCTTTTTGTGGATGCAACGCACGCAGTTCTAAAACTCGCTGTACAGTGACTATGTTCTGTTTCGATGTATGCACAATATGACATCGTCAATGAGAAGGTTATGTACAAGAGAGCATGATCAACGAGCAGACTTTGTCATGTGCTCGTATGCTAGCTTAGCTTTAAATACCTGTATCCGTTGTATACTCTGAGACATCGCTTACGAATGTACGCACGTATATTAGCACGCGTTACTCTTATTACCTCGTGACAAAACAAGCTGTGTCCTTGGAAGCGATGATTCGACGATAACACTTTCCTTTCGTATAGTTGTAAGTGGCAACCCCCGTTCGAATTCACTGTTGATTCTTTCTAGTCTCCGTCCTGTTTGGATTTTCTTTTCATGTGCTGTTGTCGCGTAGAGGAGTCGGCCATTCAGCCGTGCCTAACCCCGTTGCAACGTTGTTGCGTGCAGGTACCACGACGAGGAGCATGCAAACTTGCTGAACACCATGTGGTTGACGGCAATCACGTTTCTCTCCGTGGGCTACGGAGACATCGTGCCCAACACGTACTGTGGCAGGGGCATCGCGGTCACCACGGGACTCATGGTGTGTACATCCACTGCACGGTTCTACCTTTGTTTCGTTTTTCTGCCGGTGCCCGAACGAATGGTGGTGTCAGGCAGCATGCATCAGCTATTGACGACGGTTTTTTTTTAAATAAATGTATATAAGGAGAGGTTGGTGCCAGTGCGTGGCGCCGGCTCCTCCTCTTCTCTTGCACAAAAGTCGACATCACATATTTGGTAGCAGACACAAGGCTATACATATGTACGTAGCACAACGCTTACACAATGAGTCCACGTTCTTCAAAGCTGAGTGTCCACACCACGCAGAATTGTGTCCACACCACACAGAGTTTGTAGAAACACAAGCATTTGTTGGCTTATATCTCATTTGTTCTTATGTTATATGTCATTTCTATATATTTTTGGTGTTCCGGTGACTTTGTCACGACAAAACTTGCTTGTTGTTTTCATGCTATATGTCATTTGATCTATATGTTTTTGGTGTTCAGGTGACTTTGGCATGACGAAACTATGTGCCTGGCCTTCTCAGTGGACAATAAATTTCATTTTCCGCCGATAAAAAATTACATATGCCCTAGTAAATGCCATCAAAATTTATGACGTCATGGTGATTTGTGTGAGAAATTCAAGGTGGTGTCACCATGCGCATTTTATTTGTGCTTTGTTTATGGCTTGCCATGCGAATGCGTGGTGATTTTGGTATCATGTAAGATTAGTTGACTAATACAAGAAAAATCGTTTTTCCCTTCAATGTCCTTTTAGGGAGACGTTACAAGCTACTTGATACGCGAAAGTGTAGGTATTACCTCAAGTCACCATCATATTCACGCAAAAAAAAGATAAACACGTCATAAATTGGCATGAAAAGAAAATTCACTCGAGATTAATGAGAAATAAAGATGTTGTAAGACGTCACAACGAATGCAAATGCAAGAAGTCACAAAGAATACCAGATAGACGGAGTTGCAATGCTTGATATAATTTATGGGCGGAGGGTAGCAGAAAATAATGGGGTATATTACTGCTTTCATAGCGTAACATATAGTGCAACCTGTAGTCTCATAAACGGATATATTTTTTTATTCTAACCTTGAATAAAAGTAATAAAGTTGCTTCCAGAGACGACTTTACGGCGACAGCACTCTTTCCTTACTGACGACTGCTATCCACAGGCTCAATAACTCCGTTTTGTTAATTGCTCTTCAATCAAACGTGGTTGACTATAAATTACCTCATTACAAGCCAAAAAGCCGATTTGGCTATTGAGGCCTGAATGGCACAATAAAGCATAGCGTCCTGGATAAACAGACTCGTCTTGGTACTTTTATCGTCTTTTTGTATCGCACCGTCGTTTGTTCCGGAAATTTTCGTGTTTATCCACCGAGAGAAATCATTAAGAGTCGGCTTTTTCCGCGTTTCTCGTTTTCTGCATTGTGCGACCCCCTCCCCTTCCCTTCTTCACTCCCAGATGGGCTCGGAGTTTCACCAATTAGGTGCCACGTGTCGCGCCAATAGGACTGGTTGGCGTTCGTTCAACATCCCTGGCTGTTCTGCGAAAAAAAGAAATGTTGGTAGCTGCCATAATATCAAGGCGCTGTGGACAAAAAAGTGCGCTCCCCAACCTAATCTAACCTGACCTGACCGAAATGAGGATCTGTCAACACCGCGTTTTCTTCCTTTGCTCATTAAAACACCGTCGTTAATTAAGAGTCTAAATACAGGAACAATACGCAACTATTTATCTTATTTCGGCATGCCGGGTCGATATACAGTCGCCACATTTTCCCAATATGGTTAGTTGCTTATTCTTACAGAGAATTCTCTTATTCTTTATTTCTTTTCTCCTTCTTCCTCTCTCTCTTTCTTTCCTTCTTTTGTTCGTTCGTTTTTGTTTGTTTGTTTGTTTGTTTGTTTGTTTGTTTGTTTGTTTGTTTGTTTGTTTGTTTGTTTGTTTGTTTGTTTGTTTGTTTGTTTGTTTGTTTGGACGATTGAGGCTACGCTTTTTTCTTTCCTGCTGATCCGAAATAAGTATAAGCTTACGAGGCTAGTGATAAAAAAAAACAATGCCAAATACATTCAAGTGGGTCAACGGCCAGCCTTGATCGGTATAGGCTGAACACAGCTCTCGTCAAGACGAACATCCCTTCGACACTGCAGATTGTTATCGTCATCACATTTACTGTCTCTCGCACTCACCCTTAAGCGTGAAAGGAGCAGTCATGTATAAACATTGAAAAGCCTTGCTGCGTAGTCATGTAGTACCTCTGACTGTTTCAACGGTTGTGTTTCAGCTAGGCTCTTGATCACTTGTCGACAAATGAGATCGCAGTGAAGTCACCGTCTTCGATAAAACATTCTTCTATAGCATTGGCTAGCAGGAAATCATACAATGCGTCGTTTCTCTTTTCTTTTCCTTTTCTTTATTTACAGATACTGCAGGGCCTCCTCGGGCCCGTGCAGTAGTGAAACACAAAAATACAATCAAATTATGCATAGTTATACACTGAACAGTTTGGCATAATTAAAATAGTGTACAAATAATATGTACACAACTTGAAAGTAACATTAATGTTTAGTACATATCAATCCATGACAGACAACAGTATTTCACAAAATGTTTTTAATATACACAAGTCACTTGAGTCATACACAAATCAATGTATTTGCAATGTACATCACTTTTATTAAAAAATGAAACATTCGACATGTTTTATATGTTTTAATATGATTTAATATACAAGCTCCTATCTTCCTTTCTTGCATATATACAAAGTACATATGTGGCGTTTTTTTAGTTTTTTTTTCTAGAAGAGCCAAGTTCGCTTTAACGAAAACAGACAGACGCAGTTTCTTGCTACTGACAGTATGGTCAGTCCTTCTCCAGCACGCTTGCCAGTGTGCTCGCATCGCTGAAATGTGTCAACTATATTCTAGCTTAAAAATGTATAACCTCCTATCGCGGGTATTCAGAAAAAAACTTGAATTTGGCTCTTATCGATTGAAATGTTTTATTTGGGCTTGAATTAGATCATACAAGAAGCTTAAGTTGCTGCAAATGAATGTTATAGCAACAGTTTGCGACAAAATTAACACCGTCTTTGGTCATCCGTAAATGCCTTCGTCTCATTGATATGTGGAGTTTAACGTCCCAAAACCACCGCATGATTATGAGAGACGCCGTAGCAGAGGGCTCCAAAAATTTTGACTACCTGCGGTTCTTTAACGTGCCCCCAAATCTGAGCACACGGGCCTACAACATTTCCGCCTCCATCGGAAATGCAACCGCCGCAGCTGGGATTCGATCCCGCGACCTGCGGGTCAGCAGCCGTGTACCTTAGCCACTAGACCACCGCTGCGGGGTGTCTGTTGCAGGGTCGTAGTGGCAGTGAGTATACTTGTAGAACAAGTGGTATATCCACGCAAAAAAAACGCACTATTTTAGACATTCGGCAGTGTTTTTCGTTCTTGGCACGTATTGAAGTATTTAGGGAATTCTTCACCTCCTTGTCTGCTTCTTCACTTGTCTTGTGCCAGACCATTTAAACCACTTCTTCAAAGAATATATAGGCGCCTAACATATACATTTCAATTGTCTTCTGTTTCAATCATACCGTCCTTCAGTGAAAGAAAAAACGTGACAGTGTCGGGAAAACCTCTAAAAGTAACACTGACAGGCAGGAGCTGGAAGCCGGTGTCTTACGCTTTCCATTAGAGTTTTCCTCTACACTATCATGTCCTTTAGCAAGCACCAATTCTTCCAAGAAAAAAAATTTGGCAGATCCCAGGTACCTTGTGAATTGATGTTATGTGAAGCATGCGGAGGGAAGGTCACTGTGTTGTAATTGTTTATTCTGTGAAACGTGGCGAAACGGCGCTAAATATATGTACAAATCCTGTACGCATAGACATACGTTAAGCAGTCTCATGTTTGCTGTTGTATAACAATGCCAACAGCAGCAGGGGTATTAGCAACCCCAGAAGCCGTAAGCTTATATGTAGCACTTGTACCAGCGAGGATGGCAGCTCTAGACGCTGCAAGATAAATGAGCTTCAGTGCATGACGCTTCACTACAGTTGTATTTAATTCGACGTGATGGCTGTATGATAGGAGTACGTATGTACTGTTTAAAAGATTGGATATCTAGCACTGCAAACACAATTCACGTTTTACGAACATTATGGTCTACTTGAAAAGCAGTTTCGATTCCGAGACTGTCCGTTCGTCTAGACATCCGTCCGTCCGTCTGTCCGTTCGTCCGTCCGTGTATCCATGCATACGTCCATCTGTCCGTCCGTGCATCCGTACATACGTCCACCTCATGTGCACCGTCTCTCCGTGCGCCCATTCATTATACTAGTCGGCGACTTCAATGTAGACATTGTGAACCAGAGGACCTATAGCTTCGCCCACTTCTCGTCCTTCACTTAGTGGAGATGCACACATTTTTCTTAATGCTCCCGAACTAAAATTACCTATGTCTGTTCGCGCCGTTTCTTGGTTGATATGAAATGTCAATCGCATTCAGTTCATTGCTCCTATAACTACAATTGATCTTAACCCGACGTTACGGCTTTATCGTAGAGTTACATATGTAATATTTATCAAATTGGACAGTCATCACTTCATCCGCAATAGATGCTTCACGAAAATTACGGTATGTGTGAAAAGGTGTTTCGAGGCCTAGCCTGGTTCTGTGGTAGAATCCTTGGTTGTCACGCAGACTGCTGTGGTTCCATTCCTGCTAGGACCCTTACATTTTTTTTCTTTACATTGGTTGGGTTAACGTTGCCAATGCCAATTCCACACGTTAAAATTACGCTTGTGTGTTCTCGCCGTTGCTGGTAGATATGAAATATCAATCACCTCTGGCACATACCCACATACCAGTGGCACATATCCACCCGCGGGTATGTGCCACAGATGGATGGATGGATGGATGGATGGATGGATGGATGGATGGATGGATGGATGGATGGATGGATGGATGGATGGACGGACGGACGGACGGACGGACGGACGGACGGACGGACGGACGGACGGACGGACGGACGGATGGACGGATGCCAAAAGTGCATGCTGTATGCAAACAAATGATTCGCATTTGAAACTATCTTGTAGTTAAACACAATAACAAAGCAAATAGTTTACAAGTTAAACAGATTGAATGCGGCCACATTAATTGTTTTGGTCACAATTGTTGGCGCAGTGCTGGATTACTGAATATGGCAGTTTGCTCTTTTTTCATTCGAAAGTAAGTTTTTACGTTGTTTTTTACGTTACCTTTTTACAAGTGTTTCGGCAGTTACAGATGCTTAGTTGTGATTTACGCTATGGTGAGATTTAGCTCAGTTCCAGTTTATGAATTTGGCTTTTTTTTTGGCATAAAAAATGACACATATGCACGCAACGTTTTACGAGCACACATGCACCCGCATATATGCGGTAGTCAAACGTAAAACGTTTAGTTCTTCAATATTTTTGTTGAGTGAACAAGGACTGTCATAGATTTCCGATGGAGGCGCAAATGTTGTAGGCCCGTGTGCTCAGATTTGGCTGCACGTTAAAGAACCCCAGGTGGTCGAAATTTCCGGAGCCCTCCACTACGGCGTCTCTCATAATCATATGGTGGTTTTGGGACGTTAAACCTTACATATCAATCAATCAATAATAGATCTTTACGCCACTTAAGGAACGCAGATTAATAGGTTACCTTTACCTTGCGTGTTCTTCTCTCCCACATATTGCCTCTAGAAGAGCCATAGGCTTTCGTATGTGGAGCAATCGTCTCTTTCTCTCGCTCTCTCACCCACTCCTAAAGATGCCTGCGCAACGTTGTCCGTCAAAACATTGCATGGGCCGATGAGAAAGCCGTAAGAACCGCTGGGAAGGCACTGCGGAGTCAACGCTGCCATGAACTGCGTAGCGCCGATGTTTTAGTTAAGGCTTCTGTCCTTCTTTGTTATTACAATGTAGCAGCGTTGGGAGCTCAGCGGTGAAGTGTGCGCAGAAGGTGCGTGATCCGCGTGAACGGCCCGACGCGCGCGTGTGACCCACTTCCGAGGCCCTTGATACTTTTTTGTTTGTTTGTTTTTCTCGAAGCGTACACGTACTCGGTGAAGCGTCAAGCACAGCCACCTCATCGTCGTTCGTCCCCCTCGTCGTCCCCGCCTGTGTATTGCCGTTCCCTCCCCCTCCCACGTTATGTCCGTCGTCCCCACACCTCTCCCGGTTCTGCAGGGGACTCCACTTTCGACGGCAGCTAGGGGACGTCGGATATCCTCCCTCCTTATTAGGGAGCCGCTCACGAAGAGCGCCCTGTAACGAGACCCGCGCGCTACAGGGCCGGCCCGATCGCTCCACGGCCCTGTTTCTTCCCGTCTCGTTCTTTTTTCTGTTTTTAACAGCTTTTTTTTTTTTCAAACCTTCCGCACTTCCTCCAATGTACAAGCCATGGAATACGGATAGAGGCGCTTCGCGCTTCCTTTTACGCTCGCGAGGCGATCCTTTCGACGGCCTTTTCTATTTTTCCATCAAACATTCCACGAAGTTCCGCTTCTACTGTGTCGCTCTGCGTACGGTTTATCAACTTTTTGCTTCGTAATTGGTTGCACCGTTTTCTCTGGCGCGTGTAACCGCCTGCTCCCCGTCAGGGTGCCTGGGTGATACCGTGTCCTTTCTTAGGTCCTTCCTTCCCTACTTCCCTTGAACTGCTCTTGGCCTTCGGTTATGTGTTACTTAAGCTCTTCCTTTCTTTCGATTTTTTCTTTCTTTGGTTGAAATTAGAAGTATGTCAGCGGTCTCCAACCCCACCTGAACGAACCCCCACCGGTAGACATGCTCCCGGTGTTCTGAGAAATTGGGGCAGAAAATACGGGGGGGGGGGGGGAGTACATATAGAAAGAAGAGGGAGAGTACATATAAAAAGAAGGAGACGAATGCACACGGAAACGTTCTTGGCAGGCAATATATTACGAGAGGTGAAGGCGCGGAGAGGATCGTTATTCGGAGAGACAGAGCTTCGGAGAGGAAAGAAGTCTCCGCTGGTGCTGCTGCTTCCTTACACGCATGTTTACTCGTCTTCTCTTCTTCTTTTCTTCGACTAATTGTATCTTTCTTTTTTTCCTCTTTTTTGTTTCGTGTGTTTTTTTTTGCGCCTTGGTGATTACGTCGCGTCCTTTCAGCGTGTGAGCATGCGGAGTATGCTGCGGTATGCCAAGTATGTGATCCGGCAGCAATAAAGGAGCTCTAAGAGGAAGAAGAGGCCCGAAGCAGTCCTTGTTGGTTAGTTTGGTGTAGGACCGTCGTTTAGTGGTTAGAAGACTGGGAAGGTGGAAGGGGGGGGGGGGGGGGGGGCTCAATGTCATTTGATATTTTTATTATTTTTGTTGTGCTCTCGTCACTAGCACAAAGACAAAAAATAAACGAACATATTTACAAATTACAATATTTTTGGCGTATGATATAATATTTGCTGCATTGAATATATAATGCCTCAAAAATTATAACAAAGCCTAATCATGATCAGTTATAGCAGATGTAACATGCTATAATGAAGTTGCAGTGAGGTACATTTAGTCAGAGTAATTAGTCATTAGTGATGAAGACTAATTAGATTACTAAATAAAATTGACAATTTTTTAATGATCTGTAGAAGGAGAGTAAAAACGATCAGCCTTTTCACACAATTCACTTCAAGAAAAAACGTTTTGTGGACAGTGCAGGGTTAACTGTTGCAGTTAAGTGAATCTTGCGCCATCGATCTCATGCTGCATTATTAGCATACTCGTGCTCATGTGTGAAAGTGCGACTGATTTTTCTTTGATTTTATAAAGTTATTTATTGAACTCAAGTTGCAAGTCCTCGAACTGAACCTGAACATACCCAATCGGTGGGCAGGGCGGCACTGAAGTGGAAATTGCGGACGTCCGGTGTTCGAATGATGGCTGTTGGTGGACGCGCCAATAAGGGATCAACCTTATCATTATTAAAGTAAAAAATATATGTATAACACCACCTTGCACGTAAAGCCATCGGCGATATGAACCAATTACGCTTTATGAAATAACCTTACACCTGTACTCGTCATGTAGTGCGAGCCCTGCCTCGCTTTTCAAGCCGAGTGGGCTCCGCGGCATTCTGTGATGGTGTGGTGGATGCTGTTGTGAGCACGCATCGCTGTTTCTTTCGTTCTCTCTCTCTTTCTCTCTCTCTTTCTCTCTCTCTCTCTCTCTATCTATCTATCTATCTATCTCTATCTATCTATGTATCTCTCTCTATCTCTAGCTCTCTCTCTATCTCTCTCTATCTCTATCTCTATCTCTCTTTCTCTCTCTCTCTCTATCTATCTCTATCTATCTCTATCTATCTATTTCTCTCTATATCTATTTCTCTCTATCTCTATCTCTCTCTCTTTTATTTTTACCACCTGCTTTGTTCTTACACAGTATAGCGTAACAACCCATGTTCAGCTTAGTTAACCTTCCTGCCTTTAGCTTTTCTTTTATTTCCATATCAGATATATAGGCCCGTGCTGCTAATTTTTATGCTCCAGGAGAGAGATATTCTTACAGGAAAAGCCTTTGTCACTTCACGAGATTAAAACTAAGCGGATGGAAGGAAAAAAAGCGGGATATCGACCTGACGCATGTCCGGTCTGCTACTCTATGGAATGCTTAGAGGTATTGAACAATCCACGGGAAGAACGGCCAGGAAAGTGAAAATGGTACTACCGCCTCCATGCGATCGGTTACCGAAGCCAAGCGATTGCATAACTGTACCACAGTTTATGTCGTAATACCCGTTGTCATCCGTGTGTAGTAGGACACGCAACTTATGACAGCAGCAGATATTTCCAGCAATGACATTCTCGAAGCAGGGTGGGTGTCCAAATTTTCATTTTCCCGACATTTTCCAATTTTGCATATGTGTATATATACACGCGCACGTGCAAGCATATGCGCGAAAATATATAAAGGGTGATTTACCACCCCTCCTCCTCCCCCTCGAAAAGATTTCTGGTTGCGCCGCTGATTGATAGTACTCATCGTGGCACAATAATATTGAAAATTAACAATGATACATTGGCATCAACTTCAGTTAGTTCTCATTAATAATGTATCTAACAAAGTGAAAACAAGTCCTTAAATTTCCACTTCTTTCCTTTGGACTAGGAGGATGTAAGTAGCCGGCCGGTCTAGCCTTGCCAAATATGCAGGCTTCATTTGTGCACTGCCATTCATTCTTACTGATACAGTGATTACGCGTAGGTAAGAGAAGAGGTGACGCGATTACGTGGAAAGTTAGAGCACATGCCGTTAATCTCCCTGGCGAAAAATTGCGAAGCACAATTTGTATTGCAAGCATACAATCCCATTGAATTTTGCCTTCAATAACGGTATTATCTGTCTGTCTGTCTGTCTGTCTGTCTGTCTGTCTGTCTGTCTGTCTGTCTGTCCTTCCTTCCTTCCTTCCTTCCTTCCTTCCTTCCTTCCTTCCTTCCTTCCTTCCTTCCTTCCTTCCTTCCTTCCTTCCTTCATTTTTTTCTCTTTCTTTTTTGTGTGCCGCCCCGCCGCGGTGGTCTAGTGGCTAAGGTACTCGGCTGCTGACCCGCAGGGCGCGGGTTCAAATCCCGGCTGCGGCGGCTGCATTTCCGATGGAGGCGGAAATGTTGTAGGCCCGTGTGCTCAGATTTGGGTGCACGTTAAAGAACCCCAGGTGGTCTAAATTTCCGGAGCCCTCCACTACGGCGTCTCTCATAATCATATAGTGGTTTTGGGACGTTAAACCCCACATATCAATCAATCAATCTTTTTTGTGTGCCTTCCGTCAACTTCCACGTACGCTCTATCGTCTTTCTGCGCAGTCGGCTACGCAACCCGGCAAATTATTTCCCTGCCCGTTCCTATTCCTTCCCGACCCGATATCCATAAAGCGAATATCTTACACACTCTTCCAGTCCCGAGTACATAGCGTAAACGACGTCTATTCCGTTTCGCCGTCATAGCGTCTCGTCTAGGCGACGACGTCACCCTCCCACCCGGCGACTCGCGGCGCTTTGCCTGGCGCAATAGGAGAGCCTTGGGATTCTATCGCATTAGCGACAAACTATGCGCCATCCCTCTCCACCCACCGACCACCGCACTTACCACCGTGTACTTCGCATTCATGTATATAGAGTCGCTCAGTCGACTCGCATAATTTCGTCTCTCCCTTCAAACAGCCCATGGGCCTCCGACCACCACGCATAAAAGAATTAGCGACGCCTGCGGTGTCGACAGCGGGTGCTTTCCTTTTTCTTTTCGCTTCCGTCTCGGCGACGTCGCAGCGCGGTGCTATTACATTTACTTAGCGCGACTTCCCCCGATCCCATGGCCGCTTCCTTATTCTACCCTTACAAGGCAACTCGATCTACGCCGCTTCATTGACGACACCGCAGCCACCCCCCCCCTCCCTCTTCCTTCGTATCTCTGTATATCCAGTGGCTTCTCTTTGTTCTTGGCTTGGCTCGTGCGCTTGGACGCGCGCCCTCCTTCGCGTGATTTCCCTAAAGATTTCCTCCTTGATCTGCGCCGTTGCCACTGCGGGAGTCCCTAGTTTTGCACACTCCTTCCTCGCTACCGTCCTGTTAGCGTCGGGTCGAGCCTGCTCGGCTAATTAGTCCGTTCCTTGTGTCCGCTCCGTGGCAAAGGTCGGGAAGACTGCGAGACAGCGGAGAAAAGGAGGGTGGAACGGAAGGAAGTTTTCCGGAAGGCGCGGTAGAAGAGACGGCTGCTGAAAGTGAGGGAACAGTGTGACGTCTTCTATAGAAAAAAAGAAAATAAAAGGTAGGTTTCTCCACTGGAGTTTCCGGAGTTCTGCGAAGACGGGTATAGGCAATTTTGGCCCACTTAATTTGTGGCCCGAAAACCATCGTCACGGTGCAGGAACGTTAGCGGCTTTGAGAAATTTCTCGGCTCCCGGAACTGAAACACAGCCGAAGGGTATTCGCCGTTTCATCTCCCGCGTTCGTACGGAATTCCGGGGCAGAACTGTCGTGGTGCGACAACGGGAACTCAGTTAATCTTGGCGCGCGTGAATGTCCGACCCGTTTGTGTGTTCGCGATGGTGAAATGTTTGACGTCCAAAGGGGTTGCGGTAATTCTGCGAACGATAGATGCTTTTTTGCTGATAGCATCGAACACCCTACCAATACTCGCTTCGACGAATCGGGCAAGGAAACCACCTACAGAAAAAGAAGTAATAAAATTGGGAATAGTAAGGTCTTGTGAGGCATTCATGTTAATTTGGAGTATGTTAAAATGACGTAAGTGCTGATGTTTGTGATAAAGTTTTTGAGCACAAGTTTCAAGATCTTTACCACATACGCCACTGTAGGGCGTCTCTCATAATCATGGGGTGGTTCCGGGACGTCAAACTCCGACAATTATTATTAAGCGTATTCTCCCAGAGAGCGTGGTGTCTTTGGTATAGTCAATGAGTAAACTACGTGAATAAGAAAACAATTATTTTTCTCCTTAATGTTTCTCTAAAAAAAAGACGGGACCTTTCTTTGGAGATCATTACATCCTATTCGGATAGACGAAGGACGTACGTCTATTAAAAAAATAAATGAATAAACAAATATACCTATGCGTCTATTTAAAGACAGTCATGTTTTAATGAGCCCGAACACCCCAACAAAAGCAAATGACTCTTTCTCGGGTGTCTTATTTGTTCTTTTTCGCTATTCAGTTGAGATGTCGCATTGAATGGCTATTTTCTTTGAGTTCGCTTTCTCCTAGTCACACAAAAAATACGCATGGCACATTTGGTTGTATACAAAGGGGTACCGTCTTGTCGGCATGAAGGGGAAATCATACAATGAAGACGGTCCAACGTCGACAAATAAGGTCTTACTAATACAAGTGTGTGAATTCTGCTTCCGCTGTATTAGCGCTTCCGCGACGAATGTTCATTGTGTACTTTTAGCGAATCAGCAGTGTTCGAGTTTCATCCTTTTCTACAACCACACACGAACTACGTACGTCGTATCCGCTAAAGCCCAATACACCACGCGCATAAATTCTCTGCATCAGACTCGTCACTTTCTCGCTAAAACGCACTATTTCTTTTTTTGTTCTCTCCTTCGTTTCTCTTGATCTCCAGTCACAACGCTTTTCTTTCACTGTACGTTTGCATCTACATATGCGACTGTCGGGAGTCCCGTCAGGCGGAATTTCGACGATGTCACCACGAGGGGACAAAGACTCAAAGCCCTGTCTGCATGTATATGCGTCTTTCCGCCGATGCTGACCAGCGGTTTTTTATTGGCCCGACTGGCTCTAGTACTAGAACGCGCTTGCGACTGCTCATCCAGCTTTCGAAACTATATATATTGGCAGACTCACGCCGTAAAGCATGCCAGGCACAATGGACGCGTATGAAGTGTTTGTATATACGCTCCGTTTGACGCAGTGTAAAAATGTTTCATCCTTCTCTCTCACTCTGAGGCGAGGTCAAAAACTTTTTTTATCGACCATAAATGCCGCGAGGCTCTTCGCGGCCGTTATTTATACGGTGTGTCGCAAGCCTTTTCTGCAGACTGTACCAAGAGTGAATGAGCGAAGAAACATTGGACATTGTCCTTTCTCTCAAACAACGCGTCTCCGTCGACTAGGCCTACAGATGAATAATTCTTTCCCGGTGTGATGACAAACGTAAAAAAACAACATAGAGTGCTTGTCTTCGTTGAGTGAGTCGTACCCTGAACTGTTTCACTCAGTTGAGGTGCAACGACCGCTTTAACGAGTTCGCGTTCACTTTACCTGTAATTACTTTGTTGGTGGACACGGTCACACGGGGTCAATGTCCTCTGGACGCCTGCACGTCGAAATACATCCACTTGCCATTCTTTTAAAAGTATTCGATGGTGAGAGCACTCGAACGAGTGGTACACCAGCTGCTCGCTCTTATGTCTCTCGGGGATTCATCGTGTAAATGGCGTGGTGTTTACGACACTCCCGTACAGAGTGAACGGACTAGAGAAAGTCTTCGCCTCTTTTAGTGCGTTGAGAACACAAAGGGCATTCGAGTTCGACAAGCTGTCGCGACAAGTTGATCGTTGCTCTAAACGACGTGTCCTCGACGTGGCAGCTTGGATCCTCGTGCATTTATTATTTGTAATGATCACCGAGGGTCCCGTTGCAGTCTTGTACTTTGAGACCCTCTTCTGTATATTTTACTCCCTGTAACATACTTTATGACGTGATAATAAACTGATTGATTGATTGATTTAAAAGAGGCCCTCAAAAACTTTTTGAGCATCGTCAGAAAACGCTGCCGATTGGTTGTAGAGGCTCCCGACAACACGCGAGCCAAATATTATAGCGTAGCACGCGGCCTGGAATTCACAATAAATTATCGAAGTCAGCTAAAAATTGTTTTCTTTTCTCTCGACAAATGGCGGTAGACGCTCAAAAATAACTCGTAGAAAGCCCATCTATCAGCGATTGGCTTATTTGAACATGGCGCTCTCGGTCGTTACAGAGATCCCTGCGGGAGGGCGCGACTTGTCCACGCACGTGCGCGTGATCACATTGAAGAAGTCACGCATTTGAAGGGGGAAAAAAAGAAAAAACTGCTTAAGGTCACGAGGCGCGCATGACGTTTTTTTGTTTGCTCCGCCCTTCCCTCTCTGCTTAGCTTCCAGCGCTTTCGTCGAGACGAGAGAAGAGAGAATGCAATTGCAGCATGCGACAAACATTTGTACCTCAACTCGTGCTGGACGGTTTCTTAAATTTTTTGTGGCGTTGAATTCGTGAGGCAATAAGTTCTTCCAGTGAATTCATTCCATGGTTACTTGAAAAAAAGTGTTTCAGGGCCGCTTTAATAAAGCCATCGTGTTTTATACAATGACGGCGAATGTAGTGTCAATGTCTTCCGTCTTAGTAAACGTTAATTCACGCTATTTTAAAGGCAAATAACAAAATAGATATGGTCTTATGCTGAAACGAGGTTTCATAAGCCAATGAAGGCGCGACAGTGAATGACCGGTGGCGACGCCGCCGTGCAGTGTTCGCACCATCTCGCTGTGACGTCAGGGGCTTTGATAACCTCGGGTTGTGGCAGTATTACCAGTGAAAAATAGCTACACTGATTTTTAAAGTAACACTCAAACTAACGAGACTGCGGGAATTATTTTTTTTCATGTGTGTCTTATGAGATTTTCGATAAATTAGAAGGCTGCGTCTAAACCTATGGAACATGACATTGACGTATTCCGGAGTTGAGATTTCGGCTCAGATTTCAAACAATAACGCCGGGCGCACATTTGTTATGAAACCTCTTCCGGTTGAACGAACTAAAATAGAACATTTGTAGCATAATTTACCATTATAATATAGCAACGGAAATGCGCCAGTGTGCGAATGCTAAATATGATGTGGAATTTTTTTTCTACGGACACTAACAAGCTCGAGGTACAGGAAAAGTATGTTTCTGCTGCTAATCATGATACTTTGTTCGGCGTTTAAGTAAGAATCTTTAACCTATATTGGTAATCGCAAAAGTTCAGTTATGTATTAAGCGTCTTTTTTTTTATCTTCCTTTGGGGGGTAAGGGGATGCACACCGTTTAATGAATATTCTATTCCAGCTGGTCGTACTGGAGTGCGCTCGATTGATTTCTGCCGTGCAACAGCATCTGAACTCTGGCGACATCTTTCTCATTCATAAAACACGATATCGTGTTTCGAAAAAGAAACGGCGCTTGCGAAACATCTCATCGAAGAGTGGTCTCATCATTCAGCCCGGTGCATCGCACATGAACGGTTCGATATCCTGGCTATACATATTGCATAAAGCGAGCTTTGATTTATACCTCCGCGTGGTTTGTGTTATAAGGAATAAATGTCAGCAGCAAGGCTCTTTTTCTTCTTTTTCAATGGCTGTTTATTGGTTTCGTTCTCTCTCTCTCTCTCTCTCTCTCTCTCTCTCTCCGAAAATTCGCAGGGGGCCGGTTGTACAGCCCTGGTTGTTGCTGTGATAGCGCGCAAGCTGGAGCTCACCCGAGCCGAAAAGCACGTGCACAATTTTATGATGGACACTCAACTGACGAAAAGGGTGAGTCGATATTACTTCAGCATCGAATGCTCCTATACTGCACGCTTCTGACCTCTACACATACTTAAACTTGGGACGCGATGGATGGAAAATAGGAGGAAAAGAATGGCAGGGTGGTTAACCAGCCTATAGGCAGCCGCTTCTCGGTGAAAACAGCCAGCACAAATGATTACTTCTAAGACAGAGTGTTAGGTAGGCAGCCGGTTTTCTACCCTGCGCATGGGAGTGGGATGGGGGAGATGAAGTATATAGAGGAGAGAGAGAAAAGAGATAAACACAGCACATTCGGCAGCACACGCGCTGGGACGTGACGGGGTTTGTTACGAACATTATAGGGTGTTTACACGATTGCGTTTAACTGCCGCCGTCTTGGATAGTTGCCGTTGCCGTTTTTGCATCTGTTGCAGCTGAATGGATGGCACTGCAGTGAACTCGTATGCATTAAAATGGCTGTCGAAATGCGTTGAACGTTACACGACCCTGCTAATTTTACGTCACGATGTGCAAGCACCGAATGGTCATTCCTGAAAAAACCCAACATGGTGGTGTCGATGAATCACAAATAAGTTCCTTTTCCCAGGCTAAAATCTGCGAGTGCGTGTGGGTTTGTTAGTAAATTGTGTAGGAGTTTATCGTGAGTGGACAATAATTTGCTGACTTTTTGTTTTCCTTTCTTCTTCTTTTTATGTGGGGGGAGGGGGCACTACTGAGAACGACTCCTTACAGTATACACTCAGCTGGTAAAAGCGCATCAAACTTTCTTTTGGTTTTATGAAAATAATGTGGAACCACACACAGCCCTACGCAAAAGTTATTTGTTTCTCGTTTCCCTACCATACTAAAAATCAAGCACAAAGTTAAAGGTAAGCAATCGAATGAGTCAACTAATCGCTGCTTCACTCCATATGCACACTTTATAAACCAGTTTTCACTATTAAGGGTGCTTTCCGGGTCTATAACTGTACCCTCTAGGGTAAGGGTGCTTCGGAAAACTGAAACACCTATGTCATGAGTGTTTTGAAACACCAAAACACCCATCATCTGGGTGTTTTTGGCTTGTCAAAACACCCTTGTCGTAGGGTTTTAGTCACAGACACGCGAAGTACCCTTGAAGGTGCAAAGTGGTTTATAGTGCACCTCTTCAGTCGTAAGTCTTTCCTTCTGGGTTTTGTTTCAGTTGAAAAACGCTGCTGCCAACGTCCTACGAGAGACGTGGCTTATCTACAAAAACACTAGGCTTGTGAAACGTGTGAACCCTTCGAAAGTGAGAGCGCACCAGCGCAAATTCCTCCTCGCAATCTACAGGTGAGTGCAGCAGAGTCGTTCATTTGCGTTTCGTCTGTGATCTGCGATTCACACCGAAGGCGGCGCGGCAAAGCGGGCTATTCGAAGCGCTGAGGCGGCGAGTGCTTGAACCTGTTCAGACTGCATGCCTCTTTCGGCTGGCCGCGCGCCCCGCCGCGGTGGTCTAGTGGCTAAGGTACTCGGCTGCTGACCCGCAGGGCGCGGGTTCGAATCCCGGATGCGGCGGCTGCATTTCCGATGGAGGCGGAAATGTTGTAGGCCCGTGTGCTCAGATTTGGGTGCACGTTAAAGAACCCCAGGTGGTCTAAATTTCCGGAGCCCTCCACTACGGCGTCTCTCAGAATCATATAGTGGTTTTGGGACGTTAAACCCCACATATCAATCAATCAATCGGCTGGCCGCGCGGCAGAAGGGGCGTCCATCTCGCGCTTTTGCGCACGTGTCGCTATCACGTGGCAATGCTTCTCCCAAACGTACATCCGCGCCACCACTGCACCCTCAAGTGCGTGCCATTCTGATTGGCTGCGGCAAAGTGGGGCGATCGCCCTTGCCGCCCGCTTTCGCCGCCTGGAGAGGAGGTTTTCCCCACTTCCCTCGTTGCCGCCTCGCCGCTTGGGCCGTCCCGCCGTCGGTGTGAACGAGCCTTCACCCTTCTCATCAGACGTTGCTTGGTATTCAGTTGTTACGTATACAGTCATTATGAGAGGTTCAGGGACCGCGAGATACAAGGAAAAGCTTAATATTCCCATCACTTCTGGCAGGAAGCCTTGAATTCCAGATTTTCGCCCCACTCTAAAACTTGCTAACTACGTGTTCGCAGTTATGTCGAATACAATAATAAATTACTGGGAAATTTGAAACTTTCTCCGGAGGGCCCGTGCCAGGGCGGTCAGGTTTAACCTGACCGTCCCCGAGTGGGCCTTGTCAGGTGGCGTTGAGCGTTAACTCGCGTCTATTGTAAACCTAATCAAGTTGTTTCATTCACTTGCTCACTCGTACCTTGAGGTCTGTAAACTTATAACGCCGACTAAACGCAGCGTATACGTTGATTAGAAGAGTTTCTCCTATAGATTTCATTATGCAATTTTCAAGTAATTTTACATCTTTGTTTTACGTTAGCGAAATCGTTCCCCACGGCTGATCTGTACAATCACCGCAATTCTTTGTATACATATAGCATGCAGGACCCCTTGCCCTGATTTGTGTTTGTTTTATACTCTTTTGTATTTCCGGAATAGTCGCGATGCATTCTGTAATAATGCACCCTGGCCAATGCGAGAGCTTGGTCGACTTTCTTTTTAAACAAGCTCATTTTTCTTCCATCTTTGCGTGCGATACAATTTGAAAGCAAATGACTTGATTTAATTTTACTTCATTTAAACGCTAAAAGTTTGCGTATTCTCAGTGTCGGATAGTAGTGCAGAGTTATATAAATGAGGGAAATGTTAGCTAATAATGGCGTCGTCTAAACACATGTTACTGAAAGCTCATGGATCGAAGTGTTGATACAGTGTTGCGAAATGATACCACTTATGTTGGTAATTAATTTCCTGCGTCGTTCAATTCCCGTTGTATTTTATAACATCATTGCATCACCGAGAATGAATTCGCAAATTAGCTGGATATTTACTTGCGACCACGCTGCTTTGTTTTCAGCGCCATCTCATTAAAGATTTCCTTCAAAACTTGTAATCATCGGTTAAGTACGTCACATGCAAAAGCGAGCACTGAGACTTTAAAGTGCCCATTTACGCCTACGATAAACACAAGGCTCCACCGCGACTTACCTTCTCTTTCTTTTCTTCTTCTTCTCAGTCTCAGAAAGGTTAAAATGGACCAAAGGAAGCTTATGGACAACGCAAACACAATTACAGATATGGCAAAGGTGAGACATGCTTCCCGAGCACCTTCTTTAACAGGGCTCTAATAATCAATTTCGGTGGCATTTCTTCATTATTTACTTACTTTTTAGTCGAGAAAAAAGCTTTATGATATAAGCTAAACGTGTCAGCTTACATTAAATAGCATAGCCATACCTTATTTGTCCACAATCATGAATTCGTAAATCTTCAACTTGTCTTCGAAACTTTTTATCTAGATGAATAATAAACTTCCATAACAATGACCTGTTCGAATGCTGAAGTCATTGCGTTGTCGTCACAGAAGTACACAGAAGTTTAGCACACAAGCTTTTGTACGGAAGTTTATTCACTATAATGGTGCTTCTAACTAACAGCAAGGTTTCTAAGTATGTATTGCTGAAATAGACCCAGAAATTGTTTTTTTTTTCTTACTAAATATCGATTTCTCTTTCTCTCCCACTCCTCCCGGCCATCTGTTTGATACCCTTGCGACCTGACCTTCTTCCTGTCCCGCAACAAAACCAAACTGACCTTTTTATCGATCCCGTCTCTCCTTCCTTGAACAAAAACCGCTTTCCAACCTGTACATGTTGTCATGGAACAACTGCAACGACTACCTGGCCTGTTACCACCGAAAAAAAAAATTGACGACTGCTTGATTCAACCAACCGAAATCCTTGGGCTATACAACGGTGACACCACATTACTCTTCGTGTTCGCCTGTTTGCCCTACCGTGAACAATGGTGAATCTCGATTCGTCGTGTCCCTCGATGCTCTACGGCCAACTCCTCTGAAACGTGCCTACAACGAATCCTCGACGGATCGTCTACCCTGTGCCCGTGCTTGTTGGTGCTCTGCGACCAACAACTAACTCATCCGACACGCTCCCATGACGAATCCTGGACACACGCATGCCTGTGCTTGGTGCTGTGTCGGTGCGGTGACCTCGCGAACGTGTCTTGTGCCAACAGACCCAGAATTCGGTGTACGAGATAGTGTCGGACATGAACGCGCGCCAGGAGTTGTTCGACGAACGGCTGGCGACGCTCGAAGAGCGACTCGCCGCTATCCACGAGCAGCTCGAGGCGCTGCCGGAGGCCGTGGCGCGCTCGTGCGGCGCGTACTACGTTGCCGCGCCGCAGCCACCGGCGTCGAGCCAGTCCTACCCGCCGGGCTCGATGCCGCAGCCGGAGTGCGGCGCCGCAGTGCTGGGGCCGCAGCAACAGCCGCTGCAAGCGCCACCGCTGCAACAGCAGCCGCTGCTGAACCAGCCCCGCCACACGCATCTGCACCCGGACGACGCGGCGTCGCTGAGCAGCCGGCCGAGCTGGTCCACCGTCAACCTGTCCGCAGGCGGCGGAGCGGGAGGAGCTGGCGGCAGGCTGGGAGTCCTGCAGCCGCCCATGGTGGCGCGCTCGGGCTCCACCGAGAACTGACACGACGAAGGGCAGTGGAGCCCGCCGCCTGCCTGGCGGCGACAGGAGCCCAGCAACGCGGATCAAGACGACCAGTCGCCTCTGTTGTCGTCGCCGTCGCCGCCACCGCCACCGCCGCATCAGCAGCCGCAGCAGCAACCGTCGCTTCCACCGACAGCCGTCGGCCCCGCCGAAGACCCGTCCTCAGCCGCACTACGCTGTTCCGCGCGTCGTTGCCACGATTGGGGCGGCGGCGCGCGACGCTGGCCGGTTTGAGATAGGCTTTCGGTTCGGCCTGTTCTGTCCCCCTGCGTGACTCCGAGCGATCCTTTTACTCTTTCTTTAGCGCCGAAACCACTACTGTAATAGCTAACGCTTTACCTGTTCACACTGGGCTGCGCGGGACAACTTCTCTTGGGAACTGCGCGCATACAGTTATTTAGTTGATTTGGTTGCGTACCGTGTTTGTCGTACGATATAAGCCATGAAGCCTTTACGGCGAGAAAAAAGCGTACGTATTTATACATCTAGTGTTGCGGTGCAACAGACCGTGTCTTCAGAATTCAGTGAATAGCTTTGTACGCCTGACCAGCCGAAAGAGGTACACCACTGTTACAGCACTCGACAATATCCCTCAACGGATGCGTTATAAAAGAAACCTCCCTAGTGAGCATGACAATGCCCAAAGTTTACTATAACGATGTCTTCCAGAGTTTGTTGGTCAACTAAAGAGACGTACTTCAAGAGCTTCCGCACGTTCCGAGACGACTATAAAAAGCGCTTCCCTTCGTTACGTCGTAAGCGTAGCTGACGGAAACTTAAAAATGAAGTACGTACACATCGTCTCCTGCGTGACATGTCGAATGACTCGAAAGGCGGTAACGAAAATTAGCATTTGTGCCTCAGTCTTTATCAACCGGACGTAGGGGAAAACTAGACGGTTACAGTCGACGTTTGAAGTTGATTTTTTTTTTCAGAACTGAAGCAGTTACTTTGACTGATGAAATTTGAGTCGATCAGATGAGGGTCTTCCTGCCGGTAAGACGTCCAACCGAGTCCGTTTTTGCTTCGCACATTTACAAACAGCGAGATTTCATATTCAGATGACATAATCCACACGTAAAGTATGGCTCGGTTGCTGAACGTTTACTGAGATCCATCACAGTGTACACGACGTTTGGTTTCCTGGAAGAGAGACTAAATGCGTGTTTTTACCTTCAATGTCCAGAAGACCCACCGCAGCGGACGCTTACCTGTCAAAAAGGAAGCCTCATTCCCAAATTTGAAGTTGGCTCGATTTAGCTCTTCACCTAAAGGAGGACTGAGCCGGCTTTTTGACCGAAGCACTCCCGGTGCTCCTCTAAGCGTCTCAGGTGATTTGGGAGCTATAGTATCGGAATCGAAGCTTTCAACTTGCGCTGCATAAGCAAAGAGAAGAAAAAAAAAGTCAGAGAGTTGAGTTCACCAAGCTACTAATCATTACGTAACTCGCCGAGTAACGTCCTTCGAATCGCATTACCGATTCTGTAAAATCCACTCGAGTCGATTCAATGATCGTTGCAAATATACGGCACTCGGAGATGCCCGTCGCGGCCCAGTGACGCCCAGCGCCGTTCTTACATATAGTATCCACGCTTGCTCGCGCTGCCTTAGTGCAATCTTCGACGGTGCCTTGCGACAACTGTCCTTCCTGCTTTTCCTGCTGCTGCTGCGCTGCGCTGAAGTAAAGAAAAAGAAAGAACTCAGCGCGTCCATATGTGTTGTGCGCGTACCTCGAAGTCGTGCCGCTGCTGTGCCACCTGGGACGAAACATTTTCTCGACGTGGCCTCGGCAGCCAGTGTGAATCGTGTCGCGGTACTGACACTGTGTCGTCAACTGACCGTGACATCGAACCAACTCGTTTACACAAAAGAGCCTTCGAGTGTCATTGTTCGTGACGTAACCGGGCGATAGACCTGTAATATGTATGGCTCTTCCGTCGTCGTCTATGTATAATAAGCGAAGGTGAAGCACTTAACACATTGAATCAAAGAAAGAAATTGTGAATGTGTATGACCGGCTGTAGTATTCGTGTTGATCTCGGTATGCCTATCGCCTGTCACACCCGGTGACTGGCACTCTGCTTTTTTTTTTTAACGTAGTTCGACCGGCGTGTGAGAGTAAACTTACAGGTCGTCCGTGGAGTGATTGTTGTCGTGCTTACAAAGAAAGCTTGGACACAGCTGTACCGTTGCTAGCGTATATACATTTGTTAAGCAGACACGCGCATACGAAGGCACCGAAGGGTCCGTTTTACCTCAACGTTTGGGGTGGTGTACTTTTGTTGCCTCCTTTCTTTATCGGCGTTTTTAGCGTTATTTTTGCTATTTACTACTTACCAAATCTTAAACGTTTAAAGCCAGCAGTTACAACTATTAAGCGGTGACACGGCATTAACTTTAGTGGCATAGGCTGTTAAGACGTATATGCAGAAATATTGCTCAGTTATTTGTTACCTCGTTGCTTCCGTTTGAGTTGCGTTCTCTGACCCTGCAACTCTGTCCGGTAGGTGGCTATAGAACTTTGTGATTACGCCTAAAGACCCTGAGGGATAAAAACAACCCTTACGCTGAAACCTATAGCATTCCATTAAGAATCCTCGCATTGATCGACATCAGTGCCCCTTAGTAGGCACAAAAATATTTGTACGTATTTTAGGAAGGTTTTATGTTCAGAAAGAATTCTGTGTTGTTCGCTTTACACTTGTGTTCTAACAACGCGGATCATAGTTGTGTTTGTCAGTATTTGGGCTTTTAAAAGCACATGTTACACCTGCGGTTTTCTTCTTTTTCTGAAGCTTTTAGCGTCGGGCTGTAGCGCAGAAGCTCAAGAAACAGAATAGCGCTCGTCCTATGCCGGTCTCTTGATATGTCGGGTAACAAAAAGTGCTTTTTTTATTTCAGAATTCTACACGCGATGGCAATGGGGGGGGGAGGGGGGGGGGGTCAACCCTTCGAACTCCTGGTATAGGTAGTTTACAAAATCACCATGAAGCTTCTTAAGCGTATAGTTCATCTACACGCCTTCATCTAATGACCTTATAGATAGTATGTCTCATGTGAAGTCTACAGATCGATAAACTTAAAGACCATTATAATGTGTATTTACAATCCATAGATAGCTCCCTTGAGTTTCTCCTGGGTAATAATAGAAAATATTCAAATGATTCGAGTGTTCTTGTTGACAATGAGGATCACCATAGAATGATAGTCACTGTAGGTGAACAGCAATGATTATTCGCATGCGAAAGTGAAAGTCTAAAGAAAATCAGAAGAGTTCACGCAGAGCATATTAACTGTTAATATTAATTTAAAAGAAAAGCTATCCGTGAGGTTTTCGAAGCTTTCTCCAGAGATAATGTATTAGTCGAGAGTGCAGGCAACCGCTATACTTTCACGAAAGTTACTTTTATAGCCGTGATGACAGCTCTTTCTCCATACGATGAAAAATGTTCAAAGAATGCACTTTAACCACGTAGTATTTCTTCATTCCGCTTAGAGAGGCAGAGGAGTTCTTCTAGAAACAAAGAAATATTTAAGAAACATCAGGCCACCCGCTAAAATTCCTGTCATAAGCCTGTGCAGCGTCTACAAATAATCTGCAAATATACGACGGTATGGTACTGCTTTCAGTAGAGTGTTGTCGGTGCAAAATTCACATATATATGAATTATATGCACGCCAAAGGAAGTCGTCGGGAAGGTAGGCAACTTGGCGTCAATATCGAGTATACTTCAAAGTCAGCGCTCACAAAAGTTGAAATATATGTAGAGATCACTTAGAGTGTACCTGCATGCACACGTCTGACTTATTGCTTAGCTCGTTTTCCTCTAGAACGGTCCATAGGTTATTTATAAGCTACTTGCGTATACATTTTTTTTGTGCCAGAGATATTCACGAAGAGCGATAGACCAATAACAATGATTTGTCTTCACCTATTTCTGTATGTTGGCTGAAAGCAAGGAAATGTGGCGTGAAAACAATCAAACCAAGAAACAAAGGCACACTGCATAAAGCAACACTCATTGTCGGTGTAAACTCGCATTAATCAATGCTTTTTATTTCGGTGCACTCAAGACAACTACGTTTATTGTGTGTATTTTTTATTATTATTTTGCGCCGTATATCTTGCTTCAGCGACAAACGTGCTCAAGTCGTAGAGTTCTACGCTTAGAAAGTAAAGCATGTATATACCAGTTAGATGAAATGCCTAAAGAAGCGCTCAGAATCTGACCTCCACTCGAGAACAAGGGTTTGATTTCCAGCGGCGGCGCAAAATGCAAAACGCCCACATTTTTTTTTAGATTCTTAGATTGAAGTTTTTTTAGATTTAGGTGCATGTTAAATAACGCAAGGCGATCAGCCTTAACCTTCAGTCCCCCACCACGACGTGTCCTGTAATCATATGGAAGTTATATTGATTGATTTGTGGGGTTTAACGTCCCAAAACCACCATATGATTATGAGAGACGCCGTAGTGGAGGTCTCCGGAAATTTCGACTACCTGGGGTTCTTTAACGTGCACCCAAATCTGAGCACATGGGCCTACACATGTGGGAGTTATACCCTACAAATAAATAACTAATGCGTAATTATAACGGCAGTGTCAACGCGTACGGGTAGATCAGGACAACTCCCTCTGAAGTATGAAAAAAACAGTCCTTCCCCCCTTTTTTTTTTTTTGTCCACGCTCTGTAGTCGAAATGCTGTTTCCACACTCCATGAAAGTTTGTACTTCAAGAGTCCATCGAAAACACCGAGAAGGCTTTCAACAAAGGACTCGACTTATACGCGTTCCCTGGGACGAAACATAAGCTTCATTGACGCGTAAAGAGTTTACGACTCGCATAAGATCCCAGCTTTATAACTCCATAGCGGCTTTTACTCGCGTCTTCTTCGAGGCCATCAGTGAACACAGTTGTTCTCTGTTGTTAAGCCGTGTCAGCATAGGAGCTACAAGCCAGAGGGGTGTTTACTTTCGGTGGGTATGTACTGCCAGGATCACGGTATACGTTGCCGCTGATGGCCTGGTAAGCTTCGTAAGCCTTCGGGATTAGCGTTTTATGGTGTCTTCACTCGAAGTGCCTCTAGATTAAGTCCCCCGTGACCTCGGTTACTTTCTTATTAGTTCTCTCTTCTAGTTGATACCTACGGGAATAGTGTCAATAAGTAAAGGAGAAAGCGTTGGTCTACACTTTCTTACAGAAGATTTAGTGGCGAAAAGGTACATGTGACAAAAAAAAAACGTGGGCTTAACTTAGGAATCGTATCTGTTTAAAACGCTAGGGCCATTTTTCCGTCAAGGGTTACACAGTGTTTCTATCAGCTTGATACTGATGCTGATGACCACAGATCGATGGCGCTCAACCACACAGGGGGATGGGCCAAGAACCGGGCGGCAGGATACTTAAATGAAACTAATATGAAATTAAAGTCAATCTGAAAAATTAGTTTAGAGATGAAAATGCCAATAAACAAAAATGGTTGCTGAGCAGGTGGTCAAACCATCTCTTGTTCCTGACAGACATAGCTACGAAATATAAACTAAAGATCTGAAAAGGTTAGGGTTTACTAGCATGGTTATCTTTTAGTTGCATTGATGTAGTCAAACACAGTGGAGCATACATCCCTGTGGCTGTAACCAAATGAAGTTCTGTCAAGTGATAAAAGTACTAGTACATTTACTTGCATTCCTAACTTCTGTAATGGGGCTTCTAAAATCTTTTTCTCTGATTTCTAGAACAGCAGTTAGATGATTCTTATCGTCTACAAGAGGCTCGGTGGGTCATAAAGGATCCGCGAACAAAATTCAGCTACGTCAAATTGGCATTAAGTCACCGATGTTGGTGACGCAACGTCACGCTTATGCATGGTGAATATTAAGAGTTTGGCAACTTAAACGTATACGTTTGGTTCATTTCTCAATATCAGTGGCTGAAATGTCAAGACTTCTTTTTTTTTTGGTGTTAGTTTGCCCAGCGGCATCAATGTATTTTGTCCAACATTAAGCAGTTGTGTTTCCTCTCCAAAGTTCAGAGTGCTGTAAGTCAGACAGCCTGGCATCTTGATCGAGTAACTATCGATCGCTTTCTGGCAGGGGAGAGGCTCATATTCAGGGAACTGCACCCCTAAATATTATGACGTCTCAACACGATGTGACGTCACAGGTTCAATAGGAGTCATATTCCGCTCCTGTACGCAGGGTAATCGTCTTTCAATCAATAAATAAAGAGAGCCCTGAAGGGGTTGTAACGTAAAAGAATTCCGTAATATGCATAAAGAGTCCCGTTAAAGCGACGTACGTCGTACTGATTATGAATGTAGACTAGATACTTGTATGTTAACGATCGCTCTACAAGTTCCTTGAACCTGCAGAATCTCGCGTACTGTCGGCAACCTTGATCCAACTCGAGCTTCCGCATGCTGAAATAAAAAGAGAAACGACACCACGCAGCGCTTGTTCAATGCTCTTCGAGCGGAGTCCAAATTCGGAAAGATTCGATCGTCGTCGATTCACCGGCAACCATCCAACCGTTTCCAGAAGCTTCACTTTCGTTTACGTCGCCCGCCATCCTTGAAAAGGCCCTGCGCCAAAAGCGTTTTTCCTTCAGTAAAAGTCATTTTTCTGCGTGCCCTACAACCTACGACTACGTCAAAATAACTGCGCATCGAGGCATGGGTGGCTCTATAAATATTGACAGCCTTTTATTCCTTTAAGCGAACGCATCGGGCTGAATTGACTGTCCGACGTACGGGCGACGTGCTTACGGCCTCCTGTTTCACTGACTCCCCTGGAGTAAAGAACTTACTTTGCCTGTCCTAGCCATATAGATTTTTTTTTTCAATTTTTGTACCATCTTAATGTACTTCCTTATATTGGCGTCCGTCGCTATAGTAGGCTCCTGCAGGTGTGTACCAGCTGACCTGCTTTTTTCTTTACTTACTTTTTTTATTTATACATGAAGACATGGGACGGTACAGTGTGTACTGGCCTCAGAACCACGAAACAAGGTTGTTTTTTGCCAAGTGAGCATAGTCTCCCAACACCGAGTGCTACTAGATGGGATTGCAGGCAGAATTTTCTGGTTATTCGGGCATTGTAATTTAACACTGAAATAACAAGGAAAAGAAAAAGAAGGGTAAAAATAAGAACGAATATTATCAATAGATGGATTGGAGAACTTTATCTGTGTTTCTGAGAAACGCGATAATAGCGAAGATAACCAGTGCCCGCGTAATTTTAAATGCTCATATATGTCGGGGTTACAGCAAATGGTGTAGTTGTAACGCATACGTTTACGTCATTGAACATTTATAAAAAAGAAAGGAAAACCCCGATAAACTCTGTCTTTGTGACTAAGCTATGTGCTTTTTGTAATATTTGAGTAAGACGATACGGTTATAACTTTTCTAATGTTGCTGTTTTCCAAGTCAGGCGTTTATATTCGTGGCGTCGACGTTGTACACATACCGCAAATTTACGGAACACGAGCTTGTTATTGTACGGATACCTTGCTTTCTCTTGCGTGTTTCTCTTTGTCGTTTTTAGCAACGACGTGATATGACGTCCCTGAAGTTTGCTGCGCCTCGTCACGCAATGCTCGCCGTAAAGCCCTAACCACACGTACGCGTTACAAAGCGTCAGCGCATGGCGTCCAGACTCGGTGCCACGTCCTCTTCTTATAGAAAGAGGGAAGGCAGAGCTTCGTGCGGCCGTGCGTTTTCTCTCTCCGTAAGGAGAGGGTGAGGCGCCTAGTCCACACGCCGCGCGCTGACGCTTTCTAGCGCGTTCGTGTGGTTAGGTCTTGAGGTTCTGCTGTTGGTATAGTGGCCTGTCGTATTTCGCACTGCGGTAGAGTATAGTCTTTAAAATTATTATCGTTGTCTCTTTTTTTTCATAAACCTACTCTCTCCAATGGTAATATTCTAATCTCTCCAAACCACTGTATAACTTGCCTATAGCGTTCTCTTTTTTTCTTTTTAGACGTTCGGGTAATAACGGGAAAAGCAAATCAATATCGCGGCGACCAGAGGTGGCGCGGCGGCGTAAAAGAGTGAGAAATAAAAGAAAATGGACGGGAAACTCGGCAGAGCTTGACGAGATATGTACTTTCGAGCTTGTTCATCTCATAAAGCATTCCTCGACGCTGTGTGACGCAGTGACGTGCGCAGAGACCTTATGCACGGACTGACGCGTGTGTGTTTTTTTCTCCTTGAGCTTTGTAAACCCACGCCGTGCTTTTTTGTTGTTGTTTTTTTCGCATAGATGGACAAGGTTGTTTTCACGTGTGGACACCGAACTATTACCGAGTGGTGCTTTTCCACGTGTTTACCTTCTTTCTCCTTCGCAGTCTTCAACTTCGTTCAATTCAACAGGTGAAGCGACAGTGAGAGTGTGCTGTGACTGGCGCTGTGAATAGCGTTGTTGTTGATGTTGTTGCCGAACTGTCGTGCGTGTGTGTGCATGGTGTATGTGTGCTTGCGTATATTACGTGACTTTTTTTTTCATTTTTGAAAAGAGGGGTAAACAGAAAGGGAGAGCCGGGGAAATCGGTGAAAACACAAAGGAGAGAATATATATATACAAGGGCGTGCAAAAGGCGACACGTGTTGTAGCATGCACTAAACCTCTGTCAAATGTGTGAAAGGCAAACAAAAATATGCGTGGCGGCCGTCCATACCGTTCAACAGGTGAAAGTGTGACATCCACACACGTACACACATACCGCAACTCTTAATTGCTTACGCACGCCTAACAGACACGTGGCAAAGTAGAGTGTGTGAACACGTCAGGTTTGACCGCACACTGTATGCGTGGCAAGGCGGGAGCAACCTACTTATTACCTAAAAGAGCTCGAGCATACTTCCTATAGTTATAGCTAAACGACTTAGCATCGAAAAAACAAAGACTTGTACATAATATATAGCTGCAGTAATAACGTCATCACTCCCTCTCCCCTTTTCTGTATCGATCTCTAATCCCCATTGTCGCTTGCCGCGATGTGAATAGTTAATGCGCTTATCGCGGTGCGAGTCGATCGCTGGGCGTCTTCGTTCGGTGTTGTCTCGCCAGGGCACGCTAAGACAGTTGGTATTGCAACGCCTATTCTGCCTTCGACGTTAAAAAAATTGAAACAATTTCTTTTTCTTATCTCCCACCCGTAGACATCGGTTCGTCCAGCGTCTGCATTACTCTTTATTGATAAGCTAATCTACTTCGTTGGATTGTTCCACCCCTCACGACGAGTACCAGTTCTCTTTCGCCATACTTTCTCGCGCTACATGCTTGAAGTTAACATTGCAACGAAAGCGTTCGTCGAGCCACCCATAACGCTTCCGGTGTGCTTAACAGCTCCCGCCTTTTCTGCGAAGTCGATGGAACCGGGACAATTTCACAACACAGCACTTGAAGATGAGCCATCCGTAAGCGATCTAATTCACTTGTTTCTGTTACGAACTTTGGCGCGCTAGAACAGTCCCGCAAGAGTAGGCACCAACCAACTGACACGGTTGACAAAAGTATTAGCAAAGGCCGTTGGCCAACGGAGATGTGCTATCACGAACCGAAAATGTTTGTCATTTTGGTCCCTCAAGCAGATAAAGATGGAATGAAATAGCTTTCCTGCATGGAAGCACTGAATAGGATTTCACTTTGTTAGCATTTTTGTCCGCGTGCTTATGTTCAGACGCAGTGAAACCCGGTCGAAAAATTCGTCAGGGTACTCCTAATTGACCATCAGCAATCCTTGAAAGTCAATCAAGAATATTTAATTGAGTCACAGTTAGAGTGCTGTCGCAATTAGGATCGCTGCCCGTGGTCATTACTCCATAAAGTAGTTAATCACGTTAGGGTAAACGTGGGGTTTTCTTTTCCCTTTACCTCGTAATAATGATGATCCCAGGAAAACCAAGGGCAGCAGTGAACATTTTTTCCCTCGACAAAAGTATAGTAACTGCCGTGAAGGCACATTTCGTTCATTTCCCAAACATGGTCCTCGTTTCGGAGTTTTTTATTTTTTTATCTTTTAGTTCTTTTTCTTTATTGCGACCGTACCACCTAATCCGCCTTGCGGTTTCTTTCCACGTTATTCCTTCCGACATCGATAATCGGGCAATATGGTTTCTAGTCAAGTGCCAGTCTCACCCGCACCTCGTACTTTTACGGGTTGTCAAACTATAAATTATAAGTGAGGTATAAGCTTAAACTTCGGGGATCTCGTTTCCTGAACCAATCAGCGTCATGCCTACCTTTCCATTTTCACATTTGGCCTCCGGGAGAAGCTACAACGTCCGTCTTTCCTTTCTCTCCTCCAAGCATCGTTTTTTTTTCTCAAGGCCCTCTGCAATACGCGAGCTTAACAGAGGTATATACGTGCCAATTTTAAGGCAGCAGTAGCCTACAGCGCTCACTTCGTAGATTACTCGGCTCTCAGTTCGTCGCTCACTCGCAATCGCCAGAGTAGCTTCTCGCATAGTCATTATTCCGTTTCGCTTATCAGAGATTTCCGCGATATCGCTATATAGATGCAACTTTATCGCTTCTCTTTCGGACTCTATACTATGAATCTGAGTAACGTCAGGTTTCCAGTGCGACATCTAGACTACATTGCACTCGAGGCCAGCCTCGCTGTAGCGTACTTATTCTTTGATCTTGATCCCGCACAGTCACTCGCGCAACATAGATCAACATCCTTTTTACACTCATATGTATCTATAACTTGCCGCCGTTGACATCGCTTGCTTTACGCTTTGATAAGTTGCTAGCTTTTTTTTTCAATCTACGCTAGCGAAACAGCATCTGTAACAATAAAAAAAACACGCCCATTCAACGATACACTTTGTTGAAGAAAAAAATTCGATATTTGTTGATAGCGATTCAAGTTATATTTCACTGAGTAAAACTTGAGAAAGAGTTCAGACATTTTGTACAATACCTCGACTTTGATCGACCAAATGTACTTATACCAAACTCAGAAGAAGGAAAACTTTCCTCTGTACAGAGCTATTTTTCAGGGATATTCGACAAGAACGACCATACGGACCGAAGACGGCTTAAAGCACGTGATAGCTCGCTATTAAAACACTTGCAACTCTGCGTCAATGCGTTTTTTTATGGACCACCTTTATGACCTAAGGGTGATGTATCTGTATACTATAGTGGGCTCTTTCTCCTCTTCATTACGGTTGCTTCAGTCACGCGGAAATTTACGGCATACTAATGAAAGAAGTTAGTGAAATGTTGCGTTTCCCCAGTCAAAGTCTCGCTTTCGTTACCAGGATCTTAAAAGAAAGAAAGAAAACATATTGCGGTCCTGTAGATCAACTGCTCAAGTTACGCATTCGTTAAATGCGTGTTACAGGCTTAAAAAAGCTCCACGCTGTTTTACAAAAAAAGTGTACCCGCAAAGGAACAATGTCTCATTCGCAAACGCAAGCGCTCTTCGTTTACTAAGACCAAAAGTATGGTGGCTAGATATACCAGAGGAGCCCCCCGCTGCAGACAAGCGTGTAATATATGAAAGCAGTAGCACGCTTCGCTTCTCTGTAGGGCATATCGTCGCTGCGCTGTTGTTCTGCACGCTCCGCGCTCTCTTCGCATGAAGAGATTCTTTCTATACATATATATACATACAATATATTTACATGCGCATACTATACATAACCCTATACATTACTCCCTCAAAAAAGATGCACACTGGGCGTCTTGTACATGTAAGAAACTACCACTAAATGCTGAGAAAACAGAACAAGGAACACCTTTCTCGGGGGATTTGAACTACAAAACAAAACTGCTGCGATGTCGAAGGTCGGCGAAGCTTTGTACGGCCCTCTTCGAGTCTGTATTGTGTGCCTTTTTGCTGTTTTTCTTGAGCATATTTTTTCATACAATGGTGTACAGGAGAAAAAAAATAACCACTGTATAAAAGTAGGGAATAAAGAAGAAAAGAAAAAGTTTGAAACATTGCCCAGCCCGACAGGCATACGTTCCTCAACAAATAGAGAATACAAAGATTCCACACGAAGTTATAGCTTATTTTATTTTTGGCCCGCCTGATGATTTGTATACGCGCGGCATTGCTACATGTGGTTTCTGGTATGGCTCCTGGCATCGTGAGCTCGCGCAGCTTGTTCGGGTTGGATACCTGGAAATGACGTAGAGAATGGGTGATGAGGACAACTAACGCAAAAACACTATACCCAAGGGTATCATCTGGACATTTGGGAACACTATGCTAGATTTTATATACATGACATCAAGGTTGTGTGATGCTCAGAGACGAAATGGCTGTTGTTGTTGTTTGTGTATGAAGAAAAAGGTGTTGTTGGTGTTTTTCGTCTGTGCGCAGGCGGGATAATGTTGTCGTGCCCGCGGGAGCTGCCCGCATGTGCTTGCCTTTCTGTCGTCTTTGTGTCTCGGACGAATCGACGCTGCAAGCGTCTCTTTTGAAGTTGCCTACGTCACTTCACTTACGGGCAGCGCAAACTTGCGTTGGCCTAGCGTACGGCATGAACTAGTCAATCTAAAGTTGAAGTAGAAAAAAAAGAAAAAAACAGAAAAGGGAGTTAAGTTAGGCCTAGCTTTGAAACAGAAAAGAAATGAAAGAAAGAAAAGGGAGTTATGTTAGGCCTAGCTTTCAAGCTAGGACTAACTTTGAAGGTCTCGCAGTGGGTGCGAGTGGATAAGTGTCAAAAGTTGTGTCACGGTTGGAAAATTGATTAATGAGAAAGCGGGAAACTCGAGGTCATCAAACCCCTGTATGCGGAACGAATAAAAAAAGGGGGGGGGGGGGGGCTCTTTGAAGCACACTCACAGGATTGATACGACGGAACGACAACAAAAGCAGCTGCGGTGCAGCTTTTTTTTTTTTCTGGCGCCTCCTTTTTTCGCTAGTCACTCACGTGCCAGTTCTGAACCCTTTCATCCAACTCTAACTCGCTTTTAACAAACTTTGAAAGCGTGGAGAAAGAAAAGGAAAGGAGGGAGTGTGATGTCACGCGGGAAGCCTTGACAAGCCGTGCCGTCTTGAAGCGAGCTTTGTCGGCCCAACACGTGATCTTTTCCCGCAAAATCCCGCCAGCAATGAGACATGCCGATACTTCGGAGTACGACGGTAGCTTTTAATCGAAACGCGCTGGTTCGGTGCAGACCAGACGTCTCACACAGCTGGTTCAAAGGCGGAACAGCACCGAGAGTACCAAAACATACCGCAAGCTCTGACGTTTTGATCACGTGTAAGGCCGACGAGGTGGGCTTCACTCCAGTGACGTAAGGCTTCATCCTTTCTTTTTCTTACTTCGTGTTGGAAAGATATACAGAGATGATGATGATGTTGATGATGATGATGACGATGACTGTTGACCAAGCGCTGCTCTGCGTCAGTTTCGCGCACTATATTTTGCTCTTGTTGCGTCCGACGTATTGCGTTGAATGGGACGTGCTACTGTGTGTTGTACGCGCCGCACTTGCGCTACTTTTGCGAGTAACTTTTTTCCCCTCTATCATTTAGGGAAGCGCATTGTTTTCGCTGTAGGCAAAAAATGGAGAAGAAAAAAGCAATCTGAAGAAAGGTGGGGAAAAGCAAAATATTGCCTCAAGTCAAAGCCCTCGAACACAACACTCTATTACTCTATAGCCTCGTTCTTCTCGCTCCTGAAACATCGCTGTGACTGTAAGAGCATTTTAGTTATCTTTATTATTTTTCTAGACTGCACATGTAAAGCTGTGGTTGTAGTTCTCTTCTCTGAATATTTTTTTTTCAAAAAAAAAAGAGTGTGATGGTCGTCGCAAAGAGTGTACACATGCATCTGTTATTACGTTCTCTCTTCTTTTTTTTTTTTGTCGTCTCGATCATTCAGTGGCAAGCACGAGCACTCTGGCGACCGTTGTTATCAGCGAGTTCATTTCTCTGTCACTCTCTTTCGTCTCTTTGTTCTTCTTCGTCTTCTTGTTCGGGTGTTCTCAACGGGATGTTGTATTCGGGCGCCTTTTCAAGAGTTTTCACAGGTCACCAATGAGGTTCATGTACATTCTTGGTGGCCACGTTTTTTCAAGTCTGTGCTGCTGTCACCAATGGAAGGCAGGACGCTCTGTTATTAAAGAACAATTTATGAAAAAGCACTGTGTAAGATTAGTTTGTGTGAAGCCGTTTCCTCATTATTATCATTATTTCGAGCTGGTCACGTGTGCTTGGTTGCTGTTCCACAAAACAGCGCTGAGCACGCTTTCAAGCTTATATTATGTTCACTTCTTTGGCGCAAACAATACGGAAAAAAGGAAAAAAAGAAGGCGAGGAAAGAAACAGATTGACGCCAAACTAACAACTACTTTATTCTTCACACAGCAACGCATATATATGCCGAAACCACATACATTGCATGCGCACGCACAGCTTCGTGTAATAACAAAAATTCCTTAATACATCACACCACACACCTGAATGTACATGCGTGTTGTCATATTACACTTGTAAAAACACGATATCTTAAACAAGATGTGTACGCAAAAATTCATATTCGAAGGCATGCAAAGAAACGGAAGTATCACTGATACAATCAGCTCCGCTTTTCTTAATATGATAAGCCTCCAAAGCAAGTCTTGCATCTTCATTCCTGCTTCTGCCTAGAATCATCGTATCATGAAACCGTGGCGAACATCCAATGCAGGATTGCAAGTGAGCAACAAGATGTGCCCCTTTGTCTACCTTTTTAACTATTTTTTGCGCATGTTCCCTAAGACGCTCGTTTATGCAACGTCCTGTTTGCCCGATGTAGATCCTGCCACATACCAGAGGTATGGCATATACCACACAAGTGATGCAAGTAATAAAGCAGACACCGTGTTTTATTTTGCACCCAGTTTTGCTACTACCGCAGGTGCGGGAGCACAACTTCAAGAGTTTGTTGGGCGCGGAGAATACCAAGGGGACCCCATGCCTGTTAGCAACTTTCTTGAGTTGATGTGTGACCTTATGTAAATAAGGCATCACAACAGGCCTGAACGTCTCACGTTCACATGTCGCCTTCTTTCTTGTTTTCCTTTTCTGAAGCAGGGCTTCTGCTACGGCTGTAAGGAGCGTCATAGGGTAACCTGCAGCCAAAATACGGCGTACCTGATTTTCAAAACTTTCCTGCATTTTATGAGCGCACGACTTTCTGAGAGCTGAATCTATACAGGTTGAAACTATTCCTCTTTTAACCACTTTCGAGTGGGCCGACTTAAAATGTAACAGCTCTTTCTGTACACGGGGACTGTAAGCCCAACACACATGCCGGTAACCTACTTCCAGACTAAGGTCAAGAACTTGTAAGACATTTTCCTGGGGCAGCTCATGCGTGAAAGTGAGCCCTTGTCCGTGTTGCTTAAAAGCATTTAGAACATCAGTCACCGTATCACAGTAGTCAGAGCCAAAATTTAAAAACACAATAAAATCATCTACATATCTAAAAACTCTTAGAACCTTAAAAACTTCAAAAACCTTTTGTAGAGACCTATCGACATGGGCTAAAAAAATATTGACAAGTACAGGAGCAACACAGGATCCGATGCAAATGCCATCACGCTGAATAAAATGCTGGTCATTAAAAACTATAAATGTGACTTTAAGATAGAATTCTAACAAACTCAGAAAATTCGCCACGTTCAACCCGACCTCGTTCTGAAACGAGATAGCACCATTTTCTTCAATGCATTCATGCACAGATACCAATAACCCTTGCTGCGGTACAGAGTAAAATAAATCCTGGACATCAACCGAGAAAACATAGCCCACTTTTTCGTTCCCTCTACAAAATTTTACTATATCTTCAGAATTCTTAGTGCGGAACGGGTCGTTGACACTTAGCCACCCCAGCTTCTTCTGCAAAAATTGGCTTACGTTGTGTTGCCAACACCCAGACTCACTAATAATGGTTCTAAAAGGCGTTTCAGGCTTGTGCGTTTTAGCTGTGAAAAACACATTTAAACAATTGGCTTTACTTCTCTGAATACTTCTCGCAAGCGGCGCGAGCTCCAACTTGTTACAAAATTCCACAAATCTTGATTTTACGCGAATTTCGCTTTTCTTAACCGCTACAAAATTTTTTGTCACTGCTTGTAACGCTTTCTCATTAAAAGCCCCACTTTCTACTACAACAAAACCACCTTCCTTGTCTCCCTGCAAAAGACATAGGTTATTATTCCTTAAGTAGGACAACGTATGATTAACACTAAAATCCATGCGTTTTGCTCCTTGCTTAGATACAGCTTTATCTAGGCACTCCACCCCTTCAAGTAGGCATCGATCGCGCGCTTCTTGCTGAGCCTTTGAAGCCACATTTCTATTGAAAGCCACCAATTCATGCGCAGGAATACTGGAAGGCATGCAAAACTTGGGCCCTTTGGACAACAAACGAGAAACATTTTCAGGCAGGCTAACATTACCTATTACTTTGACATTAATTTTGGCACTAGGACTGTCCTTCTTTGCTGCATTGCACAAAACCTTTAAAAGGCATTTCCACCTAGCTTCAATGAGCTGGCCCGCAAGTCGAATCAAAGAACGGTACTTTTTAAGAGCCAGCCAGTAGGGAACACTGGAAAGGCACATATTCCAAAGCCAGTCCCGGAAGAAACGAACTTGTCGCCACATCTCTGATCGTAGAAGTTTACACAGTCTTTTGGTGTGAGCCCACGAGGGATATATGGGACCAAACAAAGCACTCACATCTGCCGGAATCAGTCCTTTGCGCAGGGAAAAACCATACACTCTTGCTCTGCAGGTTGCATGAATGATGTGGTCGAGCAATGCATTGACGTCCGCGGAAGAATATGGAGGAGACACACAGGCATGTGTGTTGGGCTTACAGTCCCCGTGTACAGAAAGAGCTGTTACATTTTAAGTCGGCCCACTCGAAAGTGGTTAAAAGAGGAATAGTTTCAACCTGTATAGATTCAGCTCTCAGAAAGTCGTGCGCTCATAAAATGCAGGAAAGTTTTGAAAATCAGGTACGCCGTATTTTGGCTGCAGGTTACCCTATGACGCTCCTTACAGCCGTAGCAGAAGCCCTGCTTCAGAAAAGGAAAACAAGAAAGAAGGCGACATGTGAACGTGAGACGTTCAGGCCTGTTGTGATGCCTTATTTACATAAGGTCACACATCAACTCAAGAAAGTTGCTAACAGGCATGGGGTCCCCTTGGTATTCTCCGCGCCCAACAAACTCTTGAAGTTGTGCTCCCGCACCTGCGGTAGTAGCAAAACTGGGTGCAAAATAAAACACGGTGTCTGCTTTATTACTTGCATCACTTGTGTGGTATATGCCATACCTCTGGTATGTGGCAGGATCTACATCGGGCAAACAGGACGTTGCATAAACGAGCGTCTTAGGGAACATGCGCAAAAAATAGTTAAAAAGGTAGACAAAGGGGCACATCTTGTTGCTCACTTGCAATCCTGCATTGGATGTTCGCCACGGTTTCATGATACGATGATTCTAGGCAGAAGCAGGAATGAAGATGCAAGACTTGCTTTGGAGGCTTATCATATTAAGAAAAGCGGAGCTGATTGTATCAGTGATACTTCCGTTTCTTTGCATGCCTTCGAATATGAATTTTTGCGTACACATCTTGTTTAAGATATCGTGTTTTTACAAGTGTAATATGACAACACGCATGTACATTCAGGTGTGTGGTGTGATGTATTAAGGAATTTTTGTTATTACACGAAGCTGTGCGTGCGCATGCAATGTATGTGGTTTCGGCATATATATGCGTTGCTGTGTGAAGAATAAAGTAGTTGTTAGTTTGGCGTCAATCTGTTTCTTTCCTCGCCTTCTTTTTTTCCTTTTTTCCGTATTGTTTGCGCCAAAGAAGTTAACTTCTTTTTTTGTGCTATGTACCAACTAGACCCAACGCAAGTTTTACTGAAGTTCCTTTCTAGTACAGTGGGTCCTTCTTTTTGTGTGTCTCCTCCATATTCTTCCGCGGACGTCAATGCATTGCTCGACCACATCATTCATGCAACCTGCAGAGCAAGAGTGTATGGTTTTTCCCTGCGCAAAGGACTGATTCCGGCAGATGTGAGTGCTTTGTTTGGTCCCATATATCCCTCGTGGGCTCACACCAAAAGACTGTGTAAACTTCTACGATCAGAGATGTGGCGACAAGTTCGTTTCTTCCGGGACTGGCTTTGGAATATGTGCCTTTCCAGTGTTCCCTACTGGCTGGCTCTTAAAAAGTACCGTTCTTTGATTCGACTTGCGGGCCAGCTCATTGAAGCTAGGTGGAAATGCCTTTTAAAGGTTTTGTGCAATGCAGCAAAGAAGGACAGTCCTAGTGCCAAAATTAATGTCAAAGTAATAGGTAATGTTAGCCTGCCTGAAAATGTTTCTCGTTTGTTGTCCAAAGGGCCCAAGTTTTGCATGCCTTCCAGTATTCCTGCGCATGAATTGGTGGCTTTCAATAGAAATGTGGCTTCAAAGGCTCAGCAAGAAGCGCGCGATCGATGCCTACTTGAAGGGGTGGAGTGCCTAGATAAAGCTGTATCTAAGCAAGGAGCAAAACGCATGGATTTTAGTGTTAATCATACGTTGTCCTACTTAAGGAATAATAACCTATGTCTTTTGCAGGGAGACAAGGAAGGTGGTTTTGTTGTAGTAGAAAGTGGGGCTTTTAATGAGAAAGCGTTACAAGCAGTGACAAAAAATTTTGTAGCGGTTAAGAAAAGCGAAATTCGCGTAAAATCAAGATTTGTGGAATTTTGTAACAAGTTGGAGCTCGCGCCGCTTGCGAGAAGTATTCAGAGAAGTAAAGCCAATTGTTTAAATGTGTTTTTCACAGCTAAAACGCACAAGCCTGAAACGCCTTTTAGAACCATTATTAGTGAGTCTGGGTGTTGGCAACACAACGTAAGCCAATTTTTGCAGAAGAAGCTGGGGTGGCTAAGTGTCAACGACCCGTTCCGCACTAAGAATTCTGAAGATATAGTAAAATTTTGTAGAGGGAACGAAAAAGTGGGCTATGTTTTCTCGGTTGATGTCCAGGATTTATTTTACTCTGTACCGCAGCAAGGGTTATTGGTATCTGTGCATGAATGCATTGAAGAAAATGGTGCTATCTCGTTTCAGAACGAGGTCGGGTTGAACGTGGCGAATTTTCTGAGTTTGTTAGAATTCTATCTTAAAGTCACATTTATAGTTTTTAATGACCAGCATTTTATTCAGCGTGATGGCATTTGCATCGGATCCTGTGTTGCTCCTGTACTTGTCAATAATTTTTTTAGCCCATGTCGATAGGTCTCTACAAAAGGTTTTTGAAGTTTTTAAGGTTCTAAGAGTTTTTAGATATGTAGATGATTTTAATGTGTTTTTAAATTTTGGCTCTGACTACTGTGATACGGTGACTGATGTTCTAAATGCTTTTAAGCAACACGGACAAGGGCTCACTTTCACGCATGAGCTGCCCCAGGAAAATGTCTTACAAGTTCTTGACCTTAGTCTGGAAGTAGGTTACCGGCATGTGTGTTGGGCTTACAGTCCCCGTGTACAGAAAGAGCTGTTACATTTTAAGTCGGCCCACTCGAAAGTGGTTAAAAGAGGAATAGTTTCAACCTGTATAGATTCAGCTCTCAGAAAGTCGTGCGCTCATAAAATGCAGGAAAGTTTTGAAAATCAGGTACGCCGTATTTTGGCTGCAGGTTACCCTATGACGCTCCTTACAGCCGTAGCAGAAGCCCTGCTTCAGAAAAGGAAAACAAGAAAGAAGGCGACATGTGAACGTGAGACGTTCAGGCCTGTTGTGATGCCTTATTTACATAAGGTCACACATCAACTCAAGAAAGTTGCTAACAGGCATGGGGTCCCCTTGGTATTCTCCGCGCCCAACAAACTCTTGAAGTTGTGCTCCCGCACCTGCGGTAGTAGCAAAACTGGGTGCAAAATAAAACACGGTGTCTGCTTTATTACTTGCATCACTTGTGTGGTATATGCCATACCTCTGGTATGTGGCAGGATCTACATCGGGCAAACAGGACGTTGCATAAACGAGCGTCTTAGGGAACATGCGCAAAAAATAGTTAAAAAGGTAGACAAAGGGGCACATCTTGTTGCTCACTTGCAATCCTGTATTGGATGTTCGCCACGGTTTCATGATACGATGATTCTAGGCAGAAGCAGGAATGAAGATGCAAGACTTGCTTTGGAGGCTTATCATATTAAGAAAAGCGGAGCTGATTGTATCAGTGATACTTCCGTTTCTTTGCATGCCTTCGAATATGAATTTTTGCGTACACATCTTGTTTAAGATATCGTGTTTTTACAAGTGTAATATGACAACACGCATGTACATTCAGGTGTGTGGTGTGATGTATTAAGGAATTTTTGTTATTACACGAAGCTGTGCGTGCGCATGCAATGTATGTGGTTTCGGCATATATATGCGTTGCTGTGTGAAGAATAAAGTAGTTGTTAGTTTGGCGTCAATCTGTTTCTTTCCTCGCCTTCTTTTTTTCCTTTTTTCCGTATTGTTTGCGCCAAAGAAGTTAACTTCTTTTTTGTGCTATGTACCAACTAGACCCAACGCAAGTTTTACTATATTATGTTGTCCTTCAACTAAGTGGTTATCCCAGTTTAATTGTTATGTACAGTTTAAAATGTTTATGGGCTTCCAAAAACGTTCCTTCCCAAAAAGAATCTTGAAACTATAGTTTGTTTTAGTTTTATTTTACCCGGCTGGCTCGGCCTGTACAGTGAGCAAAACCTAAAGAGCCCTCGACCCCCCCCCCCCCCTTCCCGTTTTTTTTTTTTTGTGAGTCTTGGCTCCGTTTAAAAAGACACCTAAGCTCTCTTTAAAGGGGCCCTGCAATACTTTTTGAGTTCCCAATAACACACGAGCCAAATATTATAGCGCAGCACGCGGCCTGGAATTCACAATAAATTATCAATGTCAGCTAAAAATAGCTTTCTCTTCTCTCGACAAATCACGCAATTGAGCCCAGTAAGCTCATCTATCATCCATTGGATGAATTGAACATGGTGCACTCAGTTGTTACAGAGGTCGCCATGAGAGGCCATCACTTGTCCACGCGTGCGCGCATGATCGCACTGAAAAAGGGGCGTATACGAAGAAAAGAAGAAAAAAAAAGATACTCAAGGTCACGGGGCGCGAGTGACGTTTTTTTGCTTTGCCCCTTCCATCCGTTTCTGCTCAGCTCCCTGCGCTTACGTCGGGACGACAGAAGGGAGTATGTGATTACATCTTGTGAGAAATTTTTGTAACTCCGCTCGTACTGGACGGATTCTTAAAAGTTTTGCGGCGTTCGGTTTGTTAGGTAATACACTTTTCCAGTGAATTAATTCCATGGTTACTCAAAAAAGTGTTTCAGGGCCCCTTTAAGGATGTCTCGTTGTAGGCATCTCTCGTCGTCATTATACTCTCTCAGAAGGGTTGTCGGACCCAAGAGAGAGTTTACGTCTCTCTATAGAGAGTCATACACGTGGCGAGGCAAGGCTCACACGAAAAAAAAAAAGGTCAGATAATTCTTCTTGTTACAATGCCGATTTAGAACGTATTCACTGATGTTAATAGTCGTCATCGCCTTCTGCTTCACTCCCAAAAATGCAAACTCGGATTTCGCTGGCACGGGAACAACTCTGATGGGCGACGCGACGTGCCCAGAAAGAGAGAAATAAAAGCAAATACAGATAGAGAGAACAAGAAATTCTAAGCAGAAAGGAGGAGGAGGAGGAGGAGGAGGAGGAGGAAGGGAAGAAATGAAAGGCAAAGAGGTCAACCAGACGCACGTCCGGTTTGCTACCTTGCACTGGGGGAAGGGGTGAGGGGATTAGAGTAGAAGAGAGAGAGAAGTGAAGGGCAACGTGTGTGTAGATGTGACCTTGTCCATTGCACGCTTATAAGCGGTCGCGTAGCGCGGTCGTCTTTAGAAAACTTGGCAATGCCCGTGTCGCTTTGCTGCCCTGCGACGCGTAGAGCCATGAACCAAGGATTTTCTCTTTGGAAAACGGTCTAGTGCCTCTAACGTTTCGTGCAGCAAGTTGTGTTCGAAAAAAATTAATAGCGAGGTGGTATCTGAACTCGCGCACACACCACCCTAAGTCGGAGCTGCTAGCAGAGCACAAGTAGCAAGTGAATTGGCAAGTGAGGTAGAGGGCAGATTCACAGGAGGACAGATGATAGACTGAGAAGAAGGGGAATGGGAAATGAGAGAGCAAAATATATCACAGAAAGAAAGAGAGAACGAAAGGCATAAAAATAAAAGTGGAGAGAAAGGGAAATAAATATAAAGAGGGAAAATTTGAAGATATCAAGGAAGCGCTAAATGCAGATAGACAGAAAGAAATAGAAGATAGACAAAGATAAAGTGAAAGGAAAAGGGAGAGAAAGGAAAAGGGAGAAGTATATAAGGAGATGAGGGCGAGACATGAACCAATGCATCGTATGCTCATATACAAATGTAAATGTAGGAATGGAAATGTAGGAATGTAGAAATGTAGGAACGATCGCAGCGCCACAGTGCCCTCTAGTTAACTTTAGGAAACTCTATGACCAGGCACCGTCTCCTAGATTTCCCGTGTTGCCGAATGAGCGCGAAACGCCGGTCATCTATGGCAGCGCTGCCTACGTAGGAATAAGGGTTTTTGAACTTGGCCTTTGAAAGCGGCAATTTTGGCGTTTGCTACTAATTTCAAAGGATGCCTTGTAATGAAAAAAGTTGCTTGCTGAATGACGGTGTCACTTACGTAGGATTAATTATATTTACGCTTATGTCTTTTTAAAACACTTTGCGTTATTTGTGTTGCATATAAGTTCCAAAAACGTAAAAATCTATTTGAAGACGCCCCTACTTGAGTGACGCCACCATGACCTACTACACTCCTGACCTGTTCAGATAGCGGGGTTCCTATGGGAGCGCGTGTCCCCGCTCTCGTTCAATCGCTCGCCGTAGGTGGCGCTACCTATAACCTGTTCGTCTGTTTCTTTACGGTTGTTTTGTAGGCGCTGGTATAAGAATGCCTGCATTCTGTAGTGAACTGGCGGCATATATGTGACTATTTCTTCCCATACATTGCTGGTTAAGCAAGGTGTTCAGAGCGCTTGAGTATTTATAGCACACTGGTTGACAAACGTGGGAACCCGTAGATTTACACGATGTAGGGCAGCCTATGCGTGGTAGCGTGCATTTTATTGCAAAAAAATTCTGAATGTCTTTTAGTATTATTATTTCTGAATAATTCTAAATTTTGGATCATAAATACGCACTACGAGTGCTTTGTTGGTCAAAATTTGACCACAAAGAGTGAAGATGACGTCAGCGAGCAGGTGCTGACTAGCGCCACGCCGCTCGTAGGTGACGGCCCTAGCGGCAGAAGGTATGAACTAGAACGTGGGCGCTGGAAGAGGTGCTCTCTGGGCAGGTCAGGAGTGTAGTAGGTCATGGACGCCACTGCCATAGTACCGACGACCGCCGCTTCCTGAGTGACCGCCGATAAACCGGCAGGCAAGGGAAATCTAGGAGGCGTTGGGCCAGGCAACGCCTCCTCTAGGAAGATGCCTGCCGCATGAGCAGAAAAACAACTGCCACGCTCTTTCCGTCTTTCAATTTAAAATGTTCTTGGTCGCTAGCGTCACCTGTAGCGGACGGTGCAACAACGCAACACTTTGCATAGCCTCTGAAACAGTGATGCAAAGTAATTTGTTGTCACTTCTTCAAATTTGTTGCAGGTCTCGAACAACGCGCCCCTATGGGCCGCAGATGAAAAACGCTTAGCTGGTACCGCCCGTCACCGTGATGATATTATTGGTCGCGAACGCCACCGCGCGGAGCTTGTTTAAAACTGAAGGCAGGCCAACTTTGCTGGGAGCGCGAGCCATTCCTCAGGCATCTATCTAGAGAAGGCGTTGGCCAGGTCAGCCTAGAACGGCTGCCTAAAAGTTCATATCAAGCCAGTTCAAGCCTGCAACCGCTCTGCGGGGTTCGTGCGGAATGGCGACGTCGGGGTACAAACAGGATTTGCCTCCTGAAGGGGGCTATGCCCCCTTCAATTTTAAACGTGTGCCTGCCAAAGTATTAATGTCCGGTAAGTTTCATAAGTATCAAACAACATTCATCTTACCTAATGGTGTGCGCTGCTCTTAGCATCCGAACCTCGGTGCTGCACAGGACGTTTCAAGGAGACCTCAACTAAACTCCTCTACGCCGGCTGTGCAATATACCACAGAAAAGTTCGCCAGGGTGAATTTTGCTATCGCGCTATATACAGTTCGTGTTTCCTGTGGTGGAAGATTGCAAATTACCGTAACGCCTATCGTCGCGACATGATACGCGCTGTGATGACTCGTGGTCGTCATGAAGCAGGTGCCTATTTTAATTTATCCATCTTTACAGGGCATACATGAATACTGCGATGCATTTGTTGCGATTAGCGTGGATTGCTTTGAATTACTGCGCGTTTGCGCTGCTTTAAAACTCGAAATCTGTCCACGGAGCGTGTACGGAGCTGCAGAGCCTTCATGCATCGCTAGTAATTTGTTGTCACTTCTTCAAACGCAGCTTGGTGCTTACCTTTTCAGCCAGCGCTTAAGTGCCAGCAGTTATCCTACTTCATTCGGGACTTGCAACCTTGTGATGCGGCTATTAATTTCGTAAGCGATTTCTTTGAAGGTGCTAAGACTTTCAACACCTTAGGTCAATGCATTGTTAGGTGCGTAATAAAAATTGGTGCGATGAATGAAAGAAGAGGAGATGTGTGATGGACAACACTTCTGTTCATGTCAAGCGTGCTTTTCTGATCACTGCAACATTCTTTTTTTTTTTTCTTGCACACACCAATATCACTGAACTAAAACTGTTCGCCTCGTCGCCGTCTCCTCTTAAGGACATCCAATTGCAGGCTGCGTGTCTTAAGGACACGCAGCCTTATAATAGCTAAGTGCACTGAACTCTGGGGCATGCGAAAGACCTCATTTCAGACCGTGCAGATGTCAAACAACCTGCATGCAATGGCTTGTGTTAGAAATTACTGTGCACGCATTGTAACAAGCTTGCAGAAGTATAGCTTCTTTAAAACCGTTGCTACAACAATTGCCGTTGCCGCTGTCCAGATGTAACCTGCAACCTCCAATATGTGTAATCTGAGATTAGATGCCACCATCAGCTAATAAGTACCTTTAAAAATATTAAAGGCGCTATACTTAAACCTACGTCACATTTTTCAATTATTAAGTGCATGCTTCACATGGTTATGTGGTATGTAATAGCGGCCACTAATTGTGACTGTGAAAATTATACAGTTGCTTGCCTTGCAGTATTGCAAAGATTGCTTTCATGTCATATACAACTTGTTCTTAGCCACTTTATGCATAAGAAGATTTCATTCCACACCTTTGAAACTCTTCATACAGGAAGAGCAGTTTACACATTTCTCAAAGGAGCAATTTTGTTTATTTTTTATTTTTAATAAAATGAGTCAAAGTGATAAAAAATAGAATCAAGAAACCGCCAGGCCTGCAGAGAACAAGCGGCACAGTCACAGTGAAAGCTTAAAGAGCAGCCTTTTTTAAACACTCTTTGGGTCTCGGATACTAACACACTTGCAGGTTACCCACTGCATCATAAATATTCATAATTTTTGTGTAGTGAGGAAGCATCCACTATGCCATTATTCGTAATTTTTCGAAAAACCGTGATACCCGCTGCACACTTTAAGCTGTTGTGTGCACTTTGTTGATAATGATATGTGGGGTTTAATGTCCCAAAACCACCATATGATTATGAGAGACGACGTAGTGGAGGGCTCCGGAAATTTCGACCACCTGGCGTTCTTTGATGTGCACCCAAATCTGAGCACACGGGCGAACAGCATTTTCGCTTCCAGCAAAAATGCAGCCGCCGCAGGCGGCATTCGATCCCACTACTTGCAGGTCAGCAGCCAAGTACTTTAGCCACTAGACCACCGCGACGGGGCGAGTGCACTGTGTTGATGCTGTGGCTGACGACAATGTAGAATTATGCCTGAGGCTTTTATAATGGGCTGGATAATTCGATGACTCACTTGTTATGCAATTAGCATTGTGTGACGTCTGGTCGCTATTTCAATCTTCTAAAATGATTTATTACACATGTTAACATAATTCTTTGTCCAACATGAAGCCCAAATGAGGTCTGTTCTTCAATCACCGGCGTAGCTCAACGGTAGAGCACTGGGCTGCCATGTAGAGGACCCGTGTTCGATTCCTATTGTGACCTCGGTATTTTTTTACTTAGTAAGTCCTTTTCTTATTTTGAGCGGCAGTAGTTATAGACACCAGCGGTGGCAGCTGAGTACTATGATACCAGAATTGGCCCTTGTTGTGATCTTGTAACAGTTTTCATTAGGTTTGTTCGATTCACCTGCATCAATCTGAACTCGTTCATAGCTGTGCACACGAAGTTCAGAAATTGTGCAGCGTGAGTTCAGTGGTGCAGGCACAGCGCGACACCCGATTCTAATGACTATGTGCCAACAAAGTGCAGCCCTTATTTCTGTTCGCTTAACACTGTTGAACTAACACTGACCGATGGCAAACCGCACATGCGGACAATTTATGAGACGCAAATATTTTTGCAAAACACACTGCGTTAATAAGGCGGGTACGGCGCCTACGCTTAAGCGCTGCGTCGTCTTCTCAGCTGCACCAAGCCGGCACCGTCAGCGCAGGAGGTGCAGAAAAATCGTGAACCAGTGCAACACCTCTTCTGCACCTTTTGAAACAAATGGCAGAGTTCAGAGGTCGTCAATGCTGCACCGCTGAAACGAATGGCAAGGTGCAGCACCTTGTGCACTGGTTCACGCGGTGCAAGCAAATCGAATGGACCTATTGTAACATACTTTTTAAGCTTGAGGCTTATCACTTCATATGGAAGAAAGCTGCGCTAGTTGGTATGGGTTCATAGTTAAAGGTGATAGACATGGAACACCTACATAAGTGAGAAGTCAAGACAACCCAAACTTAACCTGCAGCTCTGTTAGTTAATAAAAAAAGGGGGAATTTTAAGGGCTCGTTTTTCTTTGTTGAGCACAACATTAATTAGAACTAACAACAAGACAGTCCTGGAATGTACTGGGGATGTTATTATTATTAATTGTAATATAAATGTGAAGAAAGAAAAGTGGACTTAAGATAACTTACCACTGGCATGAACCAAACTTGTGACCTTCGAATACCATTATTCGAAGGTCGCACGTTATTCAAAGGTCGTTGGTTTGGTTCATGCCAGTGGTAAGTTACCATTTCATCCACTTTTTTTATTCACATTTACGATAAAATTTAAAGTACAATTAGTACAATTTACATCCCTACACTTTCCTTGGCTTTTTTGTCTGTTAGTTCTAATTAATATTGTGCTCAATTCTGTTAGTTGTTACTCAATGTTTGTGCTGTCCTGGCTTCTCTCTTGTGTCCTACCCTTTTTATCTTGGGTCACTTCTGTTAACTTGTCTGCGAGCACCTGAAATACAAGAGAAGGTATAGCACATAAGAAGGAATGATTTATTGAAATTAAAACAAACAGCAGAACTTTTCAATATGCTGCCAAACTGTTTGTACATTCAAGAAGATAACCACTGGCCCAGAGGAGGAAATGCCATATGCTTACAGACTTGCCGTGGCAGTCGATGTCTACCACTTGAGCAGTTCTATTTCCTCCTTATAAAGTGAAGACCACCCAAACTTCATTATCTGACATGCATCATGTCAGATATTGCTGCGAAGATGTAAATGTCCTAGCAAATTCAAAATTTGTTCATTCTGCGCGCACAAGAACTCCTGCACGTATGTGCCCCAGAAATCGGACAAGACCCACTATATGCACTGGTCCATGAATAATGAAAAAGTAGTCTGCTGTCAAAAACTCATGTGCTATGAAAATTGGGCCAGTCCCTCTACCTGCAACTGGTCCACTAAAGATTAAGGCAGCACACGAGCAAACACCAATTAATATTTCTGTGCAGACGTAACCACTAATTTAGAAATCGGAGAGAGAGCCGTCAGGATTGAACCAGTGATAAACACAATGAGCTCTTGTTACAGTGTGGTTTCTTTCCGGTATACATGTGTCAAGACAGTACAATGTTTCGTTCGTTTCTTTCAGGTTACAGGATGTTTGGGCTCTATGCAGTTTTTACTGCTTTCTCATGGTACATGTTGAAGAACAGTTTTGTTAGGAAAAAGTAAGTGTGGTGGTTTTATGCAGGTAATGCTTGAAACCTTACCCACATAAATTGTTTAACTGTCGAGTAACACACTGTGGTAACTTAATGAGTTACAAAGTTACACAGCATATCTGAACAATCCGAAATTAAAGCTGTGTGCAGTGTATTAAAAATCATTGTTCTAAACCCATTTGAATAGAGTTTATGGTATGCCAAACATTGGTTATTGAGTCAGTGTCAAGCTGGGATTTTTTTAATGAATTGTTTAAATACCCAAATGAGTTTAGATTTTTTTTTTCATACTGCACAGAGCTTTGATTCCGCATAATTGTGATATGCTGACTTCATTTGTAACTATCTCAGTTTAGGAAAAATTCTGTTCACAAAAAGGCACATGAAATATTTTGTATTATGAAAACTGCACATTATAATAAAAAAATAGCTGCTTAATTGAATTCAGTACACGAGTAGGCGTAATCTCTGCAAGATTCATCGAAATAAAGCGAGAAATTTTGTTATTTAAGTGCCATGTTCCCCCTTAGGTCATGCAACATTTTTCCTAGTAATCTTTCAATGGCTTAATTAAAGATGATTATTGCCTTACAAGTTAACTGCCTCAAAAAAAGTTTTTGAATCCTTCTTGTTTGAGCAGAGTTACAAGGGTTTGTAGCGCGCTGTAAGCGCCTCACACCCCGACGAGCATGCTGGATGTTAAGTAAGCAGGGAAGGTTGGCACGTAGAAAAGAAGTCAGGTCACACGCAGGTCATGATCGTGAGCACCCTTTTCTTTTTGTTCTTCGAACATGCAACTTACTTTCAGTGGGATTGCAGGTGAGCGCACAGGCATGTCACGTCATCCCTCACCAGCCCCGGTGACAAAAGTGCTCAAATCAGCCAATGGCCGAGCACTTTGGGTGTATGGCATAATTCGTCGAAAGAACAGCAAAGGATTGCTATCTTGAGCGAATACTAGCGGGGCGAAAACGAAGACAAAAATGGAAAAGGCAGACCACAGCGCTGCATATTACTACTGCAGCGCTGTAGTTTGTCTTTTCTATTCTCATTCCCATTTTCGTTGCGCTAGTATTTTTTCAAAATGCAAGCACACCAACTCACCCGATTGACCATTATGAAGCGATACTTAGCCGACTTTGAGATTTAATTCTAGATTCCGTGCCGCATGCTGTGCTCCAACGTTTGGCTCACACGTTCTTGGGAGTCTCGACTACGGATTGGCCAAATTTTCTGACCATGCCTAAGAAGTGTTCCAGGGCCTCTCTAAAGGACCCCGACATCAGAATTTTCGGTGACGACCTTTTACTGTAATTAGTATTCATCTTTCAGCACCTGTAAACGAACAAACAGGAACAAAACAAAAGAGCATACATGGACAAGCGCTATCAGACAACAGACTTATTTTTGAAAAAAAAAACATTTGTTCGAGTACCCAACATGATCTGCGTGATCTCGTTGAGGAGCACAGCATTTGCACAACAATCGCTTGTGATCACAATGCCACAGATTGGCGCGTCCATAATAGAATGCATTGAAGGCACATCTAACAACTGAGAAGAAAATGTCATCAAAAATATGATGACAGCAGTGAAATTACTTTATATCTAACAAGACGATTGAAGGATGGCTGATATACTCCTCTTTTAGTTTTTCAATCCAAAGGGCTTCTGCAATTTCTCTCATGGTTTGGTTTCAGTATTTGAAAAAAATGGTAGCACTTCAGTAATGTGGGTGCACTCCTGTGGTTATAGCTGCGCTAGTATTTCATTTCAGAGTAAACCATCATATCGCAATAATCTGAAATCGGAACTGTGTGCAGTACAACAAAAATCACTGCCACAGTGGAAATGGTATGTTCGCTTGTACCTTTTTTTACCTGGCGAGTGCATGCAGTCACAATTCCTTGCAGTCAGAGTGTCAGTTGTGCCAGTTCATTTTGCTTTTGTCTAACATTTAAAGGGACACTAAATAAAAGTGTTGAGTTGCTTTAGATTGATATACTGCTCTCTGAGAACTCTAATATCATAAGTTTCACTGTCGTAAGTTCATTGTTAGTGGAGAAAACCTAGGCTGAAGTTTCATTTTTAAATTTTACACCGTAACCTCCGCGCTTGACGTAAAGTATTCCACAATGTATTTTTGTATTTACGTGACATTGGCTCGATAAAAGTTTCTGGAACTTTGTATGCAAGGGCACCCACAGATTACACTGTGCTTCAATATCGTCGATTAGAAGCTATGTAGGACCCAGTAGACCCCTTTCAAAATTCTGCTGCGTCACAGTGCTTGATGCGGGAATCTCAAAGTGATGTATCTACCAACAGTTTCTTTTTTGCGCGTTCTCTCTTTTACCCAAGTGTCTTGTAGCGGTAAGAGTGGTGTTTTCGAGATTGTGGAATTGTACTTTTCTAATATGCAAAAAAAAACAAAACTATTTGCTCTTTAGTATCCCTTTAATCTCAAACGTAGCAGCAACACCAACTAGTTGTCCCTACAGAACTTCAAGGATCACCTGTCTAAGATTTCTGGTTAACATAACTGAACATTCAAAATGCCTTGTTCAAAGAAGATTCGTAAATGTACCGTCACATTGCATACATCCTAGGAAAAAAAAAAGATCTGGTGATGCTGCCGTCTCCAATCTAATGTCTTACGTGTAACATTTTTATGCAAATTAGTCCACTCGTGAACTGCATGTGACTGAACAGCAGTATATTTTTCACTAAATATCTCTCGTGTTTCAAGGCAGCGATATGCATGTTATGCATGAATGGAATCGTATGTCGTCTTTTATTACAGGTTGATCGAAATTGAAAGTAACGATGGACATAATGCACTACAGCCTCTCCTGCTTGCTGAGAGAGACAGACTGTAAGTGTTAAACGTTTACACTATCTTCTGTTTAACTAGTCAGTCAGCAACAGCATGTTGTTGTGGACACCAGCCTTTACGAAAATTCTATTTTTAGTCACCTCGCAATCACAGTCGCAACCAGGGTAGATTTAGTTAAAATGCTGTTTCAAATTGTGACACTAAGAAGAGAAAGCATGATCTTTACATGCTACATTCGGATAACGCAGTAGTCACTGTAAGCTTTTTTCACCATTTGGAACTGTTGAAAGTAGGTTAATAAATTCTCTTTTCAGCTGAAGCTAGCGCATCTTCAATCCATATGCTGTCCCCTAGCACCACCTGGGCTAATGCCCTAAAGGCCAGACATGTCCATGCGAGCCTGTCCAGTTTGAACGTTTCAGCTAGGACTGGTCTCATAAAGAGTGGTTCATGTCTGTGTAACTGGCTGCGGCGGCTGCATTTCCGATGGAGGCGGAAATGTTGTAGGCCTGTGTGCTCAGATTTGGGTGCACGTTAAAGATCCCCCAGGTGGTCGAAATTTCCAGAGCCCTCCACAACGGCGTCTCTCATAATCATATGGTGGTTTTGGGACGTTAAACCCCACAAATCAATCAATCAGTGTCTGTGTAAGAACCATGTCACACAGGCATTTTAACAGGAAGGCTTTTTAACAAATAGTCCAAAGACTCAAAGGTCAAGTTCAAGTTGACACACAGGCACTTTCAAAGGATGCAGAGTCAACGTACTATGGAGCAGAATGGAGCATTATACAACTACAGCATAAACTCTATTTTATGAAACCTAGTCTTACGATTTTCCTAATTTAACGAACAAATTAGAATTCCCCCGCAGGGTCGCCCATATGTTTAATGCTTTAAGTACTTGAAATCCTGAAGCGTACTTCATCACAAAACCCAACTTAACAAAGCATCTAGGAGAAAAAAAGATGCATAGAAAAAGAACTTTTTCATATTGATGAGGTCTAGAATGTCTGGCAGTGCTGCCAGCGAGGAGCGATATAATCGACGGAGCGGACACATTTTTGTTTTGGTTCTTACGAAACTAGAAACTGAAGCTGCATGAAACAACAGCCTGCGCATTTCTTTCCAGGCTTTGGGTCAGTCCCAGCAGATAGCAAAAGCGCTCAGGTGAGGTGTATATAACGTAAGCGTGCAATCAATCACATTAACTCTAACCTACATGTCTTTTAAGCATGCAGTTGAGAGTTCATGGCGAATACACTGACGTGGTAGCTTTTGTGAGTTGCTGCGATGCTATTTTCAATTTGGGAGGACTGAAAAATCCTGTTCTCAATTTTACAATGTTCCCAGTTTAAAAAGCTTATTCATGGGTCCTGGTGACTTCAATAAATCGAAGTTCAGCTTTGTATCGGGACATTAATGGCCATTGAACAATGGAAGAAGTAATGGCACTAATGTGCTCTCTAGTTCCCTCTGGGTTTATATGGACAATGACATAAAAAAGTAAAGCTGTGTGTGGTATAAATAATATGCATAAGGGTTATCAATAATTTAACAAAGTATCTTCGGCATTTGATATGTGCAAACTGCAGATACTCTCAACAACAGCAACGTGCCTATGTTGTCGCATCTGAGTGGTGCAAAACATTGCCACACTTTTGCTGCTAAACAAGTTGAAAGGTACAAATGTATGTATAACAGTGTATAAACAATTTATACAAATATTAAAACACAGATAGCTAATATTTGGTATTTTAAGTAGAATTAAGTTATTTAACTTTTGGTTACCCAAAAACAACCATAAAGATCTGCAGTGCCAGGCTGTATTTGTCAGATACACCTGAACCACTGAACAACCATTAAAAGCTGCCAGGTAGGAGCTCCACAACTCCATTGAGTCAATGAGCGTTACGAAGGCCATCGACTTCGAGGAATCCACTCTCTGCACGACTGATGCAGAAGCCTAGCTCCTGTGCCAGTCGCACACAGCATGCCATGCATATATATCTAAGTCTCCTTTCTGTAGCGCAAGTCATTGGAGCTATCGTGGGTTGGGGTGAATAAACCAAAAGGTTATGTCAACAAACAACACTTTATTGCTACGTTAGCAATTGCATGTAAATGTCGCATAGAGGGATAGTCTGCTCTGCGTAGAAAAAAAGAAAGGGTAAGACTTACTAATTTTGCTGGTCCCTGACTCGCGGGTTCCATGAGATGATCACAGTCCAGTAGGTGCTGGCACAAGAAAGTCCGTCTTCCTGTCTAGTTGGCTGTTTTGTTACCACCCTGTTTCTCTCGATGGATAGAGTGCCCTTTCGTAGAACTGAAAGGGGGGCGACTTAGAACTTATCTGGGGCAGCGCACAAAAGGAAACACACTAGAGAAGGAAACAGGACAAGCGCTGGTCTAACAACTGATAATTTATTTGAAGGAAAGCATATATATATATATATATATATATATATATATATATATATATATATTAAAGGTCTGAAAAATACCTTTACTTTAGGTAAACAGGCAGGCATACAATACGGAGCACAGTCTGCATAAGCTCGCCCTAAACATCGTCCTCTTTCCTGTAATGTTCATTTGTGGCACCCTGTAGCATCACCCCCGGCGGCGAAGGCACCGTCTCGGTGCTTGGTTGGTCCGAGTAATATCGCTTCAGCCGAGTGGCGTGAACAACGCCAGAACACGATTGCGGGCTGGTGGCGCTAAGAGGTTCAATTTCACGTGTCACCTCGGTGACTTGGCGCACCACGCGGTACGGACCCGAGTACGGTAAAGTCAGCTTTTCACACAGGCCAACTTGCCGCGACGGCGTCCAGAGAAGGACTGGGTCACCTTGACTCAGTCCACCTTGAAAGTGGAAATCACGATGGCACGCGTTGAAGACCTGTCGTTGTCGTTCCTGCGAATCGCTCAGACGCCGGCGATCAATCTCACGTGCCTCTAGAGCTCTAGAGATCACATCGCGGGCATATTCCGACGTGTGGCTAACGGCAGGAAGGAGCGTGTCAAAAGGCAACGTAGGTTCTCTTCCGTACAGGAGGAAAAAGGGCGAGAAACCTGCAGTGTCATGCCGAGACGTATTATAGGCAAATGTTACAAATGGAAGGGCGGAGTCCCAGTCACGATGGTCGGAAGAAACGTACATGGCAAGCATGTCCGTGATTGTTCTATTTAGCCGCTCCATGAGCCCGTTGGTTTGAGGATGATACGCCGTTGTGAACTTGTGCTTTATAGCGCAAGAGTGTAATATGTCTTGGATAACTTGTGATAAAAAGTAGCGACCCCGATCGGTAAGCAGTTGCCGAGGAGCGCCGTGGTGTAATATGATGTCTTCTAGAAGATAGTCAGCGACGTCGTTCGCACAACTGGTTGGAAGGGCCCACGTGATGGCATACCGAGTGGTGTAATCCATGGCGACTGCTATCCACTTGTTTCCGCTGGCCGATAAAGGGAACGGTCTTAGTAAGTCAACACCTACCCTATAAAATTGTTCGGATGGGATCTGAATGGGCTGAAGGTGTCCCGCTGGAAGGGTTGCTGGTTTTTGTGGGGTTGACAGGATTTGCATGAGGCGACGTAACGGCAGACGGATTGGTAAATACTGGGCCAAAAGAAGCGACGTCGTATGCGGCTATAAGTTCTTAAAACTCTCAGGTGACCAGCTGTTGGAATATTATGCAACTGTGCGAGGACAGTCTGACCCATATGTTGTGGTATGACCAACAGCAGCTCAGGTCCATCAGGATGCATGCTGTAGCGATATAATACGCCATCTTTAAGCAGGAACATGCGGAGAGGCGGAGGAGTTGTGGGACCACCGAGCCGCAGAATTAAATCTTTGAGGTGAGAATCACGACGTTGCTGATCTCCGATGTTGCTGAAAGTGGAAAGTGCCAAAACGCAAGTAGACTCATTGCTCTCAGAAAGGTCTGCTGGGTCTACTGGATTACGCGACAAGCAATCAGCATCCTCATGGTGGCGGCCTGATTTGTAGACAACCGTGTAGGAATATTCTTGTAGCTGTAGAGCCCAACGGCCGAGACGTCTATTAGGATCTTTTAAGGACGACAACCAGCATAAGGTGTGGTGATCAGCGACAACCGTGAATGGGCGTCCGTACAAATACCGCCGAAATTTAGCCACTGCCCTGACGAGCGCGAGGCATTCGCGTTCAGTGATGGAGTAATTTCGCTCTGCTGGCGATAAAAAGATGGCTAGCGTATGCAATAACACGCTTGCAGCCATGCTGTCGTTTTGCCAAAACAACTCTGATTCCGTGGCCGCTGGCGTCGGTATGCACTTTCGTTGGAGCGCATATATCAAAGTGGCCGAGAATCGGTGGCGTCTGAAGTCTAGTCGTCAGTTCAACAAATGCTCTGGTTTGTTCAGGTCCCCACACAAAAGTCACACTTTTTTTTAGTAATTCCGTGAGCGGGGGTGCGATGACAGCGTAATTCTGCACAAATCTATGAAAGTAAGAACAAAGGCCCACAAAGCTTTGAACGTCGTTCGCAGAGGTCGGCACAGGGAAATCCTTGACGGCGGGGACTTTCTCAGGATCGGGACGAACACCAGAAGAATCGACAAGGTGTTCAAGGGCAGTCAGCTGCCAGCGGTCGAAGTGACATTTCGACGAGTTTAGTTGGAGCCCTGCTTTGCGGAAAACCGGAAGAATTGTTGAGAGACGCTCGAGGTTAGTTTTGAAAGCTGGCGAAAAAACACTGACGTCATCAAGGTAGCATAAGCAGATTGACCACTTGAAGCCGTGAAGAAGAGCGTCCATCATTCTTTCGAATGTAGCCGGGGCATTGCATAACCCGAACGGCATCACTTTGAACTGATATAGCCAGTCGGGAGTTATAAATGCTGTCTTTTCACGGTCCAGGTCATCAACTGATATCTGCCAGTACCCAGAACGAAGGTTGATGGAAAAGAAATAATTTGCTCCACTAAGGCAGTCAAAAGTGTCATCTATCCGGGACAGAGGATACACGTGTTTTTTTGTAACTTTTGTTATGATTTCTGTAGTCGACACAGAAGCGCCAGCTGTTATTCTTCTTTCTCACGAGCGCAACGGGCGAAGCACAAGGACTTGAAGAAGGTTCAATGATGTCTTGGGCAAGCATCTTGTCGACTTTTTCTTGCTGGATCACGTGGCGCTCGGTGGAGGAAAACCGATAGGGTCGCCGGTGTACTGGATTTGCATTGCCGGTGTTGATCCGGTGCTCTACAATGGTCGTTTGACCTAGGGGTCGGTCGTAGAGATCAAAGACGTCTTGATACGACGCAAGAAGGCCACGAGGCGCAGACACATCCCCGGCCGGGAGATCAGAGGCAATAATTTTAGCAGTCTAGTGTACTGCCCGACTGAATACTGGCAGATGACGGTGTATCCTCTGTTAAGACGGATATGTGGTAGTCGCCGGCCAGGGCAAGGGTTGCAAGGGATATCCCTCGTGGCAGCACTTCAGAGCAAAGTCCAAAGTTCACAATAGGGAGACATGCCACGTTGTCCTTCATTGTGATGATGGTGTTGGGGAACGCAACATTGAGCGAACACAGGACTAGGATTAGGTGAAATTACATAATCGCCGTCAGCCACAGGTGGATCAAAAGAGACGTCGATATACGTCACAGCTCGACAAGATAGGCAAACAAAGTCGGCGGAGCATAGCTTTGGCGGCGCAGGATCAGGAGGGTCAATGGCGTGTGATAGGACTTGCTGAACAACACCAGCAGAACAGTCACTTAGGGCGGAATGTTAGGACGGAAAATTGAGTCCCAAAATGATGTCATGAGGGCATTGGTCCAGTACGTAAAACAGAACAGGGGTATAACGTCCAGCAACAGTGACGCACGCGGCACACATCCCAGTGACCGCTTTTGTTGCACCATTGGCTACTCGGGCAAGAGTGATCGCAGAAGGAGTGAACACTTTCTTGAGTCGAGCACAAAGGCTGGAGTTCATGACTGATATGTGAGCGCCGGTGTCAATGAGTGCTGCTACAGAAGTACCGTCAACATTTCCTTTAATCAAGTTGTTGTGTCCCGGTATCGTATACAGAAAAACATGCGCCATGCAAGATTACATCCGATCGATGAAACAAATTTCTTGCTCTGATAGCGCAACAGATGGCTGGCTAATGCAATCGCCAGCTCACTTCGCCATGTGATAAGCCTCCGCAATGTCACGTGTCCGTTGATTATGATGGCGATCGATGATTGAAGTCTGCTCAGAAGAAGGATTGCACCCGCACTCACGCCAATGACTAGCGAGGTGAGAGGACTGCCACGGCATTGTCAAAGGGTGGGGTATCGTCGGTGGGGTATGCAATTCAGCGTACGAATAAAGTGTTGAGACTGGCATGGCCCCGTCGGCCGCCTTCGACGTCATTTCACGTCTCTCTCTCTACTGTCACTGCACCTGATTTCTATAGCAAGACATGCCCATGGTTAAGTTTGCAGAGTATAGACCTTTGCATCAGGCGAGAAAGTGCGGTCTGGCAACCAACGCATTCCCCCTCTCTGGCATGCGGGTAACGGCTTGGACTGTGTGTGTTGAGGCTGGTATGTGTGGCGTTATCGAGCAATTTGCCGTGTATTAAGCCAACCTGCGAGTTTTGTTTTTCTTGATTACTATGACGGTCAAGAATTGGTCATCAGGGAACCACTGCGCTGTTTTTGGGTGCAGTAACAACTATAGAAAAAAGAAACTGCTGTCGGAAGAAATATGCCATGTGCATCACCAGACGCGGAGTTTTTGTGGCTGTAGACTCTTAAATTTGCATGTTTTCCCTGTTGATCATGAGCAGCGGCTTCTATGGCTTGCAAGCCTAAACAGGAGAAATTTTGTACCTTCCGTTGGTACTCGGGTATGTTCCGAACACTTCTTCTCAGGTGAACAAACGACTTCGACACTAATGTTCAACCTCGGCTTTGAAGAGAAGGTACGCAGCCAACAGCTATTCCAACGATGACAATATTACCCCGATAACAGCGTCACAACATTTCTCTCTATTGCAGGTCAAAGTACCGCGGCACCGAGAGTCACTCAAATGTCACGATTAAAAAAAAAGAACATAAGAAAGACGCGCAGGCACGTTAGCGTCGTTTGATGTAATAGCTGTATTCAAGTGCACACCTGTAAAAACAAACGAGCGAGTATAGATACGGTCACTCTTTCAGAGTTGAGAAACAATTTAGACAAAATTTTGTGCGCAGTTAACAAAAACCATCAGGGCCACGAAATAAAGACGAACCACTACACTCCAACGCATGACTTAATGCAAGAATCGTAGATGATGCGACGGCGTGGCTTAAAGAAATATTGTTAGAAATGCGGATAACTAAAGCTCAAGAAGCACAAGGACAAGATTCACTATGCTCTCGAAGTGCTGTTGCTCGTTCTGGAAAAGAAAGACCTGAGAACACTGCGCATCCTTCGAGCAGAAAGTGGGTGCATCAATAGAGGCGGACTCGTTCGTGGCACTGCATAATAAAACAATTGACCCTCAACGACTTGAACCATGTCAGAAAGTCTCATGGACCAATTTTCTAAAGAACCTGCATCACCTCAGTCAAAATTCAGCACGTAAAAACTAAAACCAAACGATAAAACCGCAGCGGCACGTATCTCTTCTATGCAAACAGCGAGCTTCCTGCGTGCCAGATGGGTCGCCAGACCGGAAAAGGGCTGCCCGCTAGCAAGATGGCGGTGCCCACGAAAAAAAACGTCTATAGCAAACTCATGAGCCACCTGGAGGCACCAATAAAAAATAGCAACAAACTTAAAATGAAAGAGTCACAATTGTAATAACTATACTAATGGATGAATGGAGGACACAATAATTTCACAATTAGAAACAGGGCAATTAATGACACAGTTATACCTGACTATATCATGGTTAGGTAAATTTAATTATCATTTATATCAAACTTTTTCGAACGCGACTGTGTTTTGACATCGATGCATAGGAATATTGACAGCTGCACTGCATAAATTTAACATAGCTAGAACGCACAGACATATATTGTAAGTAATAAATGAGACAGTGACAGCACCCTTGCTGTGGGCCGGCTGTTCTTTATGGGATTTCCTTTTTATGTTCATTCATCTAGCTTCCAGCGTGCCCGAGCCCCAGCATCTTTCTTGGTCACGATACTTGGCGATGACTGCCAATCGTGCGGAGAGGCTGCTAATGCTTCTGGTGGCCGGCACTGGCTGAATTGCGGTGGTTGGTCTCGGTCACGCTGCGTCTCCATGTGAAGATCTTCTTCTGTGTTTTCCAGAGCTTCGAGTTGTCTCTTTCACTGGTGTCGGTCTTTTCCATAGTGTGACGTCTCCTGAAAACTTGCCAACAATGTCTCTGGCAGGCATACCCGACTGTTTCCTGATCACCGCAGTTCCAGTTGATGCCTGTTCCACCGTAGTTGTACAAACAGGGCAAGGCACTGCGCATTCGCAACTGTTGAATGTCACAACGAGTTGTCTTTACCGCGCTGTACGTGAAGGATTTAGTTGCGGCAGTGGGATCTCCCACCTGTTACTAAAGAGGGGGCAACAAGCATTCGGGCTGTCGATCGATGCACTCCATGCCCTTGCGGTAGTTCTGGTGTGCTCCTCGAGATGCTCATAGTGGTCGTCCTCGACAAAGTGCTACTAATATTGGAACCGTAGCACTCACAATTCACATCACCAGCAGGAGACTCGGGGCCCCTCCAGCAAGCCCTCGATGACACTGACCACAGCAGTCACAGGTATGCCGACATCATCCATAAAAATAGCACTTAGAACGCCTTGTGCATAACAAACCTCCACATGCTCGCCTTCCAATAAGTGCCAGTGGCCAGGCATATGGGTCCGCCTGGTCAAGGCCTGTCTTGACAGGATCTCCTGATACACCTGGATCATGTAGTGATAGGGCACTGATCGTATTTGCGGCATCTGTGGAGACATACGGGTGCGCTGTTAAGAGGTTCAGTACGACGGGTGCTGGTGACCCCAAGTGTCCAAGCGATGATGAGCATGGGGGAAGCTTTCTTGATGGATGTGGCTAGGAATCACTCTCGGCCACTGGCATGAATGTTTTGGCGTCGGTTGCCGAGACAGAGTTGGAGCACATCTTCAGCATGGGGTTTGTATTAGGTCCGGCTGCACAGTTATCTGCCGGTGAATTGCTGTTCGCAGTTGCAACCTCGAAGAGACGGCACTCTTGAGCTTCGACCTCTGAAAGAGATGTGTCAGGTTCGTTGGTGGCGTCATAGCTAATAGGGCCGAAAGCAGCTATCTGAGCTGCACTCCACTCTGCCAATGACTGCTGCTTCACACCTTCATACCGGTGCCACGCTGTGGCACCTTTTTGAAGGCGGTCTACAGCCGCGGACTATTTCTGAGGCTCCGTCCAGGCCCTGTGCGCTGCTAAAGCGTTGACGGTCGCCACCCAGCCGTCTGCATCATTCTAGAACCTGTAGAATTCAGGTAGTTAGCAGAGTTCAGGCGATAGTTGAATGGCAGGTGAGCATTCAGAGTGTGCCGACACAAACGGCTGGGTTGCTGTAAGAGCTGTGCGGATACACGCACACCTGAGCTCTCTGCGATTCTCCGTTGAATGGAATTCAATGTCTTGCGAGGCGGCCGCAGCCAGGGGCATTCATTGCACAGAATGTTGGTACAGCAGCAGGACATATCATGGACATTTCATATCGCGCTATCCAAGCGTTAAGTTCAAAGCGGAGTTACGCGAGGGTACACCTCAACTGCGGGGCTCTACCCGATGAGCCGCCCGTGGAGCCAGTGACAATGTCGAAGAAGTGGGAGGTGTTAGTTGTGGTCACGGTAGTTGGTTGCTTGTCCGAAGGAGCTTGTGCAGCATCCCAAAGCTGCTGAGAGGTCCATAGAGCATATAACGAGAGGGTGTCGTGACGGGAAGCATGAACAGCGTTCCCGGGCAACGGAAGATCGCGCGCTGTGTTGACGATGTAGGGGTACGCCAAGGAAACCCGACTGATGTCTTTTGAATGCTCACCTGTTAGAAGAGTCTTGAGCACGAGATTCATATCATAGGAAGTGTACGCGACGTTTGCAAACAACAGGAGCTCGTGCGCCTTCTCTGACGAGGGTCCTGACAGATCCTACCCTGTAACCACCGAAGAGGCATTAATGCTGTCTGCAGATGATTCGTTAGGTAGCTGCAGCAGCGGTCGGATCGTGAGGTCCATTACTCAGGAAGCGTGGATGGCGTTCCTGGATTGAGAGACCACCGGTGCCGATGATCTTGAGGTACACGTGGCTTCATCCACAAGGTTTAGTTGTCAAACTGCGGTTTTGTAAGGAATGAATGAGACAGAGACAGCACCTTTGCTGCGAGCCGGCTGTTATTTATCTGACTACCTTCTCTTGTTTCTCCATCTAGCTTCCCGTGTGCCCAAGCCCCAGCGTTTCTCTTGTTCACAAATATATATATATATATATATATATATAACGTAAGGTGACGTAAGAAGGCAGGGATGGTTGGGAGAAGTAGATGAGGAAGAAGTGCTTTTAGAATAAACATGGCGTATGAGCCAGGCCACGTCACCCATTCATCATAGCGTCACACACACACATATATATATATGTGTGTGTATAAATATATATATATATATATATATGAGTGCGATATGTCCCCAAAAGTTGTCTCGTTCTCACGAAAGGGGACTTTCCCGCATGCATTTGGTAAAATAACCAGTGTGGTCATAAGGGTACCTCGAACAGTGCGTCGGAACTGTTACTTGTTATCACATGCTTTTTCCTGTGATTCGTTCGCATTGCTGTGCCGTCCTATGCTGTTCACTTCTCAGGTTCCTTGTAACAGCACTTACATCAAATTTACTAATGTCAAGATTTTTGCATCCACATGTAGTGATCAGCTCTCTAATAGGGATCCGTGATCCAAAATGCCACTCGGGTATAAACAACTATCCAATTTACTGATTTATATCCTAGGTACTAAGTACGATTAATAACGCCCAGCAAGTCGCCATTTTTGGCACTGGCAGCACTTCTTCGTGGTTGCCTCCAGATAGCGCCCCAGTTAACCACTTTTCACGAAAAGGAGTGACATGAGACTCAGCCGCTCCGCTAACATTTTGTCTGTTTGGTGCAGACGTTCAGCCATGTTTTGTCGCCAGCATTGCCGTCGTCGCCATCCAAAGTGTCAAGTAGGGTTGAATAAGATAGACTTTGAATCACCGCAATTGAGGCCGTGGCGAACCATTTTTGCTTCCATTGACCCTCTTCAGATTCCAAAATGCCCGGGGACACATGCTTCGGCAATGGTCGTGCGTGTGTTATTAGGGAATTTCGATGTGCACAGCATTCCGATACATGCAGAGGTGTCTGTGCAATATTACCTAACATAAGGAATGCACACCAGTGGAGAAGTTGAATACCGTGGGCATTCGTTATGCGCTTCTTCTCATCTATGCAATATAATTATCTTCATCGTCTGGGTCTCTGTCCTCATCTTTACTGGGTGTCACCACCATCATCATTGGGTGTTTGCGCGCTATACTTTCTCAGACTGGCCGTTTGCTGCTTAGTTTTTTGGCTGAGTGAAAGCAGTGTCACAACACGTTGTCACAATACATGAACCTATAACAGCTCTAATAACAAATTTGTGCTTGCCTGGTTTGTTTTTGCACCTTCAGATGGCCCCACCTCTCCAGCGTTCCATGGTTACGGTCAACGTTACTAGAATTTTGGTTATAGTGGCACATGGAGGAAGGAAAAGCTCCATGCGACGGCCAACTCGGTATTATGCGAGCGCAAAGACGTCTACGGATGAACTAAAATTCACTGTTAAGGATACCTGGGTGTTACTTGCTGGTGACGGTATTTATCTATGCACACACCACTTTGGTAGCTTATGGTTGTGTTGGCATGTACCATACATGTAAGGAAACTACACACTCATTGCGCTTTTTCTGTGCTTCCAACCAGACGACTGCAGTTCACAACACTTTCCTGACATGCTGACTGTCGAGCACACGTCGAATCATGCTCTTTTCTTTCCCCTTTCTTTTATTTTTGGTTTGCATCTTGTAATTTCATGAAATTATTCAAAGCAGTATGTAACGTAGGTCAGACATGAAGAGCAAGAGCATTTGCAGGCATGGGTGCCACATTGAAAACACTTAAATCATGGACGTCATCGCTGCTGGCACATCATGACTCAGGATGGTATGGGTATCACACCGACCACGTAGCACTAATGTCGATGTTGCAGGACATTCAATTTTCCTGCTGACCTTTCGTACGCTGTTTGCCGTCAAAATCAAATCACTTCCACACGATGGATGCCATTAAAGTTTCGTCAAGAAGACCTTGCATACCGAGCAACCAAATGAAGGGCACACCTCGATATCGAAATTTAGTGTCAATGCTCCTTTACCCACTGGCTTCTGTTAAACAATAGAACCTGGGTGGTCTCCATGAAGGCCGTGACGATCAACACAGTTGAACATAGAGGAAAGAAGGCAAACATCAGTGTTGCATACAGCATTCCAAGAAGCAGACCGAGTAGGATATTGAAAAACAACAGTAATATTAGGGCTAAGGAAGACTGCAGGCTTCTGGCACCCTATGAGCATGCAAAGCAGTGTATCCTGATGTTTATTCACTGTGCGCATTGATACTGTATTTTCTCATGAACAGCCCTCATTGGCATTTATTTGTATAACCCTAATACTTATCACAAACTGTGGCCAAAAAAAAAGAGAGAGAGAGAGAGAGAGATCAGAGCATATTGTAATAAGCACTTTTCCTTGCATTGTCACGAAGCACTTCTGTGAAGTCAGTATGGATACCGATTTTTTTTTTCACGAAAAATATGTTAAATTCTTTAAACGTGTTATATGAAATCATGTTTTATAGGAAATCACTGAACTGATTCCCCCTTTTAAGGAAGTTATATATATACAGGTTAATTGTCTCCTAATGAAATGATTCTACACTGAATAACACATGGTTGACGGGCAGATTTGTTTGAATGAATGAATGAGTAAACTTTATTTAAAGTTTGGCAGTTTTCACCGGGCGAGGTAGGGGAGAGGGGATGAACCCATCACTTCCCACTCTCCATCGATTATGATGGCGGTGCCTCAGGTGGCCGCTCGAAGTCTTTGGACCTGGGCGGCATCTTCAGCTTGTCGGACGTACCAAAGTTGGTCGGCCAGCTCGTCGCTGGTGAATGCCGCCTCCCAGTGGAAGCGCAGCTAACGCCGCCTTACGGCAACAGTGACCGCAGCTCACTGCGGAGGTCGGCCCCTGCTTTCGCGCGGTGGTAGCAGCAGCAATTGGCCTGGGAGTTCGTCACCGACTAACATGCATTGCGAAGGGAGTGGCAGCTGTGACATTAACTTTTCTATCACACTCCCAAAGCATGTGCCACAGTGTGGCCCTTTCCATGCACGTTTTACACGCGTCCATCGGGTATAAGTAAATATTTTTTTTTAAATATCACCGATTTTAAAAGTCTCGAAGAAACAGAGACATATCAGAAACCAAATCAAATAAGTGTTTCATTAAAGGAGAACCGACACGAAAATTTTGTAGCTTTTTTTTTGCAATAGGTTGCTTATGACCTGCTTATCACGGCTGGAAAGCTCGTTTTCATGAGTGCCTGATGGTTGTTTATTTTGAAATACTTTAGAGGGCCCAGTTTCTGCTTCAAAAAGCACCAAGTTAGGCATGAGCTGTTCTGGGCTCAAGATAAACACAGCTGGCCACGTAACCACGCAAAACTGTGACGTGGGCACCGCATGCGAGAGTGTGCGTGAGTGGGCACTGCACCAACAGTACACGCGAAGCCACAGGCACACAGAGGAGGAAATCAATCGTAGCGCAAGCGCGAGATGTGTGCCAGCATCCAGCCAACACAAGCTCGTGACATAGGTTTGATTACATTGTCCCTGTGTTTATTTGGGTGTCGCGAGGGGCTTTGCATCTCGTTTAGTCGGGCGGCATGCACTTTAAAATTGATCCTAAATATGTTCTAGATCTTGTAGATGTCGTGTATGTTTCCACAAAAATCTCTCTCATTATCTCACCTTCGAAATTTTCTGTCATTGCTCCTTTAATAGATCTGCTGATATGCCAGGTATGGTCATGTAAGTATGTCAGTAGAGCTGTTTGAAAAAAAAAAAAGCTCATTCTATTATATTGGCAACAGATTGTAGAAGCGCATTATGTTCATTCAATAAATATGACAAAAGGTGAGGGTAAATATTTTTTCAGTCCAAGGAAGCAATGGACAATCTTGCACTCATGATATTTTGTGCTTCTTAATCAAATGATAAGCACATAAAACTTCATCGATAATTGTTTTGATTAACGAAAAGTCATTGGGTAACTTTTTCTTACAGGTACCTGAAGCAGCTGAAGAAGAACCGTGAGGAAGAGCGGGAGCTGATGAAGGATGTGCCTGGATGGGTAGTGGGCACCTACTACGGAGAGCCCCTCTACAAAACAATCAGTCCCGACACTCACCTCGATCCCGTCGCTGAGGAGTTCTTCGCGCATGCAGAGCCCAAGAGAGCCAACGAGATTTGGCACTACTGGGACACCAACTTCTGAGCTGCTGTGGCTTTTCACAATTTGCTAGGGGCACTGCCTGTTTAATTTGTTTGCTATAGATATCCCGCTTGAGTGCTTCCATTAAAGAGCTCAAGAGCCTGTTTTTGTTTTTTACTAGCTGATATGCAATTACCATCTCAAAGGGTATCAAAAGCTTCTACGACTCTGTAAACCACTGGTGATAATCATTGGTGGTTAAGCCTGACTAATTCCTTACACGGTGCTTTTTAGATGTCGTTTATGGCCTTCTTGGTAGAATGAATTGAATTCTCAAGCACTTTGTTTTTCGTGCTTCAGTCTAATTGCAGTCCCGGCATAGCCACTCTCATTCTGATGGTGTGAGCGCGTGTTATCGAAATTGTCCAGAGACCTTCATTATGGCACCTGTCTGCCTGAGTAGCTTTGGGGTATTAACCCCCCCGTCAGCTTTCTCTAGTCATCGTATTAGCATTATGTGTTGTATCACCGTAATCACTCGGCTGTCTATTGCTATATTTATTTATACGAATACACTAAGTGCCCGAAGAGAGCATGACATAGGGGGGTGGGGATGCAAGCATGGGTACAATAACGAGGTGTGTATATATAATGGTAAAAATAAACACAGAAACCACGAAATAAGTTGGGTAACATATCCTTCGAGTTAAGCAATATGTGCTGTCATTCTCGCTAATCAATGAATACAGCTACAAAAAGAAAAAAAGGGGGGGGAGCACAATTCAGAAGAGGCAACAAGAAAGTCTGAAACAAAGGTACACAAGGCAAAGTACAACTCTAATGACCATGTTGTGTTACACAATTTTAATGTGGAAGATTTTTTTTACAAGGCATGCAAATATTTTTAGGCTATGGATGGTTTCCTTCCAAAAACACTGTTAGGGCAGCTTGAAATAGAATTGATTCTGTAAGTGACACGATAGATGAGAGCAAAGAGTTCCATTTTATAATCGATAATACTAACGGCGAATTTTGATGAAAGTTCGTCTGGGCAAAATACTCGCCGAATAGATACATTGGCAGCAGGCAGAAGGTTAGATCGAGCAAATGTGGTGTTATCATGAGAAAGATTATGAAAAAACACCAACCGCACAAATTTTCTGCACGTGTCAAGACTGACAAGATTTAGCATTTTCTTAAAGGCGGATACACTTACGTAACAAGAATATGAAGACAAGATAAACCACGCTGCCTTATTTTGGGCCAATTCGAGTAGGTTATACAAGTAATTTTGATGTGGGTGTCAAATGATGGAGGGGTATTCCAAAGAAGGCCCGTTGAGGGAACAGGATTACAGAATTCATATTTGAAACCATTGATATCAGCAGTTGCAAATGTTTCATTTATGCAGCAGTTTCGTTCAATAAATTTCTCTTTACTGAGACTGCTGTATTACATCATTTGATAGTGCTGCAAATTTTTACTGCTGCGGGGGCACCTGAAAGCCAAATACCCACTTTTAAAATTTCACATCAGGACGTCGATACTGGTATATCCTCGTTAAGTTGTAGCATCAAAATATTTTTTTATTATTTTTAGTTTATTTACAAGATGGGATGTTCTTACATTTTATTTTACTATGCTAACCCGCATCCCTTGGAATGCAATGAAATGGTTTGTTACTGAGAGAGATCTAACTACTATTATGAGCTCGTATGATGCTCATAAAATTTGAGATGTCGCAGAAAGCTTCCAAGGGGCGAAATTCAAGGAACTCTGAATAAAGCAAGCCGACCAGTGTTAAGAAATTCAGGCTTGCAAAGCCCACAGCCCACAGTCCGTAGGTGCTCATGCTGGAACAGATATTGCTGCAGTAACGAACCTATGCCGAAATCCTCTATTGAACCTGCCTGCTCATCGTAACCTTATCATGTAGGCTTAAATTGTGTAACAGTGATGGCACTAATTGACCCTGGCTCACACGTCTGTTATGAACACTTACCCTTGAGACCACGTGGAAATGACCTATATTTTTTTTCTTTTGTTTTACTATAACCCTATGCTACTTTTCATTACACTCCTACTGACCAGGCCAAGTTGTACGATGTAGTACACTTGGGAAGCACTAATGAAAGCCCCAGAGGCCTTCAAGTTGCTAGAGAGCTATCAGACTCGCAGGACAATCAGTCGCATATGTGATGCCCACCATTGTGATGTCCACAATGCACCTGGTAACATCATTGTGCTTTGGTGCCCCTTGTGCCACGTTGGACTCTCGAGACTATGCTATTCTTGTCTTTACCGCATCTTATGCCAGGTGATCAGCGTAACCAATGAAATTGCCTTTAGTGACCCCACCTTTGTTCACCCTCGTACTGAGATAGTGTATTTTGTGCCCCTCGAGCCGTACCACTCGACTGCCGCCCGATAAGCATCAGATCCTTTCTATAGTGGTTGGAAAACAATGCGATGAGCTGAAGTGGACAGGAAAGAAGACGCCATTAGACTACGTGAGTTGGTTGCCATCTTGCCAGCCGCTGAATTTATTCAGTGTGTATATATATACATAAAAGTCACAGTGAAAAACGTTAGCATAATTTATTCTGTGCTTTTGGCCAGGGACAAACATTTATTAAAGATGCGATCGCTACGCTGAGTTCGAGTTTAAGTACAGATTTCCTCAATACATACACAGGTACGCATACCGGCATGATTTGTTACAACGGGAGAAGGCGAGGGACCAGAAGTACAGCAGCAAAACAGATAAGGGGGGGGGAGAGAGAGACGCATGCATACAGAGTTGATATTTGTTGAAACGCAATGAAGCGGGGCCCGTACAAGCAAACAAACAATAAATAAATAACAAGTGAAAAGGGCAAACGAAATGGGGCTATATGGATAAGAAAGAAAAACTCGCAACACAAAAATAAGTGTCAATGATTAAGGATGCGACGATTACCCCGTTGAATGGGGAATATCCATTCACTTCGGGATGAAAGGGGAAGTGGTCATGGACACCGGATGTCAATTCAGAGTGCGTGTTTCTTTGTTCAGCATATTATCATTTAGAAGTGCGTTAAAAGTTGCTAAGTGCGTGTCCACTCATCTACCTGAGAAGGGGATGGGGTTCAGCGTATCTGTTGAAATCTGCCCCTCTCCTCGGAGGCTTCGCAGGTGCTGGCAGTGCTTTTCACACTGTCCACAAAATCAAGGAAGCATGCATGAGTACATGAGGCATTGCTTTCAACAAATTTGTCTCCATGTATATATACTTATATATGTATGCTATATATATCTACACACACACTTACACATACAAAACAACAACCAATGTTAAAGTAAATGCGAATGGCCCACAAAGTTATATCCACTGATAATCTGTGCATGGAGGAAGACACGAGCGTGCATATTTGCCCAGCAGTAATAATAAAATGAAAATGTTAATGATGGAAACTTTTTACGTCTCCATAACCACCCAATGTCTGGCATACTTTGTTGTGCCAGGAAACAAAGTGCACCACACAATGGCAACACTTGTGAAAAACAAAAATATTCTTAAAAAAGAAACAGCAATGTCACTTGAAACTTTAAGCCCAGTTCCTGGAAGATTTTACATGCTACCCAGAACACACAAAGCAGGCAATCAAGGGAGACCCATCATTTCCGTAATAGGAACGGTAACTAAACCAAAGCCCAGTTTTATTGATAGCCTAATCAAAAACATTCCCCTAACATTACCTTCCTATGTCAATGATGCCAATCACTCTTTATCTGACATTATGAATCTGGTTATACTTCGAGATAGTCTGCTAGTTACGCTTGACGTCGCCTCTATACACAAATATTCCTTATTCGGATGGTATTGAATCTGTTATTCAGGCACACCAAGAGTCAACCCCAAAAAGTTGAATTGATGGTAAATGATCTCTCGGTGCTCTTTTGAAGCTCATTTTAGAAATTAATAACATTGAATTTATTAACACACATTATGTCCAAGTCAGTGGAACATCAATGGGAACAAAGATAGAACCCAACTATGCCAATATCTTTATGAACACACTGGTAACAAAATTTTTAAGCAGCACCCCATTACACCCCCTTTTTTATCGAAGATTCATTGATGACATCTTTCTCGTTTGGTGCCACGGAAAAAAGAAGCTGGTAGATTTAATAGGTGCTTTCAACAAGGCCCATGAAAATACATAATTTTCTCATTTATATTCGGCATCTATCATAAATTTCCTTGACGTATCACTGAAAATATCGGATCATAAGCTTGCGACTGCAGTTTACAGAAAACCAACTGATTGACACCAATAATATATCTCCTATTAGGCAGCAACCATGTTAAACGCTGTAAACTTGGCATACCATGCAGCCAGTCTCTTCAGTTTGAGCGTATATATTCTAACCAGGCATATTTCACCTCCAACTGCCAACAATTAAGCAAGGACCTCACACGGCTGCAGTACCCGCAACCTGTCGTCAACGAGGCTATTAAAAATCTGAAAAGCAGGACCACCGCCATCTGATTAAAAACACAAAATTGTATCCCGCAAATACTACTCCCAATCTTATTTTAACATATTCAGCCTCTTTCCTAACATAAACTGCGTCCTCAAGAAGCACCACAACATTTTGCTTGAGAGCAACAAGTTGCGATGTGTTTTCCTGGAACTTCCACGCGTTGTCTACTGACGGGTGAGGATCATAAGAGATATTGCTACGGTGTCTAAAGTTACCACTCCTGAATTCACAGACAGCGGCGCATGCAACAAACCTAGGTGCAAACTCTGTCCATTGATGAACAAGGTGTCCATCATCACAAGTATCGCTTCTTCCTTTTCTCATCATATGAGGCAACTTCAACTGTAACTTCAACTGTGACAACTTCAATGTCATCTACCTTCTCGAATGTACATTATGTCATGCTTAGTACATTGGTTAAACTGAGACTGTGTTCAGGATGAGAATCAACAACCACAGAGCACACGTAAGGGCCCTATCTCACCTTACACTCTCTAAGCATGTTAATAATCTTGGCCACCTCTTCCAAAGATTTTCCGTGGTGATGCCTTGAATGCACATCGACTGGGTGGCTCATGAATCGTACCTCATCCATAATTTTCATAGTGTCTCTAGTGTCATAAATAAATGAAATGAAAGCATATACCGATTATGGTGCTTGGCCTACAGTGAACATGAAAAATCCAATGCCACAGGCACGTAAGTTGTGGAGGTGTAGAAAATTTCTTTCATTATTATTATTTTCTGGATTTTATTATCACTGCTATGTGAATCGGAGCACTTGCGCCTTCGCATATACCGTATGGTGCTTGGCCTACAGTGGACCTGAAAAATCCAATGCTGCAGGCACGTAGGTTGTGGAGGTGTAGAAAATTTCCTTCATTAATATTATTCTCTTGATTTTATTATCACTACTATGTGAATGTATAAGATGCATATATGCATGCAGAATAATTTGTCTAAAGCAATTGTGCCTCATGTACTCAAGCGTGCCAGCCATCTTACATCTGTTCACAATATTGTACACTGGCAAGCTGCCTTTTTGACTTTGCGGGCGGTCTGTGAAGATTGCTGCCAGCACCTGAGAAGCCTCCAAGGAGAGCTGCCAGCTGCAATAGACACACTGAACCCCATCCCCTCAGGTGTATAAGTGGGCATGCACTTAACAGAGTTTTGATGCACTTCTAGATAACATACGGCACAAAAAAACACACGCTGTGAGTTGGCATCCCGAGTCTCTAAGTGTCCGTGACCACTTCCCCTTTCATCCCGAAGCGAATGGATATACCCCTTTTAGTGGGGTAATTGCCGCATCTTTAATCATTCACTCTTGTTTATTTTTGTGTTGTGCTTTTACTTTTCTAATCACGCATGTAGCCCCATCTCATTGGCTCTTTCTAGTTGTTACTTAATGATTGTTTGTTTGCATGTACTGGTCCCGCCTCTTTTTATGTTTCAACAAATATCGACTTGGTACGCATGTGTCTCCCTCTCTCCTTTAACTGTTTTTCTGTTGTACTTCTAATCCCTCCCCTTGACCCGTTCTAATGAATCACAATGGCATGTGTACCTGTGAATGTATCATGGGAACGTGTACCTAAATTGGAACTCAGTGTACAGATCGCATCTTTAATGAAGGCTGGTCCCCGACCAAAAGCTCTGAATAAATGCATATGTTTTTTACTGTGATCGATTTATTGACCAGTTAGCCAGAAAAATCATTTTGAATCTGTGTGTGTGTGTGTGTGTGTGTGTGTGTGTGTGTGTGTGTGTGTGTGTGTGTGTGTGTGTGTGTGTGTGTGTGTGTGTGTGTGAATATGTTCTCCCCATGACAGTATTGCTCATCAGGTCTTTTTGTCACTTCCTGTGTTGTTTTGTTGTGCTTCTTGTCCAAGTATGCACAAAATATAAGTTGACTTTATTGTCAGAGGAAGCTTAGTGTGGCAGAAAAGGTGCAGTGGCTTAGGATACTACCCTCAAGACGTGTCACATTAGGTCACAACAATGATGTTCACATTTTAAGTTGTTCTTGACACCATCGACTCAGGTCTACGCAACTTTCTCTTGGTGAAGACGGGCATTACACCTTAGCCCACATGCCGAAAAAACTGTATACACTTTGTAATGCATCTTGTTCCATAGCATTATTTGGTAACTCGCTCAGGTGCCTTTTCTTTGGTTAACACTGCATCAAGTATACTTCTAACTCATAGATGGTATGCACATTATAACCGTTGCATTGTATTCTTCACAGGAAAGTGGCTAGTTGAACAGTTTTCATCAAAAAAATAAATAGCTTATGACAATCGGTTTTTGTAATTTGTATGGTGATACAAACCAAAATATGTGAACTGTTATTGAATTGTAAAGAGGGACACACAGAGCTTGGGAGGCTTTAGTAACCCTGAAAAGTAATTTAAAAATCTCTACATGCATTGGCCACTGGGGATTAGCATGACAACACAAAAAGATTGAAATTGTTTTTTGTGCACTTAGAAGAACAAAGTTAGAAGCTTATCATGTTTATCTCCGCTGCCAAAGTTAGCTGACGCGCGAAGCAGAAGCGTACATTTGCGAATCGTCCTTTCGCACTGGCGTCCAAAAAAAGTGGGCATACAATTACGACTCAGTATAATAACGTGATTGTGAGCGGCCTTGGTCGTGCTGCAGTGTGCATAACAGTACGCTGGCGAACATGAGTTATCATGCCCTCTTTTTTTAGACATCAGTGCAAAAGGACGATTCGCAAATATACGCTTCTGCTTTGCGCGCAAATTTTGTTTCAGAACGTCATGCATACCACCAGGCTAACGTTGCAAGTTAAAACCTGGCGTCGGTGGTTCAGTGGTAGAATACTCGCCTGCCACGCGGGTGGTCCGGGTTCGATTCCCGGCCGACGCAAGTAATTTTTTTTTAAAGTTTTTTTTTTGCATGTATTGCTGGCTGGATGGATATTTTCATAAATTTTTCTGCATTTGGTATTACTAGTGTATTTTTGCTTCTTTTTTTAAACAGTGTTGAAGAATGCTGCCGTCCTCTTTTTGGTTATTAGAGGTTAATGGCCGCTGTGGTGGCGCACCTAGCGGCGTACAAAGCATTCTCCCAGGCTTCGTAAATCTGTGGTTATACCCGCTCAAAATTTGAGCTCTGGCTTACATCCACAACACATATATCTAATTTAGGTTAACAAGATTACGTACTTTAGTATGTTAAGCGTACTCCTTGAAACGCTTGCGGTATTTATGTGAAGAGACAGAAATAATTTTTTATTTTTGTGCGTGCCATCCTTGCGCTTTTTGTGTGGTCGGAGACGGTAGGATGCGAGTGCAAAAGCGGGCTGCGGCATACTTACCTGGTGCCGGGGTAACCGTGATCAACGAGGCGGTGCCCCCAGGAAGAGGCGCGGGCATTGCACTGCGCTCGTGCTGACTCCTGCCACTACCCCAAACTGGGGCAGATGGGGCATGCAATTTTTGGTAGTGGGGGACTGCGTTCGCGCTATCCCCCTATACACAAATCAAAAGAAAGAGTGAAGTGTAGGGCTTATGCTACGGTTGAGTCGCGCAAACGGTACCACGAAATATGTACCAGTTCTAACGATAGTGTTTAGGTGTTCGGTGATGGTACCCCGTAAGGTATGGATGGACTGCTCCCTGTGGTTGCACCTTTACACAAAGGTCTGGTCACTGCGATTGCTAGTAATTAATTGTTAATAGACCAATACCCATGTCATGCTAGTAATTGATTGTTAATAGACCAAAAAGGAATTGATGAGCCAATGTGCTTATAGTTTGTTATAGAGGTTTATTTTGCGCGTGCAACGGTCTAGCGAACGCAACGCGTGAGAGAGAGCAAGAGTGCGCATGCGCTGAACCCAAGAAAGATGCGTGCGTTTGCGCACGCAAGATCTCGGCGCTTACTTTTCGCCCGCCACGGCCGTTGCATACCTTACCGGCGGCTTTCGCGAGATCTCGAACTGCCGCGACCAAAACAGACAAGAAGGCTGCGACCGAACTGGTAGTTGTTGTGCATGGAGGAAGAAAAAAATAAGAGGCCCTATCCCACTATCCTATCCCAATGCATTGCGAGAAGTGTGGCGGAGGTGACGTCAAACTTATGGGGGCAAACAAAACAGCAGACTCTCCTCGGCGTGCTCTCAGCGCTGTTTCGCTTATATAGTCCCGGCGTTAACTTAACGCGTATTGTATGGTTTGCATGCAGTAAAATGTTGCGAGCACTCCTTTCCCAGACTGTTCGTGCGTGGCAGGCCCAAGCGCGGCGTGCTGAAATACTTCATGGAGTGTTTTTGTGCAACCACAGAAATCAGCGGTACGTGTCGGAATGAAAATCATTCAGCCTCTGCATCATCGTATTCGCACTCACCCGGCAGTGCCTTACGCGTTCTGCTTGCCGCAAGGCCTTCTTTTTTTTTTTTTTTCTCTTAGCCATATTTCCTGATCAACGGGCTGATTAACAGTTCTTTGCTCGTGTATAGTGTCAGTTTGGCACTGCATTTGAGAGCATGCTTCGTAGCTATTCCGTGCAACGCCAGCCTAGTACTTGACGTACTTCACGTCGGTAAGAAGGCACAGCTGCATTGTATACGTGATCGTGAACGTTAAGTGTGTATTTCCAGTGCGCACACAACTAGCACGCAGCGAGCGCACACCGTACGCTGCATACGCACTTAGTCCGGTAAAGAAATGTTTATTGCACTTCCGTATGAACGACACAACTTCTACAAACGCGACACGATGCTTACAACAGTAAAAACGAAAGTTCTCGAGTGTTCTCAGTTGACACAATGAATAAGAACCAACGGAGCGTACAGCTGAGAGCTCCGCATGCGAATTCCATCAACAGCGAAGCAAGCATACGTGAAAAGTGGCACCAGTTACATCCGGCGGTGTACGCGATTTGCGCCGAGTATACAGCAGGGCATCGCACAGCTTTTCTTTTAAAAACACGCAAAAGAAGCAGCACTCGTGGATTGACTCGCCGGCGGCAGAGAACTGCTTCCAAGGCCGCTGCGGCGGCTCGTCGCCGGAAATCGCGAAGTGTTTATCTGCTTCTCCGCTAGGGAAAGTGCGGGTGTTTGCGATGCGGCGGCTTCACAGTTATGACGTCATGGCCTCTCCTTTATTTTTCCTTCCTCCATGGTGTAGTGTGACAACACTACGGTGAATCGTGGCAGCGAACGAACTCAGTGTGAATTTTGGTGCACTTGAAACTTAAGTAAGTAACATGAAGCCAATACGTGGACAGGTGCGGTGGAATGGGATCGCTGCTAAGGTGAAGGGTAACGTTGGATGACTGCAAGGAGGTTAGAGAAAAGTTGCTGGAGTGGAGGGGGAGCGATGCAGCTGAAGCCATATGCCGCCATCTTGCCATGGGCAGTAAGCACGCCTGGCGGTGTTCTGTGGCCTGGCCTCGTCCATGCGGGTGCCGCATTACTGCCGCGGAGACGAAAAAAGAATGTGTTCGCGAGTGTGACTCTAGGAAGGAATAATGGTGTCGTCGTGCGTCGCCTACGGGTGCACAAATAGAGCGAAGAAAGGATCGGGAATTACTTTTCATCTGTAAGTACCGAAGTTTGTTAGAATGCATGCCGTGTTCACCCACGCCTGCTCGTTGTGGGCCTATTTATGTGGCCGTGTTTCCGCTTCGCTCGTCTTTCTTTTCGGGGATGACATCACGTATTTCTTGTACAGATTCCCCAAAAATGTCGAGGTGCGAAAGCAGTGGAAACAAGCGGTTCGTCGAGAAGGCTGGGCGCCTAAAGACGGGGACCAGTTGTGCTCCGTGCATTTCACTCCGGAGCGCTTCGATCGAACTGGACAAACAGTTCGGCTGCGACATGGGAGCTTGCCGAAGGTGTTTTCGGCGTTCCCAAAGTACCCGCAAAAGCCAGTGAGTGTCATTACCCAGTCAGTATCGCAGCGGTATTAAGTGCTTCAAATGGGTTCGTTTAATGCGCGTTTTCGTCACTTGTAAACAAAACTTTTGTTCCTCTCGGATGAATTTTTACCTTCGATCGTGGCAGTAATATTTCGCGCCACAAAGCTTCGCGATACTGAGCTAACTGCCTTCCGCTCAGCAAGACAACCGTTAAAAAATACAGGCAACGTGGTACGTGATATCTGAATGATTATCATTTATATGTAACTCAGTTCATTACGTAGCTAGCAAGATTTCTTGCAGGGCATGTTCTGTGTTTTTGTACGTCCGCTGCTTAATCCGCGCGACAATTTTTTTAGAAATATTGAGCAATTACTTCATTATGGTTTAAAATAGCCTCGTTTGGCATGCAGAATTACTCTAACGCAGTGGTAATTTCATTACAGGAGAAAAGGAAGCGGCCTCAACCAACACCTCGGGCTCTTCCCGCCACTGGATGTGTAGAAGTTGTTAATTTTGGACGAGAAGTGGAAGATGGTGCCACGGCATCACCCACGAAAGAGCACTACAAAGAATTGCTCCATGCATCAACAGAAAAAGTAACCCAGCTGCAGAAGAAAGTTAAAGTTTTGCAACAAAACAAGAGACGGCTCAGCAGGAGAATCGAGGTGGCTGAGGAAATAATGAAGAAACTCAAGGAGTAAAACCTGTTGTCCGAGGAAGGCACAGAAGTGGTGGGTGCGACTTTTTCACCAGAGATTCAGCAGCTACTCTCTAGGGCACAAGAAAAACAAAAAGGCAAATACTCCTCAGAGCTGCGTGCGTTTGCTTTAACGCTTCACTTTTACTCGCCAGCTGCGTACGAATATGTTCGATCGAAATTCAATGGAGCTCTGCCAGCACTTCGTACACTCAGAGAGTGGTACCGGTCAGTGAATGGAAAGCCAGGTTTCACGGCTGAATCATTCTCCTTTCTTGAGAACCTTGTTAAAAGTGTCGGGAATCTGCATTGTGCCTTAATGGTCGATGACATGGCCATAAGAAAACAAATTGAGGTTCTTGGAAACAAGGTTGTCGGTTATGTTGACTTAGGGACAGGCATGCAAGATGACAGCATTCCGGAGGCAAAGAATGCATGTGTATATATGCTTGTCGGGTTAAATATGCGACTAAAGCTGCCTGTAGGCTATTTCCTTATTGATTCGCTCACAGGGTCAGAAAGGGCTGAGCTGACGAAACAATGCATTGACAGGTTGGCAGCTATAGGAGTGCAAGTTGTTTCACTCATTTTTGATGGTGCAGCATCGAATTTCACAATGGCAAAGTGTCTTGGTGCGATCTCCAACTCGGCAATGGGCACTTTACGACAAGCTTCAAGAACCCTAGGGATCCGAGCAAGCTCATCTACATTATGTTAGACGCATGTCACATGGTAAAGCTTATCCGCAATTTGCTGGCAACTGTAAGTCACTTGGTTGATGAGGATGGTGGATTTGTGAAATGGGCATATGTAAAGGCCCTAGACGCCCTTCAGCGTGAAGAGGGATTGCGACTGAGAAACAAGTTGACAAGTGTCCACCTTCAATGGGAGAGGCAGAAAATGAAAGTGCGACTTGCTGTCCAAGTTCTGAGCGCATCAGTTGCTGATGCCTTGGTGTTTTGCGAGCATGAACTGAAACTGCCTCAATTCAGGGGTGCTAGTGCTACTGCGAGGTTCTTCAGAGTTTTTGATTGCCTCTTCGACATCCTCAACTCTAGGAACCATTTAGCAAAGTCATTCAAGGCTCCTCTGCGCAAGCAAAACGAAAATTGCTGGAAGTCTCACTTTGATGAAGCTCGAAGGTACATCATGGCCCTGAAGGACCCAGCTGGTCGCCCTGTTCTAGAGTCCCCAAAGAAGACAGGGTTCCTTGGATTTATTGTTTGCATGCAAAGCATTGAGCACATTTTTGACCGCTTGGTAGTCCATGGAACTTTGAGGTATATTTTAACTCATAAAATGAGCCAAGACCATGTTGAAACATTTTTCGGCTGCATTCGAGGTCGAGGTGGATTTAACAATAACCCGACATCAGCTCAGTTCACTGCTTCGTATAAGCGCCTCCTAGTACACACAGAAGTGACGTCGTCAAACGCTGGCAACAGCTCACCAGACTTTGTGTTTATCCTCAGCAAGTCGGCGACCATTCTCAAAACAGAAGACGCAGACACCACTGTGGCAAGGCGATCAATCATGCAGCCTGAAGATCATGATTATACTCATCGATTGGACATGCCCGAAAGCTTGTCATCATTTAGCCAGTCTCTAGTGCCATACATTGCTGGCTTTGTTGCGAGAATTCTTGGTGCCGCTAGCCTATGTGAAGAGTGTGTAATGGCCCTTCAAACAGAAGAACAGCCTGCCTTGGTGAGGCATAAGAACAGAGGTGGGCTTATTTCACCATCGGAGGATGTTGTGTCCATTTGTACAGCTGCAGAGACAGGTCTGCGTCGATTACTGGCAGAATGCACATCTCTCAAAGCTTTTCACTCAACATCAAGACACCTAGTTTTGGAAATTTTGGGCTTTCTGCCCGACAAACAGTGGTTTTCAAGTCTCAATGAACACATCCTTGAGGTGATGCCTTGAACAACCACATTTACAAATTGTGTAAAAATGTCGTAGAATTGTACATGAAAATTTGAATTCACCACATGATCAAAGAAAAGAATCGAAAAGTGACAGCAGACAAAGTAAGGTCTGTGCTGACTAAGCTTGTACTTTTCAAGAATCAGTAAGCAATGTTTTCAAACCTACTCGAGTGATCATTAAAGTTGTTCAGTTGCAAAATAAAAATTTCCTGCTGTTCAGTACCTCGTATAATATACAGAGTAGTGGCTGTAATAAAGCTTTTTCATGACATATTTGTATGCGTTACTTTACTTTCACAATTTAAAAATTACACAGAGGACAAGGAGGTCTCATCGCGAATTTGTGTGCCTTGGTTGCATTGCGTTCCTGCCTATGCCAAGATGGCCGCAGCCCGCTCAGACCGGCTTCACCCCTTAGCACTGGCACGCATAGGGGGCCTCCACTCCAGCAACTTTTCTCTAACCTCCTTAGATGACTGGAACACGTCATTTACGAAGAAGCAGGAACCTGATGGTGTCGTGAATCACTGCGACGGATTTGTGATGGTTCCCTTTCAACTGTGGTGGTTGCTGCGTGTGCCTGACCGGAAATATCTGAATGATCGCGTGCAAAAGCATTCCAAGTGTCAGAAAGTAAAGGCTATAGTTCCGGCCATGCATTTAGCGTGCATGTGGGTGCACGTCGCTTTGCAGTGGCCGTAAAGGATAAAAAAAAAAAACAATAATTGCGTAATGGTTTCCGACAGGTCGAAAAGAAACTTGAAGCACAGAAACGATGGGAAAAAAAATTTGAACTGCTCACATTCTGACAGGGGGCGTCAGACCAGCATAGAAGGCGTACCTAAACCGAGGAAAGGAACGTAGAACGAAAGAACCTGCGTGGCTCTGTAATTGTTTTGGCGCTCGAATGGTCGGTAATCGAATTCCGGCCGCAGTGGTCCCACTTTGATGGAGATGAAATGCCGGAGTTCTTAAAATTAGGTGCGCCTTAGATAAGAACACCTGTTCGAAATTTCCGAAGTCCTCCATTGTATACCGCGTCTCTCGTAATCATATGGTGGTTCTGGAACGTAAACTAGCACAACTGAATATCACGAGAAAAACAAGAAGGATATCACCTGCAGAGTAACACGTGTAATGTATATTTCAAGATGAAATTCACATTACAAATAACTAAAGCAAGAATGAAAGGCAGATACAGGACCAACAAAGAGCAGCAAGGAATGTTTATGAAGTGAAATAGACGATTCGTGCACACGAGAATCAAGCACACAGCTGTCAGCATGTCGGTTTCTTACACAATATTAATGCCGGCACAATTTATGCATGCATGTTCATACGGAATACATGCCAGGAAAGTTACGCTGCGAATGGATGCTTTGTTCCCCTGATGCCACTTGTAATGTTTGATTTTATTGTTGAAAGGGCCTTCATTTGGGGTCTCTTGGAAAACGATGCAGCTTCCCGAGTTTCTGGAATGATTAGTGCCCTGCGGCGCGAAACACCCGCCATGGTGACAGGGCGGCGCCAGGGGGGGCAAGGGTGGGCTGGAGCCTCCCAAAATTCTCGCCTGCCCCCCCTATGCCTACCCAAGTGCCCGGAAGCATATATTGAAAACCTAGTAGGAGCAGAGATAGCAACCGACGCCTTGCCTCCCCCCCCCCCCGGAGGAACTTACTTTTCGTGGTGGCCCCCTCCCCCCCAGTAAAAACATCCTGGCGCCGCCCCTGCATGGTGACGGTAGCGAGCTGGAGAAAAGCGAGCTCCGGCAAAATTATTCGGGTGCAGCGCGAACAGCACAAATGACTGAGCGGAGGATTCCAAATGGCGGCCATGCTGCAGCAAAGGCTGAGGAGGCGGCACCTGCCCTTTCAAAGGCAGGCCTGTTGACGCACAGGTGCAGTACACGTTTCAGATGTTGCGCACGGTGAACAAAGGCTGTAGGACGCAGCCCTGAACGTAGCGTATACGCAGGGCGCGGCACGTTGCGGACGTACAGCCTTGCGTACACTAAACTAAAAATCTCTATTACTTTTGCGTACTTGTGGTGGTTCTTGGGCCCTCAGACAAGAAATGCAAGACAAGGACAAGAAAAACATTTATCGACTTCACACATAAAACAACCACAACGCTGTGGCTATCTGTACAACACAACGGGCTTCTATAGCTCAGTCCTACAGTCGTTATGTCTACGCACACGCGAGTAACCTACGCGTCCTCACTACTCGGAAGTCTAATTCCGTAGGGTGCCACTCGTGCTGAAGATGATGGCGTCGACGATGCACCCTCACCACGGGGAGGTTGCCAAGTGCACGGGAGCTCACGAGCAGACCATCAATTGCTCGTGCCAGACCAGGCAGACCCATGGTTCGCCCCGCCGCGGTGGTCTAGTGGCTAAGGCACTCGGCTGCTGACCTGCAGGGCGCGGGTTCGAATCCCGGCTGCGGCGGCTGCATTTCCGATGGAGGCGGAAATGTTGTAGGCCCGTGTGCTCAGATTTGGGTGCACGTTAAAGAACCCCAGGAGGTCTAAATTTCCGGAGCCCTCCACTACGGCGTCTCTCATAATCATAGAGTGGTTTTGGGACGTTAAACCCCACATATCAATCAATCAAGACCCATGGTTCGGCCGACGCAACACCGAGGTGGCAACTTCAATTGGCGGTTGGGCCGGACCGGCTCCGACGTGGCACCGTGGCCACGACCTCGGTGACTGGTTGTGCCGGACCCGAGTCTGGACAGGATCAGCCGCTCGCCCTGGCCCGCACGCTCCTTCGGCACAAGAACAGCATGTCAGGCCCGGCCCGGAAGCGCCACTCGCCTCAGCGACACGCCACGCTCGTCCCGGCTGGGTGCATGGTGACACAGGCTTGTGCTTTCGGTCCCCTGAGGACCAACACCTAGCGCCCTTGCTAGCGGCCGTGTTCTTCCTCTGCCGTCGCTGTTCCGAAGCTTGTCTTGTGTTCTCTTGTCGCCTAGGAGATCTTGGCTCATACCCACATGGGGGATTGGCCACACTCACGCTCGCCTTTCGCGCGCACACTTCGTCGTCCTCGTTTTCGTCACCAATTTCGGTTCGCTCTTTCAGTTTCAGTTACTTACTACAATACTTTTCCGCATTACATAAAAGCAGTGCGGTGAAAGTGGCTGAGGGAGTGCTTTGCACGCTTCATATGAAGTCCAGAAAAACTTCAAACCACTGTTCTTTGTTGCTATTATTTTCTTACCGCGATGGTACTGGGGATGTCTTGTTTTTGAGATTCGTCGCCGTGCCTCCACGGAAGACTTGTGCAAATCTGATAGTTGACAGTTGTGTGCATCCCCAACAAACGTGCACACTCACGTTGCGAAGCCTATAGCTCTTTCGCCAAGCTAGTCCTCTTCTCCTTTCGGTCCTCTTCGACCTTTCGTAAGATGTCTGATTGCGAGGACATCACTTGTACTGACGTGGTAGGCACGTGTAATCGCAGTACAACGACGCTACCTCGGCCAGCCGCCCGCATGAACGCGAAGGAAAAAAAAAAAAAGCGTGGTATGATTGCCATCTGTAAGTTAAGCTAGAAGGAACACAAAAGGCGTATTCACGCTTCTTCGTGCGCACATTCTCGCAGACTGCGTGCTTGGGTAAAGTCTCTACGCTTCGGTTTCCGCGCCTGCAGTTGATCGCCGCGTCTTCCACGAGCTACGCAGTCGTTCGTACTTGCGTGTTAGTGCCCGTTCGTGTCAAACGTCGCAGAGAGAGAGGGGAAGGGGGGATTGGTTAAAAAAAAGAACGTATTCCATTACACTGCAGGCTAATCCATTGAAAAATTTGTATTAGCCTGACATTCGCACGAGCCGTGATCATTTCGTAGAGGTTTTACTGTGATAAGTAGTGTGAGGAGCATCCCTTCGAATCTATAGGGTCCTCGTTAAGTTGATATGAATCGTTCAAGTTGAGCACAGTATCTGTCCCAGAAATATTCTGTAACACATGATACTCCCTTCCAGAACTGCGGCATGCCACCGCCGCCATTCTGTCCAATTAACAGTTGGACTGGGTGGTTTCCGTTCTGACCGCAAGTATTTTTTGCGGCTAATATAAATAACGCACATACTAAACGTTGAAATTTCGAACAGCACTGTCAAATACATTGTTGAAATGTTTAGCAGGACGGTTTCGACCCAAAACTAGCGGCAGGAACATATGTCTTTGTGACTAATCACCCCAGACAGGCAACCAGGCACAGCACATTACTTGGAAGGACGAAACACAAAGCTATAGGCCAGCTGGATTACTCTGTAACTTTCGCCGCCAAAGCAGATAAAAAATTCAAGAATAAATGAAGTAAAGTAAGCCACCTGTGACTGCGGCTTGCACCGCCAGAACAGAAAATAAAGGAAGAAAATGAGAACAATAAATAATAAAAACCAAAGAGTTATTGGAAATTAATAATAAAATCAACGTTAACTAGTCTGTAACTGAGCGTGCTTACACGTCTCTTCCATATGCTTTGCCTTAATATGTCACCAATTCAAGGTCTTCCTCACACTGTTCTCACGTTTCGTATGAGGCATCATAATCGTCTGTATATAGTTGTTACGTGTTTTGTTTACTGAAACCGGTTGGAAGTTAATTACTCATCTGCACTTTACGAGCAACAGTATTTTGCATTGCTGTAATCTTTTCCGAACTCGTGATCGAATAACGCGGGGACGCGGGCGGAGAGCCGTGCTCTAATTGAAACCTTCCCGCCACCCGACACTTCCGTTTAAGACGCGTTTGTGTCTATTTTTCAAAGTGCTAACTCAAGCCGTTTGAAAAATGCGTCCCTCTGGTGGCAAACTGAATCCCTGACGCGCACTCTTGCATGTGTTATTAAGACACGTGTGTTTGTGTCACGTATCTCTCATATGTGTGTGTGTTTCAATGCGTCGTCCTTTATTTGAGCTAACAGTCAGGCCGCAGAACTTAGCCATAGGCGGTCATATCGATTTCCCATGGCGAGGTCAGGAAACAGGTGGACAGCAGTGGGTCATAAGTTTGGAGAGGGAGAAAAGAAAGGGGGGAGGGGGCGTTTTTATTCGTTGGTCGCTATGACGACACAATATCGTTGCCTCGCGATACCAAGCTGACAGCTTGTTGTACACCTGTACGAGCTCCAACGCATTCTACGACCGTGCCCGGATATGAACAGTAAGTTCCATTTTCATTGCGTAGATGTAATAGTTAACTATGTCGAAGTGCGGCGGTTCTCTTGTTCGTGACTGAAAAAAAAAAAGAACAATGATATTATATGCGGCATGTTATTTCGGTGCGCACCTGGGTAGGCGCAATCACCAGCTGCGCTAAACTGCGTTCCATGTTTCTATTGAAAAAAAATCGCTCTTTCGATGGCGAGACCGGAACGGATTACATGCAGTGCGCATTCTGAAGTGTATCGGTTTGAATTTTGCCATATTTGGCGCCAAAAAGGGGTCACTGGCGTAATCCTTACTATTTCTGTTTGCATCAAGGAGAGAGATCTCGCGAACTGCGGCCACCAACATGAAATCTTTTTCAAGTGTATTCATGAATTCCACCCGTCTTAGCTTGACGTGTGGTTGCAGTCAAGGAGAACAAACGTTGATCAAACGGTCCTTTGTTCGGCAAACAATCAAGCAAGACCACGTGGTTAATCACCTTGCAATGCTGATAACAGATGGCGCCACCACCCAACGACGTTCTAATATGTTCATGCGTTTTTTTTTTCTTTTTTTCACTGGATGCTTTTCTCTGCAAAGCACAGCGACGGCATTACTAGTACGCTGATGCGAACTGAGTGCAGCTACCTTAGTGAATGTACGTGTAGTGATGATCAGTATCTGAGCACGGCCACTCAAAGAAAACGCATAAGTGTGTGCGTTCTATCAGAGTCATTCAATACTTTCAAAGTATTGAAAGACTCTGGTTCTATCAATTGCGGCAGTGTTCTGAGCGACAGGCACCAGAGTGTTCGTTCCCAATCGGCTTCGCTAGGTAGAAAGCCGTTAGGTAACGCGGTTACAGTAAACTACGCGGGCATAAAGCCCCTGAATGATGGGCAATATGAAAAGGCAAGGATAGCATAACCCTCCTTGTGACGAGATTGTAAAACGGGGTGCGTAATCGTGGAGCAAGCGCCCTTCGTGCAGTACTCATTTTTCGGACAGGAACCGTACCCCCATTGTCGTCTAAATCCTTTTTTATATGAATCAAGTTAGAAGACTGGGTGCTTTGTGGGTTTGCTTTAGCTTTACTGGTGGCACGAGGTCTTGCTTAGTCAAATTCGGACCAAGCTTGAAGGATGCAACAGTACCAGCAGAGGGAAGTGGGACGTTTTGGATTGAAATGAACGGTATCATGGTTGGAGACGCTTCGGCTGCATAGCTAGGATACATGGACGGCTTCAAGCCCTTCCATAGTAGAGTACGCCGTTCTCTAAATCGTTTACTCTTCGTTCTGATCGCGAAGTGTTCACAATTTGTTCTAATCAAGTCTGCCATGTACATTCGAAGAGTGATGGGTTCACTACTATATAGTAATGTTTGTTGTTGCGTATATGTACCGGTGCCTATGTGCCCCTTATTATTAGAATGTTACAAATTTTCGAAATTTTTGTTCACAGTGTAAATATTTCTTTTTCTAAACTGGACTGTTCTTAACAGTTGTGTTTACCGGGACCCTGAAACGGTTTTGGCGATTGAAGTTAACTGAAGTCAACTAATCTTGAATACCTTTCAGAGCATTTCGGTGTCTCGTAAGAGTTCGCCGTGGAGAGCAGCTCTTGCGGCGTAAGCTACTTCACTCGAGGTAGAGTAGGGGTACGCATGCGCAAGGAGTAGTGACGTCACACGGCGCGTAGCTGGCGTGCCGGAGTAGGACTGGAAGCTCTTGCAGCAGTGTTGCAGAGTTGCCACTCTGGAAATGGAATGAATCCGGAATCATTCCACATTCTCGCGACCCCCGAGTGGAATGGGAATGAAATGGCGACAAAGCCTGGAGGAATAGAATGAGAATAGAATTAAGGGCAATTTTTACGAAATGGAATGGGACTAGAATTTCGTCTTTTTACGAAAATAGTGCACATTTTCGTTGATGTGCTGCTTTTCAAGCTTCAAACATTTGTAGGTCAGAACCTCAAATTGAACAATAAAGGAATAACTTAAAAAAGCTAGGCTGATTACAAGCATGGTACATTTATAAGCAGCGGGCCCACTATAATTGTGTCCTTATATAGACTGTGCTGCTCCGAATTTTTTTCTCTATTCTTCGCGTAACCGCGACTCTATGCCAAGGTATCCGTCTTGTGGAACTCGGCCTATAGGCCGACTACAAAGAGGGTTATACACTTACACAAAGGAAATTTGCATTATAATAAGGATGAGGTTCTGCGCATACGGTAGACAATCTCAACTCAAGAAAGAGAGGTTAACTGAAGGGCGTGATCATAGGCGTCCACATGAGCGAAGGAAGGACCCCCCCCCCCCCCCTCACCTAGTCACCTAAGAGGGGTAGGGTGCAAATGTCTGTTCCATATATTGACGTAATAGTAATGAGATGATGCGACGAGCATCCCCCACCCCTCCCCCTGTCCGTAACCACGCTAACACTGCGGCAGGCTGGCAGGCGAGGGAAATAAGGAAAAGAGACGCCAAAGAGTGGACCTTTATTTAAAAACGCTCAGCGACCCCACAGTTCGTCACTGAGGCCCGCAGAAGTGAGTCGCTGAGCTTGATGTCTCTGTACTTGGCATCGCACGGAGAATACCGAAGAAACTCAACTAGATTAGAAGCATGTAGTGCGCTATCGAAGAAAAAAAAATCATAGGCGCCACATTAGGACATAGGAAGACATAATAGGATGAGCTGTGTTATCTGTTGACTTCTGTTGAGAAGAAAGAGAAGTTAACCTGAACAGATCGCGTTAGGCGTATTGTCAAATGAGCAAAGGTAATTTAGAGCGGCGGAATGGGTGCCGATTACCGAGGGTTCAGAAATGCAGCTGGTCAGGTGGTATGACGAAATCGATAATAAACTGGCAGATATAAAATGTAATCAGCTAGAACGGGACCGGGCAAATCTCAAACCTTTAGGAAAGGCCCGCGCCTGGCGGTGACCCGAAAGATAGGCTGATTATGACAATAATGACGATAGTGATGACAATACATTCTACTCATCAATAAAGCTTTTTGGTAATTGATTGATTTGTGGGGTTTAACGTCCCAAAACCACCATATGATTATGAGAGACGCCGTAGTGGAGGGCTCCGGAAATAAAGCTTTTTGGTAGTCGATCGTTTCTGGTTCCATACGAATTTCACTCGGAAATATATCACGACACTTAAAGGTAAACACTTTTCTCGGCATTTTTTTATTGGTCGCACTCTGATAATACATATTCTATAGGCTTGGTTCTTGTGTCCTGAGTCATTTATTTTGTTCAACACTCGGTAGCTTATTACAGCCGAGCTGAAGAGCGAGATGCATCGTCCGTAGCCTACACAAGACGGTGGGGAGAAGAAAGGGAGTGAAGGATAACATATATTTATGTACAGTATGGTGTATACCAAGAGGTGGAAAAGCTGAGTGAGGTTGAGTGACGTGAGCTAGTGTGAGGAGGATGAAAATGAAAAGAGAGTGAAACATAACACAGCCACGCATTGGTTTGAGTATAGCAAGGGATGGGAAAAACTGAAAGAAAAAGAAATTTTCAGCTGTCGTCTTTTAACAGTTAGCAGTATCAGTAAATATCAGCAGCCGTGCAAAAAATCGTTTTCTCTCTCTTTTTTTTTATAAGTTTTGTGTTCAACATTTTTTTGTTGTTTTTCAGTGCATCGCGGTGAACTCAGCAGGCCTGCACGTTTGCAAGTGGACGGATTCTTCAATCTCCTGCTGGACACAATTTACGATGAGGTGATTTACTCTATTTCTGCGCCCCTCTTATAGTGAAACGAGACATCCTAGGCAATCAAAGGCGTGCGCAAAGTTTTCTTTTCGGGGGAGGGGAGGTTCGTCGCGGCTCCCCTTTCCCTCCTTGTTATGTAAATGTACGGGACTGGCTTAGCACCTCCTCAGGATCCATGTATGCACCCTCTTCTCCTCACACGCTTGCCCTCACCTTACTCAGGACAAGGTAGCCAACCACGAACTCAATCCTCCTCCCCTTCCGCCCTCTATTAGGCGTGTTTGATGTGTATATGGCTTCGTCTATCGAGGAATCCATTTCCAGTGTCGCATTTTCAGCCCGCATCTGGCATTGCGTTAGCCGAGTTTCAACGCTCAAGACCGCTATGTGTATTAAGACGATTGTTCTCACGTGATGCTATTTCATCCTTATCGCCCTCCGGCCCGAAAGGCCGATACCGACGATAACGGCTTTCAGCCGCTGGCGGAGGACGTAAAATGGAATTGCAAATACCACAAGAATGCAGGCGTTTTTTTTTTTAATCCAGCCGTGATCACCCTCGGCGCGTATTCTGCGCTGAAACCTGTTGGAGCTTTGACTTTCTGCGTTTTCATTTGTCACACGATTGTAGCGGTGTTTGCTTTTTGGCTTGCGAGAAAACGAATGGAGGCGGAAATGTTGTAGGCCCGTGTGCTCAGATTTGGGTGCACGTTAAATTGATTGATTGATTTGTGGGGTTTAACGTCCGAAAACCACTTCTGATTGTGAGAGACGCCGTAGTGGAGGGCTCCGGAAATTTTGACCACCTGGGGTTCTTTAACGTGCACCCAAATCTGAGTACACGGCCTACAACATTTCCGCCTCCATCGGAAATGCAGCCGCCGCAGCCGGGAATCGAACCCGTGACCTGCGGGTCAGCAGCCGAGTACCTTAGCCACTAGACCACCGCGGCGGGGCTGGGTGCACGTAAAAGAACCCCAGGTGGTCTAAATTTCCGGAGCCCTCCACTACGGCGTCTCTCATAATCATATGGTGGTTTTGGGATGTTAAACCCTACATATCAATCAATCAAATCAATCATTGAGAGAAAACGAGACAATGAGGACACGTGCTTCTACGTATACGTTTTCGTCTGTATAGGCGTTAGCATGAAAGGGTGGGAAGTGAGGGGGTGCTAATACTTTTTTTTTTGTTCTGTGTTCTGATCGTAAGTGCCTCATAAGGAGGGTTTCGAAAGAAGGACGAAGGGGAGGTTACTGCGGTAAAGCACCCACTTCGCCCCCCCCCCCCTTCCCATATGTAGAATGCATATATTCGTCTGAGCTTGGTTCATGGCACGAAGCGCAAGCTCAGAAGAGTTCGGACGTGCTCACTCTTAAGGTATGCCGAGCGCGAAAAAAGCGAATTTTTTCTTAAAATGTTGCTTTTTAGTTTTTAGATATGTGTATTACGCAATCCATTGCCCATCATTTTGCTGCATAAAGCTTCTGATGATATGTGGGGTTTAACATCCCAAAACCACCATATGAATATGAGAGACGCCGCAGTGGAGGGCTCAAGAAATTTTGACCACCTGGGGTTCTTTAACGTGCGCCCGAATGTGAGCACACGGGCCTACAGCATTTTCGCCTCCATCGAAAATGCAGCTGGGATTCGATCACGCGACCAGCGGGTCAGCAGCCGAGTACCCTTGCCACCATCGCGCCGGGGCCTGCATAAAGCTTCTGTCTACAGTTTCTTTCAAAAGATACAAGCGAAAATGTCGGACCAGCCATCACATATTAAACGAAACTGAAAGTGCTGGTATTGTGTGCATCATAAGAGTAGTAAGCTTTATATGTACTATTTCTGTTGGCTGTTTGGCAATTGTATCAAGGGCGAACATGTCGCAATGCTCTAAAAGCACTGTCAAGGCATCATTTTTTAATCATACAAGTCATAAACTTTCCAGGTGAAAGCGTAAAGTGGTACATGTGTTGTTCACGGTCAAGGACACGTGTGTGAACCCGCAAACCATCTAATCTGCTTTGTTTGACAATGTGTGTCATTTAAATAAAAGCAACAGTATATATACCACATTGATATTTTAAAGCAAATTATGAACGGGCCTGGCCCTTACATTGGAAAAGCGGGCCTCATAAACGATCAGCACCATAGCGTGAAAGCGCCCCGTCATGTCAACGATACTGCAAAACAAGCTTGAAAAAATTTTTACAGTTGCCGCTAGAGAAAAGGCACACAGTAGTAAGGCCTAAGATGGTACTGGCTAGAAATATTGCGAATTTTAGCCCTCCTGAGTATCTTGTATAAGCGCTGCCCTTGTTTCAAATGTTTTTTTTTTCAAAGTTCCGGCGTCGGCGTCGTTAATTGTGAGTGAAAAATCATCATCTTTGCGTGACCGAAAATTTGAAAAAATATGCAAACAAAACAAACAATTCTCGGTCTCAGTGGGGGATCGAACCCGGGTCTTTTGCGTGGCAAGCGGGTGTTCTGCGACATGACCATGTCTCTCTTGGATTTACTCTATAGACAGAGTCTGCTTGCGAAAACAGTGGAAATAACTTCCCCTGCTTTGATGATACAGTGAAAGTATAGCTCTTGTTTCGCAAACACACGTTCTGTGTACATGCTTCACAATACAACATGAAATATTGCCATAATAATGCGTGGCACAAACGTACATTGCCATCGGGCGCCATAACGTGGGATTATCATAATGACTTCATAGTTTAAACCCTATCACCCACTACAAAAGGCACACACGCTACTGCACCCTTACGGCCAATACGTGGGTGCATAGCAAGTTCGAAAAGATATCATACACCAAGAGAGAGAGAGAGAGAGAAAGACTTTATTCACAGGATTCTGCGTGGGGTATGTGCCGGCCTCGCTAGGACGCCGTCTATCCTTCTAATGTTCTAGTCTATGCAGTCCTAGAAACATTGGGCCAAGAACTCGAGGGTAGAACCGACCCGACAGAGGATACCTGGGTTCCCGCGTCCTGCGGCACATGAGTTCCCGTTCTCCTCTGCCTGGCGAGGGCCCCCTCGAGCCGCTGGATCGCCCATTTCTGAGATTGGCAGTCCACTGAGCAGATCCACCGCTCCATCTGGGCTGGCAATTCTTGGCGGGCGGTGCTGTCGTCGGCACCAGTTACTCCGCCATGAGATTCCCCAGCCCTGCCGCACACATCACCATCGCACGAACCACCGCCCAGTATCGCTGCACTGTCACACCTATGTGTCCTATAGTGTCGCCAGTTCTTGTTCGCATATACTGCACACCGGACTTGCGAACATCTCGGGACATAAGTGGCGCGCCATTGCCGGGGTTAACGCGCACTTCACTTGTAGGCATGGCGTAAGAGATCTTACACCGTGCTTGTGGGTGACGAAGCAACACCGACTCCGCTCGGTGTTTCAATTGCGCACTGGGAACAGAATATTGCTATCGCGTTCAACTCTTAAAGGGGAAGCTAAAGGGTCCCCCAATTATTTCGTTCATATTCTCTAAACAGGCGTGCAATGAACCTCAGTCAGCGAAGTCGCGCCATAAGATTTAATATATGCTGCCTGTTACACGGAAGTCCCCTAGTGCTAGTGCATATTTTTTTGGTTATTTAATTACTATGTCTTTACTATTCATTAGATCTCATTTGTTTTGGTTCATTGTGGAGCGGGAAACTTTTTATATGTGCTTGCAACAAATGCAAAATTTTAATGAGCTGCAGTTAGGAATGTTCGCGCAAGGCTCTATTGCTTAAAAAAAAATCCGTCACTTGGCCTCATACCCTAATATCGAACGTGTACCACAATACACAGCTGGCTTAATTTATCCATGTGGATGTCTAAACAATTTTACTACGTGGTAAACGACCGAGAGTGTTGTCAACGTTTAGATTCGCTTCTTGTGCACGTTTTTGTCGGTTTGTTGTGGGGATCTCAGTCTGGATGACTCCACTGAACGGTTCGCCCCGCCGCAGTGGTCTAGTGGCTAAGGCACTCGGCTGCTGACCCGCAGGGCGCGGGTTCGAATCCCGGCTGCGGCGGCTGCATTTCCGATGGAGGCGGAAATGTTGTAGGCCCGTGTGCTCAGATTTGGGTGCACGTTAAAGAACCCCAGGTGGTCTAAATTTCCGGAGCCCTCCACTACGGCGTCTCTCATAATCATAGAGTGGTTTTGGGACGTTAAACCCCACATATCAATCATCAATCAATCCAGTGAACGGTTCCGCGTAGAGACAGGTGGGTCAGCGAAAGACTCTTGAGCTAGAGGTGCTCTGAAAAATAAACAAGGCTTACTTTGTGACGTCGATGTGTATGGTGGATGAACGTGCTTGCTGTTAACGTACCGTGAGAACAGACACATCATATGCTAGGAAAGACGAAGTTGAAAAGAATAAAGGGGTGGGGGGGTCGATTCTGACGCGTCTGTGTTGAAAGAAAAGCACACCATAGGAAGCGAGAGAGAAAGAGATACAAACTTATCGAATAAATTTTGATTTTTTTTCGAGCGCAGCTGACGTTCAGGCGGTATACGACGCCCACCTCTTCAGCTCTTTTCACTGCGCATATTTGGGTCACCATGCTGGCGTTGCGGATGTTTAACGAATGAAGTTTATGCCTTACTGCATTGCGATGGCGGAGAGGTGGGACGAATCACGTACGCCAGTGCAGGATAGTGGGATGAACCGACTATAACGAGTTTACGTGAAGCCAACAAAAGCGGATTGATTTAACACTTTGAGGGTTGACCGTCAGTCGTGTGAGCGATCACCGGTATATAGGCACAGAAATTCGCGAGGGAGGCTGAACACAAAAGAAAGACTGTATCGGCCCACTTTCACAGGGTAGATTGAGTTAGCCCTACCTTCAGGTAAAGTGCTTGTGAACGCTGTTGAGTTGGGGCTGTGATGAATTGATTGCACAGAACTAACAAAAACTGAAGAAGAAGATACACTTGGAGAAACCCTTGACCTCAATCCTTGTCTGTTCTTTCTGCAGCCTTCATTAGTTTTGCGCTGTCAGTTCATCACAGCATGGAATCATATATACCGACTCGCCCAGAGAGGGCCACATCCAGAATTCCTTTTTAGGGGTGGATGTGAGGGTCCAACCACTCTTTACTTATAGTCATGCGTGCGTTTGTATTTCGTGTGTATATATACACGTTCAAAATTGGACTACTCCGGGGCATGGAGTTTAACTTCGGGTTGGGTCAGCGCTCCAGGAAACAGTAGCTTTGGACTGGAACCCAGGCTATAGCGCCATCGCTTCTGTCAGCCTCCCACGTAACCAACATTATCTCGGCCGGCCGCGATAAACAATTAAATTCCTGTCATGTAGCTCGTGTTGCAGCAGCGGTGTGTCTGAACGTGGCTTCGTTTCAACATCGTCGTATCCAGACGTTCGAGTCGACTTCAGAAAACGCGAGGCTGCTTTCAGTGCCCAGTAAGTAAGCCAACGCCGTTAAGGCGCTGCTGAATCGGATTCCTCCGGGACAAGTTTTTCTACAAGACGAACTACGCCTTCTACTTGTCGGTCGACGCGGTCTCGTGAAGCTCGAGCATTGTTCGAGTCTTCTTTTTCATCTTTTTCGTGGCGGTGCGGCGACGCGCCGCTTGTAAGAAGTGGGGACCGCCTGTAGCGAAAAAAAAATGCTGGTTGAAACGACGCGTGATACACATACCCGCCGAGATTGTTACTTCTCTCCTGAGAGATGAGTCTTGGCGGGAGAAGTCAGGAGGGGGGCCGGAAACCGAAACCTGTTTCAGCGGCGAGCCGACACGAGCGGCGTCCATCCCAGCGGCCTGCGCGCTCACCTCTCCTCTCCTAGAGCGGCGCGCTCCCTTCCGCAAGAAGTTTCGAGCGCGCCTGTAGCCGTCGCTTGCGGCCGACATCGCGCGAGGGCCAGTCGGCTGCTGTGCTGTGCCGCCGCCGCCGCCGCAGCGCGGTCTCACGAATCGCCGGCGCGAGATATGGACGGGTTCTTCACGTGCGTGGCTTCAGAAGCGGATGGCCGTCGTTGTCCAGCCCGACTGCGCGTGCATTCTGTATGCCGCTGCTCCGTGGGACGCGCCTCGTGTGTTGTCGGAACTGCGCGCCTCGGTCGGTAACGTCGTGAGCTGACCATCTCTTTGCGCGAGTTTCATCCCGGAACGGCCGACAGTGACCAACCAGTGATGGTTTCCTTCTTGTTCACCCTCTTTTCCTTTTCTATCGCGCGACAACTTTTCTGACAGCGCTCGTTTTACATGGTGATCTTCTGAGGTGCTTGTTTCAAGAAACCAAGCGAATTACCCATCTTCCCCGGTGATGTGAGGTGAAAATTTTGCCACTAATAGTTGTGGCCCGTTTTCTTTCGATGGTTTTTGTGCTTCGAATTGTGATGATCGTCGCTGCTGTCCCAAGCCGAGGAATATACTTCTGACGTGTGTGTCCTTGTGAGCTGATTTTATAAGTGAGGCTGGCAGTACGCCCGTTCGCTGCGCTTCACGATGAGTTACGAAGTGGATGATGATTCGTCGTCGGAGTGTGACGCCCCGCCGGTGTACTTTGGACACGAGCCGGATGACTATGACGAGCAACCGAACTTCGTCGTCGTGTCTACCATGGTGAGTAAACACTGATCGACCGCCTACCGTAGACTACGCCGTCGAAGTCTGATTCTGTTTGCTCTACCGCATAGTACTAATGCGGTCTGGCAATAACCGGTTGCCCTTTACTTACAACGAAATAGCACGTCATTGACAGCTGGGTTAGCCCACAATCTCACGCAATGGTGGATGCAGGATTTTCTGAAAGAGGATCGGGCGTCAGCCTATAGAAAGTGTCATACCTAAAAAATATCGGGGGCGTCAAGTTCAACAGTCAGCTTACATACACACATTTCAAAGTAAAATAGTGGATGAACGTCCGGATTCGCCCGTACGTTGTTCTCGTTCGATAACCTGATTGCACTTTAGAGATTTTGATCTTTACTGAATCACTGATGAAGTACTGCATTCGAAGCGCACGAGTTCATTTATTTATCGCGATACCACTTATACGTACACTCGAGGTGTATTTGCGCCGCTGCCGTCATGTTCCGTAAAAAAAAAATGTAAGGACGACAGCATATCGCCCCACGCGTCGTGCGTTTTCTGTAGGACGGTGAAAGCGTGCGAAAGCTGCCGACGGTCGCAGTTTCCAGCAGAGATGAAACGCAAAGGCGCATGAAGATGTGCCGAAGAGCGGCCTTCTAACCGTAAACTTGCATCTGGTAGCCTTCCCGGCGTTTCCCCTATTTCTCTCATGGACTACACTTGCTACGTTAACCATGTTCCTGCCTTCTGATGAGGCCGTGGCATTCATTAAATGCAATTGTTGAAGTTAAAAGAATAACCGTTGTTGCGGACGGCTGAACCTCTTCTCCTACTTCTTCTCTGATCCATCCTTATTGACGCGCGTGTGCTGCCAAATGGGCCGTGTTTATCTCTCTTCCCTCTCTCCTCTCTATCTTTCATCTCCCCCATCCCCCTCCCATGCGCAGGGTAGCAAACCGGCTGCCTATAGGCTGGTTAACCTCCCCGTCGTTCTTTTCCTGCTATTTTCCTTCCTTATTGACCAAAGAAAAATCACAACAGCTCAACAAAACTATGTGGTGTCACTAACACGCGCATGAAAATCGTGTTTATATGGGGTTGTGTAATTACTTAATGACAAAGTTTCAAAGAAAAGTGGTTGTAGTGTGGCGTGTACCAATGAGCACCTCGCTCACAATTTGCTGCCACGGATTCATCTAACTTGCTGCGCCTTGTGAACATCATAACGGAAGGACGTCCGTACTCTCATGCACGCCAATCGCAGTCAACGCCGTGAACTAGCTTACTTATCTGATCGCTTTTAAACGTCCGGGTTGATGACAGGTTGGTGTCATGCTTCGCCTGGGTTGCTCTGGCGATAAGCGCCGGCTTTAGACCGTCATATTCCAATACGTCACTGTTCTCTATATTTGCGTCGGAAAGGCAAGTCCAACGCATTGCGGCCACTGGACGATCAGCCACACTCTGGGCAGGTGCTTCAGCCTTGAGGAAGACATGTCCGCTTGTCGAAAGGTCGGCTCGACACAACCCCTGTTTAAAGATATTTTCATCCCAAAGAGTTTATGTTACATTTTCGGGCTGCTCTGGCCTTCTGTTCTGCATCATTTTTACTGCTATCAATATTTATAAACACTGGTGCTGCCTCACGTATGAACTATTGTTCCATGGACAGCAAGTTGCTGTCCATGGAACACTAGTTCATATAGAGGTTGCTCTTCACGGACCACTATAGTGTTCTATAGTTCATACCTACGTATGAACTATATAGTTCATACGTAGGTATAGGTAGAAAAGCATATAGTCACGGGTTTTACGCAACTGGCAGTTGCGGAAAACCAGTGACTATATGCTTTTCTACCTATACCTACGCTAAAAGAGGCTGTAATATGTTTCAGCTGATGCAATGAGCACTCACGCTACAGATAGAGAAGGGTCGGTGGGTGACGCATTATCTGCAGTGCTCATAATCGTGCTTTGACATTGCTGTTGAGGCAGGTAGTGTATAGGATCGTCCGATAACGTTGGCGGAACATTGGTGCTTTCAGCGAACGTTGCATGCAGCCTGCGTGCTCAGGGTAAAAAAAAATATATAATGCAACAAAAATTGCAGCATATCCACGCACTGAATGATGATGAGTGGGGCGAAGCTTCCGCCCGTCCATTCGTGCATCCGTCCGTCCGTCCAACCATGGGTCGATCTGTCCGTCCGTGCGTCTGTCTGTCCGTCCGTCTGGTGAACACTCCAAATACCACCATGTCGCATCTTTTTATCATATATTTATTATTGAAATACCACGGTTCAGCTGACGCTTTATTCAAGCAACAGCAAGGTGGCGCCGATGATGAAGAAGAACGGAACGAAGAATGATGATGGTTATTGACAGATGATGGAGATGACGTCCAATGAATTTTTACATTATATACAAGTTCCGCCATCTAGCGGCCATTCTGATAACTAAACGAGAGGTAGCTACCTACTACATACATCGAAGACGCACGACCCACGGCTTAAGGAGATTCACCCCTGAAAGTGGCACGTGGCACATCCCTTGTGGCACATACCCGCGCTTAACCTTCAACATACGCCCCGCTGCGGCGGTCTAGTGGCTAAGGTACACGGCTGCTGACCCGCAGGTCGTGGGATCGAATCCCGGCGGCGGCGGCTGCATTTCCGATGGAGGCGGAAATGTTGTAGGCTCGTGTGCTCAGATATGGGAGCACGTTAAAGAACCCCAGGTGGTCAAATTTCCGAAGCCCTCCACCAAGGCGTCTCTCATAATCATACGGTGATTTTGGGACGTTAAGCCCCACATATTTATCTATCAGCCTTCAACATACCTTAACAGGAGATAGTTGGATAGTCAGGTTGAACAGTAGAAGTGCCTCAGACAGGCTGGCCGACATTTCGATAGGAGGACCGATCTTCGTCAAAGTCATCTTGTCATCCTTGGCGTGTTAGCCGATGACGTTACTATTAACCCTCTTAAAACTAACACGCCAAGGATGACAAGGTGCCTTTGACGAAGATGGGTCCTCCTATCGAAACGTCGGCCAGCCTGTCGGAGGCACTTGTACTGTTCAACCTGACTATCCCACTACGTGTTTCCATCTGTCGGCCCCCTCATATGGCGAACTCCGTTGGGTGAGCAGCAGCATTGAAAGGCCCGCTGAAAGTGCTCTCTTCAGAGCCGGCGTGTTTCAGTGGTCGAACAGGTGCAGGAGCTCTGTCATTTATTGGTAGAGCGAGAGGGATTTCGCTGCGCCGAAAGCAGCAAGGAGCAGTTTGTAGTGCGACGGCCGCTGGATGAAAAAGCCCGCGCGTTTTTTCATCCAGCGGCCGTGGTAGCTCTCTCGCCTGAAAAGCGGAGTAGGCGCAGTACGACGAGTCACGTGACCCGTGAAGGTCACAGTTACCGTATTTTTCTTCAGCCGGCAAGTGGCGCGGCCGCGGCAATGATAGAGAGCAACCATGTGTAGTTTGACACCGCTGTTTTGTATGGATGGCTACGATGCACAGCTGGACGTCTGCCTAATGCGGGGTTGCACAAACATACTGGGTATTAGGATAATGAAGAACATGTGGATGACAAATTTCACTCGTACTTTGATGCTGCCCTACAGAGAATATGCCGGAGCTTGGAATGCTTCCGTCACATACATGGTCACCCACTCATCACGCCCTTCCTTCACCTGCCCTCCCGGAGCGCACCGCATTCCTGTGGCAGGTTGAGTGGCCCTGCGCTGAATGCTCTGCCCCCCCTACTCCTGTTCTCTCAATGGAATTCGCCAATAGATTCGGAACAGTAGATATCGCGATACCGTCAAAGCAGGGTTTGTTAGATACCACTATACTGCATGCGTGATTCCAAGCAAGTCACCTTCTGGCACAGATAATAGCGCATTGATGCCCGAGAAAAGAGTGGCTATTATAGGTTTATAACATGCGGGATTTATTAAAATGTCGCTCCCTTTCTTTACATTTATGAGCTTGCATTCCAGGCGCCAAAGATGAGACAGGAATTAACGTTATCGCCCGCGGTGCTTTCATCTCTAAAGCGACCGACAATCGCTCTGATAACCGCGATTCCACTCTATCGTCCGGCAGTTTCCTGGGAGACAAACTGTAGTGCGTGTGGTATCGATGGCGCATTTTTTTCCCCTGATGAACGCCCGTCGATTCATTTTCTCGTGTGTTTTTTTTTCTTCTTATGTGGCTGTATTTTTTTCCAACATGGTCAACACGTTACTCAGCACGCGTTTATATGTTGCCCTTCAACAGGGAGCGTTAGTACTCGCGGAGCTGAGATTTCAGTTGATTGAAGCCGGAAATAAAAGAAAGTGACGCACGAACTCAAGTATAAAAGTCCAATAGACTCAAGTTGATGCGCTGATCGACCATAGCTGCTAGATGTGAGTGTCAGAAGGACTAAGGTGATGCATTTAAATTGCGTGGATACCTGTTTTTTGTCGACTTTTCTGTTGCGTGGACAGATTTTCGTATTGAAGTATTAGTTCTTAGGGCGCGAGCGTTGTACCATATAGTTTTGTGTTTTTTCTTTACTTTTTGGTGACAACTATAGTGTTAGAGAAGAGGAGTAGGTGGTGCCACGCATGGGCACCAACAATTACTTATGTATACATAACGAGTAATATAAGGTAATGCGTAATATTTGTTGTGAAAATAATGTTGATAAGAGGCGTTTGTACGTGGAAGTGCGATGCATATATTCATATACGTCTCATTTCTTGCGTGTTAATATCACTTTTTCTCGTTTTTCACCAAGATGGTGTGCATGCTATATGTAAATCATTTATGTTTTTAGGCAAGAAACGTTACTTGGGCGTTAAGTGGTTTGAAAACACCCCCTCTTCCGCTCTTCTCTCTTTCTTTCTCCGGAACAAGGTGGGTGGCTGACAGCGGCGGATACACCTATTCACTTCAGGGGGTGAGGGGTCTCATTAATTGAAATTGTAGAGCTGGGGACGGTCTTAATTTATGTTTTAGTAGTTGTAATATCATCGCAAGGACCTTGTGATAGGTTAATTTGTACGTACAGTGGTATCACTCTTTTTTTCTACCTTGTCGGTGATAGGAGGTCATATCACAGGCAAAGGAATGTGGTAGGGGGTGCTGGCACTGGCTTTAGGGGAGTGGCGATCGCTCCCCCCCCCCCCGCCCTATTTATCTAGATCCACCACTGGAGGTAGAAGGAAGAAATGCGAAGGACAACAACAACAACAACAACACCACCAACAACAATAATAATATTGATTGATATGTGGGGTTTAACGTCCCAAAACCACCATGTGATTATGAGAGACGCCGTAGTGGAGGGCTCCGGAAATTTCGACCAGCTGGGGTTCTTTAACGTGCACCCAAATCTGAGCACACGGGCCTACAACATTTCCGCCTCCATCGGAAATGCAGCCGCCGCAGCCGGGATTCGAACCCGCGCCCTGCGGGTCAGCAGCCGAGTACCTTAGCCACTAGACCACCGCGGCGGGGCATGCGAAAAACAACAACAACAACAACAACAACAACAACAACAACAATAATAATAATAATAATAATAATAATAATAATAATAATAATAATAATAATAATAATAATAATAATAATAATAACCTTTTATTTCTGCAAATAGAAGGCAATAGGAGAAAACTAGCGCATGCCTCTTGCAGCGGAAGTTGCATTGTGTGCTGCACGCGCTCATTAACTGTCTCGCAATCGCGAGAGAAAATAGTACAAAAAAAAAAAAACGCGCAGTGAAGGAAACGACTTGAACGAAAACGAGAGATCGTCGCGGGAATCATGACGTGGCCTCGCTTCCTTGGCGACCTGCTGTCCAAGTGTTCTTGCGTACGCGTCGTATATAGCTGGAATAAGGCGACGGCAATTTCGGTGAAAGGAAGGGTTGGCGCCACACTCAGCGTGCAAATAAGGTATCTGGGACAATGGTTGCGGCTGTGCTACCTCTGTGGCTCTTTTGGTCTCTTTCTCTGGACACGAGCTGATCAATGGACCACACAAAGAGCGAAGAAAATAAAAAGAAAAGAAGGAAAGAAAGAATGAAAGTAAGAACGAAGAAGAAAAACGACAACAACGACAATAAAATGGCTGGGTTGACAGGACGTGGACTATATAAAAGTAGAAGCGTTCGGAGAAGGCGCTTGTTCTTGGATGCATGAAAGGCCTCGAAGTTTTTTTTATTTCTTCCTTTTATTTTTCTAGTCAATACGGGTGGACCAAAGGACGTGACGAACTAATTGAGCACTGTGTTCGGCTCCGCCGCCAAGGGGAACTTGTTTTTCCCGACTTCGAGAAAGAGAGAGGGGGAGACCCGGTCGTTTCTAGGAAAGCCCCTTCTCGATCGGTGTCTGTATACCTTGAACAGGTTCCTTGGTTGCCAGTAGACAATGTCGCAGTACGCGTGCTATTCAAGCGTCGGAAAGTCGTGCGACCGTCGCAGGAGGTGCTTTCACTCGTTTCCTGCCGAGCCTTCCAGTTATATTTGAATCGTTCGTCGAGGGCTATCGATGTGTGTCGCTATTCAAAGAGCGATTGCTTGCCGTGCAATCACGATAGACTGAAACGCCAGTGGGCAGAAACGAATTGGAACGCTCCTTAAAATCTCAACTATACTGGGAAAACGTTATGCGTGATTGAATCAACGCAGTTTCGCACAAGCGGGTGAAAATGTTGTTACGAGATATAGATGTGATTTCCCGTGTGAGTTATCGTGATAAGCGAACGTTTAACTTCGTAGGGATCAAGCCGGAATTTCCAGCGAACGGGCTTGCGCCGGCTTGAAATGGAAGGACCAAACCAGTGGACAGCGTTGTAACTCGTTGGATCGTAACTGCGCAAAGGCGTGGCAAAATATAATATCGCTGTTTAAATAGTTGAGAGTTTAATGCGGTTATACTCTGCACAAGGTTGTACTGCTATTCTACTTGTATGCGTTAAAAGACTCATGTATGTAATTTCTTTGTGCACTAAGCCCATTTTAAGTGCCGCTCATCATTGTTGCCACATATAGCTGGCAATTAGGTATATTGAAGCTATACAGAAGTTATAATTTTAGCACGCGCCCTTGCGAAAAGAATTAACATCTCTGTAATTGTACATTAAGTTTCCGGTGAGGAGAGCATTTTCGTGAGTTCGTGATTGATGCACTGTGAGATCGGGACCATAAAGCACTTCGTGGTCTCAGTCGCCCAGTGAACCCATTTACAGCCGCATGATTAGGCTAGCTTGAGCGAAGAATGAATGGATTGCTAGAAGATGTGGCCGCAAGAAGTCAATTCGGTCACGTTTTTCTCACTGCAGATACTGATTGTTACCAAACTCGTCCTCTGCTGCTTTTTTAAAGCAACGCATACGGCATGTATATATGTACGCGCATAGATTTTGCATATGCACTTCTACGTCGTAGACGCGGGAATAGGTATTTATCGAACGCTGCGGGGCGTCGCAATGACTGATCGATAAATCACAAGGTTCCGTACACTTGCTTGGTCCGTCTTCGACGCGCACGCTCTGTTTGCCCTGAATCTTATACGTTTAGGGGTTGACCCTCTTCAGGAGTTCAATCAACCATACTCCATCTTTCTCTCTCTGTCCTGTTTTTTTTTTCTTGGTTGACTCTTATCTTGGTTGCCTCTTTTTTCTTGGTTGACTCTTCTTGGTTGACTCTGAGAGTTCGCTCGTCTGGAAGTATCCGCCCACCAGGCGACGCGTCGATGTCGTTCGCCGGGTGTACGCCGAAGTGCCCGAAGCACAAACACAGGGGCGGCTAAGGAACGCGCGCGAAAGCGGTGACTCATAGCCCGTTTCAGTCAAGGGAGGTCGCCCGACGGGTGCGTCCTTGCAATCTTCTCGTCTACGCGGGCCGTCGTCTTCAATGCGGTTTGCCTCATCTCGCTGAGCGTTTCTTTCTCGGTCAACGGCGCGGCAGCAACGGCGCTTATTTCGAAGCTCTTTTCCCCGTCGTTGACGGCTTGGCCTGCTTCCTCCCCAGAACGGATTGGTCGTCTGTCCTCAGCCTTCCTTTTTCATAGCTTACGTATACAGTGGTGCTTGCGAAAACTGCCTACGATTCTATCCCAGTTCGACGCGCTTAAAGAAAGAAGTGAAACGGACGCGTTTCAGATCATGAAGTATTCGCGGGGTTGGGTTCGATTCCCCTCCCACGTGTGGCGGCCTCATTTCTTTGATGGAGGCGAAGACCCCCTGTGCTGAGAAATATCGACGCTGTTGAAAGATGCAACAGGATTTCGGAGTTTAGATTAACGGTCTTACGCCCTCCGCGATGTGTCTCTTGCTGCGTCTGTTGCTCTCCGGATGATATAATTACGGGGGCCATTACACACGCCTTCTTCGGAGTAAAGTATTGAAGGTCCCCGAAATTACGTTTGCGCAGTCGGTACTGACTTGGATTACGGCGTAACGGCCGCTCAAGCTGAAAAAATGTAGGTTAAGCTAAAGTATAATCTTCATAGCGTGTGAAATATCAGAGTTACTGATTTAGGAGAAAGAAAGATAAACTTTCTGATGCTAGCCAAAATAACGGCATGACCAAGTCTATCCTTTGGGTAACATTGAGTATGATAGAGATAGAGAGATAAAAAACGGAAAGGGGGCACAACAAAGAAAAAAAAAACTAACCATGTTGCACATGGTAGTTCTTGCTTCTTTGATGCCCTACACGGTGTGTAGGGTAGGCATCAAAGTATGCACACTGTGTAGGCAGACGTACAAGGCAAATGATCACAAATCGATTGCATACAGCAGCAATGCATGATTCCGTGTCAGTGCTGCGCATTAAAATTTTGTCTTGCGGCCATGAGCGTCTTACGGAAATTGAATCGGGTTACGGGACAACCCGGATGCCCATAATAGTCGTGTCGGTACACATTATTCTGCTTTCTTCGAAGGGCGTGTAGCGGCAAAGTGCATTTCCCCGCGAACAATGAGAATCAACCAACGACACCTCCAAAGTAGGTCGCTATGCGGTGGCCACTCCCAGCCTTTGTCCGTGTGGACTGTGGCGGCCCGCTGCTTTAGAGAACGTCCGGCTAAGTCCATTTACCGCGAACTGCGTTTTCCCGTTTATTTTGGAAACCTTGTAAGGGCGCAGTAGCCCCTCAAAATATGGCGTGGTTCTTCTCAAGTGCGGAGTGAGAGAATAACGTCCACAAAACAATATGCAGTTTACGGAGGTTCCGAAGCATCTATCGTGTACTCGGCCCTGCTCTTCGTGGGTGTCCATTAATTGAGATATGCTTTAGTTTCTTCTCAATGTTCCCATCAACGTTTCAATAGATGTTGGTACCTCGAATGACCAAGTCTTCGAGACACCGTATAGAGTTCTATGTAACAATAATTGGTAAGGTTCTTTCGCACAGAAATTACGGCGTGATCATGAGGTGCGGCGTGGTGGCCAACTCTTGATACATTTTTATTATTTTATTTCCAAATACTGTTGGCCGTGATGGCCGTAACAGGGTGGGTACAGTAAACATAAAACAAAAACAACTACAATGTATTGTATAGAAGACAATTTTTTTTAAATACACAAGGGGAAAAATATTTAAACGCTGTTAATAAAAACGTACATACATATCTTGTAATGGTGGTATAGTGTGCGATATGAAGTAACTACGCGATGTATTTTTGAACAACATGGCAATATATGCACAATACAATAGCAACACTCAATGTTCACGACATATTTTTAATGCACTGTTCGAAGCTTTCTATGTTCTTCGAATTCAGTACTGGTACTGGCAACTGATCTCACTCTTTTATCGTTCGTGGAAAAAGGAATATGCATACACATAAAGATTGCATATAGGAACCGAATACACAAAATGATCGCATGATCTGACACTGCTGGAAGGCATGGGAACAAGATAGGGTTTAGTTTCAATATTAAGGTGTCCTTTTGATAACGAAAACGAAACTTAAGTCGACCGACTTTCCAGCGATGAGCCAGCGTAGGCAATTCAAGCAACCGAAGCACCCGCCTGAGGTTCTATAACGTGCATTTAAATCTAGTCACATGGCGGAGTATCGGACTTAAATCTAGTCACATGGCGGGGAATCGAACCCGATCCCTCGAGCCTATAGTAGCGCTACGCGTGATAACTGCTAAGCTGTCACAGTGGATTCGCCGCGTACTTCGGTCATCCGTCTCCCATATATCTTCGTTTCTCTTTCCTCCTTCCTTATTGCAGGGTAGCTAACCGGATTTCATAATTCTGGATGACCTCCCTGCCTTTCCCTCATTTATTTATTTATCTCTCTCTCTCTCTCTCTCTCTCGGTTGTCCGTGAAGTTGTTCGCCTTGCAACGCTACAACTGTTGTTAATTAGAGTGTATTCAGGCTTACATTCTACCTTTAACTACGAATGAACGTATTGTTTTGTGGGAAGGAAAAAAAAATAGTCTCTTATGAATTTGCCCAAAGGCCTGACCACTGTTATCCGTTGCCGGCCCGTCAGCGCCTGGCTTTTTATCTTTTCTTTTTGACGCAACGTCTCGCCCTCTCCCTCTATAGAGAGAGGGTGCGTGGCTACGTGAAGCTGCGCGCCAACTCTTTCTATATAGGGAGAGGGCGCCACGCCGCGTTAAAAACAAGGATAAAGCCAGGCCGGCGATGACGCGCTGCAACGGTCAGGCCTCAAGACGACTCGAAGAAGATATCCACCTTCCTCGTTTCGTCTTTTTCTTTCTGTTCGCTTTCGATTGTGTAGACCCCTCCGGAATGGTTTCTGCACCTACTCCCTCCGAGATCGAAGGTGTTGCAAGCTTCCTGCACGTCCCGTGCTTAATGCAATGCCTCTGGGAACGATCCACATGACGTCATCCTCTATTGTCATGTTATTTGTTGTCACAGTTCTAGCGATTGGTGACGTCATGGTGATGTTACATTGGCGGCGTCGGCGTCATCACGACGTGAAAAAAAAAGTCGACAGATGATTTTTGAATCACGTCATGTTGACGCCAGCGCCGCCGTTGGTCACTTCTCGCTTTTATTGAGGCATGTCAGGCTTTCGCATCAAAAAAGCCCGCGGTTGCCACGTTGAACTCACGGTCAGGTCAAATGGTACTTGACTGTTCGCTATCCAGTACGTGGTCATTGGCATAGGTCGTTACGCCGTTCGAAGTCAGGGACCACGCAAACGATGCCACGTTGCATCACGAGTGAGTTACATGCACGCTCAACTTTCTCGGTGATAGCGCGAGGCCGCAGTAGTGGGACGACGCACTGTCGCATTCTGCCACGGAGTGCACTCAGGTCCGCCATGCGGCAGAATCGGGAACGATGTATGCTAATGGCGGTTAGTGACAGCGGGGGTCAGGTGACGTAAGCGTGCCGGAGTAGGTCACGCTGCGCCATGAATCTTCTTTTCCTCCCTCCTGCGACTTCCTTCTCCGGCCTGTCACGCCGAAACGGGCGACGTCTCTTGCCTCGCACGCGCAGGTAGAGTGCGTGTGCGCGTGTGCGTAGTGTTCGGGCGTGCATGTGTACAAACGCTAAGACACACGCGCACATACACGTGTGCACGCCCGCACACGCGTACACACACACACGCAGCCGGTCACATGGAGTCATTCGCCTGGCTAACTCATCGTGTGAACGTTCGGTCTCGTCGCATTTGACTCCAAAGAGGTGAAGACTTGATAGCAGAGATAGAGTGCTCAGAGCGATCTTGAGTTGCAGCCCTATTTCGACGTTGTCGTGTGTTGCTCGTAACGCCTCTTGATCATCCTTTTCGTCGGGGAACATGTGCTATGCCTAAGCTGCCACATCAGAGGCTCTTACGTCTTTCGGTTAGATATTGCTTAATAAATAATCGTGAGTGCCCTTTTTGTATTCCTTGATGTAATGGCCTGCGGATTAGTGCGTGTCGTCGGTGTATAAGGCACGACAAGAACATGATGAAAAAAAAAAATCTCGTGGCGTTTCTTGCGATTAATGTTATCTCCCAACCGCCCTTCACGATTATAAAGTATACTTGTACGCCGCTTCTATTATGATCAATCGGTATCAGCACGGCGTTCGCTTCGTGGTTTTATAATCTTAATTGTTTGTTTACTACCCTTTGATATGTGTCAGTTGACGGCACACGTAAGGCGCTTCAACGGCAAGAGGGCAATGTACCACAACGTTCATGTGACGAACGTCGCATGTGGAGCTATACATGTGCAAGCCAGCTGCTCGAGGCTGTAGTGACAAATCCTTTCACACATTTGACCATCGCTGTGGTATATAGCCTTGTTGGCACGCCAGTCGTTGGGATGACAAACACCAGTGAAGGCAAGGCAAATGAAAATCTATCTTGCAACTGGTGTGTCATTCGTGAATATTAGCCTCTCTATAATTCTTTTTTTATTATTTCATATCTTTCTAAGTACTCAGAGCAGAAGCAGGTACATCTTGATGTCGGACACAATTTGCAATTGCCCCACCGCGGTGTTCTAGTGGCTAACGTACTCGGCTGCTGACCCGCAGGTCGCGGGATCGAATCCCGGCTGCGGCGACTGCATTTCCGATGGAGGCGAAAACGCTGCAGGCCCGTGTGCTCAGATTTGGGTGCACGTTAAAGAACCCCAGGTGGTCGAAATTTCCGGAGTCCTCCACTACGGCGTCTCTCATAATAGTATGATGGTTTTGGTACGTTAAACCCCACACATAAATCTATCAATCAACTTGTAATCGAAAACTCAAATGAAAAAAAAAACCTTGCGTCTTGTTTAAATAAGGGGAACCGCCAAGGTGGCACAGAGGGCATACGGTGCTGTGCACGCTGGCCCGAAAGAGGCGAATTTGATCCCTATAGTGCGTCGGTAGAGCATTTTGATGGAGGCGACATGCTACGGTCTCTTGCACTGTGCGATTTCCGGGCACGTTAAATTACCACAGGTGGTCGAAATCGTCGTCTCTCATAACGTTGAATAGGCCATAGGGACCCCACTGGCCAGCCAACTATTTATCGCCAATTCCGACGTGGTGGCCTAGTAAGTATGGCGAATGATTGCTGCACCCAAGGTCGCGGGACTGACCCCCGTATTCACAAACGCTCCTCTACCCGACTTCCACCATTCACTTGACAGAGTTTAGCACTGCGCCAACGCTCGGCTGAAAATGACATTGCGCTACTCAAGAATCGCAGCAGACTATCGTTGATATGCAGTGACTTGCCGTTCCTAGAGATGGCGCTCCCTTCTAGAATACGGGGGTGAATGCCCGGAATAAATGCCCGTGTGTTTATATTTATGTGCATATTAAAGACAAACTATAGTAGAAACTTCCGGAGCAATCATTTTTGGCATCTCTTATAATCATACCGTAGTTATGGGACGTAAAAGCCCAATAGTTATTATTATAGCTTTTCTTTGCCTGAGCTGGTGTAAGTATACAAGCCGGTATAAGTAAGCCATATATCTTTATAGACCCAGCCATATACACGGACGATCATGCGAATGTTTGTCCAACATATAGAGGCCGCTCTGCATGGTCCATGCAGTGGCGTCTTCCGCCGAATTTTCGTGGAACCATATACACGCTGTCCTTGCCCGCGGTAGAGTTCATGTCACTTTTACGTCCTTTTCCGGGTTCGCGCGCCCCCGTTATCTCCCCGAGTCCTGCTTCGCCGCAGTTCCTTGACCTTCTCTGAACCGCAGGAGGGGCGGCTTCTTCGCGCAACGTGCACCTTATCTCGGCAGCAGCGATTATTTTTCGGTTGCCGGAAGAGAAATAAAGCGAACTCCCGCGTGACGCTATATCACGTATATGTGTGTGTGCACACACTGCAGCGTATATGCACCAGGACACCGCGTACACCTGATAGCGATTCGCGCTACGAGAGGGCGCGAATTTTTCTTCCCATGCAGCGGCACATTGGCAAACGTGTGGACGGGATGCGGAGAGCCACGTTTTACTCTATCTCTACACGATGAGATGTTTAACGGTCGTGCCGTTAAAGTTCTCATTGCGAGAACTTGAGAGAAAGTTCGTCTGGCGACTTTTATGTTATGTGTGAGCATTAATTTTGTGCGAATATTCGTGTTTTGTAATCTTTTTCTGTTGAGCAGACACTTTTTCATTGGATAACTGGGACTAAGTGTGTGAGTGTTCGTCTGTGTGCCTTCGTATAACTTTGTTCTTGTTCACTGTTTTGCGACGGCGAAGACGACATACAATGCCGACAGCGTCTTATATGCATTTGATTAAAAAATGCATTCGAACCGGCCTGTTCCAGATAACGACGCATTATAACGTGTGAATTTAAAGTAATTGTTGAATTCTTTATTATGACAATAATCTTCAACGTTAAAGAACCCCAGGGCGTTAAAATTTCCGGAGCTCTCTACTACGGTGTCTCTCATAATCATATCGTGGTTTTGGGATATTAAACCCCACAAATCAAATCAATCAATAATCTTCAACGCCATTATTAAAAGAACATGCTGGCGAACCAAACGTAATCAGCTAAGGCAGCAACATTGAATACAAGTGACCGAATGAACGGATTTTTTTTAATGAACGATGGTAGCGTTTGCATTTACCGTGGTATATATGATCTTGGAATATTCTGCCACATTTCGTGCCCACATATAATCGAAAAAAAAATGCTGACAGCGGTGTGTAAGGGCCACGCCTACCAAAAATCGTGAGAAAGCCAAAACCCGAAACGATGCGGCCCGTACTCAAGTTGGCGTACGTTTTCTGTGCCAGCTTCGCTTCTATATAATATAGAGCTGTGGCTAATTAATTTCTTCGCCTTTTTTTTTTCACACCTTCGCACAGCTACCTTCTCGGCTGAATAGATGAACAGTTAAGCGGCTGTATTCGATGAAAGAAGCCTGTGGGGACGGCGACAGCGAATGAACGAGATACGAATCGTATATAGTCGCACAAAGCTAGATGCTGGCGTCGTTGCTTGAATGATAAGTAATGTACGCATGCCTCATTCAAGCTCATATCTGATACATCCCGGCTGATAACAGGGACTCGTAGGAAGGAGGAAAGATGAGTGTCAGTTGTTAGAGAGGCTTGATGCCTTCCGTACGTATATAGATTCGAGATTAAGTTGCAAGTGCATCGAAACCGTTGCTAAGCTAGCGGTAAGTGTTTTTTTTTTTACTCTGGGTTCATATATATAGATATCGCATATGGGAGGCCGTGAGTTTTTTCTTTCTTTTCGTTTCTTCTTTATCGCGATTTACAACGCAGCCACGACGAGATAGGGTATAGACGGGGTGAAATTGCGACAGCATCGCGGCGCCGTGTAAAAATACCCCGATAGCGAGAAAACGCCCCTTCGATCGCTGCGCAAGCAGTATATATATATGAGAATACGTGCGCCAGCGGTGGTTGGCTTAAATTCTGGCCTCCCGGTTGCACGGTTGATCGGACGCGCTCTTCGCCTCGACGGTGACAGGCGCGGCGCGTCGAAGATAAGGGTGTCAGCGCGTGGAGGCTTCTAGCTAGCACTCTGCTGGAACGCTTCCGCGTGAGAATGACGGAAGACGCGTGTTCCGAACCACTGAACAGCGCAAGCAAGGCGAAGAGCGAGATAACGCGAGGAATATTCTCGTGTGTATAGAAATTCAGGTGGAAATTCATGCCGTGTGGCGCATAATAACCGACGAGGCTGCTTAGTCGTCCGATACGGAGACAGTCGCTGCATTTTTGATATGGGGAGCCCTTACGACCGCGCGAAGGCCAAGTTGCGAAGTTCTCGCGTTGCAGCTTTTGTACTGCGTGGCGTGCACCTTTTGTATGTTTTGCCTTTATTTGCAATACGCCGATGTTTATTAGCTGTATACGCCTGTTGGCAACAGCTGCTCGCTAGTGCCTCGCTGCATGATCTCACTCCAGCGCACGGCATTCGAAGGCTGTCAAGCTCGCCCCATCAGTTGTCCGAGTGAAGAGAAATTGTCGAAAAATGCTGTCTAACGGTGGATTCAATTATGCTCCCGTTGCGCAGTTTCTCATCCATTCAAGTCACGTATTCTTCTCAAATTTCGTCTTGTTTGGGTTAAGTTTACATGTTCTTTCTTTCGTTACACAGGCATACCCGACCACTTTTCCGGACAGCTCATTATTTATACTGAACCGAGCTGCAGAAATTCGGTCCGCATGTTGTAGAGCAAATCTGGCACGGCATATTTGACATGCGTAGACCGGGGGCGGGTCCCGGGCATTACCGGGGGGGATTCGACCCCCCTCCCCAGCCTTGGCTGCGCTAATGACAACAGGATAAGTTTCCTTCGTATGGAGGGAGACCTTGGCATCGGCGTCCGTTAATCCGTTCTCGCGCCTGACGTGCTCGTGGTTAAGTTGCACTTCGGAACTATCGGTGTAACTTCTATAGCGCATATGCTGGCACACATTGCAAAACTACTGTTCTGCCTGCATCATACAACTTCATACTCCGCTTTAATTCAGTTCGACTCCGGCTCAGCAAATAATTGCTTGGTCTCGAAAAAAATGGGAGCAGCTGCACGTAAGAACCGTGCCGTAATAAACGAATCGAGAGCGGAATAAATTCTCTGGGCATCTGTACTGCTCACTTCATTTTGAAAAGTTGTTTTCGTCCAGTTCTCCGCAATACCGTTATCCATCATTTCTTGGCCCGAAATCCATGGTTTTAGACACACACACACACACACACACACACACACACACACACACACACACACACACACACACACACACACACACACACACACACACACACACACACACACGCACGCACACGCACGCACACACACACACACACACACACACACACACACACACACACACACACACACACACACACACACATGCGTCAAGGCTCGACACCATTCGCGCGCGCTGCGCCGCGTTAACGCGTCGTCACGTTACGTGAAGTCTGCGCTGCTATACGTAACGCAGTTGCGCTCCACTTCTCCGTTTTGTGCGCCATTATGTTATATATTTTTTTCCAGCTACCGCTGATGTGTATACTACTGTCTCTCTCGCGTTTGCCTGCCCAGGCTGGCGTGTTTTTCGAGAGTGCGTACAATATACGGTTTCCTCGTCAGACTCGTGTCGCAACTGCTGGTCGTGCTATTCGCTTATCTTCGCTCCCTTACTTTGTTTTATACTTATGCCCGAGCCCTAATACGTGCCGCGACGATGCCGCGCATTCCTCGCATGCGAAGTCGTTGTCTCCGGCCGCCGCGTAGCAGTCGAGGTTATTCGCCTCTCTTTGTGGCCCGGTAAGTTTATCTTTCTCTTTCTTTCATTTTTGTTCCTCGCGTATATCTCTCGCTCGTTCTCTTGGCGTTTCTTTTCTTCGCCCATTTCATCCAATTCCCTCGCCCGCTGAGCGCACGGCTGGCGTTAGCGGTCGCGTACTTTGACCTGCGGGCCGTTACAGATTTCGTCGCGCTCTAGTTGCGTTTGGTCTATAGCCGCGTTACCAAAAGCGCTGCTCAGCTTGTGTCACTAAATGAAAAAAAAAGGGGGGCAAGAGGGAGCCAAAGTGTCTTGTTTCAGAAAAAAAATAATTGCTATACAGCGAGCACGGAGTTCCCAAACGTTACTTGTCAAGCCCTGACATAACGTATTCGGATATAAGGGATAATCGGATAAAGCGAAAGGTGTTTCTCGCCGATAAAACCTTGGAATATTGGATAAAATAAACGTGTTTTAGTGCTTGATGGTGATTCTTTATAGCGATGGTGAACTCACTGATTACGAAATACGACACGTGCACCGATTCACCATAAACATTGGGGACATATGACAGAGGCACGCCCGGAGCGCCGTAACTGTGATATGTCGTCTGGCAAGCTGACGTGCTGGTTTAACGCGCCAATGGCGAACAAGCGTATGCGTCCGTTTTTGATTCACCTTGCGTGGATCCTATAAGTTAAATCGTGGTTCGAGCAAGTGTCGCTCCTAATGAGCAATTTATCATATACGTGACACTGGGATACAGGGCCTCTTTTCATTCCACCACGGTGTTTCACGAGACGTGAGTGTCCTCCGATGGTTCTTCATAGGTACTGCTGATCGTCGTTGGCACACGCATGCAAACACACGCAAGCGAACACACACACGCACACACATACACACGCCAGATGGTTAGAGAAAGGTGGCTGACCGATGACAACAGAACGCTTATGAACAGGGCGCATTGTGACTGGTACCTTAATTGTGTGTGTTTTCCGCACAACTGTTGCGATATGCACAGCGAGATCCATAGTGTTAAGGGCTTCGCTTCGGTAGTGTCATGACCGTATTATGCATGCAAACTGGTTTTTCTCGGCTGTCTCGTGTAAGGCATACACTTTATGTATGCATTCTGTGGTTCATTGCAAGTCTCATTCGGCTTCTTGCATTGTTGTTTGACTGTACATCTGCAAGTGCGTCGGCGTTATATGCAAACGGCTGGTTCATTGCTCGTTCACGCTGTCGTGCATATATTCTGTACGTGTATACGAGTGCTAGAGCGCGTACGAGCACGGTCAGCGGGTTCTCGCGTACTCGTACAGAAATTCTCGGGGCATTGTGCCAACCGGTGTATGGCGTGGTAGTCTGCCTTGAGGTGTCTCGTTCGCGAGCCGCTCGCATTCTGATCAGTTCGCGGTCCTCGGGTTACCTTAGACCGTTCCGATGCGAAAAGGCAATATGGCTCGCTGTGCATGTAAAGGATACGGCCGCACAATGAAGCCATGGCCGTGTGCTGGTTTTGTATGATCCAAGAATATCTTAGCCGAGGAGTGAGCTATGTAGACGTGGTCTTCCTACTTTTACACGCGCATTATGCAGCCGTTAACATTTGACGTCGTGGGTTGGAGAGGGGCCGGTGGCTTCAACCCGTTTACCAGATGCTGATATGAGAGAACAATAGAGTTGGAGGACGTGACAGTCTGAACCCGCATTCTCAAAAAGCTTTTACGTCATGGAATTTTATTAGTGAAAGCAGGAGTAATTCACGCGTATTTTTATGCTGAGTGCTGTTTACCATCGGCTGATCGCGTCTTCTGCGATGGCATGTACAGCATCAGCAATTAGAGGCGTCAGTAGTTACGAACAATAGTAGTTGGGGGATGTTTTGTGGATTGTTCGCGAGAAAGCTATTTTATGATAAGATTATTCGAAAAAAACAGTTGCTGGCCTCATTTAGTCATATGACCAGGGGGCATACTGTGTACGCGTATGATTTCGTCGTTCAGTGAACATGGGCGTGAGGAAGGTTCTCCGATAAAGGGGGCAATGTTTAACCGCAGCGTACCCTTTCAGATTTTGCGGTCGAGTAAAAAACAACAAAAAGAGAGACAGAAAAAAAGTATAGAAAGAGAAGAATGTAGGAGCTTATAACCTCAAAACGCCCGGAGTGCGCCGCGAAAAGGGGAAACCGAGATGAAAGGATATGACAACGCCTCCTCTAGAAAGATGCCTGCGACATCGCATGCTTTCCTATGGGGACGGGAGGTTTCTTGTAGTTCAGTGATTTCTCCACAAGGAGCGCTCGCAGCCGACATCGCTACTTCCGCTCGATTCGAAATGGACGCCATCATAAAGACACGACCGTGTTGCTTGCGAGACGGTAGTAGACATTGCTTTAATCTCAAAGGCGGCAAGGTTTAGAGTGGCCGCCACAGCGAGCGCTCGACGCCGACGCTTCTTGGGTGGCGGAGGAGGAGAGAACTGGGAAAGGGCCGGGAACTAGCTTTTTGACTCAAGTCGCAGGCATCTTTATAGAGGAGGCGTTTGGACGAGAGAGAAAAATGTTGTACCTCAACATGTGCGCGCACAAGAACATTTTGAAATGAACAAAGGCTGACGGACATGCGTGCTGCCCTTTAATAACGCTATGTTCGGAGCCGTTGATGAATATCGGCGAGGTCTGTATTCTAGAATATTCTCTGCGCATCGCCTCGTCATGCAGTTACGCTAATTGTACTGTGCATCGATTGCCTCGGTGCGTCAAAAAAAGAGGTCGTGTGGTTAGTAGGTCGATGGTCTCAACGTAACTGTACAAATTATACGAAGCACGGTCAGCCCCTTCGCTGAGTGCAAATTGGGTTTTCGTAAACTATTTAATGCAAAGCGCTCATAACAAGCGAGTCTTGGAAGTGACCCAGTTTATTTAGAAAAGCAGCCAGGTTCACGCATTCATTACAGAGAAAAAAAAAGTTAGAAAGTACTCTAGTGTATACGACTGATGTTTGTGTCTATGCACCACGTGAGCTAAATTATGCATTGTGCGTTGCGATTCGGAAGATGCTCTGGTTCGCACACCAACTCATTCTTCAAGTCCCTGATAACCTATGAGGTCGAGGGTTTGATACCGGCGGCAGCGTTCGCATTTTGATAGAAGAACACGAGATTGTTGAAATATCCGGAGCCTTCCATCACGGCGTGTCAAATAATCGTATCGTGGCTTCGGCGCATGAAAGCCCATTTATTGCTATTATTATTCTTCACGACCACGAAGAGCAGTGGATGAGAGACGTTAAGATAAGTGGTGAAGTGTATTTTACATTCGACCGACAGTTCGCATGCGCCCACACTGAAGCCGTTTCACGCTCGTATGAAACGTATAAATGACTGCAGCAAAAGTGGTAGCTGGGCGAGTCGGCATTTTTTCATATTTTAACTTTCTTTAAAACTTTTTTTTAGCGCGCACTAAAAACAGGGACAAGAGACAGGCTCTCTCTTTTCCTTTCTTCTCCCTGTCTTCTGTGCGTATTAAAAGAAAGATAAAATATGGTCTATATCATGTCCAAACATCCGATTTCTTTCTCTCTCTTCCCACGAAGATATAACGTTCGTAATTACTTACCCGGCGATACGTTTAGTGAAATTTTTGTATCACTTGATGACGATGTAGTTTCGTAACATTTGTACTATCTAGCTTGTTACGTTTCTTCTCATCATGTTCGTTGAAACATATATCTATACTTTATTTTTGATCGTGTTAATGCAGACATGTATGCACTCCTACAACAGAATTCTTTGAAGTAAACTATGCTGAAAAAAAATGTAGCTTGGGCCATTTACCGTAAATGATAACTTGGTTCCAATTAAGTGTACACACGTCCGTTTCCTCACGGTGTTCACTTCCGTGATTTCGCCGGAAACTTGGCGCTTAAAGCAGTCGGGAAAAAAAGTGAGATAGGTGGGTGACTGCAAAGACTGGTTCTTGCGTGAACGATATTCGAGATTGCATGGGAAGCGTATACGCGTTTTCGCTTTAGTCTTCAGCCGAAAGAGTCGCAGAGCACGATGCCTGTCGATGCGGGTAGTCGCTATCTCATCCTCACTTCCGGGCAAAGGCGTGAGCAGTGCATAGAAATACACATGACACCCCAGATCGAAAGTTTTATGCATTCACTTGTCCGACTCCTCAAGTAAGGCTTTTTTTTCTTCATTATTTGTTGTATACCGATTCGTTCGCACATCCTGCATATGTTTGCGTCAGCGCTTTCTTTCTTTCTTTCTTTCTTTCTTTCTTTCTTTCTTTCTTTCTTTCTTTCTTTCTTCTTTCTTTCTTTCTTTCTTTCTTCTTTTCTCTTTCTTTTTGTTTTTTTTTCTCTTTTTCTTTTCCCTTTTTCTCGCTTTCTTTTTATTTTATTTCTTCTTTCTTTCTTTCTTTCACATCATGCATTAGTTTGAATAAGTTTGATCAAGCCGCGTTTTTCGTGAAGGATTAAAAGGCCATTGAAAGCCAAACCGCTTTGGTTTGCGAAGTTTGCCGCAGGTGATTTAGCGCGGCATGTGCGGTTAAGGTTGTCCTTTCTTATCAGCAGATCTCCATCTTCCACTTTTCTTTTCAGATTCCTTTTTCAGCCGATCTGCTCCGTCCTCGAACATTTCACTAATGAAAAAAAAAAGTAGGAAGATATTTACTCGTGTTTCTAAAACCACTTCTTCAGGGAGCATTAGAACATGTTTCAGTGACTTTCTCTTCTCTTGTTATATGAGAAATACAGTGACCATACTCATCTGTATACTGACGCTTCAACTAAAGTGGGTGGGTCTGCAGGGTCGGTGATCTTTCCTGCAACAGCGACAACGGTGAAGTTTCGTTTATCCCACCAGACATCATCGACAGCTGCGGAACTTGCTGCTCTACGTAGCGCAATTGGAGTCATTAAACACCAAGAAGCCAAGAAATGGAGCGTGTTCACGGACTCTAAGGCAGCACTACAGTGTTTGAAATTCGCCTTACGCCGGGGACCTCATGAACAACTAGTGCTGGAAATTAGAGAGCTGCTTCACCACCCTCTTCGACGAAGGACACAGAATCACGTTTCAGTGGATTCCAAGTCACTGCGGCATATTGGGCAACGAACATGCCGATGCAGCTGCCCGATCAGCACACGAAAATGGTGAAGAAAAATCTATACCATTTTCAAGGACTGATGCTGCAATGACCATCCGAAAAATCGCTATTGCAGAATTAAAATCCCCGTGGAACACCGAGTGCTTACGGCACACGCGACTGCGTAGACTGGACACGTCTCGTCGACTCCGGCCTCCGTCTGGACTCTCCCGACTCGAGACAACGGTGCTTTGCCGACTATGGCTTGGTGTCGCCTTCACCAAAGCTTTCGCCTTCCGAATCGGCATGGAAGACAGTGCTGCTTGCGGTCATTGCGGCAGCGATGAAACTATAGAGCACGTTCTCTGTCACTGCCCTCGTTACAGCGTGCAAAGACGGCAACTAGCTGCTGCGTTAGCTCGCCTTGACGACAGACCTTTGTCTGAACAATCAGTGCTGGAAAGACGACATGATTTGTGTGCTCACAGAAAATCAGTGAAGGCCCTGCTGAACTTTTTGCGTGGCAGCGGCCTATTGTATAGACTGTAGCACCCCAGCTCCCCCCCCCCCTTTTTTTATTTTTTTTTCTCGTGCGCGTCTATTTCCCTCTTCGCTTTCTTTCCTATCTTTCTTCCCCATTCCCCCTTCCCCTAGTGCAGGGTAGCAAACCGGATGCTCCATTTTCTGGTTAACCTCCCTGCCTTTCCCTCATTTTATTCTCTCTCTCTCAGTGACTCTAAAAGAGAAAAAAAAAATAAAAAACGAGTAGAAAAGCCGTATACCTACTGATCAGGAACGATGTTTCTCAAAAAAAAAAAAGCGGGTTTACACGTCGTTGGCGGTTTTCTGTTTCCAGATGCAAGTGCTTGAAGGAAAAAAAAAAGTACTGTGAGAAACGTACTATTCCCGAGTGCATCGAACTATCGGGCTTGTCCATTAGTAGTTTAGAGAAAAATTAATAATAAAAACTAAACGAAAGGTAATGCAAGGAGCGACTCAGAAAAAAAAGTAACAAAAAAGAGAGGACTTAACGGTGGTTTGCTGTTAGGGTTAACGGCAAGCCACGGAATGGAGGCCGTCTGCACGTAAACCTGCACCGCGTCATCCGCAACGACGCGGTTAAGAAGTCGCAGCGCATTTCGAAACATCGCGTTTGGTGGAGTGGAGATCTTCTTTTTAACCGCATTGTTTTTTCTCCTTATTCTTCTCCCAGATCGTTTTCCTGCCTCTGGTTTCATTTTCTTGCCTCCTCTCGCGTGGTACGTCAAGTGAATCAGGTCGCAAGACCGACGCTGAGAAAGAAACAAAAACGAACGGGAGCGTGCTACCTTTTCTTGATCTTTTTTTTTGTGTGTATAACGTCGCCATTTACGTTTCACCTACACGCAGAAAGTTCTTTTTTCACTCCATTTTTTTTCTTCTTCAGCGCTCGTCTCGTGCTTTCTATCCCCCTTTCTTCTTTGTTCTCTATCCTAAGATGTCAGCCCCTTTCTGCTCACAATTTCGTTTTTTTTTATGTGAAGAGAACTTAATTGTTGCACTCCTAGCAGAAACGCATGCCTTCGTGTCCAGGTCTGCTCGGTTTACGTAGAGTTCTTTTCCTTATGGTCTCACTTTCCGTCTTTAGGTGTATAGACACCCTGAAACCGTTAGCCATTGACGACGGGATTCGCGAGCGATGAAAGTGATTCTTAGTGTTGATTGTGAGGGCTGGAAAGCTGCGATGAGGGGTGATTTGTTGTGGCGATGTGTTCAGTCACCTGGCCTGCAACTGTAGGCGTGAAGGGATTCAGTTATCGTGAAGGTAACGTGCATGTCTACAGATCCGCACGTACCCGACGCACTGACGCTATTTATTCAAGCTTTTCAAGCGATTGATGGATTGATTTGTGGGGTTTAACGTCCCAAAACCACCATATGATTATGAGAGACGCCGTAGTGGAGGGCTCCGGAAATTTTGACCACCTGGGGTTCTTTAACGTGCACCCAAATCTGAGCACACGGGCCTACAACATTTCCGCCTCCATCGGAAATGCAGCCGCCGCAGCCGGGATTCGAGCTCGCGACCTGCGGGTCAGCAGCCGAGTACCTTAGCCACTAGACCACCGTGGCGGGGCAGCTTTTCAAGCGAGAAGATCAAGCAGAATTTCGATAGTGCGCAACGCTAGGGTAGTCGGTCGGAATGAACGCAGGGAGCACTATAAAAAATTCACAGCGTATCCACGTAGTGAATGATAATGAATAGGGCGAAGCTTTGCGGGCTCTCAGCTCAGCCGTCTGTCTGTCTGTCTGTCTGTCTGTCTGTCTGTCTGTCTGTCTGTCTGTCTGTCTGTCTGTCTGTCTGTCTGTCTGTCTGTCTGTCTGTCTGTCTGTCTGTCCGACATCCTATAAATATCCTAACTAAACAACACGCTACACGCGTCTACGCTATCTAGTGATCACTTAACGTACTGCAACAGCGCAGCGCCATCTAGTGAACATTGTGAGAAGTAAGGGATGGCTACTACGGAGGAGGGACTGAGCCACAGTGCAGGGAGCTTCGCCCCTGAAAAGAGAGAGAAAAAAAAATGTGTGTGTTACTTTTTGCGGTAAGTCCCGGCTTGTATACTCTCTCTTAAGAGGCCTTTAACTTCCTTTGGCGTTCCGCAGCTTTCCTGAAGAGTTGTAATGGTCTCCAAAAAGAGTTCACGTGTATCTAAAGAAGTCGTATACGGGCAAGTGTGGACTTACAGAAAAGGGTCAAATATTATTTTTGGTTTCTTATATAGCATGTGCTAATTCAAAATGCGTTTCGTACTTTGCCCGCGTTGACACCACGTATGCTCCTCGTAAAGAACCACGGAAGCTGTGTTGTTGTTCGACACTACCTTAATACGTGGACAGTTTTACTATACTGCATGCGCGGCTTCTGGCTTCTTCTACTATCATTTTGAAGCTCTCTTATCGGCATGCTTGTCGGTCGTAAAATCCGCACGCGCTTGTCTCCGGGCAAAGGCCTCTTCCTTCGAGAGTGGCGACTTCTCTCTATAAGCATACGTATACCTCATCTTATCTCCACTTTCTAGGCCATTCAGCAATTGCGGAAGTAAGCTTTTTTTTTTTCGCTGTGTCCGTTGCTATGCTCTTTCTGTGGTCGCTGACATCCAGTATACCCGGTTTTCTGCGCGATTCTCTAGTTCGTGCGCATTTATCATGGATGCTGCATGACTAGACAGCTAATATTTCTTTGGTTTTTTTTCAATTTAACTCTTTGTAACAAGGTGCGTGCATTTCCACACGCATCTTTCTTATGCCATTTTGGTGCACTAGTGGCAACAAAGGGACAACGAACGCTGAAATAATGATAAATTAACCGTTGATTGATTGAACGTTTATTATCATTTCTTACATGAGGTTTACAAACATGAGGTTCTTTTCACCGAAAGTAGTTCCATATTCGAACTGAACGATGGAATCATGCGAACTTGAACTCAAGCTCCTTCTGTTCGCAATCTTCTTGTAGCTTGGACTCGTGCGTCAGCAGCTCGTTCTCATGCTTCGACAAACGAATGTCAAGCTGCACGCACGACAGAGACAACAAATGTCGTCCACTTCCCGCGGATACAAAACGCCCCTTCCGTCTCCGTGTAATTCTGCACGCCGCAGCAATATAGTCTCGAGCTCCAAACGAGCGGGTCGTTTGCCTCGCTCGTGCGGGTACTTGCGCTCGCTCCGAACAATCGAATGGCGGTGTCTATTGTCTGACAGCTATTATCTGTCCGGGCATTATCGTCTTACGCGGCCGGAACAATACTAGTGCCATTTACGCTCGTAAATGCGCGGAAGTGACATCCAGCCCAACCGTAAAGTGCGGAACAAGGCACTGCGCGCCCGTTGTCGTTCCAGTGTAATACGCCTGCCGCTGCGTTTTTACTCGACTGTTCCGTGCATGTCTTACAAAACGCGTCGTATTCGTAAAACAAGCAACAGTAGATTGATTGATTGATTGATTGATTGATACGTGGGGTTGAACGTCCCAAAAGCACCATATGATCATGAGAGACGCCGTAGTGAAGGGCTCCGGAAATTTTGATCACCTGGGGTTTTATAACATGCACCCAAATCCGAGCACATGGGCCTAGAACGATTCCGCCTCCATCGGAAATGCAGCCGCCGCAGCCGGGATTCGATTCCGTGACCTGCGGATCAGCAGCCAAGTACCTTAGCCACTAGACCACCGCGGTGGGGCAAGCAACAGTAGAAGTGTTCGATGGTTCATTACGGCGTATATATAGGACAGTGGGCAAATGTACCCTGTCCGTCTTTTTTTTTTTGCATACATCCGCGGATTGTGTTACACGCCTTCATGTCCCTAACTCAGGCAAGTACCGCTCTTTCGCGCTATTCCCCGCAGTCATCCGCGTTAACTGCTGCTCGCTGACCACGCAAGCGAGCTCGTACTACTACTCTAAGGCCGTCAGCGGCGGCATCAACACGAGTGATGCAAAAAGACCACGACCGCGTTATGACGTCACATAATGCCAGATGTATGACGTCATCAAGAAGTCACTATGACGTAATCATTCGCCCACTCAAATGTGGGCTGATCACAGATTCAGCGCAAAACCAGGTGAGCTTAGAAAGTTTGCGATGCCTCTGACCGTGGAGTCAATGCGAAATCTCGTTAGTTGTATACCAAGCTGTCGGAAAAGAGGAGTATACGTGTACACTTTTACATTCAGAATAAAAAGATTATGACTTGGCGTTTTCGAAAGCATGGATTTAGAACGGCGCAAGAAAGCAGACGAAAAGACAAATGATCACACTGACACAAGCGCCGGCTCACGACTGAAGTATATTCACTAGCACAGTCTTGTATCAGGTGCCACTCAATTAAGCGACAGGATGAAGAAATCTTGTACCTGAATGGATAACATGCTTTGGATGCATAAACTGTAGTTGCGAGTCGGCGCTTGTGTTCGTATGATCATTTTTCTTTCGCCTGCTTTGTTGTTTTTTGCACTGCTCTAAATCCATGCATGGATGCGTATTAACTCGCTCAACTGCCAGTGCTATATACTCAATGGGATGCCCCGCCACGGTGGTCTAGTGGCTAAGGTACTCGGCTGCTGACCCGCAGGTCGGGGGATCAAATCCCGGCTGAGGCGGCTGCATTTCCGATGGAGGCGGAAATGTTGTAGGCCCGTGTACTCAGATTTGGGTGTGCGTTATAGAACCCCAGGTGGTCGAAATTTCCGGATCCCTCCACGACGGCGTCTCTCATAATCAAATAGTGGCTTTGGGTCGTTAAACCCCACAAATCAATAATCAATAGGGTTCTCGCTGTCGAGTCGTTTTACACGAATGCATCCGGCACTCGGTGTGTTTAATTGTTTGCTATAGAACGCGCTTAAAACGTTCAGACAAGGTTTCTCTCTGCAAAGGCGGTTGGGAAGGCACTTTGTTGAGGTGGGGAGCGGACAGGAAGTGTTCCGATCCCGAGTCGTGTTGCCGGCTCAAACGGTTCCGATTTCTCACTCTCGGCTAGACTTGACGACGTTTTGTTTTCCGCCGCTTGTACTTCCGCCCCGACTTCGCTCTCCTGTAGACCTGGCACGGCTTCGTACTTTTCGTTTTTTTCTTTTTTCTTTACTTTCGCTGGAGCCCATTCGACGCGGCCTGAATTCGAGACACCGTGATTCGTTTCGGCATCAGTTTTCCGTGTCTTATATTGAAAGCTTTTTGTTCTTATTCCTACGTACGGGATTTTTATTCGTTCTAAACGTGCCTTTTTCGCATGTTGAGCACACGATATACGCCTTCATATGTCGGCGAGTACCTCTCCGTGGTTGTATATGCTCGTCGGTTATATCTTTTCGCGTATCGGTTTCATAGCGCTATCGTCTCGAGGCGCAGCTAGATCTGTTATATCTCTCGGATTTCGTTCGGGCTGGAGTATATAGGTAGCCGACCGCTCGAAAATAGAAGTCAGCTGATAGTACACCGAGACACCCGTATCTGTTTCCCACTCGTGTTCGCTTTTTTTTATCACTATTGGAGAACTTGCACTGGCGATGCTGACACACACAAGTCTAGCCTGAAAGCGTACGTAAGCGACTTCCCCGTCATGTGGCACCCATAGTAAACTGCTGTGGCCTGTGACAGAGTGTCAAGCGACGTACACTTGCTCTCTCGCTAAACGTTTCAAAGAACATTATAGACGCTTGTGCTGTGGTTCTTAGCCCCGTATTCACAAACGCTCCTCGACTCGACTTTTACCCTTCACTTGACAGAGTTAAACACTGCGCCGCTGCTCGGCTATATACATAAAATATATAGAAATTATCACTCATATGCAGTGACTTGCTCTGTCTAGAGATGGCGCTCCCATCGCCTTTCTCAAATGAAGGTGGAGCGTTGAGTGAAGGTTGGTTGGTTGGTTGTTCCTCAGAGTCCTGGCGCAACCCACCACGGGGTTGCGCCTGACCATGAAACGGACGGTGCCTAATTTGTGAGGTGTAGGTGTTTTACCACGCTGATTATTTAGATAACGATGTTTAAACAAAGAACCAATTGAGAAACGATAGATTAGGGCCTTCTAGAATACGGAGGTTATTCTTCTTCGTCGTCCCGTGTGAGGACGACGAAGATATATAATAATGTTAACCAAGATGAACGCATACCAACTCGCTCAAGCTTCAGATAGATGATACGATTATTTCAGTTAAAATTAGAGAAGTTGTGTTATGGTCACAGTTCGAAAATACTTGAGTCTTCTATTTGAGACTTATGACGGGGATCAGCTTGTTATTCACCGAGCCAGATCATGCTTACCAACCTATCGCACGACAGCAACATCATAAGCTATACAGTGCAACTATTTACAGTCTACGTCTGTGGTATGTTTTCTTATAGGTCCCCTATTTAACTTATGGAGAATGGGGGAGGAGTGTCACTTCGTTTCTCTCCAATGTAACATGGGTTCTGTCAACACAATCGTACGTTCTTATAGGCCCCTTACTTAACTCAACCTTGGGGAATTGAGGGAAGAGTGTCACTTCGTTCTCTCCAATGTAACAATGGTTCTGTCAACACAATCGTACGCTTCAGTTACTTGCTGGTTTCGCGATGTCACCTTTGTCCACGCGGCTGTAAGAAAGTATGCATGCGCGTAGACACAGCACTATGATATATCCTACACACCTACATGACATTGGCCTGGCAAAGAAGCTTCGCGTTCGGCTGCCCAAGAACCTGTTCGAGCATCACTGCACGCTGCTACGGAGCCCTGCGACACTTCTGTGACTCAGCTGCTCTTCAGTCGAGCAGAGCTAAACTATTCCACATGAATATTGCGGGACGCACTTCGTTGCGTGCCAAAAAGACGGCGCTGGGGCGGGACAGCGAGTATCGACTGAGGCCGATCGCTTCCTTACATTTGTCGACGAAGTAACACGCTATGTCTCGCATCGCTGCCCTTAACGCATCTATGAGTTTGCGTTACATTAAACAAGGAAGATAAGTGAAATCGGGTATAGCTTAACCAGAGCTTCGTAGTCATGTTTTAATGCGTCGTATATTGCGTTGGACAAGTGTAACTGCGGCATCGATTATGTAGAGTGAACTCAGGCCGAGCTCACAAGACCTCTTATGTAACTGCTGTTTGTATTTTCACGTGCATGGTGATGTTAATTATCATAGAGCATTCTTCTGTAACACCGGTCTTGAAGTTGCTGGTTTATGGGGAAAGTTATGTAAGCCGCGTGTAGTCGTAGCTCGTTTATTATTATTATTATTATTATTATTATTATTATTATTATTATTATTATTATTATTGATTTGCACCGCCTTCAACATTTTCACATTTCTTAATAAATATTGCCCACAGCTGCATGTGCACATGACTACGTGAGATTGTATACATTAGCAGGACATAAAAATACCGCGTATATGGCTCGGCAGTGCTCTTACCGATTGCTGTGTCTTCTATAGCTCGTGTCCTAGTTTATTTCGATCCTTTTTACAGATTGTAAGGGGATACACTCATGTCTGGGAATCGCCTCGCTGATTGCAGTGCCTTTCGAATGGGGTTTCGTATATGTATGCAAGGTTCTTTCGTGGGATGACTGCGTATTCGTTTGACCCAAATGTCAGCCACGTCCCAGGCGTGACAGCTGTCCAGAGACCGAGCCCCCTCCCGTCTCTTCGAGTGCTTATCGATTCGAGGTGGTTCATCGGTTCGAGACACGTTGAAAATGCCGGCCGCCATTCCGCTGCGTTCTTCATATATACACACGCATAGATCAGGGCTTGCGCCTGAGTATTCTGAACGAAGAGATGCTCTTCTTCCAGACCACACTGATACACTCTAGCGTGGCCGCAAGGCCCATTCACATCTTCGGTTAGCATGATTGGCATTGGTCGCACAACTGATGTTCATACCTAAATGTGACCATATACCTGTCGATACACAGCCTGCTCGTGTATGCATTTTGTTGTCGTTACCCTGCAAAATAAGTCGGCGTCCCGTTACTGCGCATGTGATTGGTTAAGAGGTTTTTCACTGAAGTCGCGTGACTGAAAAATCGGGCAGCGAACGAGTGAACTATATGAGTGAGTCTCTTTGCCACCGATGTGGCTATTTGCGACCAGCTGCTGCGCGATATACCTGTGAAGGATGGTGCATGAAGTTCGCGTTTCTAGGAACACGCCGACCAGAAATCTTCAGCAGCTCTCTTGTGTAGTGGGACACAACGAAGAACGAAGGCGTGTTCACTTAATCTATAATCGAACCTATACGTGGTTGCTTCAGCGATGACGCGGTTTTCCTTTATCCCGGCTCGATTAAACAAAAATCATATATATATACGTATCTTCAAGACCCGACCCGGGCTTATGCAGGTGCGTGAGTGCATTACCGCTGGTGGGCGTTTTCTACAAACCGCCCGAAATCGACAGTCCAACGACCCCGCAGAGGTCTTTGCGTTCAACGTGTCGTCTCATTTTTACTATACACACTTAACTACTTGCAGGGGAAGTGGGTGGTGTCGTAGGTATAAATACCCACCGACACGGTACATATCTTGCTTCGTGCCGTCATCGGCTTAATTCTTTGTAAACATTCAGAGCATATCCACGGAGTCACTGATGACGAGTGGGGCGAAGCGTCCGTCCATCCGTCCGCCTGTCTGTCTGTCTGTCTGTCTGTCTGTCTGTCTGTCTGTCTGTCTGTCTGTCTGTCTGTCTGTCTGTCTGTCTGTCTGTCTGTCTGTCTGTCTGTCTGTCATTTATACGAAAACTACTAGTGCCATCCAGTGATATTACTTTCAACGACACACAACGCCATCTAGTGAGCAATTCTTAAAATTAACTAGCTACTACTACGACATAATATATGCTACAAGGGACACGACCCACGCCCTAAGGAGCCTCGCCCCTAAATGTGGTGAAGTAAATAAGAGGAGAAAGGAGTCAAGAGGGTTCAACCAGGAAGGAAACACGGCTCTCGATCTATAACACATAGTTTCTCACAATATAGCATATATATTGCAGCCGGCATCTAGCGCCTTCTCACAAATATTCAGCACGTTCGTTGTTATAAGCCCTCACGTGTTTATGATTTGTGACTCGTTATTACGTAAAAATAGCGGGCAAGGCACGCAAGTGATAGTGCAAACGCACTCTTCTGGTTGTGTCGTAAAGCATTCACAAAGGGCGATCCGGCGGCTCCTTCGCGCTCACAAGCGCGTAAACGCGTTCATAACGCGTTCTCACACGTCGTTCATACAGCCGCCCGCTCTGCTCGAAAAACGCAATCTTTGATTGGATGATTGGCCGGATCGTGTGGAACCTGTTTCCGATATGTGCGCAAGGCTTTTCATCCAGGGGAAGGGGGTGGGGCATGTTTTACCACAGCGCAACCCCCTCCTGCACTTTTTTCTGTTAGGCAAATCCGAAGGTAGCAAGCTTCGCGATGAAGGCAGGAACTAAAATGAAGTGATGCTGTGCACACTTTGTTTATTTAACGATGCTGAAGGTCCTGCTAACGGCAGGTATGGGCAGACTTGGCGTCCCCTATAGATGATTAAAGCAGTGTGAAGGGCACCCCCCCCCCTGCTACGCTTATATGATGGTACAAACATAAATCGTGCAACGTGTATACGCGTTGAGATTCGTAGATTTCGCGCGCTGAGAGTCCGGACGCTGCAGTGTAATAGGTTTTTCGTTCGCGCGCCCGCGCAACTCCTCCGTCTCCTGACCGAGTGACCACTCCTGTGGATGACACGGTCTAGTGGACGCCGCCGTAGGCGAAGCCTTCGCACGCCTGCCCCGCGACCAATTGACCCGGTCGCTTCGCGAGGATGGTCTATTGTGCCACGGCGTTTGTCCCTGCGACGCGCGAAGTGATGGCGACGAGGCGTTCTCGAGAATTCCGTGCAGCTCGGCCTATACTACTCGCCGGCTGTTCCCCCATAACTCCTGCTGTATGCAGCCGGTCACACGTTATATTCGCGCACGACCATCGCTTCCAGTTCCACGTTATACTCCTGTGCATGACGGCCGCATCCTGTGAAGTGGCCGTCGTACTCTATTTTGTTTCCCATTCATGAACGTCACCATCGTGTGATAATGAACCTAATTTTTTCTCGGTTTGCTATGTCGTGGCGTGAAATTATACTAAGTCATGAAACTTGAGCTGCACTGGTGCATTTGCTGTCATGCATATGAGCTTACCGTAGCACTGTTAATTTAGCTTATACCCGTGTGATACGGTGCCCTGCTAATCGCGATTACGCCTAATCGGGATCAAAGTTATCAACAGTGATCGGCTGTCTTTTGAAGATTTCGTCCAGGATTCAGTCCGATCTGGATGCAACCCCTATCGCGATCCAAAGGGATCCAGTGTTAAAGGCCCAAGACGCCGCAGCATGAACGCATCTTTACAATAGCCTGCAGATGTGGTCAGTACTGAAATGTGTTCATTTATTTCTAATCAACTCTTGAACGCATACACCAACCGACGAAATAAAAAGAAAGTTTGTTCACAGAGCCCGGGTTTTGCGGGAAAATGCGAATTTATTTTTTCGCATCTTACACTCCGACTGAACTATGTAGTAGAGATCGAACTTTACCACTCGAGCACAATACGTGGTGCACTTGCACCATTCCTTGAAGATCATTGAAGTTTCATTGCATCGAGAATCATTTCTTTCTGTAAGTCAGTAATCTGCTTCGTCATCAACGTTTATTGTATGTCTAAGAAGAAAATGTTCTGTGGAAATGTTATTGACGTCTATAACGATAAATTTTTTTCTGAACATGTTAACAGGCCTCATCAATTCTGAGGCCCACGGGATGGCGTTAACGTGGCTTTACGCTCTCCCATAGCAGAGTAGCTCGTACTCTAAATCGTCACACGCCTTTTCCAAGCATACACTCTAAATCGTTACCCACTTTTAGGGGCGAAGCTCCCGAAGGCGTGGCTCGCTCGTCACCTCTATGTATGCATGTATGTAGTAACCACCTAACAGAATATCAACGGAGTGAATGATGATGAGTGGGGCGAAGCTTCCGAGGGTTCTATCGGCAAACCGGGAATCATCCGCTGGCTGCATCCGGCCGTGGTCATTTATCTGTCTGTTTGACGCACGGATGGACGCACAGACGGACGCACAGACGGATGGACGGACGGACGGACGGAAGGACGGAAGGAAGGAAGGAAGCAAGAAGAAATGGACGGACGGAAGCGTGGATGGACTGACGGACGCTTCGCCCCATTCATCATCATTCCCCTGGATATGCTGTGATTTTTTTTTTTTGAAGCACAAGCGAGACACTCCCATCAAGTGTGAGGCCGATGGGACGGCTCTAGGCTCTAACATAGAAGAATACCCCGCACTGTCAATCGGTGCCCACTTGTTCTAAACACGCTCCCACTCTCGATCAGTGGCATAAGTGTCGCTTTCTGTGAGTAGCCGTTGGTTGGTCCTATCCGTGAACTCGTTGACGGTGTATGTTGTCGACACGGCCTCATGCATATAATGCGAGACCGACGGGACGGCTTTTTTTGCTCTCTTATAGTAGAGTACCAAATACTCTAAATATTTAACAACTTTTTCTAAACACACTCCTTTGACAGTTATTGAAGCTCACCCATAGCAGAGTACATGTATACTCTAAGTCGTCGAGCATTTGTTCTGAACACACGACTTTCTTTCGCGCTGCCTCGTAGAACGGCCTATAAATCTCCCATTTTTGACCCGCCGCGGTGGTCTAGTAATTATGGTGCTTTACTACTGACGCTAAGGACGCAGGATCGAATCCCGGCGGCTGCATTTTGATGCAAGAGTTTAGGTGCACGTTCAAGAATACCGGATGATAAAATTCTTCTGACCGCTACGCTATAGCGTAGCGGGATACGGTGATTCCCCGTAATGATATCCTGGTTTCGGGACATGAAACCCTAACAATTATCATTATCTAAGCACATTTTTGCATACACGTACGCGCATCGTTCAATGATTACTTACGAAGGCTATTGATCCACGAGCGAGCGTGTATAGTTGCGATATCGTCGTCTTCTGTTCAGGGCCTCAAGTTGAGGTAGCAAAGCAGCACGTGATGTTACACAGACAACAAGAGGATTCAACACAGGAAGACACGCCTTCGCAGTTTATTATGAGGGACGGGAGTAAATATGGATATGTCGTAATAAAGTGACGCACTTCAGCCCTTAACCAAAGTAGACAGATTGAAGCTTATCGCAGGCGAAGTGATTGATTGCTCTAAGTACTTTCTTTCGCGCCTTGATCGTACGTACAAGCCGTATTGATTTCGCTACACGTTTCTGGGCTTCTGCGTACTGCGCGTAACTAAGCCGACGATGAGAGTATAGCGAATGGTTTCGCGGACGATGCGCTCTTAAGCACAATGGCGCAGCTCGGCTGTTTGAAACGCCGATCAGTGACTCCCTTTGAAAGTGTTCTTTTTTGTGCTCGAGTGACCGCCTCTTTGAAACAGCGATCCGGGGCCGTTTTTGAATGATCCTATAATGGCGGGGAGATGGGCGTCGAGCTGCCGTTTGAAGTCGGCACGGCTTTCGAGTGCGTGTATGATGTATGTGATCGAAAAAGATGGCGCGCCCTTGTTTGAGGACGCTTTGTATTGTCGCCTAATTTGAGTTTTTTTTTTTATTTATCGACGTGTGTGAATGTTTGCCGATCCGTGCACGTGCTGTTGCAAGCAGCGTTCTGTAAAAAAAAAAAATACTTTGTTTTGTTATTCGCCGACTGTGTTACGAGTAAGTTCTGTTTCTTCTTATGTGATTCCTAAAAAGAAAAGAAGAGAAAAGTAAGCCCCGTAACTGTCTGCATCAGGTGCGACACATCAACAGTAGCTCACGAGGGATGGGGGTAAGGAGGGATTAAAATGATAGCATTAAAAGGTAAATAGATAGGGAGAGGAAGGAGAGAGCGAGGTGCAGGGACAGCGAACGACAGAAAACGACGGAAGTAAAGAGGAGATAATAAAGATGGACATGGTCGCAGGAGTCCGAGATGGGGCACCCCTCGGAGCCCAGTCTGCCAGAGCTGCGCTGTCGTCGGAGATCGCGGGGGCACAACCGGTCGGCACGAAATCCAGAGAGCGAGTCTAAGTTCTGTTGACCTCCTGGCTCTCCTAACTTGAGAGGAAATCCCATTCAATGACCTTCGCTAGTAATACCCGGTACGATGGCTGTGGCATTAAGCATTTCGGTGATTGCGATGTCTCCGGTTCAAGCCCCGTCTAGTGTCGTTGCGTTACGTTGCGGTGCTCAACTTTAGGTGAATGGCACCATCAATTCGTTAAAGACCTTGAGTAATATTCGAACGAAACCCGCAATCTTCTACAGGAGCTTCACCGCACCAGCTGTTTGTGGACATTTAGCCCATTAAATCGCATCACTAGACAGTAACATTTGCGAGGTAATATTGGGTTCGATACTGGATGTCTGCACACCTGTCGTTTTTCCTGACGGTGGTAAAAATACCTTGTCCTCTCCCACCACGGGACGGCTTTGTATACGCTCTCCCATCTATAGTGGTGCTCTAAATTGTTAACCACTTTTTCTAAACACAGTCGCCTAAATCGTCGAACATTTTTTTCTAAACACACAATAATTGTATTCTCCTTTCCCCTATACCTTCATTCACTTCCTTTTCCCTCCCCCTCTAAGTGACCACGAACACGCGTAAATCACTTTCACGGGCTTTTGACAGAAACCTCAAGTAATAAGACACCTGCGTCACAACACGTGCACGCAACTCAGCAGCTAATGACAGTTTTTCAACGCAGAGCCAAGCTGAAATAAACACAAGCATAAAAGGGCAGTCAGTGTCAGTTCGCATGTCAGGCGAAATGCCAGATACTCGCTTATTGTGCGAAGTGAACGCACGGGAACACGAGCTGATAGAAATTGTGGAGCCCTCTATTGCGGTGCGCATCACAATCATAGCCTGATTTTGGCCCGTAAAACCCCAGATACTAAAAAAAAAACAAAGAAGCTTGCATGTAGCCTTCGAACGTGTATACCGACAAGGTCACGCAGTGTGAAGTAAAGGAAAATCAAACGTGGGCTTACATCCTTCCCCCTCTCTGTCGGTTAATTTGAAAGAAGCCTTGATCATTTAGGCATCGCAATTCGCCTCTTGTCTTTGGCAGAGGCCATCGGCGCTTCTGCCCTTTTGCTTCCGTAAAGCGGAGGAAGAAAAAAAAAGCGTGAAAGAAAAAAAAAAAACGGGTCACAGTGGCGTAACATCGAGGAAGGAAACGGAGCGCCACCCTATACAATCGGTGGTAGCGCATGGAAAATGGCCCTAACACACCCTCGGCGCATGGCATCCACTCCCGAAAAAGAGGCGGACATCCGGCTTCCAGCGTCGAGCGTTGCCACGATGGTCAAGATGAGATGAGGAAAAGATGGAGGGATACGCGGGCGTGGGCCACGAATGGTTCTCTGTGTTTCAGAAGACCGCGGGCAGACGCCTTGCAGGACAGGTCCGAAGGAAGCGCGTTCCGGCCCCGGAAAAAGAGGCACCGCAAATTGTCGCGTATAGTAATGAAACCGATATACTTAACGTGCAAGCGGCAGTTGCTCATTCTGTTGGTGTAATATGGTTGTGCGTAATAGCTTTCGGCGCCGCTATGCTTTCACCGATATACTTAACGTGCAAGCGGCAGTTTCTCATTCTGTCGGTGTAATATGGTTGTGCGTAATAGCCTTTGGCGCCGCTATACTTACACCGATGTACTTAACGTGCAAGCGGCAGTTTCTCATTCTGTCGGTGTAATATGGTTGTGCGTAATAGCCTTTGGCGCCGCTATACTTACACCGATGTACTTAACGAGCAAGCGGCAGTTTCTGATTCTGTCGGTGTAATATGGTTGCGCGTAATAGCCTTTGGCGCCGCTATTCTTACACTGATGTACTTAACGTGCAAGCGGCAGTTTCTGATTCTGTCGGTGTAATATGGTTGTGCAGAATAGCCTTCGGCGCCGCTTCTTCCTTCGACCCACACTTGGCGGTTCTCGCAGGTCTGTACCGCACCCTTTGCGGAGTTGCCCCGTACACCGCTTCTGATAAAGGAGCTAATATCTGTACCACTCAGGGGTGGGGCCAGATATAGGCGGCCACCTGTCTTGTCGTGTATAGGTGAGGTCGATGCATCACAGATCCCTGCGGTGAACTTCATCGAACGCAACGAATTATGAGTGCACATAAACCGCACAAGCATCACACGTTTTATACCGCTGGTCAGGCTCTTGAATAACAGAAATAATAATTTGAAGCAAAAAAACATTTCACAATTACGTTATTTAGACACATAGAATTATGCAGTCACGTATTTAATCGAAGAGTGTTTTGTTCTTAATCATGTTCTGTGCTCAAACATGGTGGAAAGTGCAAAATTGGCATATGAAATCACACATTTTTTTTCTTTTTGTACACCCCTTTTTGTTAATAATTTACGTGTATAAATATCTGTTGCATATGAATTCAATGAGTTGTAATTGCATGTTGTTATTTATGAGGTCTGGGTGTTTTTACACATTCCTTGTTTTATTGTCTGAAGAAAAAACAGTAGAGTACACCTTTACTACAAAATAAGTCTTACAGACAGCTCTTGAAGCATCAATGTTTTGCTAACGATGTTTTATTAACTCTTATGAAAAGTGTGAAACTGTCACTACTTGTTTAGTTTATAGTGTTTTACCCTATGTATGTTACTGCTCCTTGTGTGCCTTATTCACTGGGACGAGTGACGGCACCCTGTCAGGCATTAATTTTCTTTTCTGCCTACTCTGTCCCTTACGTGTCGTTGTGCACTCTCTGTAAAAATTTATGATTGATTGATTTATGAATAAAAAATACATGCCATAATGTGGGTGGCTAAAACATTTCGACAAGGGCTGCACTCAGTGGGAAGTGTCGAGTTCTATCCAGAACAGCTGTACAGTGCTCATGATAGTAGTGGCGCTGATGCGATGGTGCCGAAGATGGCTGGAACGTAGTAAATGGCGGATTAGATAATAGGCTCTATGCAGAGTTTTATTTCTTGATAACTTCTTCAGGCAAGGAAAAATAATTATGAATAAGAACGTCGGGAAGTTTTGTGGGTGTATCAACATACCCCCCTTTTGAATTATTTTAATCCGAAAGTGTTTTATGCCGAGGATCCTTCATGGCTCCGCTGACGTATTTCCGTCACGGATATGACGCTGTAAGACATATAAACAAATTGCAAACAAAGAAAACGAGAAGGACAGGGTCTGTCGTGGGGCGTCGTACCAGCGACCTCTAAACATTCAGCGCGCGGCGCTAACGACTAGGCCGTGGAACGTACGCTATCAAGAGTGGCAAGCCATTTATATACACTATATACCATTTTGCGGTCCCCAGAGCTTCGTCACTCCAGCGCGATTTCGTTATCGGCAGCGAGATGGCGCCAAGGACGCGCGCGTTAGGCCCGGTCGTTGCCTCTAGGGTTTCGGAGAGTGCCGCCTCAGCGGAGCATGATCTCTCCTGTGCATGCGTTATCGGACTCGTGATTCGGGAGAGCACGAAAGTCACTTCACTCGCTGCCGCGGCCGCGTTTGAGAAAGGAGCACGCTGCTCACACACGAAGATGTCAGAATTATCACAGTTGTTCGCGCTTGTTTTGTGTACACTTGTGCGTTCGTTTTGTGCGTCTTTCTGTCTGAAATGCTCTATTTAAGTGTCGATCTGTGACAGTCACTAGCCCGCGCTCTTCGCATGTATTCTCATTTCGTATGCTTCTCATCTCTCTGCAACCTCCTTTCTCCTCTTCATCCCTTCCCCAGTGCAGGGTAGCAAACCGGATGTGCGTCTGGTTAACCTCCCTGCCTTTCCTTGCATCTTTATCTCTCTCTCTTATCTCTCTCTCTCATTTCGTATGCGTGCTCTCTGTTTGAGGTGCGCGTCACATGTTTCGAGCTGCTTGCCGTTCTTCGCGTGACTTTGCAGTTTGTTGCTGCAGCATTCATTGCTTCGCCCTGGTGGCCAAAAATGCACAATAAACGCTAAACTACCTCGGTAAAGACATGTCTGACTCTCGTGTTGTACCGATTTCTAAAAAGGGGCGTCAGCCACATAAACTCTTCATTCATATAAACAAGTATACCGCTTATCCGTAGCGCAAGCAACACTCCACGCCACCACTTTTTCTTTTTTTAATGAGGGCTATCTTCTCATTTTTTTTTCAGAATCTTATATAGCGCTATATATCGCTACTACACAACTACTGCTATACGACATACGGGAACAGTGACGCCCACAACGACTCGCATAATATGCCGAGCTTTACGGTATATACGGCTCGGAAAAGGGCGTATGTGTGCCGCACTGTTTTCGCATTTCAAACAGCTGCGCGGGCGGTGCAGTAGCCAACCTATATATACAACCACAGGAGTGCGCTATATCCTCCTCAACGACCACTGAGCTGTCGCACGTATACTCACGCAGGCGAGCTATACAGCTAAACCCCGCCCGTTCCCGCTGCGCACCGGCCGCGGTCGGAGGATGTCCATTCGGGCGCTTTTGTTTTCGCGGCCCCGTTGGCTTCTGCGGGGTGGCTTCATTTGTTTGTGCATACTGTACGCACGGCCGCGGCGGTATACGCTTCATTCAGGGAGCGCCTGGCAGCCACTGACAATCGCATGGCATGCACACACAGACGCACGCACATGTAGAAACGACGTCGTCGGCGTTCCCATTGCTTACCGCCAGGTAGAGCTACTCGCGTAGGTTCACGGGCTCGCGTTGGCCGTGCACTGTCCAAAGGCGGTGTGCGGCTCGCGGTGTGTATAGATGGTGGACGTCTCTGACAATGCTTGGCTTCGGAAGCTAGCGTGGAAGAAAAGTGGGCGGCGATGGTGGAGTGAGCTTCTTCATTAGCGAGGTCTCTATTCCAAGCGGTGATGTGTCATTGTTCTACTTGCGAGACAACGCGTCTGTACCGTTTTACTTCTTCGCTTGTTTCTCGGAGATATACGGCCACTTCAAACGTGATTTGCTGTGTTTGTGGAGCTGCTGTGAAACTGTTAGACTTGGATAACCTAATCTAAATCTATATCTTCAGTTAGAGGAGTAATGAAGAAGAATGTGAAAGTTTGTGGCATGTTCAGTGGACTCAAAACGCAATACAGATTATCTGACGGTAATTTATCTGGTCTGTTTGAGTGCACGAATTCTAGAGAATTCGTGCACTCAAACATTCTAGCGTCGGGTTACTCGAGTGACCGAATTCTAGCGTCGGGGTACTCGAGAGACCTGTTTCGAGCGTTCTAAACGTCACGCACACACTGCTGATTGTCGCTTCGAGAGATTTGTAGCAGCGTCTCAAGAGTGGTTCCTGCTGCGGCATTTTAGTTTGTTGTTGCACGAACCACCGACGCCTTGAGTTCTAGGCCTTGTTGACGAGCTATAGTGTCACAGAAAAACCGAAATCTCTCGTGACGTCATAATATTAGAGCATATGGCGCACCGAACTGCGTTCATCATATTTTCCCTGATTCGCGTTCACAAATATGTGTGTAGAGTGCTTACGTATTGGAACACGACATGAAGCTTTTGGTGTAACGACCATTATGAGGAAGGGCTACGAATAACCGCGTCATTTCGCTATACGAATATTACTGCCAAAGGTAATATTCGCTCTTGTGTAGGTGTTAGATTCAACGTTATTTTGATATGTCGTGATGACCGTGGAAACGAAATTATATGCATTAGTTACCCTTAAATTATCATGTTTCAATCTGTGAGCATGGTATTGATAATAATTCTGGAACCTTTGCAGCCATAACGTCCACCCATTTCGATTCATGGTTCATCAATAATTATTGCTTGAGCTTCACGTGCCGAAACCACTACATGACTGTGAGACACGCTGGCATCAACCTCTGCTTATACACATAAAAAATGGTTTAGAATTCAGTGGGTGGCACATGCAGTATGAGGACGCGCTATCACTATAGACATGACAACTCGGCTCCTAATCATAGACGTCACGTGTTAAACATCTTCATTACAGAAATATTTATCCAATCCTGTTGAGCGACATACCACCACAGAGAAGCCGGGGAGCCCGCGACAAAAAATTATTTGTGACAGAGCAGTTTAAATCAATATTTCAATCGTGTGCTATATGTACAAATGGCTTGCTCTGACATCTCTGAAACCGCCATTTCGAAGTATAACATGGTGGAACGCGAGGTTTGCGATGCCACGCTGGTGCTGTCAAAACATCACATGCAAGTTCTTTCATTATCCATGCACACAAACCTGCAACGTTTCGACGGCGTCGCTGTCACTTAGAATCGGGTCAACTACCACTTCATTATGCTGCGTTGGCGTCATCAAAACCTCCATGTTGGATCACCAGTAAGTGATGAACCTACGCCTATATGACATCACGCGCGAGCTATTAACACAGTCTACGCCCTCCTGTCAGGCTAATTACCACGTGATCATGTGACATTGACGTTATCAAAGCCGCAACGTTGTAGTACCAGTACTCGAGGAACTTACGTCTGTGACGTCATGCGCAAGCTATCAATAATACAGTATACACCACGCGACGGCGTCTCGACCCCACAACTACGTCAAGTCTGCTCCTTCCAGCTGCGTCTTGACGGTCGGAGCGTTGGCAGAGGCATAAACATCAGCGAGCCCGAAACGAAAGCCGGCATCGCATTTGCGAGTCCTGCCGAGATCGCGGCTCAAAGCAGCATCTTTGTTCTGTGCGCGCGGCAGTGGGAAGAAGACGCTCAGCAGCGCGTTAGTTTTGCAGCGAACTTGCGGCCGGTCATTGCACCGTACTGTACGCCTCGTTCCTTAAATGCCTATACCATCCTAACGCAAGTATGAGTTGTTTCATTCGTTTTCGAAAATGTTGAAGTTTAACGCTTGAACCATGTTCAAGGTATATGGACACGACTAATGAAACCAACAACAAGTTGGCAAAGGAAAACAAAGCTGACATTACTTGGTCTTGACTGTAGTGAAGGTATTGTGACTTTAATTGGAAGGAACTAAAAACGGACAAAGAAGCACCCTTGCGGGGCTTCGGGCGCGTAATTAGAAGTTTCTCGGGTACGTATCCCACCGGGAGATAGAGTGCTTTTTTGTCCATTGTAATTCCATTCAGTTTGAGTAATAATAACTAGAGTAAAATTAAAATGACAGATAATAGTCCCCATGTTTTTATACCCTTAATTGCCCTTTGGTTTTATGGGTGGCGTGTAACAGAGCAACTAGCCCCTCTGGTGGTTCTCCTTCTTCCCTGATACCTAAATGGAGGGCGCGCATTCTGCAGTTTTACTGAAACGTCTGTGAGCTTTTGCTGTAGACTATACCTACTTATGGAACAAACGGACAAAATAACAAGGGCTATAAGGAATGTGCCTTTTAGTCATGCTGTATTTATATTTCAGATTGGTACTGATGAACGGAGGATCAGCATTGCCACTCGCTAATTGAAACACAGCGTTTGACGTGACCTGCGCGTCTCGAGGGAAATTAACCAGTATAGAATTAGCGAGATAGAACGAGAACTCTAAATTCCGGGAATTAGAAGAAAACGATCATTGATCCTCAGCAATATACGGTTTACCGATGTCTTAAGATCAATAACGACACAGCATGCACCTACCTGTTGTATTCGTCGTGCACTCGTAATTGGTTAAAATCGACAAATTTTACTATAAAGACTCTACTGCCGTCAATTTCATTATCAGAGTTTTGTCGCTAGAAAAGAAACTAAATGTCAAGAGTTTCATTTCCAAATTTCGCGCCGAAATATCCGCCCGTGACGTCACGGATTTCGAAGCGTATTTCTCGTACTTTGACGACACTGGCTAAACAGAATTTCTGGAAATTTGGCATGTTATGTATATATATGGCCTTGCCAGAGGACGATTTACTTCGTTTTTTTTTCTGATTAGCAACTATACTTCGATAACACCTAGTAGACACCATCAGAATCTGTCACGTCATGGCATTTAATGCGGGTGTCGCCACGTGCACTTTCTTTGTTGGGCGTTTTCTCGATTTATAAGTGTCTTCTCGTGTATAGGGCGTGATGATTTTAGAATTTTAAAGACTGACTTACGAATGTGAGAAAAAACTTTTTTTTCTTCTTCTCTGTGATGTTCCTTTAAGTAGTGCACTCTTTGTCGCAACTTGCAGGTACACTGTAGCAATAACGTAAATTTCAACATTCGTGACTTCGTGAACAGACCACGAATGCTGGATTTCGCGAACAACTTACATTCTATCCGTCGCATGTCCAATGAAGAATGGCTGAATCATTCGTATAATAATGTAGGCGTACTGTATATAGAACACGAAATGTCGTCCTCGCAAATAGCAAGTACCCAGGCACGTCGTCTTGGATATCTTGCGTATATCGTCAATGCTGGAGAAAAAAAAGTCATTTAAAATACAACGAGGGCGCGCCGCTTATGTGTATCTGAATATCATGTCCTTTCCCGGAGACTTCTGCGGCACTCGATTTTTCTTTCTGTGGTTCAACACGAGGTCTAGCACGAACAGTTCCTTCCAGGCAGAGCAAAGAGCGGTGTAAAGGTCGTGCGGGGGGGGGGGGGGGGGGAGTTGAGGGTGTTAGGAAGTGGGTTAGGGAGACACGCCCTATAGCAACCGTACACGAATGTGTAATGCACACGTTTCGCCAGCTTATTTCTTTATTAATGCGAGGCACTCAGCGTAGGAATCAAACTTCAGATTCTCATAAGCAGTTCCTTGGTTAGCATACATTATTTTTTAAGGTGTACAATTGGAGTCATACAACCTCGAGTGATGTAAAGTAAGTCATAAGAATTAGCATATAAAGCTAGAACGTGACGATGTATGCACTGCAACAATAGTTAATTGTCGTCATTGTTAAATTAGTACTTTGCAAAAATACCGCACTTTCGTTATAACATCGGTTAATGATTGCTACTTTTGGCTTGCAGTTGTTTGTAATGTTGATTATATGCACTTATCACCGCATGTACTGGTATAATACAGGTGTGTTACTATGATTTCGTGCCAATCTATAAGCTCTAAAAAGGGTGTATTCGGGGCGTCTTTCTGTACGCCAACCATAATTATCATAATACATAAGCTCTAAAAAATTGAGTATGCAGTATTTCCGCCGAGATAATCGTCACATTCGTGGAGTACTTTGCATGCGTTTTCTCCTCGTTCCCTGCACTTCCCGATCATGAATGGCCTGCACGCTATCAGCGTAAGAAATCATTCTTGATAGGATAGTGGGGAACGACGAGGAGGACAAGAACAACAAGAGAGAAGGCAGGGAAATTAACCACGCACATGCCCGGTTTGCTACCCTACGCTGGAGGAATTCGAAATGGGAGTATAAAGATGAGAGGTAGAGATAGAGAGAGAGAAAGATAGATAGAGAGAATAGAAAGAGAGAAAAAAAAAGGGACTGTCAGTCAATGGGCTGACGCGTATGCAGCGGTGGCGAATGAGATGAAGCCGGATCGCGGTTACCATTGTCAGATAAAAAAGATTCCATAAAGGATGCAAATTCGCCGCAATATCTTTTTAACATATATCTGAACGTATGTGTATAGATTTAAAATAAAAGTTCGTGTTCGTAGCTAAGCTAATCACACGAACTCCTGTAACGTGCAGTCCGAATCATACTTGTCTAGAGCGGCCGAGCTCACGGCGCTCCACGACGATGCCGTCCACAGCTGCGTTGCTTCGCGCTAGGTACAAGCTACCGCTTATGCTCGAATTATAACTCAACGACTCATACTACGCGACACGAGTTTCTCTGGTATCATTACGGCCTCAATCTATGCACAATTTTCCCCCAAGACCCACATTGGTAGTCTAGCGGTTATGCACTGCTGACCCGAAGGTGGCGGCTGGGATCCAATGTAGGCGAAATGCTGTTGGCCCGTGAACTATAGATTCAGGTGCACGTCGAAGAGCCCCAAGTGGTCGCAATTCCGGGGCCTCTTTACTACGGCGTCCCTATAATTATGTCGTAGTTTTGGGACATAAAACCCCAACAATTAAAATCCCTACAATAACGGCGGCTGAACCGACCGACTGGCCGCTCATAGACAAGTGTGATTCTGCAGTGTGTACCGCCAACAGCCTCAATGTCGGCGGCCTTGCAAAGTCCTCACGATTCTCACGTTGGTCGCTGGAGGAGCGCGGGATTTGTGCTTCTTCGCAACCTTCTTCTACGCTGTTTGTCTCGCCAGGGCTTCCCCCTCCTCCTCCCTACCTCCCCTCTCTCTCATCCTCACCGTGAACGCTTTGTAGGCGACGCGGCAAAGGTGGCGTGACTGCAGCGCTATGCGCCCGACGAGCTTCGCGCGCACCCAATCCACGCGTGGCCGCCTCGCGGTTCACTCATTTCCGCGTGTATGTACGAAAAATAAGCGGAGCGACGTAAAACGTGAGAACGTCGCACAGTGCTCAGCCGTGCACGCATCCGTGCAGCTCGGCCACGGCGGACAGCGGCGACCCACGACGAAACACGATCACCGCATTACAACGCCAGAAGAGCCCGGCTACTCGCCAGAGCTCGTGGCGATGCCCGCCGACGCCGACGCCACGGCGTCCGTCTCCGTGTGTGCCTCGTGCCACCCAGTTCTCTCTTAATGCTGAAATAAGTTCCTTTCTTCAGTCATGTATTTTATTTCTATCGCCTTTCGGCATGGGTTCAGCTCTGTATAATGGCTATAACTTGCTTTGTATCTTGTGACTATTGCATACATTGTGTATTAATAACATAATTAACGTTTAACTTCTGTACTGCTCAATGGTTATATGATCCTCATGTCCTGTTATTATGCTTGCATGTTTTTACGTCTACATCCTTTTTTTTTGTGTGTGTGAAAAATTACTGTATTGCCCAACTGCCACGCTCTCGAAGGAGAGTAGCAGTATTGTAAATAAATGAATAAATAAATAAATAAATAAATAATGTGACCCCGAGGACATACCGTGGCGTCACCTATACATGATGACGTCACTCGTAGGATGCTGGGTTGTGTTGTCTGCGGGAACACTGCATTTTTTTGCGCTTTTACTGTGGATACCGTGCGTATGCTCTCCTTTGTTTTGAAGCTCAGTACTTAAAGAAGCGGTAAGACCTGATGATATGGGTAAGCAAACTACGAATCACTGCCCCCGGTGGCACTCTCGTGTCTAATTTGCACCGCAAAATTGCGACTAAGAACCGGAGCAGCCATGGGGGACGATGCAAGTGGTGTCGCGAAAGCAAGGCTGCCGTATTCCACATCTACTGCTCTATATGTGACGTCAAAACGATCGCAGCGTTGGCCTGTCTAGTTAAGACCCTCGCGGCCAGTATAGGGTCATAAGGTGCTATACGATCAAGCGGCGGAGACAGGATAAAATATAGAAGTTTTGTCTCCTACCCCGCCCTCTGGAAATATTTCACATTTTTACAGACACAAACACGAGCACAACTCAAGGGGTGTAACTAGTTGGCTTCGGTTGGGTCGGGATGAATGATTGAATAAAAGGCAATTAGGATGCCGACCACAGATGATACACATAGACATATAAGCATAATGAAGATGTGAATGAGGCTCCTGTTCTGACTGCCGAAAGGTCGATGCATATCCTCTTGCGATCAGCGTCCTCGTCATTTATTCAACAAACGAAAACCGGATAGCTGCTCTGTTGGGCAGCGTTTATGTTCCTTAGGGACTTCGCGACAGGGACAATTTCCATCTCTGTTCATGAACGCACACGAAATCGAAGACTGGCCGTCGAAATTCGACATCGCAAACCTTGCAGTGAATTTGTTAATACAGGTTTGTTCACCTGAATCAGGAAAGGAATCCACGTTTATTTCGCCTGCCCTACGCTACGTGTATTGGGTCGTTCAAGGCTCGAAATTTCCGTGTACTCGCAGCTACTGTCGATACCGGCGCCTGAAGTTAGCGCGAGCGAGAAGTTCGTGCAAAGCTATCTTCGTTGACCGCGACCTTCAAGATCGCGCAGGCTCTGTTCTAAACTTTCGAAGGTCACGCGCATTGAACGACGTCGCGAGATGCGTTGCCATGCGCTGCGCACTCGTGTGTGCTTTAACGCCGGCGACCGGCGCTCCCATCAACGTGTCATTCACGCGATTTCGGCGTGCTCCGGCCTGACGCGCTCTTTATCGCGAATACGTGTTCTATGCTATATGCACACGTCGTTCCCCTCACAAAGGAACGCGACCCATCGAGTTTGGCCGCAGCTGCGCAAAGCCACGCTTCTCTGGAACGGAAGTGCATGAGGGCCTGTTGCTATACGCTCACGTGCCTGTCATTTATAGGTCTTCGGATGAATACACATGTGTATAAGGGCGTGCGTAGTTTATTCGCCTGCGCTCGGAAGCGGAGGGAGGAGATGGACGTAAATTAGAAGCCTGAAGGACTGTTTCTCTATGCAACACGTATACAGTTTCATTCTGTTTTGTCTTGTTGCTATTGGATAGATCTGGTGGTCATTTCTTATCGACTTGATGGCATGCGGGAGTGATTCGCCTTTTAATCTCTTTCTCTCTCTCTCTCTCTCTCTCTCAATATATATATATATATATATATATATATATATATATATATATTATATATATATATATTCCAGGAGAGGCCTTCTGAATAGGCTTGCGATTATATCTGTGCACAGCTTTTTTGAATAGCTTTATTTGCTGTGCTTAGTTCTTTATTAGTTGAGGAGCTCTTTCATGGTTTCGTTACAGTCGGGTCTAAAGAACACACGTACCTTGTTGTGTTTTCACGTCTAAATGAAGAGAGCAGAAATGACTTGGTTTAATTATGGGTTTCACGTTTGCAACCACGAATGCATTTATGAGGAATGCCGGGTTGAGGAACTCCGGAATAATTCTGACCACCTGATATCGATAGATCGATAGATCGATCAATCGATCAATTAATTAAGAATTGGTTGCTGCCAACAAAGCAAAGTGCCATCTCTTCACAGCGATACTCGCGAGTCAAACTGTCTCAGCGTGTCACTATTCCATTTCGTCAACGTCAAATGCGCATACACAAAGAATCGATGCTATTCCCTCCCGCTCCTAGAGAAACAAGTGCAAGATGCGAACAAAGTGAATAGAAAGAAAACCGTCTTAGTGACAACGAACCGCCATGTATATATTGTATGAAGAGCGCGTCAAGGGCTCGCAGTTCTCAGGGCGCGAGAATGTCGCGAGTTGTCAACGAGATGTGACGTGTGGAAACACCGATAGACGGGAGCCGCCCAGGAAGCATTGGCTATTGCTGTACTCGAGTTTCGTTCATACGGCTGCTACAACCACCGAAGCTAGCGCTCGTACGCGATTTTTCGCTGTGTCGTGGCAGGTGCCTGCCACGGTGAAAAACTACGCACAGGGTAGCCAGCCGGTCTAAGAACTGGCTAACCTCCCTGTCTTTCCGCTTAAACTATCTTCCTCCTCTTCCTCCTACGTACGATCGCATAGGCGTTGGGTATGCGAACTACGTGAGCAGCCAGAGCTGCATGGGTTACGGTCAGGTATACATACAGCTGCTTGTGATGTGCCTTCAAACTTCTTAAGCCTCAGAAACTTTTGTTTAATGTCTTACAATTTTCTCTTCGAGGCCTCTCCACTTCCGCGACACTCGGTTTTTGTGTGCGTCACGGGATACTTCATCCAACGATGGACGCATGTTCATGTTTGAGCGCAGTTTTTTCAAGCGAATGGCGTGTGTGTAGTTGCGGAGGGGTGTATTTGAGAAACACAAGCACATATCGGCCTATAAGCTGATAGCATGTTTCGCCAGCGAGAAATCTATGGTGACATAAACCGCGCGATCGTTATTGCGATGGCGACTGTCCGCGGCTGTGTTTGATTGTGCCGCATAAATTCGGGTGCTTCACGCAAAAAAAACAACAACAACAAACTGATCGATACGATTGTGGGGAGGCCGCATGCAGGGAGCCTCCAGATTGATTTTCAGTACTTTGCACAACAACAAACTTAGGTTTTTATCTTTCTTTTCTTCTTTCTTTCTTTTTCTTTCTTCTTTCTTTCTTCGTTCTTTCTTTTTTTCTTTCGTTCTTTCTTTCTTTCTGTTTTCGTTCTCTCTTTCATTTCTTCCTTTCTTTCTATTTTGGGTTCTTTCCTTCTTTCGTTCTTTCTATCTTTCTTTCCTTCTTTCTTTCTTTCGTTCTTCTTTCTTTCTTCCTTTCTTTCTATCTTTCTCTTTCTTTTCTTTCTATCTTTGTTTCTTTCTTTGTTTCTTTCCTTCTTTCCTTCTTTCTTTCTTTCTTTCGTTCTTTCTTTCTTTCTTTCTTTCTTTCTTTCTTCCTTTCTTTTTTTCTTTCTTTCCACAATAATCGATTGTAATTAACCATCCGCGCTAACCAGTCGTCACCACCGGAAACGGTTATGTAGCGCATCGCCGATTCGCGCGAATGCTTCCCACACAACATGTGCGATCGCGGATCCACTCCGCCTCACGTACGCCTTCACTGCGCTATAAATGTCCGGCATTCACTTTCGCTCGGCGGCCACTTAGAGACGAATCACCGCATCGAATTGGAGGGTCGCGGGCGCACCTGTAATGACTCCGTCGCCTCCGCCTCCACGCGTTCCTGGCGTCGGTGGCAGATCTCCGCTGCCTCCGTATCGCCATCTGCATACTTCCCACGGACGAGCGAGGCATTTAATTTGGCCCGCGCCGTCGGCGATGGCTTTTTTGTTTTTTTTTAATTCCGACGAGTCGTTATCCATGTGCTAAGCCTTCTTCCCAGACGCGAGACGAAGAAGGTCCTCGACCTAGACCTTGTTTTGGCTCCCTACCGAGAACGCACTCCCACGTATACGAACCGCATCGAAAAGCGTTGGATGTGTAGCGGATGGTTTACATAGCGTTGGGTCATTATTTAAACTCTCCACGAATGCCGCGGTCAGTAAGGACTTCGATCGAGGTCGCTTGCTTGATATTGAGGATCGTTGACGGGTAGGTAAACGCGTGTGGGTTGTTAGCGGTCAATGGGAACGCAAGTGTGTTGCTTGCGTGTGCGAACGGATGAAAATGTCTTCACGTGGTTAGATACAAGAAAAATGCGTTGTTGGCGTTCAGACAACGAAAGCAAAGTCTACATTGTTTATATTCTTCTCGTTCTCTGCACCTAGCTGTTTCAAGCAAACACTTCATAAACATTTTATAAAGCTCGCGCTCTGGCTCGCATTTCCCACCGCGCTTTCACTAAGGTCTGCGTGACGTGCAGTGTTGAAGACTAATATTATTGCGGACTCTTTTATATTGTATGTACTGCGTGATCATGACTTTAAATGATGTGCTAGAATTGTCAGCGCAGCTAACAATTCTAGCACTTCATTCTAACATTTTATATATATATATATATATATATATATATATATATATATATATATATATATATATATATATATATATATATATATATATATATATATATATATATATATATATAATATATATATTTAAAGCTCAACAAAGATGATAAATAACAGCACTTTGTAATGTATTCTCAGCAGAGAAGGAGAAAAATTAAATAAGAAGTCACTGACAAACTTCATGCATGCGCAACAAACCACAGCACACAATCTCGAACCATTGGCACGTTGATCTCGCACTGTTACCGGCATGTGTTGGGCGTATACGACTGCATACACGTTGCAGGTCGGAAAAATTGCGATTATAAACGTTTTACAATATTTCCGCGTTACCATTCTGTAGTTAGACACTCTGATTGCCATGATTTTTGTTGCGCTAATGAAAACAGGTACTGTAATCACTGGTTGTGCATCCCTTTAAAAGCTTTCACACTCTGCACATAAACTCCTCTCAGCGGCCTTCGCGTATGCAGCTGACTTCAACATCGCCGGCCAATCGTTCTGTAAATGCGAATGCCGCGGCCTTCGCAGTTCCGGCTACTCTCGGTGGCTAATAGCCAAGCCTCGAAAATACAAATCGCCTCTGCCTCTTTCTCTGCCTCGCCAAGTGAAAGGTGCGGGCGTAAAGGAAGAATCTCAGTCACACACACGCGGCTTGCGCCACATTCGTTTTTTCTCGCCTGGCCAGCAGTACAGCGGCCACAGCAGCTGCTAATGCCGGCGTGGCCGCTCGACGCGCTGACGACGGTTTCTTGGTTTGGTTTGGCGCTATACAGCGCGGCGCGCTTAGAGGTCGCTTTCGTCCCCGCGAAGAGACGATCGGAGCCAAGGCTGACCGGCTACTTAGGGCAGTGGCGGCGAGTGCCTTCGCCGCAGGAGCGCTTTGTTGCGTCTTATCGCGCTGGTTTGGTGCAGCGTTGGTGAAGCTCTGACGCTCAAGGGGAAGCTTATTAACCCGTCTATAGTGCATGCGCTAAGCGCGCAATGGCGTGTGTAGAGCATAGCGTAGAGGTTACTCTAGAGGTCACAAATCGCGTGCTTGTACGCTTGGAATTCGAGGCTTATATATCTGGCGAGCAACTCCGACAGTTGGAAAAAAAGATGAGTGCGCTCGGTGCCAAGAAATGTCGATCGAGTACGTGCGCGTTGCCCCACTGCGGTGGTCTATAGTGGCTAAGGTACTCGGCTGCTGACCCGTAGGTCACGGGATCGAATCCCGGTTGCGGTGGTTGCACTTTCGATGGAGGCGAAAATGCTGTAGGCCTGTTTGCTCTCATTTGGGTGCACGTTAAAGAACCCCAGGTGTGTTCGAAATTCCCGGGGCTCTCCACTACGGCGTCTCTCATAATCATATGGTGGCTTCGGGACCCCCACATATCAATCATCAATCAATCAATCAATTGAGTACGTGCGCGTATCGAGAATGATCGCGTTGTGAGCAGGCCAGCTTGACCAGCATGTGCGCGCGGTATCGTAGCGGCACCCCAATGCTGTATAGGTTGTGACGTGTCCCAAAGCAGCCCGGTGCGGAGTGAGTTAGCGAGTGTTTTAATAAACAAGTATGTACCGAGGCTCAAGGGGATCTATCTATCTATCTATCTATCTATCTATCTATCTATCTATCTATCTATCTATCTATCTATCTATCTATCTATCTATCTATCTATCTATCTATCTATCTATCTATCTATCTATCCTATCTATCTATCTATCTATCTATCTATCTATCTATCTATCTATCTATCTCTGCGTATGGATGAAATACATACATACATACATACATACATACATACATACATACATACATACATACATACATACATACATACGTGCATACATACATACATACATACATACATACATACATACATACATACATACATACATACATACATACATACATACATACATACATACATACATACATACATACATACATACACACACACCAAGTGCTGTATACGTGGGCACACGAAGAACACTCAGGTTTAATTAAAATTTTGGTAGCTTCCCTCATTTTGTAAAGGACACCATGTCGGTTGCCGTTGTTTAGCTGATTCTATAAAAGGCGTTCTCGGGACTTCACAGCAAGGAAAGTAAGGCGGCTTCGGTGCGGAGGTCAAGGCACACGCGGTTCTCTTGTTGCCTTCACCTCCTAATTTATGCGCGACACAATATTTTTCCTCTCCAGGAATCACGTGTAATTAAAAAAGTGATAAACTTGTTTTTCAAACTATTGTCTAAAGAGTCATTGCGTTTGCGAATAACGG